>JAQOOD010000003.1:40893973-42096429 GCA_029633175.1 Citrus glauca | reverse complement strand
CTGTTACGGGAGTATGTTTGTCAAAGCGATTGGGCACCAAGGTCATTGATGAGGAAGATTGAAGCAACCATTTGGCTTAGTAGAAGATTCCAATTTCCATAGAATGATATTCACAGAATAATTATAAAAAGCATGACAATACACCAAATCTTCTATGCTTTCACACATATTTACATTTTGTGAGACGAATTCGGAGAGAATAAAGAGATTTGTATCGATTGTATATTATAGGTTGTTGTTAAAAAAAATATTATTTTGAAAAATTGTCTCAAATGATATGGTATTCATCAATTGGTTGGTGAGATAATATAATTAACCTATTCGAATTTTGTAAATAATTATTAATAACTTAATGAATTACACATTATTTATAATGAACTTTGACATAAAAAATTAAAAAAAAAACAGAGGACATGTGTAAATAGAGAGAGAAAATATAAGAAATAGATATTTAGGCTGGATCCATATGAAGAGAAGAAAATAAAATTTCTTAAATATCTATTTTTAATAAATCTCAACCATTCATTCATTTTTATTCAATAAATATTGATAAATATAAAATTAAGGGCATTTTTAAAGATTGCTTATCTCACCAGGCTATATATATAAATGTTCCAGTCAAGAATTTTAAAGTGCAGAAAATATTTAAAACCGTATGTTTTTATTAAAGGTTTAAAATTGTAAACTTTTAAAAACTTTTTCGTATGTATATATATATATAGGTAAACAGCATGGCACACTAACTTCATCCTATTAAGGCAGGCGGCAAACTGTTTATGAAGAGCTTTTGCGATGCTTCAAAAGCCAGCATAGACTGCAATCACAATTAGGCTGTAGGTACGAAACTAACAAACCTTTTGACTTTAACTAGTTCATTTTTTTCAAAAGCTAAGCACTTATTATGCTTTGTTCTTCTCCACTTTTTTTTTTTTTCCTTAAAAGCTAGCTTAAGATTGTAGGATAGATCAGGGACCAATCTTTACATTAACAAAGTTTTGATAAGTAAAGCATTAAACTAAAAAAAAGAAAAAAAAAAGCAATGTAATGTTTGATTCACTTGAGTTTCATTCACGTGGGTCACAACTTTTAATGAAAACTGTAAGATTTTCTCAATAAATTTTGTTAAAGATTTTAATATGACAAATATTATGAAGAAAAATTGTTATAATAAAAAAATATTTTAGATAATATAATTTAAAAAATAAAAATGTTTAACAACCAATTTTTTCAAAAATTTGAGTTTTCTTTAAAGTTTAAATATATAGATGTATAATAGTTTTTTTTTTTTAAAAAAGAAGTCATTCCTAAGCCCTTACATGATTACTACAAGATGATAATTTAAAAAAAAAAAACTTTAATTTCACATTCAAAGAAAATTCTTTTGTTAATAAAGAACCGAACAATATCCAGCGAACGCATAACAATGACATGAATAGAACACTTAACTAGTACTAAAAAAGTTTCACTTTGTAATATTAAAAGATTGAAAATTTTGTTAAAATAAAATAAATGTATTATAAATAATTTAACTTCTTAAAATTGTTCAATAGCCTAACTCTGCAAATTAAGCTCAAAGCGTGGCACAATAGTTACCTTTAATATGATTTCAAATTTGTTTTTTTCTATCATATTTGTCCCTTTAATATCATTTTCAATTTTTTTTCCCTCATATAATTTTTCTAGCGTGAAGAGTGTGGCGGATGTGAGATACCTATAAAGAGGACAAAGCCCCATTGCCTACTTTTTTTCTCCCCTCAAGTAGCTTTGCTTTCGGCTTGAGGTTATTATTTGTCAAGGACGAATTAAAAATAAGGTCAATTATTTTAATGACAATTGAGGCCTACATTAGTTGTGAACTCTTTTTATGATCATGCAGCGCAACAAGGCAATGCATTAATTGCCAAATTAGAGTAAATAAGGCAAACATTAACTGCCAAATAAAAGTCGGTGTTTACTAATCACTTCCCATGTCTTACATTTTAAAATCAAGCTAAAGCACATCAATTACAGAGGAGAAATGTAATCACAAATTCCACCCGTAAGATGAATTCCGCAAATAACAGGATTTTCCTTCTTAAAAAAGGACTTAACAGTCATGAATGGACATAACTATAATTAGGATCCTACAAGTGGATGTACACAAAAACAGAAGATACTGACTAAAACAAAAGCAAAATGTATGCCGATGTCTATGGAAGACAGAAAAATAAGCTTTGCATTTTCAATAAATCTCGAAGAGTTGAATTTCACGGAACAGGCTGCATGTTCTCACATTCTTCTCGGATTGACTGGAAAAGAACGGACGAGAGGTATCGTTCTCCAAAGCTCGGAAACACAACCTACAGCCATTCAAATTGTCATTAAAATGAGAAACAACCGTTAGATTATTATTTTATAGTACATTATTCAGTTCGCACAGAGATAAATATAGAGTCGAAGGAAGCAAGACATATTTAAAACTGTAATACAATTATAAGAAAAGAGTAGAGAACTCTGCCCCAGACTACAGTGCTTTTCAGGTTCCAGAAGCTAGAAGGTTGAAGAAAGCATTCATGGTGGGGGAAAAAGGCCTCTGGAACTCACCCAACAATGATAGTTAGGTCAAGTGGTCCTAATCTATAAAATATTCTCTCTCCCTAGAAGGCTAGTTCTCATAGACACTGACCATAAGCTGCCAGCTGCATTGCAACATCACCTAACCATACTAATAAATAATGCTGACCATATGGGTAGCAGCCAGAGACTTGTTCTCCTTTAGACCAATCTTATGAAAACATGAAATCTGTAACTTGAATGGATTTGTTTAATTGCTTGATAAAGCAAATTGGTTAATTGTGCAATTTAGTCCTGCCTTTGCCACGCAGGCATGCACTTGAAAGACAAGAAGGCTTTGCTGGGTCAGAAATAAAATGGAGTAATTTGGGCAAAATGGTCATTCGGCACCCTCAAGTTAACAACTCACTTTTCAATTGAACTAATAATAGGAGCATTCAAGTTCATTGAATGCAATTCAACTTAATGCTTTACCAGATTTACGAAACTTAATCCCATGTTTCTCTTCAAAGAAACGACAAAAAAGATGCTCCCCAAAACATAATCATGTTTGAATTTAGGAATTTTCTGATGTAAAACTAAAATTTATCCCAGATGATAATACAAGTATAAGCCCACCTACAAACATTCATTCCCTTAGTGCCATGCAACATTGCTTATCAAATCTCACATGGTTTAGTTTTAATCTAATTTTAAAGCATTGAAATTTTTTCATTTTGAAACTTTTTGGTTCCAGATAGCAGCTACATCAAAAACTAAATCACAAGCTTCTGATAAAAACCGAGTAGTGCGAGTCAGATTTGTAATATGAATACCTTTATGTTTTTCCAAAATTGATCAACTTGACATGAGATTCTATGAAAGCAACATGACTTACTGCAATAAGCTTTCCAGTATTCTCAGGTCTCTTCCCAACCTCCATTGCTGCAGCAGCTGCCGCCCCAGAAGATATGCCAACCTGATATGAAATCAACTTTCGAATCATTAGATAGAAAAATGATACTAATAGGAAAGATTGAGATAGATATGGATGAGGAAGAGTATTTAAACCATGCTGCAGCTATCTGCAGGTCCAGCCACTCAAATCACAGATTGAATCTCAAAGATTAAAAAGGGAAGGAAAGGGGAAAAAGTGTAAATGGTTCCCAACTTCATTGGAAGAACCACCACTTCCTCAACTAAGAAAACTTTTATTTTTCTTCACTCTTTATGCAGCTAGTGATTCAATGTTAATGTTTTTGGGGAGGGGGGTTCGGTGCTGGATGGGTGCTTGGCCTAGGATTTCTAGGTATCAACCCAAAAGACTAGTTTTTTCAGTGAAGTGACTGTCCTACTTATAAATCCAAGTATCTTCTTTTTACTAGCTGATATGGGCCACAACTCAACAATCCCCACCTCGGATGAAACCACCACTGGACTGCAGTCCTTTCGTCCAACACACTTGGGTGGTTTCACAACCACATTCTGGCTACTAGGGTCAAGCTCTGATACAAATTGTTGGGGGGACCTTGACCTAAAATTTCTAGGTATCCAACACAAAAGACTAGCCTATTGAGTGGAGTAATCTATCCTACTTATAAACTCAAATATCTTCCATTTACTAGCAAATGTGGGACACAACTCAACAGTTAATTTACAATTAAGACATGAGTTTTCATTTACACATCTTTTCTTTTAGTTCAATAACAATCAACTTTAGTAACCGATTAATTTCTTCATCATGAATTATTTAGCATCCATTGAAGTGAATGAAAATGATTTGAGACACATGACAATTTAACAGATCTAACACATCCAGATGGTTTCACATTACAATCAAAGTGAAATCCTCAAAACAAGCAAAGGGACACATGCAAATCCTATAGATGGATTAGATTAACCAATCTGATTGCCAAATGTGAATCACTTTTTTTTCCTGATACCCATAAAATCCCGCAAACCTTTCTATGTTCACCAAGTATTAAACTGACTACTGCCAAACTCTACAACCTTGATGCAGTCACAAAACACATGAGACATTTAGTATCCAGGTCATCAGGTGGCTGGCTCCTGGGGAGTTTGAGACCCTGGACTATTGGTTGAATCCAACGGTTGTTTACTATTCAACCCAACCCATTGGGGGATTTAGCTCTCTGTCTCTACTTAAGCACAACCTTATTGCCAGCTGTGCTGTGCTAGATCATGTGCATGTAGCAGTTGGTCAGTACCCAGATTCAGTTTTTCCTTTCACTTCAAAAGTTAAAATCCAAGGCTAATAAGAAGCACTAACCAGCAAGCCTTCCTGGAGTGCTAACTGCTTTGCAATTTCAACAGCTTCATCACTAGATACCTGCCAAATTCACAAACAGAGACACGTGAGATGTGTCAGACTCTACTAGCATCTCATATGGAATCTAAACAAATAATTTAAAACAAAAAGCATAGCATGAGATGAATTAATATGAAGGCATAAACAGGGATGACCACTGCCATGCACAGCTGGTACATGCATTTGGCCCGCAAAATGCAAATATAGAGCTTTACACCAAATATAAGGCCAAAAGTCATTTGAAGCAAATTTGTTTAAGAGCACATCTTTGTGTAAGAAAAATTATTTACATTCATATTTAAGCAGTTTCCTAGTGCATCAAGAAACTAGAGGTGCAAGAACACATGCAGGTCAGCTGGAAATAGTCCAAAAGACAGTGATGTTGCACACAGATGCATATATAAAGAGACTAGGAAAAGAAACAGGTCAATTGAGGTGCACTGAAATATAATTGAAGTTCTAGTTTTGATAACTTCCATAGGTTGGTAGCATTAGAAATTATCCATGTCGACCATGCATCCCATATGTCCATCCATGTTTAAGTCAGTTCTCGAGGCTAAATGAGTTCCAATCAACCTTTTGAGCTGACAAGCAATCCCATATGATAATTGCAAAAAGTACTGTACAAGGATTCATGGTCATAATTACACACAGATGCTAAACAACAAATTCCAAGTTACCAAAATCAAGACACAGGCAACTGCCAAACAAAGAGAAAAAGGGTTTGACTACACTCTCCGATTAAGAAGCTCTGTGAAATAAGAAGATTTCAAAACTTGCAAAGAAGTAAACAGTGAAACAAGCAAAAGAGCAAATAAGAATTAACCTCAATGACTTCATCAAGCACACCCTCATCCAAATTCCTGGGTACAAAACCTGCTCCAATCCCTTGAATCTTGTGCGGACCTGAATTTTTATGGTAAAAGCATTTAAAACACAAGTTATTACATATCAAAACAGAAATTTTCTTTTTAGATGAATAAGTTATACTGAAACAACCTTAAGACTAGAAACTAATTTCTCATCTTACCAGGCTTTCCACCTGAAAGTATATTGCTTTCAGAAGGCTCTACGCCAATAACCTGACAATCATTAAAGTTAAAAGAGAACTCTAAAACAGTAAAACCAGGAAAGAGACAAACAGCTTTTTAAGAAATCAAAAGCACTTAGCGTCAGGTAGAACAGTCAAATGGTAGCACACTTTGAAATTCACTTTTCTGTCCATGCAACCAATTTTAAGACACTTTCAGATTGGCAGGTTAGATAAAGACTTGGTGGCGGATATGGGACATATGCCAGATATGGTTTGGAAATAAATAATACAAAGATGATTACCTTGATATTAGGGTTTTTCTCTTTAAGATATCGACCAGCTCCTGATATAGTTCCACCAGTTCCAATTCCTCCAATAAATATATCAACCTTGCCTCTAGTATCTTCCCAGATTTCTGGACCAGTTGTCTCATAGTGTATCTGCAAATGGAAATACTTACTTCAGCTCCAGATATACTCATAGTTTCCAGTTTATTTGATGATACAATTTCTTAACCTAAAATAGGATCTCTTGAACAAAGACTTATTCCAGAAGATGAATGATATGTTGTGATATACTAAATTGATAAATGGAAAGCTGGAAACCATCAAAAGTGATCCTTACCCATGGTCAAAGCAATTTTTATTGTATTCAATCAGTAACCGAGTAGCATCAAATTAAGAGATGAGGTTTCTTGCCTGATAGCAGGTACCATCGTGCTAATTTGTTAAATTGATGCATCCCATGTCCGAAAATAATATAACAAGGCGAATAATAAGCATAAAATGCAGGAATCATTAGGTCATTCAGGGAATGTATATGTTCCATTTCCAACAGCTTTCTGGGCATATCTCATAAGCTGGTTGCCCTTATATACACTTTTTTCAATATGCAAGCCGTGTTATTGCTTTCTTTTTTCTATTTTACTTGCAATGATGTACAATATCATGGCATAAAAAAGTCACATAATGCACTATCTAATGGGACTACAGTTTTCATGAGAGAAGATGTGAGCCACTGTTTTACCATCTATGTGGACCATCATGGCCTATCCTTTTCAGGACCACTTTTTTCATTCTTTACCTCCTAAGGCAAGTCTATGCTGAAACTAGATATAAGTAGGAAGCGTAACCGCAGACCTTAGGGTTAGCAGGATTGTCAAATTGCTGAAGCATATACGCATTAGGTGTGCTATTCAAAATTTCTTCAGCTTTCTGGACAGCCCCCTTCATGCCTTTTGCTGAATCAGTTAATACAAGCTCAGCTCCAAATGCTTTCAGAAGAACTCTCCTTTCCAAGCTCATTGAGGCTGGCATAGTCAAAATGAGCTTATATCCTTTCGAAGCAGCTATGAAAGCAAGACCAATTCCAGTGTTTCCACTAGTGGGCTCTACAAGAATACTCTAGAACAGACAAAAAATAAAAAATAAAAAGTAAGAAGAGAGAGAGAGAGCCAAAACTATGCAAAAGCAATGGTAAACATATGCTTTTTCCAGATGGGATTATAACTGAAACAGTGATTGCCTGTTTTATCTCATGCTTAAGGGGAAAAAAAACACTTCTAATTACCATTTTCCTAGTTCAAATATCCAGTTAGTAACTACTTCAAATGCCTCTGAGTCGAATTTTAGTGCAGCAAACAAACAGGAAGAGGCCCTTATTTAGCCAAAATAAATAAATATAAAAAAGCAGAAGGCTTAGCCTCCCAAATTTAGTTCTTATTACACATTCGTGCAGCCGCAAAAGATTTGTAGCAAGCATGTCCTACCTTTCCAGGCGTTATTAGTCCTTTTTGCTCGGCATCAGCTATCATACTGAAACCTATCCTGAAATCAGAAATCAAAATAAAAAATATTGAGAGGATGTAAATTATTATTGATTAAGTTCCATTGCTAGTGATTCTAAGAAGAAGCAAGGAAGCTAGAATATGCCAAATTCATAAGGACATAACAAAATTAATTTGCTATAACCAATGGTTTAGGACTGACAAGTCAGATTTTAACCGTTTAGTACATGGACTTTTGGCAAAAACTTAATATCGAAGGGTCTTTAGGGACAATAAAGAGACAGTTCAACATCAAGAATTTTTAACATAAAACTTCCATTCTGGTGATGAACGCACACAAACCAAAAGATGGTCATGAAAGTTTTGAGTATCTAGAGTTGCAATTTTATCTTTCTCACCTGTCCTTAACACTACAACATGGTTCCATGATTTCAAGCTTGGCAGCAATGTTTGCAACACACCCCTTGACAATAGTATTCAGGTATACCATTGGCGTCTTCCCAATAAGCTGTATGACATAGAAACCAGTACAACATATCATTAGCCAAAGAAAAAAGAAGTTCATTGATATTATTCATGTGGGGAGTCAATGAAAAATGATAATGAAATAACCAAAAAAAAAACAACAATTCTCATAAACTATGCTAAATTACACTCTTAACTTTCACGTTAACTATCCGGTTAGCGTTCACACCCCTACTCCAACACATGTTTTCCAAGTATTAAACCAACCTACTACATAATTCTAACCAATTCCATCGAAAAAAAGTCCACAATCACTTTAAAAAAGAAATTCCAAAACTGTCCTAATCCAAAATCAAATTTTCAATAAACAAATCATCCAAATTTTACATACTAGGCCAAACATAAGAACACAGTGAAGTCACAAACAAGTTCCTAAACTATGAACGAGCTTATCTACATCAAACACGCCAACTAAGAACCAAAAAACAGATGAAAAAAATCCAAACTTTGAACAAACAAAACAAACCCAATTAAAAACTCAAGCGTTCACTTACCTGAGTGACATCTTCAGCAATGTTGAGACCTTCAATCCCAGTCAGCGGCTTCACAGAGACAGCCTTGCACACAACAGAGTTGCAGGGTTTGTAAGAGACCTTGTACAAATTCTGCTTCAATCTTCGAGCTGCTGTTATGGGGCTAATGTAGCCCAGTTTCAGAGTGGCCAATGATGATTTCTTGGAGATGCAGAGAGGAGCAGTCAACGGACTGCACACCAGAGAAGACGAAGTGGCCATTGTTTTTGGAACTTTGTGGGACTAACTGTAACTGATGATGCTAAATGAATAAAAGAGCCTCAGCTATTTATTTTATTTTTCTTTTCTTTTTCTTTTTTATCATAAAAAATTAGAAAATGTCTTTTTTTAAAAAAAACTACACTTCCTCAATTGGGTTTTTCTTTTAAAATGTTAGTTAAAAAGTTTAAATGTAGTATTTTTATTTTAAAAACATTAATAAACAAATAACACCATAAATTGTTGTCAAACTGTATAAGTGCCTTTAAGGGCATGGATTCCCTGTCTTCTTATATTCTATTTTTATTAATAAAAATCAGAATTTCGATAATATGTTTTAGCTAATAATAAAAAAAATAGTGTGTGAAAATTTTTATATTTTGTCAAATTAATATTAAATTATTATCTACATAATAATAAAATTAATTGCTAATCTTTTTAATTTTCTAATTATTATGAAAATAAAAAAAAATTAAATTTTAGTGTAGTTCATCAAATGTTATGCTAAACTAAAAAGATTAGGCAATAGCAAATGTAATTTTTTTTATTTAATCCTATTTAATTTTATCATATCTTATTTTACTTAGTCCAATCCAATTTAATCATAAAAATAAAAAAATTAGAAAACAAAATAAAAATAAAAGAATAAAATATAGAATTGTTGGGACCGATTGATTCAACCGCTCGAATTAAAAACTGGGATGAAATTTTATTTGTATTACTGGGAATAGAAATTTAAATAGTGTAAAAAAGTTGTCAAATATCTTTTTCTCCACCGGATGCATTATTACGTCCACATACAATATTCTACTTCCACATTTCATAAAGTGAAAAAGGGTCAATGGGATTTTGTTAGCCTTTGGATTACACGAAAAGTCAATTTAGTTTCTTCAAAATTTTTAATGCAAACGAGATTTTTTTTTTTTAATGCAAAAGTAAGAATTGAAAGCATTGCTCCTTGGAATTCTACGTCATAAGGGCACGTTTGATTGATAGCAACTTAAAATATTATAATTTATAATGGCATTTCAGAAATATGCGATTCAGAAGAAAGCTTAATTTTCAATGAATAATTTTTAATATTAAATGAGGACCATACAACAATGTTTATCAGTCACTTTATTTTGAAAATATTGTAAAAACGAGATTAAATTTCTCTAAAGGTATGTGGTGTATGTTATTGGTATATTACAATGCAATTTTTTTTTAAAACAATGCATAATGAAAATTAAATCCTCTCTTTTGTACCGTCTCATTTACTATTTAAACTAATTAACGCCAACCGTTTGCATTTCAATTATTCCAAGGGCCAGTTTGAAATTACTTTTAAGAGACTTAAAAATAATTTTAGAAAGCAAAAATTTCATTCTAGTATTTGGTAAATTAGTTTAAGGTGGCTCTTGTTTTTTAACTTAATAACTTAAAGTGACTTAACTTAATTAATTAAGTTAATTAAAGGTGTTTGTTTTTATAACTTAATGAGACTTTTTAGATAATTTTAACTTAATAAAATAAGCTAATTTTTTTGACTTTTTACTTAATGGAAAATTTTGAATTAAGTCAACTACTTACTAATGTCAATAATATCCATGTTTTATAATTTATTTTTCACGTCTCTCCCAAAACTCACCCATAGACATTACCCCACATAAAAATATCCATATTTTTTCTTTCATATATTATATACGATAAAATTTGAAATTTATGGTATTTTATATATTAAAATTCTAAAATAATTATGTATTCACTTGAATATAGTTTTACTTATAAATGTTAAAATATTGTGGTATTTAATATATTATTTATTTGAAATTCAAATTTAATAAGGATACAAATGTAAAAGTACTTATTTTCAGCTTTTTCAGTTTAAAAAAAACAACTTAATACTTTTTTTTCGAGATTCAGACGAAAAAAACAAACATATTATTCAGATTCAGACATTTAGATCTATTCAGAATTCAGATTAATTCAGGTTTATTCAGATTTCAAACAAAAAAACAAACGTCACCTTAAAAATCACTCTTGACAAAATCACTCCAACAACAAATTTTGAAAAGGAGGCAGAGCAATTTTTAAAAACATGATTTTTAAGAATTAGCTTCATACTAAATATAATTCCATATAAATCCTCATATATATCATAAAAATTTAAAATTATCCTTATTAATTAGAAAATAAAATCATTAAGTTTAAAAAATTATTATTATTACTAATTACATTGAGATGACAAAATAGAAAATAAAAATAAAAAAGTAAAATATTTATTTTAGCTGTCAGTTATTATACATACAAAATAAAAAAATATTTTATTTACATGTTTATAGAAAATTGTTAATAAATTTTATTTCACATTATGTCCAATTTAGTCATTTATATGCTTACAACAGTTTAATAGTAAGATTTACAAAATATATACGACTGCTTTCAAAATGTACAATATTTTTAAAAATAAATTTTGCCGAATTTTAAACTGATTCTCTTCACAACTAATTATTTTTAGAGTATAACTAACAACAATTATTTTAAAAGTTACAACCTTCTTAAATTGGCCCTAATATATAATTTGACATTCATTGATATAGGTGTCACAAAATTAACAAGTATTGAATAATTAATTTAAATATCAACTAGTGGGTTCATTTAATTGAGATTGTAATTTTTTTTAGTTAAAAATATAAGGATTCAACCCCGCTTATATGAATGAGGAGCGAATTGGATTGCCATTCTAAATAATAATAAAAGAAAGTTAAATATTAACCAATATGTGTAATGAATATAGGTATTAGTTACCTAAATTGGGATATAAATTAATTATGTATATTTTAAGTATATATTGGTAGGAATAAACAGATTTTATAAGATTTTATCATTTATTTTTGCTGGATTTTGTGTGAGATTTTGTAGTTAATAACAATACTGGATGCAAGATTTTTTTTAATGTATAGATACTTTCATTTTAGCTCATGAAATGATATTATAGGTTTATAACCATAAGAATTAAATTTTACCTTCATATATATATATATATATATATATATATATATATATACCTGCAACTGCAAGCATCAAATATGTTTAGCTTCTCGACTACTCTCTTAATATGTTTAGCTTCGCGACTCCTCTCTTTCTCATAATAACCTTAATAAATACATGCATTATTATTACTCAGACTTCACCACCAGTTGCATCCGGCCTTTCACTCCAGTGTAGGGTTCATATGATGAATGACCTTCGTAATAATGATAAACTACTGATCATTCATTGCCAAGGGGGAGCACACCCTTTGGATGAAGAATGAATTCAGTTTCAAATTCCAAGAAAATGTTTGGAGATCACTCATTTTTGGTGTAACATGAGATTGGACTTGAAAGAAACGACCGTAGATGTTTATCGAACTTATCAAGAAACAGAAAAATGTCAAGATACTAGAAATTATTTTTGGTCGATCAGAGAGGACGGATTATATTTCGGCAACAATAAAAAATCGTGGGAAAAACAGTAATAAAATTAATAAAGATGTTTCAAATCAAAATTAACAAGTTTTAATTCCTATGTGTCCTTGTTGGTAGGGGTGGGTATTTCGATTTAGTTTTGAGATAAACTTTCGATATTGGTTTGGTTCAAGTCTAAAATTCAAAAAAACTATTCGGTCTTTAGGGAAAATAAGAACCGAATTGGAAGTTTGGAATTGATAGTTCGTTTTGGTTTGATTTCAATTCAGTATCAATTTTTTTATTCGGTTTCGATTTTTCAGTAATAGTTCACTTAACGGTTTGGATTAACAAATTATTTTATCGATTTATCTTAACTTACACACAAGGCCTACTATAATAAATGTATAATAAATATAAATAAAATAATTTAAAAATTTATATTAAAAAATTACAAGAATTTTGGACTAAAATGAAAAACTTTTAGAATCATAGTCACTATTTTTAATACCAAAATGTTTGCCCCTAATACAAATAAAATAAAATAAGCTTCTACACCATAATATAATTTACCAAAAATTAGGGATGAGAATGATATCTTACCTTGTTGACTTTCAACCAGGAACCTTTTGAAAAGTTTGCAAAAAATATTAGGGTATAACATAATTTCTATATGCAAACATTTCCTAAACATTAGGTCATATAAATTTTTTATAAAGAATAGGGATCCAAACGATATTATTAGTTTGGTTCGGGTTTATAACTTTTTATCCGAAAATTGAACTGAATGGTTTGATTTGGTATTTATATATTCGCATTTTTATCTTGAAAAAAAGAATCAAACTGAATTTTTTTCGATTTCGATTGGTTTTGCCCAGCCCTACTTGTTGGTGACCATGTTCATGTACCAATTAAATATTGTGATTCAAGATGAGTATATATGCAAATTAGGAAGAAAAACAATCTAACTATGATTAATATAATTACCACCGGTTAAGTTAAAGAAGATTATGTTATCCGGAATCCACAAGATATATATATATCTCTAGCAAATTGGCAAGATCAATAAGAAGTTTGTGGATCATCCTGCCATAAATAAGTTTCTTGATGTATTAACAGAAGTTTTGAGTTCATCTTTATAATTTTTGTCACTAAAAATTATAACGTGTCTTTTTTAAAATTGTAAAGTGGTATTCATTTTTTTTTCTGACCAATAACTTATATAAATTTGAATATTAATTTGTCCCAAAGCCTAATTGAGTCATTTTCAAATAGTTTTATTTGGCTAATTACGCGAATTTAAGTTCTCAGAGAGCTAGAGAATTAAAAATTAATAAAGAAAAATATTTTAAATTTTTATTTACAAAATTTTCTTTAAATTTACTTCTCATAATTTAGCTTCTATTACTTATTGTTTACAGCAAAATAGCTCGTATATAATATATATTTTACTAACCTTTAAGATGTTCTTTTCTACATTTTTTTCCAATTAGTTTTTATTGATGACAAAATGCCCCCTAAATTAGAGATTTTGGCTCCACCCCTAAATAACAATATATTTGTCAGTTTCACGAATTAGAAACATAAAAATTGGTAAAAGATAGAGAAATTGTTAGAACAAAAAATTCCTTTGGTGAAAACCATCACTTACAATTCATGAACATTTATGTTATATTACTAAGAATCAATAACAAATTATACGAAAACGTACCTCAATTTATAATGTTGAATTGTTATTTAGGATTGTGTAGTTGGCCTTCCTTATCAACACTTTCTCCTAGAGAGTTTTTTAATTCTTTCTATGCTCTCTTTCAATGATAGGATATTAGAAAGAAGAGAAAGATACGTGTGACTTGAAAACTACAATCACTCATATAGACAACTTTTTCTTGTTGTTGTTAGGTATTCTTAATTATGTCCATCATAAAATTAGAATATTATTAGGTCTCTACACACTAAAGGCTCACATTCTATTAGATACATTAAAGCTCATAATACCGAAAACCTTAATATATAACTTTTAATTAGGCTTAACCTTGTATGACAATCTGCAATACATAATTATGCACATGTAAGCTCAACTTTAGATTAAGGATCCAACAATGTTAAATTAAAAAATCCAAAAGAAACATAAGTTTTTAACAATTTGAAATATTATTGGTAAAAGTCCGAATGAGAAAATTAGGATTTAAAGGCCCTTCTACACAAATCCTAAATATTGCGAATTTACCAAAGTAGGCAATAAATTATTATTATATACTAAAATGTTTCTAAATGAAATAGAGAAAACAAAATAAACAACACTAATCTACAAAAATAAAATAAAATAAAAATTATGAAACCAATAGGAAAAATAAGAAAATAATTATAACTTACAAAATGACTATAAAAGAAACAAAATTTATGGCCGAGTGGGTCAATGTGATTAGATTCTCCTTATCGTAAGCTTTAAAACAATATATTATATGTTCTAAATGGATACATGTACCTCAAGTTATGACCTTGAAAAGAAACCTTTCTTATCTTACGCAATTATCCTAAATCATCATTCGTGTTTTATTTTTCATCCTCTAAAATGGAATATCTTGATAATTTTACTTTTACATATTTATCTCTATAAATACTTCTTGAGGAAGTTATCATTACAATAAAGTAAAATCAATGGTTTATTACAAAAGCAAACTTTTTTTTTTGGGTGCATTTGACACACCGTATTGTATTATGATGTATTCTATTCTTTTAATGTTAGGGTGTGTTTGTTACACTGTATTGAATTATGTTGTATTGCATTATTTTTATGCTGGTGTATTGTATTATTTTGTATTGCATTAGCATTATATCATAATAATATTGTATAATGTTTGATGCTTACACTGTACTGTATTGATTTTTTGTGATTAATTTAAATATTAATATTATATTAATATATTTAAATTGTATTAATATTTTATATTATTGTTAATTTTAAATTAATATTATTCATATTTAAATATTTATTATTAGTCATAATAAATTTACAATTTATTAATAAATTAAAATGTCAAAATAAAAATAGAATATAATATTATTGAACAACAAATCATTTATTTATATTAATAATTATAATGTAAAAAAATAAAAATATTAAATTAGTATCATATTAAATTAAAAAATAATATTTATTACTATTATTATTATTATAATAATAAAATTAAAGTAAAAGCAAAAGTTAAAGCAAAAGCAAGTGGAAAGTTGGAAATGAAAAGGAAAAAAAGAAGGAAAGAATAGCTAAACCCGACTTATAGTCGGGTTTAGTTAATGCGGCGAACTGCTGCATTAGATTGTCTTATTATGCAATGTTTCTGTAGCTTTTAACTTACCAAACATGAGCTTGTATAAAGTTAATGCAATGAGGAGTTATAATACAACAACCAAACATGCCCTTAGGATGCGTTTGGCACAATAAATCATTTATTTATTTTAATAATTGTAATGAAAAAAATAAAAATATTAAATTAGTATCATATTAAATAATAATATTTATTATTATTATTATTATTATTATTATTATAATAAAATTAAAGTAAAAGCAAAAGCAAAAGCAAATGGAAAGTTGGAAATGAAAAGGAAAAAAAAAGAAAAAAGGAAAGAGTAGCTAACCCGACTCATAGTAGGGTTTAGTTAATGCGGCAAACTGCTGCATTAAATTGACCCATTATGCAGTGTTTCTATAGCTTTTAACTTACCAAACATGAGCTTGTATAAAGTTAATGCAATGAGTAGTTATAATACAGCAACCAAACATGCCCTTATGATGCGTTTGACACATTGTATTGTATTATTTTAATACATATGTATTATATTATATTGTATTGTATTAGTATTGTATTATAATAATGTTATACAGTGTTTGACATTACACTGTATTATATTAATTTTTAGTTATACTATGTTTAGTGCCATATTGTACTGTATTAATTTTTTAGTGATTAATTTTGATCACATATTTTAAAAAAATATTTATTAATACTTAGAAAATACTAAATATAAAAATTTAAAATTATTTTTTAATATCATAATTCTTCATAAAAATCAAATTTTATAACTTTAAATTTTTGTCAGTATAACATTTATTTTTACAATATTTTCCAAATATATAACCTTTGAAATGAAGATTGAAGTAAATAATTCAATTAAATAACCTCTAAATAATATCAAGACATAAATAAAATTCACTACGTCTAACCGTGGTCTTCTAATTTCATAAATTCAAATTCTAGGATTGCTTAATCCATAAACTTAAAATCTTTTTCATTCTTTTATTGTTTCAATTTGGTAACCAAAAAGCATGTGTTTACTGAAAGTGGTGATATGATTGTTTCAATTTGGTCCAGATTATTTGATTTTACGTCTTAGAATAATGCCATTGAATGAAATCAACATTGCTTTTCCTTTTCTTTTACTCAAGCCTCACTGCAAAATCAAGAAAAGCTTACAACAACAACAACAACAATAAAACACAAATTTCTATGGTAAAGAACGTCGTCGAACCGATGACAAGACATGTGTCTAATTTGCAAAGCTCAGTTCATCAAAGTTCAAACGGCAGCATGTTCGAAAATCAAACGAAAATTAAAGAATGAACAAAACAACAAAATGTCAGTGAGAACAACCACGGAACACCTTCCCTCCATTTCCTATCGCGATTTCTGTTTTTGCTTTACAATCCCCTCCACTCACTAAACCAAAAAACTAAAATAAAAACCCAGTCATCAAATTCAAAGTGAAAGCCAACAGCAAAACAAGAATCCCTACACACTCCTCAGACAAGACCCAATAGAAAATTTCCCCTCACTTTGCTTCGTTAGGGTTCAATTTCCCCAAATTATCAAAGAAATAGCAATTCCAACATGTTGTGAAGCATTTACATAAAAAATTAAAGTTAATAGTTGGAAAAAAAATATATAAAGAGAAATTAAATAAATTGAGAACCTCCGGCTTCTTGAAGATCATATATGAGTTTGAGAATCTATTGCTTTTGCTATTTAGCTTGGAATAGTATGAGAAAGAGACATGTGATATTTAGCCTCTGTTTTGTTACAGAAATTGTGAGAAGAAATAAAGAGAAAGACCTTTTCAAAAGTCAAAGTTGTAGTTTGTTGATTCAGGAGGCGAAGGCAAGCATGGCGGTGGTATTGCACAGTGGGGTGGTGACGGAGCTGGCTGTCACATAGAGATAGAAGATTGCATGGTGGTCGAGTGTCGTGCGTCAGCAAGTTAAAAGAGAAGGCAGTGGTGTTGCGGGATGCGGTGGTGGGGGAGCTGGGTGTTGCGCGCCGAAGGACGATGGCCTGGTGTGGAGCGCTGTGTTCGTGAGAGAGCATAAAGAAGGAGAAAGTGAAATATAAATGTGCAACCCAAGAGGGGGGGTTTGAATTGAAATTTTAAAATTTATCCTAGCAAATTCACACAACAATTTAATCTAATGCCTTAATAAATTCGAAAACAATAAATTTAATGCAAGCACAATAATTAAAGAGTAAGGGAAGAGAAAAACGAACTCAAGGATTTTTACGTGGTTCGGCTATCCCCGCCTACGTCCACACCTCCAAGCTCACCCGCTTGAGGATTTCACTATTCAAGCCTTTCCAAGGCTTCAACCAATTACAATTCACTTCAAGGTGTCAATGAACCTTTACAACAAGAGATTATATCCTCAATCTCTTAACCCAAGTGTTTCCCTCACTTGTACACTCACAATTTGATGAGAAATAATAAATACAACAATAAATCTCTCTCTAAGAGTAGATATACAAATTGAAGAACAATGATGAGTTAATAAATGATGAGTTACGAAAATGAAGCTCAATATATGTTGTGTGCTCTTGTTTATGCTTGCTTGAGTTTTTCTTCTCTTTTCTTTCTTTCCAAAAAATGAATTGGTTTTGAGTTTATATAGTTTGAACTCAAAAACTAGCCGTTATGCACATTTCTAGCCGGAACCGGATCGTCGGATATAGAATCCGGTTAGCCGCTTGATGTTATCGTTACAAACACAAATTTGAAATTCTGAACATCCGGTTTGCCGTTTGTCGAATCCGGTTAGCCGCTTGAATTTTGGTTGCATTCTGCCTCGAACCGGATTGTCGGATTTCACAACCGGATAGCCGTTTTCGGTTTGCATGAATTCTGCCCAGAAAACCCAGAAAACCGGTTAGCTGGATTTCCACAGCCGGTTAGCCGCTTGAATTTTGCATACATTCTGCCCGAAACCGGTTCGCCGGATTTACACAACCGGTTAGCCGGTTGCTACAGTAACTGCTACAGTGACGGCTACAGTGAAATAGTTTCTAAAATTACATTTGGACCCCAAAACTTTATAAAACTGTATTATGACCCTAAACGTCAGAAAAATTTACAAATAAGTCCAATTTTAGAATTTCCAAATATTACTTTGCAATGCAAAAACTTTTTGAAATTATGATTTGGCCTTAAAAATTTTAATATGTTGCACAAAGATCCTTTTCAACAAAATACTCATATTTTCAAAGTTCTCAAAATCTTTCACTTTAGTCCAAAATATTCATAAATTATAATATGACCCAAAACATTTAAATAACTTCAAATAGGTCCAAATCCGAAATTCAAAAAACAAAATCAAAGATTTAAAACACATTTATTTTAGTCCAAAACACTTTGATTTTATAACTTTATTTTCTTATTATAAAAACACAATTTATAAATATTTGTTTAATCAATACATGTGTTTTGTTATCATCAAAATCAATATCTATAGATATAAAAGCTAACAATCTCCCCCTTTTTGATGATGACAAAATACATTACAAAGATTTAAACTATTTATAAAAAGCTCCTCATTAATTAATGCAAAGTTAAAGAAAACAATGATTTGAAATAAACTCCCCCTGCATACATGCCTACTCTCCCTAGATACATGTATATTTTATAACATCATTTTTCCATTAAATATAAAACAAAATTTGAGCTTAAAAGATTAATCATTCTTAATTTTATTTGTTATCATCAAAATCAATATTATGAGAACATATATGTTAACAATCTCCCCCTTTTTGATGATGACAAACATTTCATGTATTTAAAGAATGATTCCATAAATTGCTCCATTTAAAAATAATCTTCTCTTACAATTTGTCAATTGGCTAAATCAACAAATTTAAATACATGCATTTTTCTCCCCCTCATCATCAAAAAAAATTTAATTGGCAAAGAAAAAGGGTAGTAAAATTTTATAAATTTAAATACATGTATCTTGCTCCCCCTCATTATCAAAAAGAAAATTTAGTGGAAAAGAATAAGAGTAGCAAAAATTTTTATAAATTTAAAAACATGTATTCTTCTCCCCCTTCATCATTAAAAAAAATTTAAAGGAAAAGAATAAAAATAGCAAATTTGTTACCCATGTTGTCTGAATAAAAATTTCGACAGAATCTCCCACTGACAACAAGCATCACCTCAAATACAAGATTTAGTAAAAATACATCCAAATTATTATAAATCATGATACAAGCCAAAACACACAAAAATATCATGAACCATTATTTCATTTATTACCAAATCAATAACTCATGACATAAAATTATCATATAAAACAACTATGTGATCAAATCATCATTATATCTCAAAATCATCAAAATCATTATCATAATCAAATTTCAAACATCAAAAGAATTATTCAAAATGCATATTATTCAAAATCATATTATATGCTCCCCCTAAATGTATGGCCAATTTAAAAAATTTAACCAAAGTGAAACATATTACATGCTCCCCCTAAATATATGGCCAATTTAAAAAATTTAACCAAAATAATTTTATCCTAAAGCATATAATATTTGTCTCCCCTTTAAAAAAATAAAATCACGCAATTAAAACAAGATCATAAAAAATAGTTCGATAAGGATATTACTAATTTTGGGCGAGCAAAAATTTCGGCAGAATCTCCCCTTAAAAATGAACAAATTCATTTGTACACATGAGAGAAAAACACTTCCAAAATGTCATAGCGATCAACTCCATCACCAACCCAACAACACCATTAGCAAACCAACACTTCAATATTCAATAATCCACAAGTTTTATCAAGCAATACACATATAATCATGAATCATCAAAATCAATATGAATTCCTCCAATACTTGCAACAATTAAATCCGAGGATTCCATAATCATATATCAACCGTTAAAAGAATGCTCAAAATACATGTTATTTCCCCAATTTACATCATTAAAAAGATTTATTACTTTGTCTCCCCATTTGGACAATAAAAATGTTCAAAAAACATATTATCCAAAGTAGAACAAGTAATAAGCTAAGCAAGGGAATGCAAAAGTCATAAGAGCATAATGTCAACAATTCAAACTCTATAATTACTAATCACATTTTAGAAATCAAGACAACTAAACTCATAAAAATTCTAATGTGACATTTTAATATAACTTACACTCTCATATGTGCCAAGATCTCAATGATCATGTATTTCTCCTCCTTTTGATATCATTTAAAGCAAGTAATGCATATTCAACAATGTGTCAAGGAAGCACAAAAAAAATGTATCCTTTCACCAATCATAGATTCCATAAGATCACATTTCATCAAATACAATGGAATCATCAAAGCACATTCTTTATCATCAAAACTTAAGAAAAGTATAAGTACATTAGATCCACAATATCCAAATATCAAATAATAATTAATATCAATCCACAATGGAAGCAACAATGCATATAAAAACGTAAGTGCATAATATAGTAGAAAACTATGGTAAAAACCATAAGGAGAGCACACTATGAAAGTGGTAATTTGAAATACTCAAAATGTACAAATTCGGATTTTCAAGATATTGAGTTTTAAGAGTGAAAATTGAAAGAGTAATGGATAAATAATGAGTTGGATGATTGATTTTAACAAGAAAATAAGTGAAAGATGAAGAGATTTGAGAAAGAAATGGTGAGGTACTGTTCACGCGTGAAATGAGAGGTATATAAATGATGAGGAACAAGTGAGGAAGTGACGATAGAGAAGAGTTTAATGAAGATAAAATGCATGGGTAATGGTTTAAGAGATTGATCTTGACATAAAAATGGTTGAGAAATGAAAAGGAATTGATTGGAAATAGAAGAGGGTGGCTCACGGTTTTGAGAGAGAGGAAGAACAAGTGCAGAAAATTAACAAAAGAAGAGGAAGAAGCAAAAACACAGCCAACAGCTCACAAATCCGGCTTGCCGGAAGTGTATAACCAAAAATCCGGTTTTTTTCCAGTAATCATGCATCCGAATTCGGTTTGCCGGATGTGGCTAACCGGTAGACCGGTTTGAGGCAGAAAGTTTGCCTCTTGAATTCGGTTTTCCGGATGAAAAATCCGGTTATCCGGAATTTGTCTCGAGAGAATTCAAAATGAAAAACTGTATTGATTGAGACAGAATTAATATTCAAGCTATATACCGTTGGAAAGATAATTAAGTTAGCTTTCCAATAAACTTTACAGAGCTGAATTTGGAGTTCTCTAGAAAGAGTTATGACCAATTCATTACAGCTTGCGCAGACTAGAATTTTCAAAGACTCCTTTGTTTTCCAAACAATTTTAAAACCATTTTAATGCATGGATCAATATAATTAACATCCAATCATAAAACTCAAATTCATAGAATATTCATCATGCATATTCATCACAATTATGAGATACAATAACACTTTATAGTCCGAATTATAAACATTTAAAACATGATTAATTCAAAAATACAATTCATTCATCATGCATATATTTTTCGCAATAATTAAACATATAAGCATTCGAAAGTTAATAAATCACACACCATGCTTAAACATTTCATAAACATTAACATCAAACAAATCCATCATGATGAGTTGACATGCTACAATCATATATATTTATCTATGCATCATGATAAAACACTCAATGTTAAACACAATGATAATCATGTAAATATACAAGCATACTCTCGTAAATTCATTTAACGAGCTTCATTCAATAAGATACCAAATGAATTATGCAATACTTACTAAACTTAAAAGACCATCACTTATAATCAACAAGGCAATAATTGTTATCAAAATGATTAAGTCAATCTTACTCATAATTTTTGCTTAGACCATGATCAAGCGATTATCCTCATGAGCTTCATCAAGGAACTCTCCACCATTCCTTGTTTGTGGTGCCTACACAGAAAACATTCACGTTGTGCCATTTGGTACCCAAATACTTTTGGGTCCTTGAGTGTTAGATTTAGTTCCTTTTGGAACCCAAATATATTTGACACCATAATAAACTTTTCTTTTAATAGGACAATCAAGCTTCATATGACCATTTTGATTGCAATAATGACAAACAATTTTATGATCACATGTGAAGGTAGCCTTAACAAAATAATTCTTATAATATTTTTGTTTCAAGTAAGGCTTATACCCAAGTCCTCCTTCATCAAAAACACATTTTTGAGAATTAAGCATGTTATCCAACATCTTTTGCCCATTTGTGAATTTTAGAACCACACTACTAAGTTCAATATTCTTTTTCTTGAGCATTTCATTTTCTTTCATTAATTCATCACCATGTGACTTCTCATGCTCATATGAAGTACTTTGTTTACATGTGAATGATGCAATTCTATCATGTAACATATCATTATCTAATTCCAATTTTTTTATCTTTTCGTTTAATGAAACATTGGATTTTTACAAGACACCTTTTTCATTTTTCAAGCTATCTACATGTGATTCTATATGCTTGTGTGAAGTGCTAGATTTCTCATTTGATAATGCAACTTCATCATGCAATGTTTTATTCTCTAATTCTAAGCATATAATCTTTGCATATAGAGATTCATTTTCATTTTGGAGCTCTATCATTTTCTTTTTAAAACATGCATTCTTTTTACGAATTTTCATCAACTCATCATGCATTTCTTTAAAAGCATCATGTAATTCATCATAAGTAGGAAGATCATTTACCTCATCAAGTTCGTCATCCGATTCATCTCCAATTGCCATGAGAGCCAAATTCGACACTTCATGAAATTCCTCCTCGTTTGTAGTCTCCTCATACACAATTTCGAGTTTTCTCCAAATTTCATAAGCATTAGAACAATTTGAAACTCTATGAAATTCCTTTTTATCTAAGGCACAAAATAAAGCATTCATAGCCTTGGAATTTAAAGACATATTTTTCTTATCCAACTCGCTTAAAACATTATTTCTAGGAATGAGTAAATCATCACAAACAACTTCCTATATTTCATAATCTAAGGCTTGTAAATAAATTCTCATCCTAGTTTTCCAATAAGGAAAATCATTTCCATCGAAAAATGGAGGTCTAGTGATAGATTGGCCTTCCATGGTGGTTGAGCTAATTTGGGTTGCTACGAATCTTTTGCTACGAATCTTTAACTCTAGATGGTTAAGTCTACTCAAGAGCACCTCGCTCTGATACCAATTGAAATATAAATGTGCAACTCAAGAGGGGGGGTGAATTGGAATTTTAAAATTTATCCTAGCAAATCTACACAACAATTTAATCTAATGCCTTAATAAATTCGAAAACAATAAATTTAATGCAAGCACAATAATTAAAGAGTAAGGGAAGAGAAAAACGAACTCAAGGATTTTTACGTGGTTCGGCTATCCCCGCCTACGTCCACACCTCCAAGCTCACCCGCTTGAGGATTTCACTATTCAAGCCTTTCCAAGGCTTCAACCAATTACAATTCACTTCAAGGTGTCAATGAACCTTTACAACAAGAGATTATATCCCCAATCTCTTAACCCAAGTGTTTCCCTCACTTGTACACTCACAATTTGATGAGAAATAATAAATACAACAATGAATCTCTCTCTAAGAGTAGATATACAAATTGAAGAACAATGATGAGCTAATAAATGATGAGTTACGAAAATGAAGCTCAATATATGTTGTGTGCTCTTGTTTATGCTTGCTTGAGTTTTTCTTCTCTTTTCTTTCTTTCCAAAAAATGAATTGGTTTTGAGTTTATATAGTTTGAACTCAAAAACTAGCCGTTATGCACATTTCTGGCCGGAACCGGATCGCCGGATATGGAATTCAGTTAGCCGCTTGATGTTACCGTTACAAGCACAAATTTGAAATTCTGAACATCCGGTTTGCCGTTTGTCGAATCCGGTTAGCCGCTTGAATTTTGGTTGCATTCTGCCTCGAACCGGATTGTCGGATTTCACAACCGGATAGCCGTTTTCGGTTTGCATGAATTCTGCCCAGAAAACCCAGAAAACCGGTTAGCTGGATTTCCACAGCCGGTTAGCCGCTTGAATTTTGCATACATTCTGCCCGAAACCGGTTCGCCGGATTTACACAACCGGTTAGCCGGTTGCTACAGTAACTGCTACAGTGACGGCTACAGTGAAATAGTTTCTAAAATTACATTTGGACCCCAAAACTTTATAAAACTGTATTATGACCCTAAACGTCAGAAAAATTTACAAATAAGTCCAATTTTAGAATTTCCAAATATTACTTTGCAATGCAAAAACTTTTTGAAATTATGATTTGGCCCTAAAAATTTTAATATGTTGCACAAAGATCCTTTTCAACAAAATACTCATATTTTCAAAGTTCTCAAAATCTTTCACTTTAGTCCAAAATATTCATAAATTATAATATGACCCAAAACATTTAAATAACTTCAAATAGGTCCAAATCCGAAATTCAAAAAACAAAATCAAAGATTTAAAACACATTTATTTTAGTCCAAAACACTTTGATTTTATAACTTTATTTTCTTATTATAAAAACATAATTTATAAATATTTGTTTAATCAATACATGTGTTTTGTTATCATCAAAATCAATATCTATAGATATAAAAGCTAACAGAAAGTTGAGGGAATGAGAAAGATCGATTGCAAACCCGTATAAACCCGTGTTGAGGGGAGGGGGGGGTCGGGTTTAGTTTATGCGGGTGTTACCGCATTATAAACTTTAGTTAATGCAATGAGTTGTAACTGCCAATTGTATAATTCTAATGAAATGCGGAGTCCTTATCCTATATATTACCGCATGCCAAACATGCTCTTAGTGTATTGTATTAATTTTTTTGATTAATTTAAATTAAGTATTATATTATATTAATAGATTATGTTATATTATATTAATATAATATATTATGTTATATTATATTAATATATTTAAATTGTATTAATATATGATATTGTTATTTATTTTAAATTAATATTATTCAAATTTAAATATTTATTATTAGTTATCATAAATTATAAATTTATTAATAAATTATAGTTTAAAAATAAAAAATTATATAAAATTAAAATTTATATTATTATTATTATTATTATTATTACAACACAAAAGCAAAAAGGCCAAAAAAAAAAGCAAGCGGCCGCATTAGTTTGGACCCATTAATACAATGCTACTGTAGCTCTTTATCTACCAAACATGAACTTATATAAATTTAATGTAATGAGAAGTTTTAATACAACAACCAAACATGCCCTTTATGCATAGGCAATGAACTCCCAGCCGCACTAGTCCCGAGATCCCATATTTAATTTGAAAACTTGAGTTCTAGTCATCGTCTCTCATTTTCCTTCCAATTATAAATATAATTGCGTGGCAGTTAATTTATCTCCCGTTAGTTTGTGGTAAAGATATTATTTTCCAAATTTATGAGAATTAAAATCTAAATCATGTTGTGCTGTAATGCACCATGAAACAAAACCATATTTAGTATTCAAACAACAGTTAATTAAGATTCATTATTTCCTTGTCATACGTATATGATTCATTATTTCATTTGCCATACATATATGTTGTCAATAGATATAGTCGTTTAATGAACTTTTTTTTATTAAAATAGGTGAATAGTTCTCATCATTCCATATTCGAAAAGCATTACTTCTCATTTATTTTTCAGTGTATAAATTCGTCTACACACTGCTTCTGAACTGCAACAAGAATTCACAAACTCTATTGGTAGATAATTGCCAAAAAAAAAAAAACATGTTTAGATTTTCTTTGACTCTCTTCTTTTTCATTATCGTCCCAATTTTTCTCATCATTCAATCTCCAACAAATGCATTCGATGAAAACATTCGAATCCGATTGAAGTACAAAGTTCACATAATGAATGGCCTCGCAACAGATAAAGTGCCGACCAGGATTCACTGCTACTCAAAGGATGATGATCTTGGAGCGCATCTTCTTTGGATGAAGGAGGAATTTCGTTTTGAATTTACAGTAGATTTTTGGAAGAAAACTCATTTTTGGTGCGATATGGGTTTCGGTACGAACGAGAGAACCGTCGATGTTTTTCAAACTGGAATTGAGACTCACACCTGTCGCTCTACTGGGAATTGCTTTTGGTCAATGAGAGAGGATGGCATCTATTTTAGCAACAACGATCAATCTTGGGTTAAAAAATATGATTGGTAGTGATGATCGTGAATGGAATATTGGGGTTGTAGTACAGTTAATACCTTTTGATTGATGTTAAAAAAAAATTCAAGTATATTAAGGGATTGATAATATATATTTTGAGAATTTGAACTTCGTGCCTCTTATATATTTTAACAAAAGAAAGCTTATTATTTAATTCTTGTTTTTGTTAAAAATTATTACCTCTCATGGTTTATATATGATTGCTGGAGTGGCTGAGTAAAATTATAAGATTTATGAGCTTATAAATATCATGTGATTAAATAATTATTAATAAGCTATAAATATATATCATGTGCTATAGAGATTTCGCCACCATTGCACTACCATGCATTTCAAATCTAACGTAAAGTTGGCCAACACTATGAATTTCACTCCAGTGATAAAGTACAAAGCAACTACTCTCTCACGATGCCGAAATTAATATAAACCAAAAAAAAATTGGGGCCAGAATTTGGCTTTTTATATTTTGAAAGTACCTGTGCAAGGTTTATAAAAAAATTTTATATGTTGTAAGTCTTAATTTAGTTCCGTTTTCAAATATGATATTAGTTTTAACCAATTTGATATCCATTTACATATTTATTACATTATATTTGCACATCTTATGTGGTTTTATGAATTTTTTTATATAGTTTCTTAATTTTTTTTATCTTAATTTATAAGTTTGTACAAATATTACGTTTTCTTAATCACTTTTGAATTATCATTTCATGCTTCGTGTTGAAATTTTCAAGCATATTATCAATTATGATTTGAATTACTGGAAAGCTTGACCCTGAAAGCATTATGCTCTTAGGTATCTTATATGACACCTTATTCTGTTTTAATTGCATAATAAGCATGTTGTATATTACTAACATATTTTGAATTGTCAATATTATCATTAGGGTTTGGCTATATTGGAGTTACTTTA
Source organism: Citrus glauca (assembly GCA_029633175.1). Classification (NCBI taxonomy): domain Eukaryota; kingdom Viridiplantae; phylum Streptophyta; class Magnoliopsida; order Sapindales; family Rutaceae; genus Citrus; species Citrus glauca. The sequence continues at coordinate 42,068,687 of JAQOOD010000003.1, read as the reverse complement.
AGGTAGAACACCATTTTATAACCAATCGATCAAAGTTATAATGAATTTTTTTTTAATATTTATCACTTTGCATGTGTAGCTGAGATTCGTACTTTATCGTAGATCTACTCCAATGTAGCCATAGCCTTATTATTAACTAAGAAAAATACGAAAATTTGAGTTTGACCTGATCTTTGGTCCTGCTAAAAATAGCTAATGGAACATAGAAGGGCATATTCGTCTTTGTAAACAACATAACTAAAAAAGCATAACAGTTAGACATTATCTGGTCCTATGTTGTTGGGACATGAACAACAATTAGGCAACAATACAAATGTTTCATTGTCTAGAACTTAACAGCTGTTCAAACTTTCTGTTGTTAATTCAATTATAATGTATATAAAACCGGTGATGTTAACAGTGTTTAGTAATTAAATACTGTTTTAGTCCACGGTTTGCTTTGGTCATCTTATTACTCTAGTCCATGGCTAAAGCCGGCTGATACAATAACAACGGCCGGCAATTTGAAATTACAAAAATTAAAAATTGTTTGTGCAAATCCCAATGAAGAAATTAGCTGGACGAGAACTCCTTACTAAACCCTATTCATTTTCAGAACAGGCTACTTACTTTAATTACGTGATAGCCCCTCTAATTAGGAAATTATTTGCAATTACTAATAAGGTCATTTTGTTTTGATTTGCAAATTAATAGTATTGAGTTGCTAAAGATTTTGTGTTGAAAGATGGCTGGAAATTACAGATTTGCGATGGATCAAAAGGATATTGTAAGATTAATGATAGCAAGTGTGGCAAGTTTCATACAAGATCGGTTGATTAACCAGGAGGAAAGGACTCAACACAAAGAGCAGTGTGCTGAGAGGCTAGCAGCTCAAGATGGCAGCAATGATAAAGACTCCGAGTTTAGATACTCCGATCAAGCAGTACTGGCCAATTTGGATTGGGGCATTGAAGCACTTGAAGAAGCTATTAACACCTCGAATATGGAGACTAAGCTTGCGCGATTAGACTACGCGGAGAAGATGCTACAAGTATGTGCCATGCTGGATTCAGATCAGCAAACCGCTGGAGTTCCTAACTTCTATCTATCTGCTTGGGCTCATCTAAATCTATCGTATCTTTGGAAACTGAGGAATAATGTTCAAAACTCGGTGCTTCATGTACTCGAGATGTTTTCTATTGATCCTTTCTTTTCGCGGATTGATTTTGCACCCGAGCTTTGGAAAGAATTGTTTCTCCCACAAATGAGTTCAATTGTTGGGTGGTATTCGGAGGCAAGGCATAGACTTGTGATGGAAGCAATCCCTGATTCTTCTGATTTGTCATTTACAGCTGATTTGGATCAATTCTTCAATGAGTCTTTGATCTTTTCTATGAGGCCTGAACAGGTAGAGAAGTTGCAGCAGCTTGAGCAGCTTTATGGAGATTCATTAGATGAGAATACGCGAATGTTTGCTAAATATTATAAGGATTGTATGAACTCTGATTCGAGTACTCGTACCAAGGTGATCCCAATGCTGCCAATTGCAGAACCGCCGGCGACTCCTTTGCATGAGTTCAGTCGATCAATTCCTGATTATGTAAAATTTGGTCCTGTCTTGCCTAAGAGTGCAGGATTTTCGGCTGTTCTTAAATCAAAAAGTAATATGAGAGGACCTAACAGGTTAGTTTCAAATTTGTTGTGACCCTTCTAGTTTTGTAGTCATCTATTCAACTTCTCAACTGATTTTAGGCTCTAAATATATGCATATCTTCATTTGGGTTTGCAGAATGAATGTGACTTCCATGCTCTCACAGGATCTTGATGAATCTCTTGTGTGGGATCCTCAAGTAAGCTTGCTTTATGTAGGTACACACGCACACCCACACACACACACACCCAGTTACCCATTGCATAAATATCAATGCCTTAACGCATTTATAATTTTATATAAACAATCTTTTATTCTTGGCGACAATGCCAGGGGGACATGCTTGAGGAGAATGAATGTGAATCCGATTATGAGCCTGTTGATGATTGTATTAATTCTGGAAACCCTAACTCAGCGTCTCCTAGGGGGGCAAAAATGATTAAGGATGAGGAAAGTGAGCTGAAAGAACATGTCAATCCAATTTTCTCTCCTATAGATTCTCCCAAAACCCGTAGTCCGAAAATTTCATCTCCAAAACCAGATGTGCAGAATTTATCTCCCAAAACTGATGTCCACGGTCGAAAAGAACCCAAATCTTTATTGCGACTTCTGTCCAGCCACATATCTCAAAGCCCTGTACCGACCTCTTCGCCATCGTCTCCACAATTGAGTAAAGATTACAGCATTAGCTCAGCAGACTCAGATGGTGAATTGGTAGTTTGTTAAAACCTTACGAGCATTCAAGTTACTTTATTTGCTTTGTTAAAATGTTGGACTTCTACTAATGGTCACTTTTCAATTAGGAGAAGCAGAAAAGCTCAACGAGAAACTCTTCTCAAGCAAGGAGTATGAGTTACGAAAATGTGAACATTGTTTTGCTGGAGAACAGGTAGGCAGTACGCAGGACTTTTATTCAAGTTTGTTACTTATGTAGTTTAATAGACAATCCTGCCATTGCATAGAGTTTACAAAATTTCATTCAAAGAAATATTAATCTTATTGAATTCTGCAGTCCCTGCAATGAAAGTGATGAAGGGAGCCAAAGCTGCAATTCGCTCCCTTGCTCCGAGAAGATGACTTCCAGATCAAGACCGCCAAAAGATTTTGTCTGTCCTATAACAGGCCAGATTTTCAATGATCCAGTTACCCTTGAAACTGGTCAGACGTATGAGAGAAAAGCGATTCAAGAATGGCTAAAAAGAGGAAATACGACGTGTCCCATTACAAGGCAACCTCTCTGTTCAAATTCACTGCCAAAAACAAACTACGTCTTGAAGAGACTTATAACATCTTGGAAGGAGCAGTATCCTGATCTTGCTCAGGAATTTTCCTACTCCGAAACGCCAAAGCATTCATTTGGGTCCTCCCCCTTAAAAGACATGACTTTGGCATCTAGTCCATCTAGAACTTTCAATTTTCACATTCATAACAATACAGACGATCATATCAATCAAAGGCGCAAAAGATTTACACAAGCGACAAATGCTACATCACCGACTAGTGTGATATCTCAAGCTTCTGTCGAAACAATTATAAATGGGTTGAAACCTTATGTTACATGTCTTTGTACTTCAGAAAACTTGCAAGAATGTGAAACTGCAGTGTTGGCAATTGCGAGATTGTGGAAGGAGTCAAAGGGTGATCCTGGGGTTCATGCTTATTTGTCGAAACCAACAATTATAAATGGGTTTGCGGAGATATTATCAGCCTCTTTGAATAGAGAAGTTCTGAGAACATCAGTTTACATTCTCTCTGAGCTGATGATTGCAGATGAAAGTGTTGGAGATGTTCTTACAAGCGTAGATTCTGATTTCGATTGCTTGGCTGCTCTTCTGAAAAATGGCCTACGGGAGGCTGCCGTTCTTATATACCAGCTGAGACCAGCATTTGCTCAGCTTTCAGCGCATGAATTTATACCCTCCCTTGTTCAGCTAGTACTGAATAAAACTGACGAGTTTGATGAACTGCAATTTGTGATGGAGCCCAAGGATGCTGCCATAGAAATGCTTGAGCAGATACTAATGGGAGGAGATAAAAAAAGCAGGTCCATCACTGCTTTGAGTCTCATTTCCGCCAACGGGATTCCTGCCTTAATTAAGTGTTTGGATAGGGTTGAAGTAAGGAGGTCCATTGTTTCCATACTCCTATGTTGTATGCACGCTGATAAAAGTTGCAAAACTTTGATAGCAAAGAGAATTGAGCTATCCCATGTTCTTGATTTGTTTCATGATGGAAATGATAGCGTGAGAGGCATATGCATCAATTTCCTCTCGGAGCTGGTACTGTTGAATAGGTTAATTTATGTTCTCTCTTGTATGTTTTACGTGTCAAATCTTCACTTGTCTTGATGATAATAGTCATACTATATTATGTAACGTTGGTATCTCATTGTTTTTCATTTTCCTTTTGTCCATTTGTTTCAGGAGGACCTTTAGCAACCTGATTTTGCAAGTAATTAGAGATGAAGGAGCATTTAGTACCATGCACACCTTTCTTGTTTATCTGCAGATGGCTCCAATGGAGCAGCAACCTGCCACAGCCTCTCTACTTCTTCAGTTGGATCTCCTGGTTTGTGTTGTCTCTTTGAAAATCAACCACAATAATTAAGCTTGTATAAATATATTTTAGTAAACATCATGATGTCTAATCATAGATTCTTACAATTCTTTTGTCCAGGTTGAGCCACGGAAGATGAGTATGTATAGGGAAGAAGCTGTAGAGGCACTAATTGAATCACTCCGCAGGAAGGATTTTCCAAACTCCCAAATGATGGCTCTAGATGCTTTACTATCGCTAACTGGGCGTCTCACTTTTTTGGGGAAGTCCTACACGGAAGCTTTGTTGCTCAAGATTGCAGGGTTTGATCAACCTTACAATGCACTTATGAAGCCAGAGCGACTGAGTAAACCTGAATCTGAAATGGTGGAATCAATGGTTTGCATCTATGGTTTTTGGCTGATTTCGAAACCTGCTATTCTTTAATATTTGCATTCAGTTGTATGTCAATAGTCACTTATATTTTTGAATGTAGGACGAGGAAGAACAAGCTGCATGCTCTTGGGAGAAAAGGGTGGCTTTTGTACTCTGCAATCATGAGAAAGGCTCAATATTTAAGGCTTTGGAGGAATGCCTCAAAAGTAATTCTTTAGAGATGGCCAAGTCTTGCCTTGTAATTGCTACATGGCTAACTCACATGCTTTCCACTCTTCCTGATACTGGTGTAAGAGGCACCGCCCGTAGGTCTTTGCTTGATGAATTCATCAATGTGCTCCAATCCTCGAAGAACCTGGAGGAGAAAATTTTGACAATCCTTGCTTTGAAAACTTTCATCTCTGATTTAGGTAAACTCTAGTCTAAAGAAAGTTAACAAGCATATTTTTTAAAATGAGTTTAACGACTGTTTAACAAAATTTGATGATACCAAGTTGCACTCGAGGAACTAGGAAAGTATGCTAAATGCATATATGGGACCTTGAGAAAGCTTAAGAAGTATTCAGCTGTGGTCACAGATATACAGAAAGCTTTAATGAATTTGTCATCAGTCAATGCAGTAAGTACCACTTTTGCTATGTTTACTGCAAGTAATGCCGACAGTTACTTAAGTACCTTAAATTTTGCTGCTTTGCAGACAGAGTTGTGGCATTGCACTGAATTAACTGAGTTGGATTCAAGCACAAATGGTGAGGTTCTCTCTCTGATTCACCTCAAAGATCGCGTTTTGAGCAGCCATTCCGATGGCACTATAAAGGTATGAGCTCATACAAACACACTCATCTTATACAAACACCAATTCGTTAGTCCAACAACTAGGTTTGGTCTTGTCTTGATTCTAGATGTGGGATTCTGGGAAGAGAGTTTTGAGATTGATTCAAGAAGTTCGCGAGCACACAAAGGCTGTGACGTGCCTCTATGTTCCATCTTCAGGTGACAAACTATACAGTGGTTCCTTAGACAAAACAATTCGGGTAAGTCTCCTCGTACCAGTAAAACAATCTTCCTAAAGAGTGAAAGCAACAACAACCGCTTTATATATACGTCCTCAAACAGGTCTGGTCCATCAAACCAGAAGAAATTCATTGCCTTCAAGTTCATAATGTAAAAGAGGCAGTACACGAATTGACAGCCAACGCTGAAATTGCTTGTTTTGTTTCCCCAGCAACCGGCGTTAAGGCAAGCATATGCATACATTCTGTTCCATGTGAGCAATTTGTTACAAAGATCTGCAACAAAAGAAATCTAGCTGAAAAAAAAAATATAATGTAACAGGTGTACAATTGGTCAGGGGCAATAAAGCACATAAACTTCAACAAACATGTGAAATCTCTGGTAATGACCGGAGATAAACTGTACTGCGGTTGCTCTGGTTATAGTATCCAGGTACACATATTCTTGTTTCTCCAACGCACTTGTTTTAAATAGACTCCGTGCTTATAATTTAACCATGCAGGAGGTGGATTTGGGCAGTTTAACATCAACCACATTCTATGCTGGGACGAAAAAGTTGCTCGGGAAACAAACTATACATTCCTTGCATATGCATAATGGCCTTCTCTTCGCAGGTGGCTCTTCAGTTGATGGTACAGCCGGAAAGGTAGGCAAGCAACTATTTTCATTGAAATTATTCATGTCCCTATCAGTAAACTAAACTGACTGATTTTTTAACTTTGTTGCAAACAATTTTTATTTTATTTTTTTTTGGGGGGGGGATTATTGAAGGTGTTTAGTATCTCAAGCAAGACAGCTGTGGGATCATTCACAACAGGGATCGATATTCAGCACCTAGCTGTCAATAGTGACTTCATATTTACTGCTACAAAGTGTGGGACCATTGAGGTTTGGTTGAAGGAAAGAGTCACCAGAGTTGCCTCTGTTAAGGCTAATAATAGTGGTGGGGGGCATGCCAAAATTACATGTATGGTAGCTGATAGCGATGTGGGCATGCTGTATGCTGGCTCATCTGATGGCAAAATCCAGGTAGTATGTTTAATCGATGAAATGTATACACACACAATCAAGAGTCCCTGTCAAATTGTGATTTTAACTTGTACTCATTTGGTTTTTTTCTATGTAATCCGATTTTTGCAGGCTTGGGCTCTGGAGTAGACGGTCATCCATATAAGTAGTTGTGATATTTATATATGTTGATGTTAAAGTTGTAAATCAAGCGCTGTGATTTGATTGATTTCACTTCTTTTAATATGTTAAAAATTATAGCTAAAGAGTTTTTGTTGAGACTTGAGAGTATTAATCAGCAAGGCAAATTCATTTTAATAAATTTAATATAATTTCATCACATGATTCCATAGATGTCACCCAAAAAAAAAAAAATTGAATTGTTTTGACCAAAAGAATAGAATCAAATAGAACAAATGAATACAACACAATAGAAACAAAAACAATCATCACAAAACTTTACAAACACACAGTGGCCGTAGTCTGGAGTGGAGCATAAAATAAACTTTTTTATACTCTGGCCTCTCCAACTTTGACATTTTTTCCCCAATGTTTTTTTTAACTTCTTAAATTCTCACCCGTCAAACTTTCGCTTCCCTTGCTCTGTTAAACATAAACTTGAAATGGCCGTGACCAAGCTTTCGAATCCTCCTCCCGAAACCTGCTGGCGCCGGCGGCTCCACTGTTACTTCCATCAACAAAAGCATGGTACCTCAACAGGAAAGTAAGCGCAAGCACCACCCACTCCAAGAAAAAGATCAAAACAGAGAGAGCACCGGCGAGTTTGAGAATGACAGCGCCGTCTTCTTCTCTGACGTAAGACTTTAAGTAGCCCAAGAAATCACTGGTGCTGGCGAAGATGAGGACGGAGACGGAGCCCTGGAAGATGCCGGTGAGGACGGTGGCTACCATGTGGGCGGCGTAGCACTTGTTGGAGGAGGAGGTGGCGACGGAGAGGGAGGAGACGGCGATGAGGATGGTGAGGACGTGGAGGAGAATGAGGAAGAAGCCGACGAGGGAGGGGAAGAGGCGGAGGGAGAGGGTGAGGAAGATGAAGCTTGAGGAGGCGGCTAAGAGGATGTAGTTGCTGATGAGCAGGAGCTTGTGTTTGCGGGAGTGGGTTTCGGCGAATGACGACGACGATGGGTTGATGTTGAAGGAGACGCCCATTGTTGTTGCTGTTACTGAGAGATATCTGTTAGAGCTTGATTTGTTGATGATTTGAAGAGATATTGATGATGATGAACTGAAAGATTTTGTTGGGGGAGATCGGAGATGCGGAGAAGGGTATTTAAAAGGAAGAACATGGAGCAACGGTCATATTTCTTTTGAAAAATTTTTGCGTTTGAACGTTGGAAGAGGACACGTGGCCAATTAGGTAGCAAGTTTGCTAGTCCACAACGGTCGGGAAAAGGCAATAGATGTTAGTAAAGGTTCAAATCTTGTTACGAACGCCTCAATTTGCATCCGGGGATGTAGCTCAGATGGTAGAGCGCTCGCTTAGCATGCGAGAGGTACGGGGATCGATACCCCGCATCTCCATCTTATATAAACCAGTTTTTTATTTTTTTAATTTAAACGATTTCTGTCAATCTAAGAGAGATGAAAAATTAATCTCTAACAATTTTCATTGGTTCGAATTGAAAATTCTTCAACCTGATTAGAGTTCAACTGCAATTGAGCAAGTCCATTCATTTGAACAGCTGAAAACTACCAATCTAAAAGAAATTAAAATTACTCTTTATGAATGAATATTAGTGATTTAAATCATATTAACAATCAAATTCTCCAAAATCTGTACAGAAATTATGGTCCGGCCTAAGTTCCTAAAAAGGCTGCAAAGAAAAAGGAAAAACTCTCCTGTCTAGTAAATTCCGAGTATGGTAAACAATGTAACTATCAATGCCCTCTTTTTTTTTCATTGAAATATCAACAAGGAATGCTTTATACTCGAACTTCACCTATCCCACGCCATCACACTCCAGCATAGGAGGCTTGTGCTGTTTCATAATAGAGTTGCAGCTTAACGAATAATTTTGAAAAATTTCTGCCACAAGATCCAGAAACAATTGTTTCAGCTGGATGGTACTTCATTTTGAATAGCACTAGTTGAAATATTCGGTGATCCAAAATTGAATCCTGCTGTCTTCAACTTGTTTTGCGTCCTCCAGTAAAGGTAAACTATTCCACAGGCCTCGAACCAGCTGCAGATCAAAGAATTATACTCTTTCTTGGAATAACTTGTATGTTGACTTGTTTAGCATTCAGCAAGAAAAGAATACAATTCTCCCCCGAGCAGGGCAGGGATATTAAATATTGCGAGGAAAGGCAATTTTATTGGCTTGAAAGAACTTTGATCACGACTGATTGTAAACAAACCACTGTCTCGCCTCCACTCTCTTTCAAGCTCTGCTCTCCATGTAAGCAGCCCCATTTATGGCTTGCTGTTTGGATAGTCAGAAAGAATTCCAGGAGGCAGGTTTCAATGCAGATAGCAGATATATTTCCTAAAAGGTAGTCACCAGATGAAATTTAGCAAGCAAGCAAAACTAACGTCCAAAAAACAGGAGGGAAAGGAAAACAAGGAGCTGTTATGAATCTTGGTAGCAGAAAGATGTCCATATTTCCACAAACATATTAAAGTAAAGCAAAATGATTTTTTTTGGCACTTTACAATGTAATCTAAGTAAATCAAAGATAAAGTGCACATATGGCATTAAGAGAGAAATAAAGTGTGTGCATATTGCTTTCTGATTAAAAGGGTAAAAATCAACATTTAGAGCACATATCTTCCTCTCGGGTATTTACCTTGTTCATCTGCCAGATGGTTGACACCGCAATGGGTCTTCTCACCTCTGGCGAAATTCAACAACAACTTTACAGTAACAACGCAGAGAGAACATCAACATAATCCATCCTGTAAGGGTAAATATTAGAAAGGTAAGAAACAATTAACAAAACAAGAATGAAGCATGTTATTATCCTACATACAATTCCAGTAAAATCTTCTTCAATACTTCTTTCACAAGGGAAAGAATATGGCCATAAAGACTCCTTCATTGCTGTCTTGCATCAAGTATTCCTCCATGTTATTGTTGTACAAAGCTGCACACTTCAGTCACCTGCTATAGACAACACCCGTACTTTACTTATAAGACCATTCACAACTCCAAGACAGATGCTAAATATCTTTGCTTAAATCCCAATTTGCAGTACTAATTTCGTAGCACAAGAAGTATGCATTTTCGTCTATGCTAATAAAAATAACGCTTTAGAAAGAAATGGCTTCTGAGAACTTGTATTTCTTACTCTATCCATCTCTCTATGTACGCATATACATTTAATAAATCTAATGGTAATTTTCCAAGAAATGGAACAACGACCAAAAATAAAAGACTGAACATATGGAATTTGAGATGGTAATTAATCACTTGCCTTTTATCAAGTCCCTCAATTAACATTGCATATGTTGGAGATTTTATCTGGCAGCCTTTCTTTTCCATGATGTCCAACAGTTCAGAGCATTTGTCTGCAAGACCTTTCTTAAGCAAGCCATCAATAAGTATTTTCCAAGCTACTTCATCAGCATTATACCCACAATGTAGTAAGTTACAAAACACTGCTTTAGCCTTCTCGTTTTTCTCTTCATCATATAACCCACAAAGGAGCATCTTGTAGGACTCTAGATGCGGTAAATGACCATGTTCAATCATAGCATCCAACAGTCTTACTGCTTCCTCATACAATTTCAACTCACAGCAACACTTCACAAGAGCATTATAAATATCTTCACTAGGTGATATTCCTCTTTCTCTCATGTGATCAAATAACCTTTGGGCCACTGTCCAGCGCCCAACTTTGCAAAGTCCAATGATGAGCTTCCCGTAAGTGTTAACATTAGGTGAACAACCGTGTGCATGCATTGTCTCAAAAAGTTGAACTGCAGTGTCAAATTCCATCATCTTCCACACATCAGCAACGTTGACTAATGAGACATTTGAAACCAAATAAAATCCCATCACATTGCTGTTTTCTTTCATCCATTTTTTATTTGATAGATGCTTGATTAAAAAAGCATATGTGTGATGAGAAGGCTCGCAACCAGCATCAAACATGCGCTTGAGAACATCAAATGCGGAATATATTAAGCCCAAATTAGCATATGTGCAAATTAGCAAAGTGTAAGTCACAGAATCTGGCACAATTCCCTCTCTATTCATTTTAACTATCAAATCTTCAGCTTCATCTAATTTCCCTATGCTGCAATATGCCTGAATAAATGCAGTATAAGTATATACATCAGGTTTAAGTCCCAAGGAAACCATTTGGTCTAAAAGCCTGTGAGCATGATCAAAGTCTCCTTCCTTCAGTACTTCTTCAATAAGAATTGTATAAGTATAAATTGTGGGTTTAACTCCCATCTTTGTCATCTTTTCCACCAGCAACAATGCTTCTTGCACCTTTCTTTCTCTGTATAAGCCATCTATTAGAGCATTGTATGTGTATGAATTCGGCAAACAATCATCACTAAGCATTCTCTCTAGTAAAGAATGGGCATCATCTATTTTCCCTTCCTTGCAGTATCCATCAATCAATGCAGTATATATCACTTCACCTGCCTTTATACCTTTCTTTTCAAGAGAATCAAACAGCACCTGAGCTTCTTCCACACGCCCTCTTTTACATAAAGTGTCTATGAAAACACTATAAGTAAACTGATCAGGAACAAGACCACTTTCATTTATCAAATGAAGCACTTTATAAGCACTATCTAAATGACCTTCTCTACACTGTCCATAAATCAATGAGTTATAAGTAATCAACGTAGGTGATAAATTCTGCTCAAGCAACTCATTAAGTAGAGACATTGCCCTATGCACATTTTTTCTTTTACAAAACCCACATATCAGTTCATTATAAGTCCTAGCATTTGGACTACAATTATTAGATTTCATCAAATCCAAAATTTGCAATGCAGCCTCCATCAATCCCTCCTTGCAATATCCATCAATCAACGCATTATATGTAACTACATTTGGAAACAACCCTTTCTCCAACATTCTATTCAACAACCCGCTTGCCTCATCAACCTTATTCTCTTTACACAAGCAATCAATCATCACTGTATAAGTATGCACATTTGGCTCACACCCTCTTGCCGACATCTCATTAAAAAACTCCAACGCTTTTGATTTCCTACCTACTCTACACAACCCAAAAATAACCACAGTATAAGTCCTCACAGTCGGTCTACAATCATCCTCTCCCATTCTCCTAAACAACTCTATTGCCTCATCCACCCGTTTTTCCTCACAAAGACCGTGTATCAAATTCGTATACGATACCTCATTTCTTCGACAACCCTTTTTCGGCATCATCCTAAAAACCCTAAAACCTTTCTCCACATCCTTATTCCTACAATACCCCAAAATCAATGACGTATAAGTAAATGTATCCGGACTCAATCCCGCCTGCACAATCTTACTCACATACAGCTCTGCCTCACCAACATTCCCCACCTTACAACACCCATTAATCATCGTATTAAATGTATAAATATTTGGCACAACCATATTATCCAACATTTCCAAATACACGCGCTTCATCTCATCAACCAAATGAAATTTCGACAATTGCATTAACAATGTGTTATAACCCTTAACACTAAGCTTCAAACTAAACTCACTACCACTCTCACTCACTCTCCTCAGAAAATCTAACACGAAAAGAATTTCTTTATCCAAACTACAAGATTTAAGCATCAAAAAGACAATTTTTTCACTGGCCTTGGTGAAATTGTTACGGATTAAGAGATTTAACAAAGAGGAGTAGGATTCAACGGAGTGTTTGAACCCGGGTTTTTGGGAAATCCAATAGGAGAAATCGAGGGCAGTTTGGGGATTGAGGTCGAGGGAGAAGAGAGAGGAAACGTGAGAAGGGGACAAGAGAGGGATTAGTTTTGTGATCGAGCTGTGTCTTTGCCAAGTTGTGGGGTGAGTTGAGAGGATGGTGAAGACTTGAGAGGGGAGATCCGGTGGGTCCGGGTCTAGGGGAAGTGGGAGGGAGGAGATTGATGATGAAGTGCAGAAGGGATATTTAATGAGAAACTGAACTGGGATTTTGGTGAAGGCGGTAAAAATGGCGGCCGGCGTCCGATTACTCATTTCCAGACGGCGGCGGGAATGACGGTTCGGTTCATGAATGTGAAAGGAAAGAAGAGGAGGGTTGTTACAATAACAGTGGTAAAATGGAAAGAAGAAAACTGTGTAGAGTTAAAACTGCCTTGAGCGTCCAAGCAAACGGGTCTCAGTTTGAGTCCGAATTATTAAGGTGTTATTTATCATTAAACGATGGCTAAATAATTTTATGACTTATTAAATTTATTATTTAGTAGATGAATAATATATGATATTAAAAATTAAATTAAAACTTAAATATTAGAATTTTAACTGTTAAACACAAACACACTACAAATATTTTTTTTTTTCATGACACTCATATGATATATGATATAATGTGCCAACTCCATTTGTCTTTTTTTTTTTTTGGTCCCAGTAATGAAACCTCTTTCTAATAAAGTTTTAAGTTTTTTGTTTTCATTTTTTTACTTATAAATAAATGTTGATAATTGTTTCGGACTTGTAAGTATTGTATCAGTTTTCTTATAGACTATTACAAATTAAAAAGAGAAAAACCTGCCATTCGAAAATGAGTATTAAGAAATTTTTTTTACCTGCCATGAAAGTCATAATTAAATATCAAGATATATTGGTATTTTAAATAAGGATTAAGATCCTTTTTTAATTTGAATTCTATTGAATATAAATTTACTTTTTGATTAGTGATTAATAAATAAATAAATTATATAAACAAAAGATGCTGTTAATATCATTAATTGATTTTGTACAAATTAATTTAACATAATGTTATTAGCTTGATGAAAATATAAACTTAATGAAATTGTAATGAAATTAGAGCATTTCACTCATTGAGCTTTGCAGTTGGTTTGTGTATACAAAATGAAAAATGAAATATTTGAGGAACTTTTCAAGTAAAAAATAAAATATTTGAGGAAACTAAATTAATCACCCATAAGACTATGAGTATAATATGAGTTTTTAGAAGAGTGGATACAAATGAAAAGGACTTGATTAACTAAAATATGATCCGAGGTTGTATCAATCGTAGTGGTCCGGATGATGGCAAGGTGAAGTTAATAAAATTTCTCATGTTAAGACAACTACAAGAATAGAATTTATTCATACATCTAAAAATGACGATGGGATGCTGGTTTTGGTAGAAAAAAAAAATAGTAAAACAAGTGTTAAATTATTTTCTAAAAATCGAAAATATAATAATGAGATGCTGTTTCGATAGAAGAAACGAGTTAAAAGAATGAAAAAGATAGCTTTTAGAATGAGAAATGAAAAATGAGCAAAAAGAATCAAGTGTTAAGTTTTAGAAAGAGAAGTAACTTTTGAATATTGATAACTTTGATATTTAAGTTTTATAAAATTTGATAGTTTGTTGTACAAGATTAAAATAGTTTGCTAAGGTTGTAAATATACTTATATTAAATTTGTAATAAAGTTTTAAAAATAAAAATAAAAAATAGCATATTAATGTCTATCAATAATATATTTTTTTTAAAAATACATGTTAATAAAAATCGATCATTGTTTGAGTTAGTCTCATTTTTTTTTAACTCATAAATCCTCACTATGTACATTGCAGTATTTCATAATATTTGGTTGACTTTAAATTTTTATATTAAGCAGTACCTAATATATAGTTTAAGGTAAATATTAATTTTAAAAATTAAATTTTTTTTTTCAAAAGATTACGTTTGCATTTTTTAACTTTAAAATAAAATATTTTTGGATACCTAACTACTGAAGACGCAAATATGAATGCATGATTAAAAATACAGAAGTGATCTCCAACAAGGCATTTTTCGCTTCCCCGTCAGTCTCTGTGAACTTAATTGCCAAACCAATTGGACATAACTAGAACATTATCCTTGAGAATGAGATAATGCTTCTTCTACTCCAAGAACTAACTACTTGTTTTGTGTCTAGTAATAAAAAATTGCAACAAAGCCGACAACCTCACCAACCCCCCCCCCCCCCCTCCCCCCCCAAAACAAAAAAAAAACATTTATTAGTTATTAGTTTTATAACTTTGGTATGGAACAAAACCATAGAAGGGTGTTAGACCATTTTCCTATCTAAGACTAGTAAATCTTTTGTAGAACTATATGTATGTTGAACAATCACAGGACTTGTCTTTAATCCATGGAGAAACAGGACAGTGCCATAGAGCTATGTTGGTTTTGGGGCTAGTTCAATTAACTAGTATAATTATAGCAGCTGCACAAAAGATGATTTTGTGTTGCTGTGAATGGTAAAGAAACAGTCCATAAACAAGCATATAGCTAAATTGATGCCTGAACTGTGTTGCACATGCCTGGATTTCTCACACACCAAAGTGGCTGAATAGGCTCAGCACCAATCCCTCTACTCACCATTCTGTGCCTCCACTCATTCAACCGATCTGTCGCTTCCGCGTACCTCTTCTTACCCGTCTCATCCCTGTTTCCTGACCACAGCGCCTCAGCCATAGCCGAGGTCCTAGGCCAAAGACGCGAGTCCAGAACAGTCGGATCGGCTTGCTCAGACCACAATGCCACCTCCCCACCAAGCACCAATTTAGCCTTCTCCTCACTCAGCCCATATGTTATATCATAATTGTATATCGTTTGCCATGTCTTAAACGGCGCACACCATGACCCTCCTTTTGATACTGTGTCGCTACTAACAAGCTGATCATACTGGCTATCATTCCCAAGAAATCCTCCATGTCCACAATCCAAATAATAGTAATCTGCAGATGACACAATTGCCCTGTATCCAGCATCAACAATCTTTTTCGTGTTATTTGGGCCATTGTTCCATGTTTGCAAGATTGTGTACTTAGGATCAAGAATTGAAGAATCCACCTTAACAACACCATCCAATAAAACATCCTCCCAATAAATCACAGTGTGATTGAGGGAAACAATGTAAGGGAAGGTTTCATTAACAAATTTTTCGAGCACTTGACTAAGACTTCCACCGCTGGATAGAAATGATTGAATGGTGGGATCAGTTTTCCAGCAACCAGGGGTGACTTCATCAGCTCCAGCATGGAAGAATGGTTCTGGAAACATCTTTACAACATCACTGATCACATTTTTAAAGACTTGGTAAGTCTTCGGATTCAAGGGGTTCAATTGGCCAGTTCCTGGCTCTGCTGCTAGCCTGTCTTCCCATTTGCTTTCCGCTGGCCACCAAAACATGTTTGCACATGTTACAATTTCTGGGTATGCCTCTGCCCATGACCCTGTGTGGCCTGAAAATCACAACACAATTGCTTACGCACTCATCTTTTCCGAAGCCATCAATGCAGCTTTATGATTATCGAAGAGAAATGAAACAGTTTTGTTTCAAAGAATTGACAACATATTAGATTCAGCATGGCTGTTTTGCCTAGTAGAAATGCAAGAATTATTCCCCAGCAAGCTAAAAACAGGAGCCCCACCAAACCAGGGCACGTTCTTATTTTCTATTAGATTCTCTATTAATGTGAATTTTAGTCAAACCAAGTTCATGATTGAAAATCAATTAAAAAATTAAATAACATAAAAACAAATTTTACTCACATTGGCTAATTGCATACCATAAAATTATGCAAATATTAGACAATCTCTAATCACATCAGACTTTTAAAAAAATCAATAAACACTCACCAGGAGAATCAATCTCAGGAATGACCCTGACACCATGATCCAGACCGAACTCAACAATCTTCTTCACATCATCAGGAGAGTACTGCATGTCATCGCCATAAGATCCTTTAGCGGCAAGCTCAGGCTCAGAGGGCAGATTCAACGGAAACGACTGAGAATCCGTAATGTGCCAATGAAACACATTCATTTTATTAGCACTCATGGCATAAATCGTCCTCATTATATCACCAACGCCGTAATAGTTCCTCGACGTATCAAGCAACAACCCTCTGTGGGGGAAGATGGGATCATCCCACACGTAAACACCCACCGGAACACGGGAAGGGCGGCCCCACACGAGCTGGGAGAACGTCTCTAGACCTCTCATGGCGCCCCACGGCGTCTCCGCCGTCAGGTTTGCCGTGGGGAGGTCGTTGGGGACGTGGAGAGTGTACGACTCGTTGACCCCGTGGTGCAACGGCGCGTGTAATCTGTGAATAGTGATGTGGAGGGACTGCAAGGGTGGGGGTGGAGGAGGGGGAGGGGATGACGTGGCTGTCAACGGGTTGTTGACCGATGATGGAAGGTGGTGTTCGGTTTTGATCAAGGTGAGGTAGCGTAAGACGGCAGAGGAGAGGTGGGGGTGGTCGTATGGTGACGCGATGGTGAAAGATGGAGACAGGAGGCTGAGCTGGTGCAGCGGGGCCCATCTGAGGAGTCTTGGCTTAGGCCACACGTCGATGGTGGTAGCTGTTGTTGATTGGACAGATGGGATGATGACTAGCACTAGAAAGAAGATCAATGCAACAACGTTAGAGATGGAGGTGTGACTTCTGACCATATTTTTGAGTCTTGGTCAAGTGCCGTGTGACTATGCGTGTATTTTTGGTTGGTATTGTATCCTTCTAATATAATGAACGAATGAATGCTTATGTTTGTGCTGTGGAAATATTTTCAGTTGTTTTTAAGTTTTCAATTTGAAGTTTCTAACTTCGGTTTTGCTTTTGTCTTTCTTGTTTGGTCTTAATAGTTATCCTTTTCGCATTAATCTTGACATGTGTAATTAGCGCATGCGATTCAATTTTCTAACTATTCGAAATGAGTAGTCTAATAGTGCTCTTTGTTTAACAAAGTGCTCTTGCAGTCTTGTTGAAAGTAACGTTTTTATTATAAAGCTTTCAGTATGGATTTCGAAGTACTAATTAAATATGAGTTGGAGTAATTATTGCTTTTTTTTAAAATAATAATTGTTTGGGTGATAAAATAAGATGACCATAATCAAACTTTTTTTAAAATTTAATTGTGCTCGCCTCGCCATTTAAAATAGGTTGGGAGAATTTGATGAGCGGCATTAGGCGAGGAGATTAGGGATGGCAAAACATCGGATCGGGCTTGGGCTTAGTTAAACTCGATCCAACCCGATCAATAAAAAATTAAGGCTCGATCTTAAAAAAGCCCGACCTATTTTTAGTTAGAGTCGGGTCGAGCTCGACCCGAATTGGGCCAAGGTTGGCCCAATCCTACTAAAATTC
Source organism: Citrus glauca (assembly GCA_029633175.1). NCBI lineage: Eukaryota > Viridiplantae > Streptophyta > Magnoliopsida > Sapindales > Rutaceae > Citrus > Citrus glauca. Next base: position 42,050,806 of record JAQOOD010000003.1, on the reverse strand, counting down.
AATTTTTAATAAAATTTTTTTAATTTTAATTTTTAAAATTCATAATGAAAAAAATACATAATAAAATTAAATTAAAAACACACCATGTAATTTTTCAACAATTCTAACTAAATCAATTCCATAACCCAACATAAAAAAAATCTTATACAATAATACAAATAAAAACTCATAATTAAATTCTACAACTAATTTTTTTTTTGTAAATCGGGTCGGGTCGGGTCGGGCTGGCTTTAAGCCCGACCCTGACCCTAAATTCATTCGGGCTTTAAAATTGAAGCCTGACCCTAACCCAAAACTCGAAAATTCGGGCCAAAGCCCTAATAATTAGAATTGGGCTAATCGGGCTAAAATTCGGGCCGGGCTAAATTGCCATCCATAGAGGAGATTGATAAACTAAGAAGAGGTTCAGTCAAAGCCACTCCCTCAATCTTCTTAAAAAGTTCATGGACGAAGCTCTATCCACAAAACTCGTTATTCTATCATCTTATGGAGTAAAGGGAGATGGAATCCTATCAAAAAAAAAAAAAATCCGTAATCCTAGAATGTAAGGGAGATTAAGGGTAAACTCTATCCAAAAGCTCCACTATACCGCAATCAATAGGGAGAGATTTGATCCCCATAAAACTCCTAATAATGCCTGGGGTTGGAAACTTTTTGAAAGAAACTCCATCCTCTCTTATTCCTTACATCATCTCATATGGTTGAATTTTGAAAAACTTTCTTCTTCACCTATATCTATCCTTCCGTATTTCTATTTCTTATTCTTATTTTAAAGGAAGTATTCTTCTTATTTTTCCTTTTTGGTTGATTTTTTATTTTTTTTATAAAAATGATTATATACCCTGTCATTCCACGAAAGCTCATGATACTGACTTGTGCTTTAGAGGTTAACATTGGAAAAATTTTTGACGCCCATGACCATTTTTTTGGTTATAGGCACTCGCCAGGGTTGAACCGTGCTTGCCAATTTTTGCTCGGACTTCTTTGTAGAGGCAAAAACCATCTCTCCACATAAACAAATTCAAATGCTAATGTTACCAATATGACTAGATTTTTGTGTCAACATTTTGGTTCTGTCTATAGGAATAGTAAGAGAAACCATTATACTAGAGCAATAAAACCTATGTGGGATCAAGAGGAAAAAGTGAGCACAAAGAAGGTGAATTAAGGATGAACAAAAGTAATGATGAAGCAAAAAGGGAGAAACCTAAAATTGATAAGAATAAGACTTAAGGGAAATCACCTACAAAGCAAGGGATTAAGCGATAAACGAAAGAATGAATCAAATAAAAAAGTAGATGGATAGCTTTGCACATTGTTACAAGAACTAAGGGAAGAATAGAGGAGTCTCAGTAAAAGGAATCTTGCTAGGAGTACAAATATGCTAAAATCAAATAATAAGAGACAGGTACCTGAAAGACCAAGAGTTGTTGTACCAGTGCCACAAGAATGGATGATCATTTTAAAACAGACCAAACCCCACGATAGAAGTGCAAAAAAAGGAGAATATCAAAGAAAGAGAAGAGAGAAAATATCTATTAGATGCAGAATGTTCACATGAGTAAATGGCAATGCGAATCGAGGTGTAAAAAAGCTACCATGAATTATCAAGGAGATGCAAGGTCAAGAAAGAACTCAAAGTTAGAGTATAATGTTAGATAATAAGTCTGTACTATTAACAAAAGTCATGACCATTATAATTCCAAGAGACTTTTGCTTTCAAGCCCTTGGTATTGTGGGAAGAATGACACCTTGATGTGAATAGAGCAATTCAATGAGATAACAGAATTGCAAGGCCTAACATTATTATAAAAGTGCAAAGTATTCCTTTTGAAACTAGAAAGGTGAGCACAAAATTGATATGGAAAATTATCTCGAGGCAACATTAAAACATTTGGCCAATTATGCAAGGATTTCGTTTAGTAATCCACGATGGAGCTTATGAGTCTCAAACAAGGTGAGAAGTAAACCCTTAGGAATTTTTTAGAAAAGTATCATAGCGTCGTCTTAGAGCTTGGTGCTTTTAGTTATCTGCAAGCTTCGAGGGCATTAAAAAAAAGAGCGACAGTAGACAGGTCGTCGTATAACTTGATAGTGCCAACAATAAACTCTTATATAAAATCCCATGACCAAGTAGCTAGAATTAGAAGCAAACAGATAGAATAGCTGAGGAGATGGCAAATAAGGGCTTAAATGGGAAGCATGCCAATTAGGGGTGGGCAAAATAACTGATTCGACCTAATTGATCCGAAATAAATCGGGTTCGGATCGGATCAAATTGACTATAATATCCAATCGGATCAAATGTTGCTAACCCAATCGGATCATAATCGGATCGGGTGAAATCTGATCCAATCTGACAACCCGAACGAGTTGGCTTAAAGAAGAAAGTGAACAACCCTTACTGATTACAACACACATGCATCTAGCAACAAAAAGTCAAGCACTAGTGACACCACAAAGCATAGACCATACATTACACAGCCTCACACACCATACATGTATATGACACACATCACAGAGATGGAGGTATAAACCAGTAGAGATAGAGGCACAAAAACAGTAGGCCACATACTCAACGCACCCAGCAGCCTCACTCCCCTCCCTCACTCCTCACGACCTCCCCTTCAAGCCTCAACGAGGGACTACATAGCGCACACCAACTTCTGCTTCCCTCCCTCACGCTTCATAGGTCACTACCCCACCCTCAAGTCAACACTCAACATAAGTTACACAAGTAGAAACACATATACACACACACAAAGCCGTAGCTAACACACGCTTGCCACAATCAACGTCGACGCCAACTGCTAGCCTATCTACTACTCCGCGAGGACCACAACTAGATCTACTACTACCACCTATCGATCTGCTGTCTCCGCGCCACCATACACTTCATCAGCAAGTTTCTCCTTCAAGTTCCATTTGAAATCCAGTAAGCGACAACCTAAATTTTTGTTTTAAGTTTGGATTTTTTAATTTAGTTCAAATACAAATAATTGTAATGTGTAATATATTAGATAACATATGTTAAATCATTGATTAAGAATTGTTAATTGAACCTAATCTGAATTGAATTAAACCAGATTTTTTGATCCGATCCAATCCGATTTGAATATAGCTCAGCCATAAATAAATGAACGAAAATCTAAGAGTACAGAATCTTTCTAAGTAAGTGAAAGTTTCAAGTCTCAAAACCTGCTCGAGTGAGACAAAGAACACAAACTTGTTAATTCAACTCAGCCACGATTCGACAAGCAAAAAGATAAATGCCTAAAATCTTTTTAAGGAAAATAAGGGTTTCAAGTATCAAAACTACTCAAGATCGACAAGGAGCATAATGTCACATGATGAGTGTTTTGCGCAGTAAACTTGAGCTTCTCGAACTTGTTAAGCCTTAAAGATTTTCGAAGAGTTAGAGAGAAGAGAGTAGTGGAGCCAAATAAGGAAACTCGTATTGCTTACAAGAGAGATTACAAGAGAGCTTACAAGTGTTTGAGTTGCTTGCTCTAAGCTTGTTGCTTAAATGCTAAATGTTATGGCCTATTTATAGGGGAGGCTTTGCCATGCTCTAGAATTCTAGAGAATTCTACTATGTGCTTAAAATTCTAGATATTTACATGTGCTAAAGAGGTGTAGAGAATTCTAGAGTATTTACAAGCTTAATGTACTAGAGTTGCCTAGAACATTTCGGAATCGGGCCAAGTTAGCACTCTTGGCAATGTCTTAGGCTCTCTAACTTGAAATTATGGGCAATTGGGCTAGGAACTTGGACAGTCCACAACATCCTCTCCGACCTAAGTTCGCGGAGTCCTCGTCGCACTTTCATGCTTGAAACCTTGGATGTGCTCAGTGAATTGCCACAAATCTTTTCACGTTCCCAAGTGGCTTTGCCCTCGGAGAGGTTTTTCTACTTCACCAAGTACTCACTATGTGTTGGCATGCCTCTCATCAAAACTACGCGATCCGCAAGAATGTAGTCCACATCTTTGTTAAATGCGATGACAACGGTGGTTGACGTGCATCTTGATTCTCTGCGACTTGGGTTTTCCATATCTCTATGATATGACTTGAGAAGGCTCACGTGGAAGACCGGATAAATCTTGAGTCTTGGCGAAAGTTAGAGTACGAGATGTTGCCCACGCATTGTACAACTCGGAAGAGTCCCTCGTAGCGTCTCACTAACCTCCTATGAACTTTCCGCAAAGTCTTGAATTGTTGGGGTAGGAGCTTGATCATGACTTGATCACCTTATACTCAATATGTTGTCTCCTTGTATCCGACCACTTTTTCATCTTCGTCGCGGCTTTGTCAAGCTATGCTCATATGATGTCCGCTTACTTGTGCTATTCGCGAGTAAGCTTGTATGCCGTGGGGTTTTTTCCTCCGTAAGTTGAGGCTATGGTATTGGGGGTTATAGGCTGAAATCCCATGATGATCTTGAACAGACTCTTGCCCGTAGCCTCACTTCGTTGTAAGTTATAAGAAAATTAGACAATATCAAGTAGCTTTACCAATCCCGCTAATGAGCAGTCACATAATGCCTCAAGTACATCTCAAGGAGGTCATTGATGCGCTTGGTCCACCCATCTGTTTGTGGGTAGAAGCTTGTCGAGAACTTAAGATTCATCCTCAATATCTTTAAGAGCTCTGTCAAAAAATGCCTAGTGAATCGAAGATCTCAGTCGTTTACAATTCTCTTCGAAACTCCCCAAAGTTTCACAATGTGCTTGACGAATAGGTGGGTTGTCTCGTCCACTTTGCAATCGGCTAGTGTGACAATGAAAATGGCGTAGTTGCTGTAACGATCGACAATGACCATGATGCTGCCGCACCCTTCGGACTTGGGCAACGATGTAATAAAGTCCATGAAGACACTTTCCCATGGCCTTGTTGCGAGTGGTAGCGGCTCCATTTTTCCCGCTAAGAGTTGGTGATCCACCTTGTCTTGTTGGCACACAAGACAAGTACGCACGTATACCCATCTGTTTATGGTACTCCTTGATGACTTCCATTCGCAAGTTTCCTCATATTGGCACAAACAGTCAATCTCTCTCGGTGAGGAGGATGCCTTCCTCTTGCCAAAATCATTTTATCTTCCCTTCGAGCACTTTCTCCAGTAAGTTCTTTGCTAGGGGATCTTATTGGAGGCCTTCCTTGATGCGTGAGACATTTGCTTTACCTGGTTTGTACTCGAGCCGATAGTCGAATTTCGCAAGGAAATCTTGCCACCTTGCTTGCTTCGAACTCAACTTCTTTTGAGTTTGAAAATAGCTTGTCGCTACGTTGTCCATCATGATCGTGAGTGAGAGCCTAGCAAGTAATGTCGCCATACTCGCAAGCAATGTATGATGGTGGTCATCTCCTTCTTTTACACCATGTAGTGGTGTTCCGTATCATTTAGTTTTCGAATCTCGAACACTATAAAGTGGTCTTCTTGTAGAAAGACTCCACCTATGGTGAAAAATAAGACATCTGTTTGAACTTCAAAGGGTTTTGTGTGGTCCGAAAGTGCGAGGACTGGTTCTTCTAAAATTGTCTTTTTCAATTTCTCGAATGCGCGGTGGCATTCTTTGAACCAATGCAACGTTCTGTTTTTCTTGAGCAAATCTGTCTAGGATGCCACCTTGGCTGCGTAGCTCTTGATTAAGCAGCGATAATAGTTCACCAGCTCGAGGAATGAGCGAAGCTCAAGCACTTTCGTGGGAGGTTCCCACTTGAAGATGGCCTTTACTTTAGCATTCTTCATCATGATTTTTCCACCTGTAGTCTTGTGACTAAGGAACTCCACTTCATATTAGGCAAACGAGCACTTCTCCATCTTAATGAAGAGCTCGTGTTCTCGAAGTACTTGGAGGACTTGTTGCAAATTTGGGCATGCTCCTCGAGTGTGATGCTATACACCATGATGTCGTCCAAATACACGACCACAAAGCAGTCGAGGAATGGTTGGAGTGCGTTCCCTTTCTCTTTTTTAGTAAAAGAATTGAGCTAAGTACACTACTACAAAGTGGTCGAGGAATGGTTGGAGTACCTTATTCATGAGTGTGCAAAATGTGGCGGGTGCATTAGTAAGACCAAAAGGTATCACAAGGAATTCAAATGACCCATACCTTGTTGCACGTTGTCTTTGATTTGTCTCCCTTGGCGATGCGCACTTGATAATACCCAAAGCACAAGTCAAGTTTAGTGAAGTACCGTACTTTGTCAAGCTGGTCAAACAAGTTCGTAATCAAGGGAATCAGATACTTATTCTTGATGGTGATCTTGTTGAGTGCTCTATAGTCAATACACATCTGCAAGGAGCCATCTTTCTTCTTTTGAAAGAGCACAGGTGCCCCGAATGGGGTCTTTAAGGGGTGAATATATCCTGCGTCCAACATGTCTTTGAGTTGTCTCGCAACTCCTCAAGTTCGGGTGGCACCATGCGGTAGGGCGCCAAGGCTGATGGCTTCACGCCTTGTTCCAGCTTGATTGCATGATTTACTTCTCCTCACAGTGGGAGGTTTTTCGGAAGTTCTGGAGGCATCACGTGGCTTGGCGATTTCCCGTTATCTCCTTCCTCGTTTAGTTCCTGAATGGAGACCAAGAGGCTTTGGTCCTTCTTGAAAGCCCTTTTGAATTGCATGGCAGAGAATGTCTTCTCCTCGGACTTGCCTCGTTCCGTAGGAACCGTGCATGCCTTGCTCCCATCGAGGATGCTTAGGGAGTTTGTAGCAGGCATCGGGAAGGCATAGACTTGGTCGAAGAATTCTATGCCGATGATCATCTTAAAGTCATCCATATAGACGATAGAGAAATCAATCTTTCCACTTCATATTCCGAGCGTAATGTGTACGCCTTGTGCGATCCCCGCAATTAGTTTGGCGGATGAGTTTACCACTTTCATCGTGCCTCAGTCCTTGGTGGCCTTAAGGCCTAAGCTCTTAGCCTTGTCTATAGACACGAAGTTATGCGTCACTCCTGTGTCTAGCAGCATGCGAACAAATTGGCCATTTATTTTCGCGAGCTGTTGGCGATTGAGTGCGTCGAGGCATTGGAGAGTGTTGTGTGTTAGAAAGTGCATATTTATAAAGGAGAAAAATCATTATTTTACATATCAAGTATTACTAACAACCCTTACTTTTATGTGTTTAATTTTATTGTACTTTAATTATATGTGTTTTATTTTAATTGAGTATTTTATGTATTTTAGGGGCATCATAATCATTCCACAATAAACGAGAGATCAGATGGCAAAACCGATATCATTTTTAAACTCAGGACAGTCGAAAACCTTAGGAGGAGCATAAAATGAAAAACTGCATTGTTTATATATACAGTACTATTCATATGTACGGGTACTGTCTACGTTACTGGTTACGGTACTGTGCAAATAGTGACTGAACCGAATTACTGTACAAATAGTGGCTGAAATGCGTTACTGTTCAAATAGTGGCTGTTGACTTTACTATTGACTGATGATGTGGCGAAATCCTGAGCGTCCAAACTGTTTTTAATCCGATGGCCATGATTTACTCGATGTATCTATAAAAAGGGGGCCTCCCCCCTATTTTGGCACCTCTGAATCCATTTTTGGAGTTCATTTTCTGTAATTCTCTTTCTATCTTATTTTCTACGTATTTTAATAAATTCTCATTTTGCCCCTAGTTCAACTATGAGTGGCTAATTTTCTTTCGAGCTTGGGTTGAAGGTGAAGTCTCAACATGTGTCATGGGCTTGATTTGGTAAATTTATTTTCTCTTCCCTTCTAGTTTTTGTAGATGTTTTGACTTTTCGTTGACAAATAATACTAATCTTGTCTAGTACTGCCCTGGTTTCACCGGCACCCTAATATAAGATTATTATTATTTGGCACGATAAGCCCTTAGCACCATATTTATTAGAACGTGGTTCATGAGCTGTGGATTCCCCTCTCATGATTTAATTGGTATTAATAAGGAATATTTAGCCCATGATGCATGTTGATACGGATCCAGATACCCAAGTACGTCATTTTATTAAAATTCTCTACAATTTATTATTGCCATTTCAATTCCAATTTCAGAATTTATTCTTGTAATTTTAATTTAAGTTTTAGCATATTCTAAATCATTTTCTACCTTCAATTCAATCACCCATTCACTAAATTAATTTTATATATAATTAAAATCCACCTCCTCGTGGGATCGACACTCGTCACCATTGATCTACACTACAACAGATTCGTGCACTTGCGAGTTCAATAAAATTTGCACAACAAGTTTTTAGCGCCGTTGCCGGGGAGGTAAGTAATTTTAATTCTTAGAATTAATTTTTGTGAATATTTCGATTTAATTTCTTTTTCTTGTATTTAAAAAAAAAGAAAAAAAAGTGAATCTACATTTAAAGGTTAGTATTTATTTTTCTCTTCTTTAGTATTCTGTAATTTAATTTCAAGTTAATTTTTTTCTTCTTTGTAATTTTTACTTATCTTTTTAATTTATTAGTTAGTTTATTTCACGTATTTATTTTTGTGTATTTTTATTGTAAGGTTGTAATAGCGCAAAAAGGTTAGTATCGTAATTTCTCTCTCTTCTTTATTTTTATTTGTTTTGTTCTCATCTTTATTTTGATTTTATTTATTTTGCATGCATGGTCGTAGGTCATTATTACCTAATCTTGAGTCTATAGACCTTGAATTAGAGAAAACACTTCGCACACACAAAAACGTTAAAAACAAAATGGATTTACAAGCACCACAGGAGAGGCCATTTAAGGACTACTTTAGTCCTTTAGCTAATTTGAGCACATCATGCATACGGTACCCAAATGTAGCTGCTAGGAGATTTGAATTAAAACCTAGTGTGCTAAATTCTCTCCCCACGTTCTATGGCTTAGAAAATGAGGACCCATACAATCATTTGAATGATTTTCACGCAATTTGTCAAACATTTAAATATGAAAATTTTTCAGATGATGATGTAAAACTTAAATTATTCCCATTTTCTTGAAAGGATAGAGCTCGTTCATGGCTTAATACATTGCCTGCTAATAGCATTTCATCATGGGAACAAATGGTTACAAAATTTTTGAATAAATATTTCGCAGTTCATAAAACCAATGCTATTCGTAGAGAAATCTCAAAGTTTACCCAAAGAGATGACGAGCAGTTTTTCGAAACATGGGAGCGATTCAATGGGCTACTCTTGAAGTGTCCACATCATGGGTACGAGAAATGGCACCAATGCCAATACTTTTTGGAGGGATTATTGCCGAATGTGCAAGAATGGCTAATGGCAACAAGTGGAGGAGAGCTAATGTCAAAAAGTACATTAGAAATTTAGGAATTCTTTCAGCGACAAGCGGATAATTCCCAACAACGGAGTCGATCACTCAGGAATACTCGAAGGGTTAAGGGAGTAAATGAGGTTCAAATTGGCAAATCTAGTTTAGAAATTAAAGAAGTCAAAGCGATAATTGAAGGTCTCTCTCGACAAATAGCATCGTTATCGACTGCTAAATCAACAGAGCCACATGACCATGACTTATATCCAGATCAAGCCAATGCCATAGGAGTAATGAGAAAACCATCAAATTACAACCCATACTCCAACACATATAATCCTGGATGGAGAGACCACTCCAATTTTTTATGGTCTCAAGGATTCCAACAGAATGGACCAGCAGCTCCAGCTCCAGCTCCACCAATGCAACCAAATCCTCAAGCCTCTCAGCCACTATTCAGACCATACAATCAGAACCAGAATTACTCTCAACCCAGACCATGGGAGGATGCATTCCAGAATTTCAAGAATGTTACTCACTCCACGATTGAGCAACAGAACCGCACCATTGATGAACTACAAAATGAGTTGAGAGAGGGCTTCAACTCACAAGCCCAACCAATTTCAAGCTTGGAGAAGATGGTGGGACAACTTGCTTCTTCAGTTCAAACCTTGGCAATGACTGTTGAGAAAGGAAAATTTCCAAGTCAATCAGTGCCTAACCCTTAAGGAGTGCATGAAGCAAGTACCAGTTCACTACTACAGCATGGAAAGGTCAAAGCTATTATGACCTTGCGAAAAGGAAAAGAAGTCGACAACAAAGTGGAGATGCCGGTGACGAAAGAAAACCAAATTGTACCTGTGAATGTTGAGGACTCATCACTGGAGGAGAAAGAAAAAACCAACCCACGAGAATATGTTCCAAAAGCTCCATTTCCTCAGAGGTTAGCTAAAGGGAAAAAGGGAAAATCCACAGGTGAGATTCTCGAAATCTTCAAACAGGTAAGTGTTAACATCCCTTTACTTGATGCTATTAAACAAGTTCCATCTTATGCCATGTTTCTTAAAGATCTGTGTACTAAAAAAAGAAATATGCATGTTCAAAAGAAGGCATTTTTAACAGAAAACGTTAGTTCTATACTCCAACATAAAATTCCACTAAAATGCAAAGATCCAGGTTCCCCCACTATCTCATATAGCATCGGGAACCACACAATTGAGAATGCTTTGTTGGATTTAGGAGTTAGTGTAAATCTATTGCCTTACTCTGTTTTTGTGAAACTTGGACTGGGAGAATTACACCCAACTCCAGTGGTGTTACAGCTTGCAGATCGATCCACGAAAATACCTCGTGGTATTGTGGAGAACGTGCTTATCCAGGTAGACAAATTTTATTTTCCTGTTGATTTCATTGTAATTGACACTCAACCAATACAGGATTCAAAGAAGCACATTCTTATTATCCTAGGCCGACCTTTCTTGGCAACTGCGGATGCTCACATTCAATGCAGAATTGGAAATATGCAGTTGTCCTTCAGCAACATGACTATGGAGCTGAATATCTTCAATATTGCCAAACAACCTCACAATACAGATGATGGAATTGTTAATGTGGATTTAATTGAAGCATTAGTTGATAACTAGATGATGGAATTGTTAATGTGGATTTAATTGAAGCATTAGTTGATAACTCTTTTGTTTCAAACCTTAGTGATGATCCTTTACAAACATGTTCAACGCACTTTGGTTTGAATTTTGATATTGACAGATCGGTCGATGAGGTCAACGCCTTACTTGACTCAGCACCATCCATGGACATTAATAAATGGAAGTCAAGAGTTGAAGAACTAGCACCATCAGAGAAGAAACTCATTCCATCGTCAGAATCACCACCAAAACTCAAGCATCGTGCATATTGGGCCATCAAGAAATTTAACTTTGACATGCAGCAAGCCAGCTCAGAAAGAAGATTATAACTGGCAGAACTTGAAGAAATTCGCAATGACGCGTACGAAAATGCCAAAATTTACAAGCAACGAATGAAAGTCTTCCATGACAAGCATATTATGAGAAAATCTTTCACTCCAGGTCAGAAACTGCTTTTATTCAACTCTCGCTTGCACCTATTCCCAGGTAAGTTACGCTCTCGATGGTCTGGTCCATTTATTGTCCATATTGTTTTTCCACATGGGGCAATTGAAATTAAGGACCCCAAGACCGGTGTCACGTTTAAAGTTAATGGTCAAAGATTAAAACCATATCTAGAATACCAACCACATGGAGAAGACACCGAAATAAATTTGAGTGACCCACTAGATTTGAATTGATTAATTTTTTCTTTTCGGTGGTTTGATTTTTCTTTCTTTATTTCTTTTTATTCTTTTGCTACTTGAATTTATTTTTGTATAAGTGTGTTTGTTTTATCATTAAGTTTTCTCTTATCATTGTTAATCATGAGTCTTTTACTTAGACCGTTCCTCCTGAACATTCTTAAACCACTTCAATGTGTCAAAACTCATCTCAAAAGACAGATTCAATCTTGTAAAACACATCGCATTTGGGCTCTACAACCACCAGAGTTAGTAGCCTATGTTGAGGGTTTAGAACGTCAACTCAGAGACATTGAGAAAAGTGTTTACGAAATCCAGTTGGAACTTGAGGTAAATTCAATAAGAGGACGATTTTGATTTTCTTTGTGTGTTTTAATTTGTTTTTCTGTTTGTGTGCTTTAGTTTGCTACCCCAGTAAAGTGGCGGATAACGGTACTCCGTGACAATCAAGTCGGTTACTTCAGTTTCCCATAATAACTGATATTCTGAGGCGAAGGTATGGATAGATCCGAGATTCTAGTGAAGCTTCACAAGCGATTCCCTTCACTTCGTCAGAATGCCCTTCTTACGATCTACAAAGCTTGGTCCGAACGCATACGATTGCTCATGAGGAATAACATACCTGCTGACATCCGTTGGTTAATCAAGGCGAAAGTACGATTGGCAGGTGAGTTACCTCCAAAATTTATTGCATACATGCTTGGTTGTGGTAAAGAAAATTATGCAAGAAAACAACGAGCTCGAAGAATTTCTGTTGCTTGTCATAAGTGTGCCAGAATGAATTGCAATAAGAACCCATGTTCTTTAGGAATGGTGTCTGATAACAGGGAAGATAAAATTCAATTCATTAGGGATGGCTTGAATAAGGAGTCATTGGATGATATCCTTCTGTCTCTTGAAACGCATCCCAGTGGATATGTGCAAAGAGCGATTCTCTAGTTATGGCCATTATTCCAGAAAGAGCATGCACAATATAGTCTCAGGAATCTGACTATAAACGACCTTGTTTGCCAGTTTATAAGAAAACTGGATGGGAAGCCTATCCTCGACCCATAGAGAGCGTTCAAGCCGTTTTTGGACGTAAAACCAGAGGAAGATGTGAGCCACAGTCTCAACTACCTGTAAATATCCTTTTACTTTACTATTATTTTATTTTATTTCACTGTTGTTTTATCAGTTGCATTATTGACTTTAATAATTTTATTACTGTTTGTTTTTACTGTTTGCTTTTTGACTATCGAGCCATGTGCTTTACGCATTTTTGACATTGACACGCCACCTCATACACAGTTGTGATCCATTGTCACTAAGAATCTTAAATATGACTTTTATCTTAAGCACTCATAAATTGTTTTTGAGAAAAATTCCAATGGCAGCTACTCCCAATAGACAATTCAAGAACATTTGTGTGCTTTCTGGATTTACCTATGGCAAACATAAAGAGTTCGTTGATGCCGCCATAGATCTTGGTCGAAGCATAGTAGAGAGAAAATTACACTTGGTGTATGGAGGAGGTAACCGAGGGTTATCAAAATTGGTCTCAGAAGCTGCTTTTGTCAGAGGAAGCCAAGTGTTAGGCATCATCCCTAGAGTCCTAAAACCTTTGGGCAGTGTGTCTGACTCAACGACTGAAGAAGAATTAGTCGTCTCAGGTATGCAAGAACAAATAACTGAAATACTTAATCACGCTGATGCTTTTATTTTCCTTCTCGAAGGTCTTGCAACACTAGAGGCACTTATCACACTAGCATCTTGGGCCCATCTGCACATTCACCAGAAACCCATCGGTTTGTTAAATGTCAATAATTTTTATGATGGCTTTTTCGCATTTCTTAACCATGCAATAAAAAACTACTTTATTCCTTCCAGTGCGAAAAAATTTTTTATTTGTGATCACACTGCTAATGAGCTACTTGATATGTTACAAGCTTATAAACCGGAGCCAGACCCCTGGAGCTTTGTGTTGGAGCGTTCAAATGATGACGATAACAGTAGCCGCAGTAAGAAGTACAAACTAGATTTAACCCTCCGCTTGTAAATATTTTCTTTTGTGTTGCACCACCCAGGTGATGTCTTCTAAACTCTACTTCTTTCCTTTAAAACATTGAAGATAATGTTTCGTTCTGGTTTGGGGGAGGGAATAGTCGACAATTGTGGAATCTTGGTTAAGTTTTTACTAATTTTTTGTTGTAGAAACTAACTGTTGCTAACTTTTTGTGTTGAAGATGGCTGAATATGGAGTGTAGTGACTCTAGAAACGCATCTTCATTGTTAAAAAATAAAAAAAATTCAGATATTTTCTTTTGCTTTATTATGTTTTGATGTTCATTTTTCTTTTTCTTTTAATTTCTCCTTTATAAATATATATTTTCTAAAAGATTTTTGAGTCAAAGATGGCTGAATATAGAGTGTAGTGCCTCTAGAAACGCATCTTCTTAAATTAAAAAAGAAACAATTTTCATTTTCTATCATTTTCTAATTAGTTTTTCTGCATCATTTTTCTGCATGTATATTTTCTTTTCACGTTTAGAATAGGTTGGGGGGTAGACTGTTGTTAAAAAAAATTTTGTGATTTGTTTTGACATTGGATAATATGATGATTTCAAATTTTAGTATTTGTATTATCTTTAGTCTGAAGTGATATTACACTATGTTTGCTACTCTACATGTTGATGTCGGAGACAAATATGAGTTGCTTGAAGGAATGAATATGTCATAATAAATACCAAGTGAGTTTTTGAGCCTATCATTTTTCTTGGAGAGTAACCCTTTTGCCCATTTTTTATATAGCTTAGCAGTTTATTATTGTGTACACGATCTTTAGATTTCTTTTGAGTTAACCCTAAAATGAAAATTAAAAAAAAAATTGTGTGTTACTACATTTGGAAACCCATTTAATTAGTAGATATGGAAGATTATTTAGAGTATAATATGATGATGGAAAGGCCGTCTTTGATCCGTTTGAGCCTTTCTAGCCATCCCTTTTATGAATATCCATAGTTAGCCCTTTTGAGCCTTTAAAAAAAAAAATTCTTTGTCAACTTATTATCCTGACCCACTCCGATTTGGAGTATTACCCAATATCTTATAAGATCTATCACCTATTTATGTTTGAGAAAAATGTAAATAAATATTTTGTATAGTGAAGTTATGCCTAGTTCAAAAAAAACAAAGAAAAAAATTGTTGCTTAAAAAAATGTTGTTAAAAAAAACAATAATAGGTGAAATCCACCTTACAAAAAAAAAATCCTCTACATTTTTCTCAAACATACACTTTGTTTTTCTTATTTCCTTCTTTGTTAACCATGTCCCTAGCCTACGTTACGTCCTAATAAAAGTCCTTCTCAATTTTAGGGAACTATAGTCTGAAGTATAAGCTAGTTATATGGGCTAAAAAGATGTAGTGATGCATAAAAAAAATAATAATAAAGAAATTGGGTTGACTAGCATTTTTATTTGACTTGAGATCGTATTATTTCTAAGTTAAGGGCATCTTTCTTTTTGGTGAGAGCATGTGAGATCACATCTTTATTATTTTCTCTCAATTACCACTAATTGGAATGACTACTTTTATTGGGTTTAAATTCTTTGTGAGAGCGTCACTACTTCCAGTGAGATTTTGGGGTTTGACATGTCATTCTTGAAGGTAGCTACGACAAAGTCTACTGGGCTAATTCATGTGGATGGTTGATATAGGTGTGATGTTTCTTTAGACTTAAGATAATGCTTATACTTTTATTTGATTATTATCATTAATCTGATTGAATAAACAAGAGTGTTTAAAAAAAATCATTTTTGAATTTTGTTTTCGCTTTATTTGCTAGGGACTAGAAATAAGCTGGTTGAGGGGTGTGTTGTGTGTTAGAAAGTGCATATTTATAAAGGAGAAAATCGTTATTTTACATATCAAGTATTACTAACAACCCTTACTTTTATGTGTTTAAGTTTATTGTACTTTAATTATGTGTGTTTTATTTTAATTGAGTATTTTATGTATTTTAGGGGCATCATAATCATTCCATAATAAACGAGAGATCAGATGACAAAACGGACATCGTTTTTAAACTCAGGACGGTCGAAAACCTTAGAAGGAGCATAAAAGGAAAAACTGTATTGTTCATATATACGGTACTATTTACATGTACGAGTACTGTCTACGTTACTGGTTACGGTACTGTGCAAATAGTGGCTGAACCGAGTTACTGTGCAAATAGTGGCTGAAATGCATTACTGTTCAAATAGTGGCTGTTGACTTTACTATTGACTGATGACGTGGCGAAATCCTGAGCGTCCAAACTGTTTTTAATCCAATGACCATGATTTACTCGATGTATCTATAAAAAGGGAGCCTCCCCCCTATTTTGGCACCTCTGAATCCATTTTTGGGGTTCATTTTCTGTAATTCTCTTTCTATCTTGTATTTTCTACGTATTTTAATAAATTCCTATTTTGCCCCTAGTTCAACTATGAGTGGCTAATTGTCTTTCGAGCTTGGGTTGAAGGTGAAATCTCAACATGTGTCATGGGCTTGATTTGATAAATTTATTTTCTCTTCCCTTCTAGTTTTTGTGCATGTTTTGACTTTTCGTTGACAAATAATACTAATCTTGTCTAGTACTGCCCTGGTTTCACCGGCACCCTAGTATAAGATTATTATTATTTGGCATGATAAGCCCTTAGTACCATATTTATTAGAGCGTGGTTCATGAGCTGTGGATTCCCCTCTCATGATTTAATTGGTATTAATAAGGAATATTTAGCCCATGATGCATGTTGATACGGATCCAGATACCCAAGTACGTCATTTTATTAGAATTCTCTACAATTTATTATTGCCATTTCAATTCCAATTTCAGAATTTATTCTTGTAATTTTAATTTAAGTTTTAGCATATTCTAAATCATTTTCCACCTTAAATCTAATCACCCATTCACTAAATTAATTTTATATATAATTAAAATCCACCTCCTCGTGGGATCGACACTCGTCACCATTGATCTACACTACAACAGATTCGTGCGCTTGCGAGTTCAATAAAATTTGCACAATAGAGAGAACCCATACTGAGTTGGGGTTCCTCCGCAGACATTATGTGGTTGCTCTTGAGTTGGACAGCAAGAGCATTAAGCGACTTCTTCTCCAGACAGTCGTAAACCCAATGAGGATCGTTGCATATAAAGTATGGGCTGCGTGGCTTCGGTGCCTCCTTCTTGCCCTCTGATGTTCCTTGCACGCTCTTGTTACTAAGCAGCTTTTTCTGCCCCCAATTGTTGTGGTTGTTGCTGCCCTTGTCCGTGAGATTCTCTCCCCTACGTTTGCCTTGGTTCGCCTTTTTGTCTTTGGATTGGGTGGAGTACTCGGTGAGTGATTCCGCAACGGCGATGGCGTTGTCCAATGTTTAAACACCATACTTATCAAGCTCGGTCTTGGCCTAATCCTTAAGGCCATCTTGGAAGTAGAAGAGTGAGTCCTTGTCCGACATATCGCTTATCTCACATGAGAGTAGTAAACTCGTTGATATAGTCACGAATACTACCCGATTGCTTGAGGCGACGTAAGCGTGCTCACACTTCTTTCTCCACATTGCTTGGGGCGAATTGCTTTCAAAGTTCTTACTTGAAGTCAGCCTAAGTGTCGATAGTGCAAATGCTCTTGCCTATCTCGCCATGCTTGCGACGCCACTATAGTTGTGTAGCACCTCTGAGATAGGTGGGTGTTGTGCCCACTTTCGATGCCTCATTTTGGACACCCATGGCATCGAAGTATTGATCAAGCCCAAAGAGGAAATTGTCCACGATTGTAGCGTTGCGTGTGCCATTATAGGTGTCCGGCTTCGGCATGTCAATGCGCCACACATCACTCGTGCTTGCAGAAGCTGGATTAGTGAAAAGTGTGTGCTTGTGCCATACCCAATCCGAGCGGACTTCCTCCACTTCTTCACGAACAACATGTAGTTCATCTTGAACAAAGTTACGAAGTTTGAGCAACTCATCATGAAAAGAACGAAACTCACCTCGGAGAGTGTTCGCTTGCTTTTGGATGAGAACTTTTGTTGCCACCGTGAACTCGGCATATTTTCCCTCGAGATCGTCCACTCTTTCCCCTAATCCCTTGAGGCTATCCTGAGTAGCAGACAGTGCGATTTCGAGAGTGCTTACACGAGGCTCCAGCCCATCCATGGATGGAGCCTTGGAATTGTTGTGAGTCTTGCCTTAGGCGCGCTCTCCCTTACGGCTGCAGCTTGGTTCTGGTGGAACATCCACACCAACAACGCCCTCTTAAGCTAGATTCGAAGGGTTGGTTATTGCTCGTGAGCTAACTTGCGTGCATACAAACCTTAGCTCTGATACCACTTGTCACGGGATGAGTGTTTTGCGTAGCAAACCCGCGCAACACTTAGACAACTTTGCCGAATGTTGCTAAGTAAGTCTTGAGCTTCTCGAACTAGCTAAACCTTAAAGATTTTTGAAGAGCTAGAGAACAAAGAGCAATGGAGCCGAATAGGGAAATTTGTGTTGCTTACAAGAGAGCTTACAAGTGTTTGAGTTGCTTGCTCTAAGCTTGTTGCTCAAATGCTAAATGACATGCCCTATTTATAGAGGAGACTTTGCCATGCTCTACAATTCTAGAGAATTCTATCATGTGCCTAGAATTCTAGATATTTACATGTGCTAGAGATATGTAGAGAATTCTAGAGTATTTACAAGCTCAATGTGCTAGAGTTGCCTAGAACATTCCAGAATCGGGCCAAGTTAGCACTCTTGGCCATGTTTTGGGCTCTCTAGCTTGAAATTGCGGGCAATTGGACTAGGAACTTGGACGGTCTGCAGCAATAAGCTTGCTAATTAAGCTTGCCATCAATAAGTGAACAAAAATATAAGCTCGGGTGTCATTAGAAAAGGAAAAAAATATAAGAGCACAAAATCTTTTTAAAGCAAGTGAATGTTTCAAATCTAAAATCCTACTTGGGTGAGATAAGGAGCCCAAACTTGCTAATAAGGCTCAATCATGATTAAGCAAGTAGAAAGATAAAAACGTGAAATCTTCTTAAGGCAAGTAAATATTACAAGTCTCAATATCTTGTGAGGACGAGAGAAGGAACATAAACTTGCTAATTTAGCTCGACTAGGATTAGGGGAGTAGAAAGATAAAAAAAAGAAATCATTTTAAGGCAAATAATAATTTCAAGCTCAAAATTTGCTCAAGTGAGAAAAGGATCCTAAACTTACTAATAAAGCTCGACCATGGGTAGGGAGTAAAAACATAAGAGTAGAAATTTTTTCTAAAGCAAGTGAATGTTTTAAGTTTCAAAACCTGTTTGGTGAGAGAAGGAGCCCAAACTTGCTAATTCAGCTCGCGAGCAGAAAGATAAATGTGTGAAATCTTCTTAAGACAAATAAATATTTCAAGTCTCAAAATCTACTTGGAGTGAGAACAAAAACCAAAAGTTGCTAATATGCATGTCAAGACTAAGCAAAAATCCATAGAACGTATCAACACTAGGAGAGAACTTTGAAAACTTACAAAACTTGTCAGGACTAGGTCAGAATCCGTAAAACTCGTTAAGGCTAAGCAAGAACTCTGAAAAACTATAAACACATCAGGACTAGATAAGAATCTATAGAGTTCGTCAGGACAAAGCAAGAACTCCATAAACCTAGAAAACTCGTCAGGATTAGGTGAGAACCCATAGAAATAATCAGGACTAGGTGAAAACTTCATTAACTTCTCAAACTCGTCAAGACTAAATGAGAACCTGTAGGTAAGAACTCCTTAAACCTATAAAACTCACCAGGACTAATTGAGAATATGTAGAACTTGTCAAGGATGGGTAAAAATTCTGCAAACCTATAAAACTAGTCATTGGGGGAACTAGGCAAGAACTCATTAGGACTAGATGAGAACCATGAACCTATAAAACTCGTCAAGGCTGGGCGATGACTCGTAGAACTTACTGTCAATAAGCGAGAACGCAATAACCCTGACATAGGCGGGCAAGAGCTTATTAAATTTACGATGAAAATGTGAGGACTTAAAATACTTATCAAAGTAGACAAAAGCTTATTACATTATGCTATGGACGAGTAAGAGAATGGTTTAAACATGACCATGAGTATGTGAGTAGAAAACAAAAGCACAAAACTTATTCAAAGAAAATAGAAGTTCTAAACTTCTTCAAAGAGTGGTCTGGTTGTCCCCAATAAAAAGATCCTCTTTATGTCCAAACAAAAGACGGATTCACCTTGTCATAGCAAAAGGCTAAGCATCCCTAACACAACTAGATCTAGTAGTAATGGTTCAACTTGAATTTAATCTTTTTTGTCCTTTTGTCCTTCATATGGGCAACAATATCTCTACTTCTCTAGTAAGGTCGTCCATCTTCAAATTAGAATGGCTTGTTTTGAGGAACATCATAATGCAATTATAGTAATACTTAAGGGACAATATTGTAATTATTGTCAGCCTTCTTTTCCTGGGCCTCAATACGGTCTTTTAAACCAACAGTCATTTCTCGAGATTGGGATTTAGAAGATTTCATCCTCTACTCAAATGAAGATTTCTAGTTGCCAACTTGAGTCTTCAAGTCTTTTAATGCCTTCTCAAACTTAGCAATTTTGACTTTAAGTTTCGCTTCAGCATCTCAATACTCTCCTTTTAAGTCTGGATTTTGATATTTATCTTGTTGTCATACCTTAAAATCCACTTTTTATAATTAGTCGCTATGCAATTTAGCTAGTAGGAGCTAAATCGAAAGGCATTCAATAGTTCAAAAAGGGTGCAACCTTCTATATCCTCTTTATTGACTATTCTAAAAGTAGATCTTAAAATCTAGTGAGGAGAAAATCTGGGGATAAAACACAAAGAGCCAGGGAGTGGTAAGCAAGCTTGGTGAGTAATATTGGCAGAGGGGGGATTTTTAAACATATAGTTTCCAATTTGTTCATTATGCGCTCAGTACTAGAAACCAAGGAATTGATGTCTGGGTAATAAAATAGGGCGATCACAATCAGGGTTTCCTCGAAGCTTGATTATGCTCACGTCACCATTTAAAATAGCCTGGAGGAATCTGGGAAGCATG
Source organism: Citrus glauca (assembly GCA_029633175.1). NCBI lineage: Eukaryota > Viridiplantae > Streptophyta > Magnoliopsida > Sapindales > Rutaceae > Citrus > Citrus glauca. Next base: position 42,030,152 of record JAQOOD010000003.1, on the reverse strand, counting down.
ATAAGGTGAGAAGGGGGTTAAATTGAGAAGAGCTCCAATCAAAACCACTCCCTCAATCTTCTCTGAAAAATAAGGACTGAGCTTTATCTACAAAATCCGTTATTCTATCATCCTATGGAGTCAAGCGAGGTGGAATCCTATCCAGAAAACCCATAATCCTAGAATCTATAGGGGATGAAGGGAAAACCTTATCTAAAAACCCCATTATACCGCAATCCATAGGGAAGGATTTGATCCCCATGAAACTCCTAAGAATGCTAACAATTGGGGATGAAAAAACTCAATCCTATCTCATTCCTTACATAATCTCAAAGAGTTAAATTTTGAAAAACCTTCTTCCTCACCAATATTTATCCTTCCTTATCTTATCTTTATTTCTTCTTCTGATTTGAAGGGAGAATTTCTTCTTAATTTTTCTTTTTTATTCATTTTTTATTGAATCTTTTATACAAATAACTATATACCATAGTATTCCACAAAAACCATGATACTAACTTGAGCTTTGGAGAGTTAATTCCGGAAAAATTTTCGATGCCCTTGACGGTTTTTCTGGTTGAAGATGGTTTCTAAGATCAAATCGTGCTTGCTAAATTTTACTCAAAATTCTTTGTAGAGGCAAAAGCCGTCTGTCTACATAAACAAATTCAATTGCTAACATCAGGATTTGGTACTCACTAGGGTCGAATCATGTTCACCAATTTTTGCTCGAACTTCTCTTTAGAGCCGAAAACCATCTCTCCACGTAAACCAATTCAAATGCTGGCATTCGTATCTGGTAGATAGCCCACACACCAACACAATTAGGTTTGGCATCAATAATTTAATGAGTGCGTATAGTGGTTTCCTAGCTGCAACTAGCCTCAATCTATTGTAATTTGATATTTTTTTTCTTTATTTATTGCTAACAAGAATACAATAAAAAAGAAAGTCTTGTGTGGGGCGAAAATTGCTATTTATTTTCTCTTTTAATTATAAATTCTATCTTTATGGAAGAATGAATTTAGAAAACTATTATTGCTGCATTGCAATGAATGAATGAGTCCCAAATCCACACAAAACTATAATAAAAGGGTACGGCACATAGTCCCAATTTATATAAAAAATAGATTCTCCCATTAATCAAATTCAATAACGAGATGTGGAGATTAAAGATATGACTAAAAGGAGCATGTCTAGAGCGGACAATGTCTAATAGCGTTTTAATCAAGTCAATTTTTAACAAACAAATAAAAAAATATATTCCTATGTTAAGTCAATTCTAATATAGAACTAGACTAAACAGAATTTTCATCTCAATTTCTGTCATTTCTTTTTCCAAGTTGGGACCCTTTCTTCGGTCGTGTCTCCATGGCTTATTCACTTTAGACTTGACCGTTCACTTGAGTCTTGGTTACTCAAACCTTTTCAGCTGATGGGTTTATTTTGTTTGTTAAGAAATATTCAAATTCTTTTTTATTTTTATTTCTAATAATTTTTCCTTTAATTCCTAAATTTTAGATTTATTACCTAGTTAGCTCCTATATTTTTGAAAATCACTAAAATATCTATGTTGTTACTTCTATAACGTCTAAATCTCATAGGTGTTAATAACGTCTAAATCGTATAGGTGTTATAACATTTTTAAATTTCAATCAAATCTAATATAAAATATGTGTAAGGTAGAAAATAATCAAGTAGATTTTATCATAATAGATATACAACATAAGTTTTTTGAGTAATTTTTTTTAAATAGAAAAAATTAGACAAATATTCGAACTGTTACCACTAAAGGAACATTTACTCTTTTTAATTTACATATCACTTACTCCATTTCACTTATATACAAACATAAATTAGGAAATTCTCCTTTCAAATATTGGGATGAAGGAAACTTAATTAAGAGCCTAAAACAATAAATTTGACTTGCTTCTAAGTTAAGAGCCCAAATCAATAAATCAAACCGAACTGTTCGCATGGAACTAGATAGTGCATTCATTTTTAGAATCAACGCCACCAATAAATATTTTAACTTCTACATCTCATTTCTCTTGCAATTAGTTTTTGCTAGCGATATGATCTTAATAAATCTTACAGTTCAAGAATGTCTTAAGTGGTTTCAACAACACCAATCCACCATGTCACGGGACCATTATCCGATAATATTTTATCACATATCCTGTCACAGTTAAATTTTAAAATCATTACAAAAACATCATAGATATATCGATCCAGAGGAATGGGAGTTGAAATTAAAAGACTCATCAATTTTATTGAAACAACTAATGCAATTAATTAACTAATAATGTCCACTGAATCATTACAGTTTTTGATTCTTCTCGATACATTAGAGGGACAACTAGTTAGCTTTCAATTGGCATTGGGATTCCTTTAACAACAAGAATCTTTTTTAACCTGTGTTTCTTCAAGAAGAATCAGCGAAACCCTTAGAACCCACGGAACCCGTAGAAAGTGTCACATTTTCTTCATCATCCCCCGAATTATACGCATGAACAGTATTACACATTCCGGGATTTTGCAAGCACCACAGTGGCTGAATAGGTTCAGCTCCGATCCCTCTATTCACCATCCTATGCCTCCACTCGTTCAGCCGGTCCGTCGCCTCGGCGTACCTCTTCTTCCCCGTCTCATCCCTGTTTCCGGACCACAAGGCCTCCGCCATAGCCGAAGTCCTCGGCCACAGCCTGGCATCCACCACCGTCCCATCAGCCTGTTCCGACCACAACGCCACCTCCCCGCCCAGCACCAACTCCTTCTCCTCCTCGATCAACCCTTCCGTGATGTCATAATTGTAAACCGTTTGCCACGTTTTAAATGGGGAGCACCAGGACCCTCCGCCTGCAGCTTTCTGAATCTCCGGAGGCTGATCGTACAAACTATCATTTCCGAGGAATCCCCCGTGTCCGCAGTCCAAGTAATAATAGTCGGACGATGACACAATCACCCTGTACCCAGCTTGCACAATTTTTTTGGTGCTCTCAATACCGTTCTTCCAGGATTGGAAAATGGTGTTCTCAGGATAAAGATACGATGGATCAACTTTAATTTCATTATCCAGGATCACATCTTCCCAGTAAATCGCAGTCTTGTCAAGAGCAACAATGAACGGAAAGACAAAATTGATGAATTTTTCCAGGACTTCGCTGAGGGTACTGCCGGTGGATAAGAAGGATTGGATCAAGGAATCGGATTTCCAGCAAGCCGGGAGGATTTCATCGCCTCCTGAATGGAAAAAATTTTCGGGGAAAATGCTTGCAACATCCTCCAGGACATTTATCATGACCCCGAAGGTTTTTGGGTGCAAGGGATTAAGTTGTCCGGTTCCAGGCTCGGAAGCAAGCCTGTCTTCCCATTTGGTGCCTGCTGGCCACCAAAATTTGTTTGCACAGGACACTATCTCTGGGTGAGCTCCTGCCCATGATCCTGAGTGGCCTGAAATTACAGTACAAAAAATTGAAAGTTTTTAATGAACAGTCTTTGCGCACGGCTGTCTGATGGGAACATATCATATGAATTATAAGGAGAGAAAAAAAAAAGCTATGATTTTGTCAAATGGGTAGATAAATTGACAAAAGATTTTTTTCCTACCGATAAATGTTGGTCTTGAATATTAACAACAGTTAGATTTATTCATATTTTAGAGTTAAAAAGACAGAAAACAAAAATAAAATAAATACTACTTTACTTTAATTGTGGATATTTTCTCTTTTACCATGTTGATGACTGATGAGACAAAATTTGTTCCGTTTCATGTTACAAAACAAAAGAAAAAATTTTCTATCTTGTGGCTTAAAATTTCGGGTAATATCAAAATTAAAAACTCATATTCAAACAGTTTGAAGATAGTATTACATTATTTTTTAACTTCAGCTTTTAGTTTAAAAATAATAATAAAATTGTCAAACTAAAACGTTTTTCATTTTTAAATTACTATTTTTGAAAGACATTACCAGAAGCATTTTCGAATCCGAAAAACATCAAACTCAAAACAACAATTTTCAATGTCTCATTTTCAAAAAAAAAAAAAAGTTAAGAAAACAGTGTCTGGAAAATAACATCAAACTCACCAGGAGTGTCAATTTCCGGAATAATCCTGACACCATAATCCAAACCATAGTCGATAATCTTCTTCACATCACTAGGAGTGTACAAGTAGTCCTCCCCATAGGATCCCTTGGCGGCAAGATTAGGATCAGACGGCAGCAACAATGGAAACGAGTGTGAATCCGTAATGTGCCAATGAAACACATTCAATTTATTTGCACTCATTGCAGAAATTGTCCTCATTATATCATCAACTTCATAATAGTTCCTCGAGGTATCAAGCAACAACCCTCTATGCGAAAAGAGTGGCTCATCCCACACATAAATGCCAACCGCCACACACGACGGATTCCCCCAGACCAGCTGGGAGAAGGTCTCTAGGCCCCGCATGGCGCCCCATACAGTCGAGGCTACGAGGTAAGCTGTGTTTTCGTCGGAGGTGATGGTGAGAGAGTAGGACTCGTTAACACCGTGCGTAAGAGGGACAGAAATGTTGTCAACAGATATGGAGAGGGTCTGTAGGGGGGGAGATGATGAAATGTTGATGGATGGCTTAACCAAGTGATGGTGGTGCTCAGACTTGATGAGTTTGAGGTAACGGTCAACGGCAGAGGAGAGCTGGGTCTGCATTGGTGCTTGGATATTGAACTCTGCAGCAAGATTTGTGGCTTCAGGTTTTGGCCATGAGAAGATTCTGGGTTTCGGCCAGACATTAATGGGATCAGATTGCAAAGACAAGAGGCAAAGTTGAGAAAGGCTGATGAAGAAGATAATGGCTCTTGTCATTTGGAATGTGCAGTGGCTGTGAGAGAGAATGAGGGAGCTGCATTTACATATAGACAAGATGAAAAATTATCTTCTGTTTTGGGAGAAGTTTTTTGAATGGCTGTCCTTTCAGCTTGTAACGATAGGCCACGGTACAACAGTTAGAATCTGTATATCAAGTTCCAACAAAATTTCTAGAAAGTTTTGGCAGCCGGGTAGCAGGAATTTGTCTCCACTATACTCAAAAAGTAGAATATTTATCGAAATACACTCTCACACTTCAAAATTCCTCGTATATGCCTTTTTTAATGTGAAAATACCCAATTACCCTAATCCAAATCTTCTAAATCATGGTCGAGTACACAAAGCCTATGCTTCTGTTGCTGTTACTTCATTCTTCTGCTGCTACTTGTTCTAGCACCACAAAGAGAATTTAGGATTTATAATTGTTTGAGTTATATGCTTTAGGATTTTTAAAAAATAACTCTTGGTCTTTGCAGAGTTGTACTTCAACTGTGACTCCCTGACTAGCTAGAAAATCAAAGAAGTTTGTCTCCCTTTCAAATTCCGTCAATTCTTTTCTTTTTTTTTTAAACAAATTACAAATTTTGAAAGCCAAAGCAAATCGCTTATCGACAGTTAAACTTCTAGGCCGGTTTGTTTATTATATGCTTTTACGAAACCATGACATGTAATGATGTAATTATCACAGAGGAAACCATGGCATGTATGTAAACGGATCCTTAGTAATTAAGAACGTGTTATGGAGTGTTCAAGATTTTGAATTTTTGAAGTAAACAAACTTTTGATTTGAACAAAGTTAGAAGGTATAAGCATAGCATATAGGTTTCATTTGAGATTCAGGTGCTGTAATTTAAAAGGTACAACTATTGTAAAAAAAATATTATAATTATTAAATAAAAATTAATAATATATAGTAAAAATAAAGTTTAAATGATAATTTTTATAAAATTATTAAAGATATAATAAATTTTTCATCATATAAGTGAAAAATTATATGAATATAATTTATAAATTACAACCGCTAATATTTACTAGATATTTTAATACTATAACTTCACACAATGCTAAACGCACCCATAGTCGAGGAGGCCTAATTCGAAAGATTTAATCATATAGCCTTATTTATAGATTAGGTTAGCATGGGAAGGGGGAAAAAGCATGTTGGACTTCGGTTCATGTTTAATTATAATTATGCACATGCACGTCGCTTTTGGCAGTTATTAGTCGAGCTAGCATTAATATTATACAAGCAGGTGCAGGACTTGTAAATTTGGAGTACTATTTTTGGGTGCTTTTGTGCTTTGACAATTGTGGTCTTCTTTCACTTTACAACTTAGATCCTGTTTCATTTGGCTTATATTGCCGATGCATTTCTGCATTTGATTTGACTCAATAGCGGTCATGTACTTTTAAAATTTAGCTTTTCCAGTTTTGCTTTCCTGTACAATCAAAACCCGAAGATGAAACATATAAACTGGACCTTTTGCCAAATTGAAATCGATGATGAATTTGAAGTATTGTTTTAATAGGATTGATCATATTTGCTATCTATTATTCAAAATTTAATTGAGACCAAGAGTTAGTTACATTTTATTTAAAATTAATTGCAAATAAATTTTTCTAATGTAATAGTTTAATAGAAAAATTTACTCAACTGGTATGTCGTCTAAATTGTTTGATTGATTTATAATATATTATTATGCAACTTTTTAATCTTACTGCTATATATATGTGTGTGTGTGAAATGATAAGAATGAGGGAAGTTTCAGTGTTTCAGTGAGTATTTTATATTTCTCTTTTAGGGATATTTTTAAGTCAATACACAACTCAAAAGGCATATTTACATAATTATCAAACATGAGGTATAAATAAATAAATAAATACCCTTATTTTGGGTATACTGGAAAAATAGAATAGAAAAAGTTGAGAGTTTTAAACTGGGGACTATTATCGGACCCTGCAAGTGAGGAAAACGCAGAGTTCTGTTTTCAGGAAAATGGACATAATGGCTTGGAATCAGAAGTTGGTTGAATTGTGATCATAGAGTGTGATTGATCAATTCAATTCGGGTTAAAATCTTCCACGTGTTACACGAGAGCTCTGTGGGAACCCAGTTATCTCATGCGACTGGCTGTTGTTTGAGCTTGTAGAGATAATAACTCAGAAGATACAAGAAAAGTAATAATATGCATTGGATACAACCTAAAAACTGGTAAATTTGGCGGCATGCGGCGCAGGTAAAACTAAAGAAATATCGGACCATTGTGTGATTTTCCTTCGTTCAATTTATTACATCGACTGCAGAATTTAAGTAAAATTGCCCGATTGTCAGCCGCACTCAAACAAACGCCAAAACTGGTATATATTGAAAGGGAAAGCAAGAGAAAGAGATAAGAGAAGCATTCACGCCTTTTGGAAAAAAAAAATGCAATTAAAGAAATTGATAGATAAGACTGTCCGAATAACCCAATTGATTTAGACTCTTACCATGAGAACAAGACTGAAAATCATAATCTTTTAAAATGAAGGAAAAAAAAAGGATGTAGATAAATCATGAATTAAGTACTTATCTGATATTGAGGTATTTATGGCTTTTAAACCACATCAAATGTGAAAAAAAAGTTATAAACATGAAATAAAAATTAATAATGTATAGTAAATATAACTTTTAAATAATTATTGTGAAAAAAAATAAAGTTATTATGGTTTTTAATTTTTTTTTTGAGCTAAGAAACAAAAGATTATATAAAGCACATGTGAAATTATTTTAGGTTTTTTAACATCCAAATGTGAGACTAGATCAATTAATTTTTAAATCATCCAACACTTTCAGTACTGTAGCTTTCGCCCAATCATTCTACCAAACAGGTCCTAAGACCATTCTCGTCAAGTATAAAACAATTATTCAATAAAATAAATATTATCTGTTATTACGTATACTATATAATGTCTAGACCATTGCCATGCGACATCTGCCAGAAGACAAGAATTTTGTAAACAGTAATGCAGATCGATATGTTTTTAGATGATCAAGAACAGCAAATAATGGACACAATATCTCCCAAGACTTTCTCATATAAACATGCCATGAAAAGGTCGATCCATACATGAAACAATTTCAAGAGAAAGGAATAGCACTTCTTTTTTTTAATAAGAATAGGACTAACTGAACCCATTGTTCAAAAATCCGGTAGCAACAATGAAATATGAAAGAGCTTTCAGCAAAATGTATTACACCTTGTATCTAGAGAAGTGAAATTTAGCCAAGAAACTACCTCAAGGAATTCATATTTTTCAAATTTCTAGCATGAAGGCAGAAAATGAAGCAAAACCATTAGTACTTACAGTCTACAAAATGCCGGATCCGAGGCATATGGATGAACGTTACTTTCAGATCTCTCCTAGATAAATCTGTTTATCACTACTGCAAGATCCAATAACGGGTTCAGTTGGGTGGAAAACAGACTCATTGACAGATCCAGTATGTCCTGGGAGCTTATACAAGATACGTCGTGAGGTTGTATCCCATATGTAAACCATGCGATCTGAACTACCTGCAGTGACCTTGCTTCCATCCGGTGACCAACCACATTTCAACAAGTTCTTTTCGAAGTTGTGCTGGTGCCCTTCCAAAATCTTCACACAGCGATTTTGAGGTGCATATGGGCGCATATCCCAAATGCAGAGCTTGCAGTCCATGCCATTAGTGAGGAGATATGAACCATCAGGACTCAAGCTCATGCCTGTTATCATATCTTGATGGCCTTGTAGTGTCATGCTTACTTCACCTTTACGCAAGTCCCAAACCTTGACATCATTGTCAATGCCACCAGTGTATATTTTATCAGAAGCATCGGAGAAACTGACAGCTGTGATCTGGTATTTATCTGGAAATGTTTGGATAGCACCCCTCTGACGCATATCCCAAAGTTTAGCAGTTCCATCATCAGAGCCACTAACAACAAGAGGTGGTCCTCTCCGAGAAGGGCAGCAAGAATTGACAAAAGAGTTATGCTCTGCCATCTTTTTAATCTGTTTTCCGGTTTCAACATCCCAGGCCCGCAGAGTTTTGTCTGGGCTGGCTGATATTATCTGGGACCCGTCAGTTGTCCAGTGAAGATCCAGAATTGCATTCTTGTGCCCCTTCAGAACCATGAAATTTTTGCAATCCCCATGCACATGCCAAAGGAAGATGTCTCTGTCGTGAGATCCAGAAGCAATCACCATTCCGGCTGGATTGAACTTCATCGTATATACAGCACTCTGATGGCCTGTCAGCAACATAATCGGTGATTCTAAACTTGATGTTCTCTGCTTTCCATTTGGACCTGGAGCTTGGGGAGCACTATATGGGACTGTAGACCATTCCATTGGCCTTGCACTAGCAGTAGACAAAGCATTTTCGTTCTCTCTTTGGTGTGTAACAACTTCCATAGTTCCCTCTGGTACTATGCTGGACAAATGAGCTATAAACCATAAATAACCAATAAAGAAATTAGCAAGAGGAAACAACCCAAAAAAAAAAAACAAGGTCAAAGAAGGTACAGGTCCAATATCTATGATTCTATCTAGCAAAACTAAGGACTAGACTTCAAAACTAATGGCTTTGCTTTCAAATAAGGACTCACAATTATCCTTGGCACATTCTGATAGTTTGATTACTACCATTAAAAATCCATGTTTTCCATAGATATAGTTATGATTTTTTTCATCATAACATAATTGATGTAAGCAGGCATCATTTATTTCCTTTTTAACAAAAAAAAGCCTTAATTCTACTAAATGGTTGGAATGATGCATTCATCATTCAGCTAATCCTATGGATATGAGAATTATTATTAAGCTTGTCACTATCAAGTATCAAACTACATGAGACTCGAGCTCAGTGCAGGAAAATTAAATAAATGAAATCCAGCAAAAGTTGAGACATTAGATTTTGCAGTCACGGAATGTGATAGAGACAAGACGTAATGATAAAAGTGAAGAATCATACTGTATGTTCTTTCTAAGGAGCCATAAAGTTAAATAAATCATAAGTTGATGTAATATAAGTCAAGCTAAAGGAAACACAAGAACATTAAATGTGCATGAAACTGAAATTAAATTCCATGTTAACTAGCCCTGATGTAACATTGCAGACCTAACTGTCAATCCGTAAAACTAAATCTGAAACTAAACCTAGAACTGAACATTCAACACAGATAAGGAGGAAAAGATCAGATTCAAATCAAAATCTAAATGTAGGCCACACCAACAAGGCCCCAGACAAGGACTAGATACAGTTTGCGGATGCATATCAGAGCTTGAATGCCATTAACACCAAATCAACAAATAGCCACACGATGTACCATAACCTAATGAGGACTGATCTCAGAAGCTAGAATTAACGTGGATTGAAGAATGAACCCTTGACTCCCAATCCCATGTTACAAATTCAACTAAATAGAAATCACATTGGAAATACAAACCTTGGAACTGCACTAAAAACAAGAATAACCAAAAAGCACTAGCAAAAACGAAAAATCAACTCATTCTATAATCCAACAAGGAACTTACCTATATTACCCAAAAGCCAAAAGTTGCAAAAGAGTAAGATTTTTCTTAACAATACTTCATTAAAAATTTAAAATAAAAATTAAAAAAAAACATATTTTAATCCTTCATGTTGTTATAAATTTCAGGAGCCAGTCATGAAAGCTTATGGAACCACCACAAGTCTATCCTTAGCTGAAACCCAAGTCTAGCATGAATTCAAGCACGTGATCAAAGCAGCACGCCAATCCAATTCCAAATTAAAAAAAAAATCTAGAAATTGTCATTGCAATTTTGACCTAAAAAAATTAAACCAAAAGATAATTACGACTCAAAGCATCGAAAGCTCAAAATTAGAGAGAGAGGGAGGTTGGGAGCGTACCGATTTCTTCTTGTGTGCCCTAAAGAGTTCTCCTCTGCGATTGCAAAATAATGTCGTCTAAAATTGCTCGGCAGAGAGTAATAAAATAGGTGGGTTCACTAAAGAGGTATCGCGAGGCGACCCGATGTTGTGTGGGGTAGACTTAGAAAGTTGACGCCCACGAGAATTCAATCATGGCCCGGGCTTCACTTAGCATCCTACAATTTGGGTGTTGTTGGATAGTCAAATTGTATTACTTTTTTTTTTAAATCATTGTAGGGCACAATGCTACAGTTAAACCTCATAATATAATTACTAAGTATATTTTGTTACCATCATATACAGTTCTCAAATTTTGCACTAGATATTTTACAACTGTTTATAAAACAATTCGAAAAAACTTAGCCAACAATTTTTGTATTATAAATTTTTAAAGTTGTATTGGTGTTAATTTTTTACGTACATTTTTAACTATAATGTTGTTATGGATTTTAATATTTGAGTCTTAACTTGAGTCTGAATATAATATATTATCTATTATATGAATATTTGATAATAGATTTCATAACTTATAAAATTATTTAAACTATTTAATAGATGAGTGTTATATATATTAAGATGCAGGTTCGAATTTAATATTGAGGTGTATAGTATTACTCATTTTACTATTGTTATTTAGCCCACACAATCCAATTATGTGAAGGTTTTCAAGTAGACTTGTATTAGATAAATTTTACAATTTTAACTTTTAGGGAAAAAAATAGTTGTATGGTTATCAATTATATATTTTAGCGAAAGTTATGTAATAATTTTAATTAAATCTAATCAGTTGAGTGCCATCATATAAATCATTGTATTTAGTCACGTGTCGCTTGATCATTGATGTTGAGATTTAAACCAATAGTCAGATGATACGTGGCTTACTGCAAAGATAATTTAGTGCATAGGACGCGTATTTGACGGATACTCTGTATTTAACTGGCAAATTTTTTAAATTTATCTTTGCTAGAACGGCTTTATTGTATAGTTTTGTTTGGAGTCCATGCAAAACTATTACAGTAATAGTATTACTTCATTTTCACTGACATACACCCACTTTTAAGTCTTGAATTATTTAATAAAATATTGACAACATTCTAATCATTCGACTCATTCCAATACTCCATGATCGCACGCCCTTAAATGACAAACTCAATTGAGAAAATTAAACCTCAAAGCCCCAAGCTTTAGAACATCTTCCAAATAAACCCCGAAGGTTTTCAAACAATTACATCCATGTCCCTACACTCAGAGCCATCTTCTTCTTCCTCAAGCGGGGACTGGCTCTTCCCATCACACTCTTTCGCTCACTCCTTTGACAACTACACGTCAAAAACCCCAAAATACCCTCGCAGATTCTCCTCAAACCCCAGACTGTCGCGGCCACTTCCTCCCAATTCGAAACCCCACAAAACGCCTGCGTTTCACTCCGTTTCGTCCTCCAATTCCTCTTCTTTCAGTGAATACAAGTATGCAGGGCTTAGAAGAAGATCATACTCATCTCGCCGCGCCGAGACGTCTCCGAAACGTGAAGAAAATGGCACCGTATTGCAAAGAAACGCCGTCGTCTCAAATCGAAACGTCGGCGTTTCGGAGGAGCAAACGTCGGAAAGTAAGATGATTGCCGGCTTTTATGGTCAACGGGTCAAATTCCGGTGGCATATGGTCATTTCTTTGGTGGTGATTGCTCTTTCTATCTGTAAAACTATTAAATGTTGAATTTTTTTAATGAAAAAATGATTTCTTTGATTAATTTTGTTTGAAATAATTGCAGATTATGATAACATTTTTCACTTCATTGGTACACAAGAATTTCTCTTTACATAATCAAGTCGATGAGTTACAGGTAAAATTCAGTTTTTTTTAATTTTTTTAAATGATTTTGTTACTGTTAACTTGATATTTAACATACTAACTTTTTGTTTAAAATTTTGCTTGGTGGAAACTCTAAATTTGTTTGCTTTTTGCTATCTAAAAGGTTAACTTTGTCTTGAATGATTAGCAGCAAACAATTATTTTAAATGGTAACCAAATGGCGTCATAAGATTGAAATAAGCTTGCTCCAAGTTTATCTGGTTATATAATGCGATATTTTTCAGGCTCTGATATTTTAACAATTGAATCACATTGATTAAAAGTTTTCATGTGTGATCTTCACTGAACAAACACTAGTTTCGCCTTTGTAGAACCAGGTCTCAAAGCTGAATAGTAGGTTACGAGCTTGCAATTTGTTGGATTCTAAAGATGTCATTCGCTCCATATCCAAGGACAGTGAACAACTTTCCAGCGAACGCTTAAAAAACCTGGCTTTAATCGTCGCACTGACACTTCTATCCATACCTGTTGTTATTTTGAAGTACATTGACTGTGTCTCTAAATCAAGATCACCGGATAATATTTCAGAGGAAGTTTCTTTAAGCAAGCAGCTTGCATACCGGGTGGATGTCTTTTTTTCAGTCCATCCTTATGCTAAGCCATTGGCGCTGTTGGTTGCAACTCTGCTACTTATTTGTCTTGGGGGCTTGGCACTCTTTGGTGTGACAGATGATAACTTGGCCGATTGCCTTTGGTTATCTTGGACATTTGTGGCTGATTCCGGCAACCATGCTAACTCTGAAGGCATTGGTCCACGGCTAGTTTCAGTTTCCATTAGCTTTGGAGGGATGCTTATATTTGCAATGATGCTTGGACTCGTTTCTGATTCAATTTCTGAGAAATTTGACTCACTGAGGAAAGGAAGAAGTGAGGTAGTGGAGCAAAACCACACCCTAGTTCTTGGGTGGAGTGATAAATTGGTAATGTTCTAATTTCTTGGAATATCCACATAAGGCTTTTTCTTTCTTCCTAATACACAACCCCCCCCCCCCCCCCAACAACAAAAAAAAAAAAAAAGTTATGGGGCCTGAATATTACAGCACCTTGTGTCATACTTCTTACCCCTCTCTCTTAGGCACTGTAACCTATGATTCTACTTAGTTTAGCTTCCATACAAGCTATACCTGCAGTTGACTCCCTTTTTATATCTAAATTATTTGTTTTCATTTTATTAGTATAGTTGGACTTTACTGTGATATCTTGCATCAGACATTCTAGTTTACGTGTTCCTGCATTGGACAAATGAAGATGGATTGTGCCACTTGGTCCCCAATTATTTCAGTGCTCATGATAGCTTTCCCATTGTCCTCATCAATTAGTCTGCACTTCAACAGGGATCATTGCTAAATCAACTTGCCATAGCCAATGAGAGCTTGGGTGGAGGGATAGTTGTCGTAATGGCTGAACGAGATAAAGAGGAGATGGAACTTGACATTTCCAAAATGGAGTTTGATTTCAAAGGGACGTCCGTAATATGCAGAAGTGGGAGCCCTCTGATTCTGGCCGACCTTAAAAAGGTAAGACTCCATACTTTGTTAGCTCATGTAACATAATTCTTTCTTCATTTTTTCTAATCATGTAGCCAACCAAATGCAATAGGGTTTAACTGTAAGTAACTGATACCAGATAATTTGAGTATTAGATCCAAATCAAATAGTCAATTGAAATTATTTTAAATCTCATTTGAATCAAGTTATTTGAAAACAGGTGAAGTTATGAGACAAGCCAGAAGCACAAATCTGCACACAATTTGGTGAATAAGTTCTATTTTTCTATAATGTTGCTTAACAAAAACGGAAAAGAATAAGAAGGGCTTGTTGATGTCATTACTTTGATTTTTCTTAATGGGTATTAAAAGATACTGCTCCTTTTTCCTTGAGAATATGTTTTTCCAGAATCTTTTTCATGAAAAGAAATGAATTGGAATGAAAAGAACAAACGCCGAAAATTTTTTGCACGAGACTTCCTTACAATACTTTGTTCCAACTTGCTGAATCTTGTGGCATACTTTTCAAAGTACTTGTTGCTAGCATTTGCATTCATTTAATTTGAGCAATATTCTACATTATCATCTAACCATCCAATCTGTGGTAGATGATAATCATGTGATGCTGAAAACCATGGCAATTTATTTGTTATGCTAACCTCATGAAAATATTCAGGTGTCTGTCTCCAAGGCCCGTGCCATAATTGTCCTTGCTGAAGATGGAAATGCTGATCAGGTTTATTTGAGTGAAGACATTAATGCGTTTTATCCTTAAATATCCCATAAGATTGATCACATTAACTTATTCATCGTATAATACAGAGTGATGCTCGTGCATTGAGGACTGTCTTAAGTCTAACAGGCGTAAAAGAAGGGCTAAGAGGGCACATTGTAGTGGAACTAAGTGATCTTGACAATGAGGTCCTAGTTAAACTTGTTGGAGGAGATCTTGTTCAAACTGTTGTGGCTCATGATGTTATTGGCCGTTTGATGATTCAATGCGCTCGGCAGCCAGGACTTGCACAGGTTCATTTTATAATTCCAGATGTTTTTTATTCCACTTACTAAGTTTGGCAGCATTGTCTTAATCTCAATGTAGATGCTAATCTTCATGGATGAGTTTTCTGCCATTATATTTTAATGCTTATTGCCTTATCCTGCAAATAAGCATCCAGTGTCATGTTCTCTTACTGTATCTATGATAATTATGGACTGGCCATGGCAGATCTGGGATGATATTCTTGGGTTTGAAAATTGTGAGTTCTACATAAAAAGATGGCCAACATTGGATGGCATGCCATTTGAGGATGCATTGATCAGTTTTCCCGATGCTATACCTTGTGGAGTCAAGGTTGCATCCTGTGGTGGTAAGATTATCATGAATCCCGATGACTCATACATTCTACAAGAAGGCGACGAAATTCTTGTCATTGCAGAAGATGATGATAGTTATGCTCCAGCAGAGTTGCCTATGGTGCTTTCATTGTCCTCTAGAAATAAGGATTTTAAACAAATTTCTTGGTTTATTTTGCTAGCCTATTCCGTTTGTTGCATAATATGTTCAACATGCACAATGTGATACTTGACTTACAGCTTGCTGAAATCAGGCTGCATTTGAATGCTTCAAAAGAATGAAAGAGAACTTAAGAGAGATGAATAAATGCATTAAAGAAAGAGAATGATTAGGTTAATCGGCTAGGAATATGCGAATGGAGTTGATTTGGTATGCATTTCATAAGGCCTTTCATCGCTAAGGATAAAACTATATATTTGCCTTGGTTGAAGCAACCACTAAACGAATTGGGTTGGTGTTTGTATTTGCTTATAGGGTTGTTGTTGTTTCACTAGTTTAGGAATTGCATAATATCAATGAAATCAAGGACCTGAGATATCATTGTCCTCTTTTTCTGTGGGGTAGAAATGGTATCATCTGCTCCCTCTTGTTGTTTGTAAGTCATCTGCTTTTATTAATGTCCACATGAATACTGCACAATATGATTCACAACTTATCACATGACGCACATTGATTAAGTGAAGTCTGTTACATTAGTCACACATTTCCTCTGTTGACCTGACTGCACGCTGGAAGAATGAAACTTATGCTGCATCAATCTGTCCAATTATAATATTTTTTTAATATTTTTAAAAGAGTTTTGACAGAAAGCTGCAATTAAAGAAATCATTTGATGCTTTTAAAATATTTTGCCAAACAACTAAAATAAAAATAAGTGGAGAAAAAGGCAAACAGTGAACTGCAGTTATGACAAACATTCTTGGTTAAGAAAGATGGCATAGTTTTTTCAGGCTAGGGATATGTCATGCGTGGAGTTAAACTGAGTCGGGCTTAAACTTTAAAACTTACATAAGTATAATCACTTTGATCATTCAGGTCAAACAAGCATCTTTCATAAACATTGCTCGACCAGCAAAAATGCCACAGAAGATTCTACTTTGTGGATGGAGGAGGGACATTGATGATATGATTGTGGTAAGTTTATCCATTTAAGCCCCTAATCATTGTTGTTTCACCTGAATGCTGCAGGTACGGAGGGGTAATCTACCTAAAGACTTTATTCTGCCAAAGTCTGCAGAAAAGATACTTTTTTGTGGGTGGCGACGGGATATGGAAGATATGATCATGGTAATGTTACAATACAAGGAATCTGAAACCATGCTCCCAAAAGTTCATGAGAGCGATCAATCCTCAATATACACGAAGTGGTGGTAGTTCAGAATTTGTTTCCCACCATTGCTCAATTTCTTCTCACACAATAAATCATTTAGTATTCAGAAACATTCTTTTTCTTTGTCTAGTTTGGTGCATTACAGATAACTGATTTGATATTTATGGTGTTTATAGTGTTACTCGTTTACGTTTCTTTAGGTTCTAGATGCCTTTCTAGCACCTGGTTCAGAGCTATGGATGTTCAATGATGTCCCAGAAAATGACAGGGAAAAGAAGCTTATTGATGGTGGTCTAGACCTCAGCAGGTTAATGAATATATCTCTGGTTAATCGTGAAGGGAATGCAGTTATACGGCGTCACTTGGAAAGCCTTCCCTTGGAATCTTTTGATTCTGTGAGTAGATATACAGTCAGCTTATTTATCAGAAGCATATGTTTTAGAGTGAGAGAAATTAATTCAGTCAGAGAAATTAATAATCATTATGGATCAAATGTAAAAGGGATAAAATAATGGGAAGCCAGAGCATTGCCAAAAATATGTTCCTGATGTAAGTGCTCACTAGATGAGTGAACCTCTGGCTGTTGGGCATTTCATTTTCGAAAACTCTTTTTTTTTTTTTTTTTCCTTTTTTACTTCAGCACTTAATATGAAGCACACCAGGCAGGTGACAATCATTGTTGGAACTAGTTTGAAGTGAAACACAGTGTGGCTTGGTGGGCTTGTTAAGGGTGTTTGTAGCTGATATTGCATTTCCTTTCTTGGTATGTTTCCTTTGTTTCTTAGTTTGATTATTGATGTAGCCATTTTGTTTCACAGATTTTAATCTTGGCTGATGAGTCAGTGGAAGATTCAGCCATTCAAGCTGATTCCAGATCCCTTGCCACACTGCTTCTGATTCGTGATATTCAGGTACTTCGAAATATGAGAATAAGTTAAATATTCGTGATGTATCTACTCTTTCAAGGTACTTCTTGTTGTAGTTTCATTCTGAAGACCAATATAGAGAAATTTCTCTGATTCTCTGATTATTGCTGATCAAAGACTACTTACCCCGGTTTATCTTCCTACTTGTTCACATGCTGCATAGAGTTAGGTTCCTTTGTGAAAATGTTGGATCATATACCACATGATGTTTTGGAGATTGAATTGCGTTTTCCGGTCTTTCTACTCATGATTGCAGGCAAAGCGTCTCCCATACAGAGAAGCAAGGGTTTCCCAAGTCCACAGAGGAAGCTTCTTGCAAGGCTCTTGGATTGGGGAGATGCAGCAAGCTTCTGATAAATCAGTGATAATCAGTGAAATTCTAGATCCAAGGACTAAAAATCTCTTATCCATGTCAAAGATTAGTGATTATGTTCTGTCAAATGAGCTTGTCAGCATGGCTTTGGCAATGGTTGCAGAGGATCGACAGATAAATGATGTATTAGAAGAGCTATTTGCCGAAGAGGTACTTGAATTGACACCTCTCAATTCGTACCCAACTGTGTCTAACGGCTTACTTATGATTGGTCATTTGGAAAGATAAGATCTTGCTTGTCTTTTTTAGCCTAGTTAATGAATCTTTTTCCTTCTAACAGGGAAATGAATTGCACATAAGACAAGCTGATCTTTACCTTCGTAAAGGTGAGGAGTTGAGTTTCCTTGAAGTAATATTACGAGCCCGACAAAGAAGAGAGATAGTTATTGGCTACCGTTCAGCTAATGCTGAGCGAGCTGTCATAAATCCACCTTTGAAAAGTGAGAAACGGAGGTGGTCGCTACAGGATGTATTTGTGGTAATTGCAGAGAAGGAATGAGCCATTTTTTTTTCCACACGGCCAAAGAGATTCTTGGAGAAAGGAGAAAATCCTCTTGAATGATCAGAGTAAGCTCAAACATTTTACATGGAAGTGAAGTGATATGTAAATATACGTCAACTGTCATTTAGAGAATTCACCATCACAGTTTAGATTACCTAACACCGGGAAAAAATCTCAAGAGTATTAAAAGCCAGCTCATTTTGGATTTACAGATAGGGGGGTCAATGCGGCAGATTGCCATTGTTGGCTGGCTTCTGCATGTTGAAGGATATATCTTACTCTTCTTTTCCTACTCAGATTATGTTTTACAGTATAGATGAGTGAGAAAGTAGTGTCATCAAAGCAATGTCTCCATTTTGCAAAATGTGCTGAGTTCCAGAAATGTATTGTAGCTTTTACATTGGTGATTGTGAGTAGATCAACTGTTTGTTACATTGTTGAATATAAATGAACTAAGCTACTTCTTTCTGGAAAAGCACCAATGTGGTTGCAACTACAGAAGGCTCACAAAAAATTTAATGTAGTAACTGATATGGATATGTACACAAGTCTCTTCATTTAATCAGATGAAATAGAAGGACTAAGCTTTATTTGTCTGGTGGAATGCACAAAAATGGTTCTCCAGGTTTACATAAAGGTTAGTATCAGAAAAAGTTTCTCGGAATCTGCCATGCAATTAACAGCAAGAATAATGAGAGGCTAAAATTGAGGCATCATACTGCACAAGAAAAATCTTTAACCTCTAGGCTTCAGAGAGATCGACATTCTCATTCATTGAAGCCACTGATTCAGAGGATGGATCTTGGATTCCTTCAGTATCAGCTGGTTGAGATTCATGCTTGGCAGCAGCCTGCAACACCCGGTTTTGGACATCTACAGATGAGGGCGATGTCGGTAGACCAGGTTGATTTGCTTCTAATTTCCCAGCAGCCCATGAAAATGCCTGAGCACCAATTCTAACAGGAGCTAGCAACAGCCTTCAGAGAACATAACACAGAAACCACAGCTAATTCATCAGTTAACAGATTGGAAACTTAAAATCCTGTTCTTATCAACTACACTATACAACCAAGATTCTGTCAATTTAAATTTCAATTTTGAATGTACTATTATCAGATAATACACCAGGGCGCATTTGGTATGTCGGTAAGGATTAGATAAAATAGGACATGATATGATTGCACTAGATTAAATTGGAATAGATTAAATTTAGTGATGTGTTGTCATATGTTCAGTGTAGATAGTATAGGTTTGTATTATAAATTCAATTATTTTATTAAAATAATAAAAAATAATTATTGTATATTTATTTAACCATGAATTTAATTAAATTAGTTAAATGAAAACTAATGAAATATCAAAATATATTTCTATTTATAATATTATAAAAAAATTCAAATTATTAAACATTAAATGCCTTTAAATCTTCGATGAAAGTTCATTAACATTTTCGATGTGGGATATGCTGAAAGTTCATCATATTTTCGACACTTTGCCTTGAACTTCACCATTTAGTTGCATAAAACAAAGGTAACCATCATCTTCAATGATAGTTCACCAACATCTCAACGTGGGACATGGTGAAAGCTCACCATAGTTAAAACACTCCGACTTGAATTTCAGCTTATCAATGATTCTAATTTTTGTACAGATTTACAAAACGTTATCACCACAAGAACATGTTTTTATAATATCTCTTCTAACTAAAATTTTATCTAAAATGATCCATTCCACCTAGGGAAAACAATGAAGACATACTTGGGATATTTAAAACATGAAAGAGATACTTGATTTAATTTATAAATGTGGTAAATGTGGTAAACTTTCACCACATCCACATCGAAATATTAGTGAACTCATTGAAGACTCAAAAGCAACCCACACGCAATCCCCCAACAAACCGTCCCTCTTGCTCCTCCTCCAATTAGTAAATAAAATAGCTGATGAAAACATAAAAGAGAAAGAAGAGATGAGGAGGCAAGGGACGAAAAACCACATCAACCCTAGTCCTTCTGTGTTGGATAAATTGGGAGTGTTATAAATTCATAATTATGGCCCTACCACTTTGATATCATAAACAGAAAAGTCACGATAAAAAAATATCATTTAAATTCCTTGATGTTTTAACACACACAAACACACGAGGGCTAAGGTAATGAAGAGAGAGAGAATGGAAGAGGCAGAGGAGGAGAAACCTGACTTTGAACAGTATTTTCCAATCCTAACCCTCATATGTGTGTGTATATTAAAATATCAATTTTCATATCTTGACTGTCAAGGACCTATATGTTTATAACGTCAAAAGAGGTGGGGTCGTAATTATCAATTTACAACATTACCCCTTAGACACACCACTTCTATTACATTATTGGAGGTGCTCAGTATTACCTCGTTAAAACCTTGCTAATAAAACCCAGAGGGATAAATCCTGGTTATTCCACTAAAACGCAAGGAATAAAACTTGGACGAAGGGAAAAGAAATAATAAAATAAATAAAAAAAACTTCAAAATGGAGAAAAGTACTTCAATCAAATACATTATAATAGCTTAAATAAGCTCTTTTGTTCATTGGTCAATAACACAAGAAGCACACACATATATATAGTCGATTATACAATTAAAAATATATTTTATAATATTATTAACTAACATATAACATCAAAATTATGAATTTTATTTATAAAAAGAAATTTTATTTTTGTTAATATTCTATTATACAATAATATAAAATTTCTCTTATTCTTTAAGAATTAAATAATTTATTTTATAATTAAAAATTAATGTAATAACTAAGTAATGTACAATTGACTTAACGAAAATATTTATCCTAAAATCTCCCATGCCCATGGGATAAGTTTTGGTTGAAACTAAATGGTGGGTTTCAGGATCACAATTAATTATCTCATTTCATTCTATTCTCACATGCACCAAACATAGGACTGGATAAAAAAATAATCCATCTCAAGTTTTAATAATGCAACCAAATAGTATTAAATTGAACTATTTATTGTCAAATTCCATGTTTAGTGAATGTTAGGATAGGATAATCAGAGAGAGTTAATTGTAACCCATCATTCAATCCCCAATTGAAGCCAAAACTTATCCCATGGCCTTCATGTGATAAGTTAAGATAAGTATTTTTGTTAAATAAAATTATAGATATATATTTGTTACTTTATTTTATACTAAAGCATAAATTATTTAATTATAATAATGAGACAAATTAATTTTATAATAAAAATCCTAATTAAAAAATAAAAAATTCTTTTATAAATTATATCTATTATAAAATAAAAAATTATTTTAAATAAAATTCATAATTTTAAGATTATATTTTAGTCAATAGTAAAATGCTATATATTTTTAATAGTTTAAAATTTATATTATTTAGATATTTAATCTTTTTTCATATGAACTATTTTACTAAATTAATGGTTAAATTAATATATAATAACTACTTTTTTATATTTGAATAAAAAATTATATTTAAAATTCAATCTTATCCCAAACTATACGAAACACAGAACAAGACAATATTATACATAATCATATCTAATTCAATCCTATCTTATCTAGTCCAATCTAATCCTGTCCAATTTGACATATCAAACATTCCTATGAGATGCCTATCATGATGCCTAATATTGGTTTTAGAAATTGGTGTCCATATGTATATTCGGTGCAACACCCAGTGGTTTTAAATCACCTTATTATTTTCAGCTGGCAGTGCAATTAAAATGCTAACTCTGGGTGTTCATGTCTAACAAGCATTCAATCTACACACTACACCCTTCATAACATTATACACAATGAACATCCATATCCACTAAGATTTGGCGTTTGATTAAAACATTATTATAGCATCTGGATGATAGGAAACCACAAGACAATTTATAAAGAATAAACTAATCACGTTGTGGTAGTTTGAGAAGAACAAGTAATCCGTGTTAGGAGTTTATAATCATTTGAACCTTTATTTTTCCAAAACCTAATTATTTTCAATATATATATTTAATGCGCAGATCAAAATTGGAATAAAATATTTAATGATGACTCTGTTTTCTAGATTTCATATAACCTTAAGAAGACTTTACCTCACATCTTGCTTAAAATCTTCAGCATCATTGTATGAAGCCACCCGCCCACAAATAGTCTGGTAGAATTACAGCAACCCAGCCACAGAATCAGTATAATTTGCAATACCCAAATACATAAAACATATAAGAAATTTTTAGTTTCATTTAATAAAGAAATCTGCACCAGTGTATGACAGCCAGTAGATGGACTATATTATATAAACTCTCTGTTCCAAAATCAACGTAACATGATGATGTCATAACATTTATTGCAAAAAATCCAGAGGCATTAATAATTTTTTTTTAAAATAGAAAAAGGACCAAATAATAGACCAAAAAAGCCATCTTCTTGTCAGAAGCAACTAGCAAAATCAGACAATTGACAATTATCATATCATTCTCAATCTTTTACCACAAAATCCCAACCAGTTAACGTCTAGGACTGGATTGTATATTTGAAACTGAATTGCAAAGGAAAAGGAGCATGTACGCACGCACTCATCATTTCACAGAAGTTTATATCATTTCATCATTTACTTAATCTATACCAGTATTAAAATTCAATATAGTAAATGAAACAACTTTACAGGAACACTTAAACTAGAGAATAATATGAGTACCTGACCAAGGCCAATAACACCAATAAATTGCAACGTCTTCTCCCACTCTGAGTCCAATTATTTACATGCAGTTAGCACAAAGCATGGGACATTATATTTTTATAGAAAAAGGAAATAGATTTAAAGGACAGTTGTCTATACAGAGGCCATTAATCTAAAACAAGATCTCAATAAATACCCATGAAACAGATATGCTATGATTACATGCCAAGACAATCCAAAGCTAATGTCAGGCCACAGCAGAACAATGTTACAGGTTGCTCCCAACAAAGTCTCAAGATGTAACTATCCAACATTGGAATTAAACTGGGCCTTCTAAGGCGCAGTAAATCCTAAAACGAACACCCACTCCTCTTCCCTGCCCACCCCTTACCTTTGTCTTTCACCTCAGGCATCTGTGTCGTAGCATGTGCCCTCAATCATAGACATCATAGAATGCTATCTATCATGCGCCAAGACCAGTTTGCACTTGAATTTCAGAACCTTAACCTTTCCATTTGATATATGCTACCAAAACAATCCACAATTCAGTAGTTTCGGTGAGTAATCCTAGAAAAAGTTTACCTTTGTTTTCGTTCTGGTAATAGTCACTAGATATAAAAAGAGCCCAATTTAAACCCTGTTTGGTATTGTAGTTAGCAGCTATAGCTTTTGATGTACACACTAAAAGTGTTTGGTAAAACACCAGTTGCTATAATTTGACAGCTAAGTTGATTTTTAGCATACACTTATACAATGAAAACCTATAATATCTTTTATTATTAAAATTCATATTTACCACACACTATCAACTTTTATTTCATAACTACAGCTTTTTCTTTTTCTTTTTTTTAATTACAAAAGCCATGGATTTTAAACCACAGCACCTTAATACTAAACAGGTACTAAGGGCGTTTTGTCTCTTGCCACTAACTAGCAGGCCATCCAACCAAAACGGAATAGACTGACACCCACAAAAGAGAATGAAAATGAAAATACACTAGGATACCACCTAAACAATAATTTATCCCATCCAACCCTCCATCCCAAAAGTTAGTCTACATGTATAACCTCCAGCCTCTATGTATCACCTACCAAACAAATACACAGCCAGATTGTCTTAGCCAACTATTCAAGGTAGAAGCATACAGGCATTAGTGCCTTAGCTATGAGTCTACTCTTAACTAGGCTCCTGCATGCAGGCTCCTTCAACAAGCATCCATAATTTCCTTAAAGAATTGGAGGGAAATGTTTCCGGAGTTAGTTGCCAGCAGATGCATGTCAACATCCATGTTTCTTTTCGCCAGAAATCAATCCCATTGAGTATAAGCTTTTCATTGTTCAACAAGCACAAGCTCTAATGATAAAAAAGTCAAATTGCAAAGGGTCATATGTTACATTTTTTATGACACTTCAAAAGCAGTTCAACAATGTATACCAAAATAGTAAATTTGTACAAACCAAAGTTCACTAAGGACATATCCCAATGAATCATATTGCATTCCAATTATGAATAAAATTGACATATCTGAACAAAGA
Source organism: Citrus glauca (assembly GCA_029633175.1). NCBI lineage: Eukaryota > Viridiplantae > Streptophyta > Magnoliopsida > Sapindales > Rutaceae > Citrus > Citrus glauca. The sequence continues at coordinate 42,005,330 of JAQOOD010000003.1, read as the reverse complement.
AATATACGCACCTAATAGCGCATATAATACTGCAAAACAGCCCTGGCCATAAATAAAAGCAGTTATTAGCGAAAGATGCACCTTAGATCACATGAAAAGCCTTAACATTCATATTATGTACTTGAGACTGCATCTGAACCATTAACCAGTATTTAGAGACTGAACAAAAATTAATGTAGTAGATATTCGGGAAATAGTTAAGAAGCAAAGACCAATTCAAGGAATGTTTTAATATATTTTCTTAAACTGCAGATAAAATGTACAGATAGATAATGAAATTTATCTATGTGGCTGAACTCTCTTCGTCATAATGGGTTCCAACATTTCTCAATGCAATTCTATGCAGCTCTTAGCTTAGATAGAACTAGAAGAATTGCTTTTAATCCATGCCTCCAGTTATGACAAGTCAAACAAAGATAGCTTTGGAGGTGTACAAAATGGATTCAGCATGATAAACAATTACTGTGAAGAAATCACGTATGCAATTGAATATCCACACGAAAGTAACCTTACCACACCAAACCCAAGAAATTGCACCGGAGAAGGATTGATATCTTCTAAGATTGCCTCAGCATCCTGAAACGATCCAACTATGCATTAATAGCCAGCTAAAAAGTTTGATCTACTTTTCGGGAAGAGAAGACAAAGAAACAAGTTCAGCCAGAATAAAATCTTATACTACTGAAAGTTTAGAAGTTCAGAGAATAACAGTAACCCTGTTGTGAATACCTCATTGAGTATGGTTAATGCAGTCTCAGATTTTAGCTCCTTTATCCGTAGACCCTCTTTCACCCAAGACTGAAAGCCACCTTGGACCAGGAATGGTCTCTATCATGTGAAACAACACAACAATTAGTAGATGATTTTTAGATCTATCTATGATGATTCTGGCAATATATTTTTAGTTAATGCTGCCTTCCAGTTCCCAACACATGAGATAAATTATACAGTGAACAATGGGATTTGAGTTTTGGGTCAGATATATATATTTTCTTCTTCCAATTTTGATTCCATCTTAATTTCATAATCAAGTATTGCAAAGAAGCATTGAAGAGTCCTAGTGATACTTACCATAACCCCAAGTTTTCTCAGAGATCTTGCAATGCCTTTCGAACGAGTACCATCAGCATCCATAACTATGACCTTGGACCTGTCCTACAGATAGTACAAAAAGTATATTCTGAGACATCATTTCCACATACCATTAAGAAACAACAAAAAGTGCATGATAAGAGAGGATATTATTGCAAATAAGAACAGCCCATCACAAATTCTAGAAAAACTCGAAGGCAGCACAAGCATAAATACATAAATAAGACAGGATCACATTACTTACACTACAAAATATATATTGTATCTTTACTTTTCATCAAATCACTGAATCAAAGGGATCGCTACCATCTGTGATACACACCAAATATCACATTCCAGCTCTAATTGTAGCTATCTAATCCATAAACTGCATTCCTACAGACAATTAAATGTTTGTTCTCTTAGTACAATCTCACTAGTACAGCTTTATTGAACAACTTGAAATTGGATGCTCAATGGGTATGACCAAACTACGAAACCAACCATTTTGGTTTGTGCATCATTTATGCTACACAATTGTATTGAATGATGTAATATATTTACCATTTGCAAGTCATATGCTCCTATGGGTTGTTAAAAATGTAAAGAGTGGTAAGGTATACAAATCATGTGTTAAGCAAGACAGGGACACAGGGTAAAGCTTCATGACTTCTTCTTAGTGGCCATTAGCACACAAGAACAGAATTTGGTGAGTCAAGTAAAAAGTTGTTAAGCATTTTTGCAGAAAGTTTATTTTTATTTTTTGAGAATAGAAAGCTTTCTATTTGAAAAATTAGGAGCTATACAGAAATAAGCATTCTAAGAGTTTAAAGCTACCATACCTGAACAATTTTCAAATTACGAATAATGGCAGCTGTTAAGGTGTCATCAAGCTCTCTGCCACCTCTAAACAATTTCTTTACTGATCCACCAACCTAAATATAAACAACGAAAATTAGAATGAAACCGTAAGCTCCACATATACACCACCCTCTTTTTCTTTCTCCAAAACATTACTTAGCAATTTCCACCAAATTAGAGGCAATGGGCATTTTGATTGCCTTCCCTATCCCATTGCCTTCCCTATAACAAATTCACAAAAGAAATTACATCATATACATGCTTAAACCAACCTCAGGCAAATATACACTTGAGTAGCGAAATCGTGCTCCTCGTCGAAGATCAGGAATTCCATCTCTTTCTCTTAGATCCTTCAGAAGATTCAATTCCCAACATCAAGCAAAATTTGATAAAATTGAGCAGGAAACAAAAATGTAGGTTTAACTTTGGAGTGAAAACATTATCACTAATCAATCATACATTTGAACCCAAAAGAGAACCCCTTTCTTTTAATAACCCAAAAACAACTTTAAAAACAGTATAGGTTCTAAGTAAAACTAGAATGAAAGCAGTAGGATAATTGTTTTAGCCTTCTTATGGGAGCACCAGAACTTAACATGTCTGATTTAACGAAATAAATGGCCAGAAAGATTTACAATCTCTTGCCTCATGCCGGACATCAATCAGTACAGCATTCTCCTTCCCTCTCAAAAGGTCCAAAGTCGACTTAGGAGATAAATCTCCAGAGTAACCACCATATGTCCACCACCAATAAAAGATCCTGCACAAATCTGATAGAACATTAAGTTTCCCATGCGATAAGTAATTCGCTAATTTGTTTTCTAACATGAATGGTAACAAAATTCATTCTTCAGAACAAAAGGATATTCATACCACAAAGTAGCTGATGTACCCAAGAAAACAACAAATGGAACAATAGGATCATTTGGATCAAAGCCAAGGCTTCTTTCTAACCCCTCAATGTCAACAGAAACCTGCTTACACAGTATTGAAATTTAGTGCTCACAGGCAATGCAAGCTCAACGTGTTTACAATCAGTTACTGTTAGAAAATCTTAATGGAAGTGATGCAACAACAAAGAAAATGTCTGACCAAGAACCAAGGAAACAAATATTTTTGTGTATCATAATGGAGATTTCCGAATTATGCTTTCAATGAAAATAATCTCACTATAGAATCTTACTAAATCATCAGATACCATGAAGCAATGAAACTGATTAGTATCCAAATTATAAGAGTACCTGTTGTAAAGCTGACCCAACAGGCCTCCAGAGTTTTACTGCTCTGTCTTCATATAAATTAAGAGCATCCCTTATCTCTGGAGGAAGTGATTCCTTAGTGGCGCCATAATAGTAAACAACAAAAGAAGCCCCATTTGTTATAGATTCTTCCAATGCAACAATTGTATTCCTCAAGACATCAACAGCAGCAACAGTTGCTTTACTTGAGGCTTCCTTCAAGTCAGTTGAAAAATTTGTCAACTTGCTGCCGGCAGATCCTCCTGTTTGATCAATAGAAGAAAACACCCTACTAACAACATTATCAACTGCTTCTGAAGTACTTTTCTTTATAGATGTTAGTGATGAAGTAATTGTGTCAAGTGAGCTTTTCACAGCATTTTCTCCTTTAATCATGGAAGAACTGAAGGACTCATTTACGCCAGCTAAAAAATCATCAAAACTGCTTTTGATATTGGATATTGAACTGTTATCCATATCCGGAGAATCAAATGTTGTGGTGGGATTCTCAGGTGTTAATTCAATAGCTAATGTGGTTTTGGGTTCCACAGGTGCCCTCAGCTTGTCTGCATTTTCAGTCATTCGGTCTGCAAAATCCACAAGTCCTTCTTCCACAGCAGGTGCACTAGAATCTTCTATATATTTCAGCTCCCCACTTCCCATAGGGTTCTTCTCATTTGCCGCTTCAACAGAATAACTCCATGCATTAGATGGTTTGCAACTAATGTCGTCTAATTCATTTGGACAGGAATTAATGAAATCTATGGAGACTGATTTACTGTTTTCAACAAAACTAGAGTATAAGGACTTTGTAGCTTGTGCTTTAAAGCAAACTCTCTGGAGATGAGTTCCATTTTTCAAGCCCAAATCAATACCATCTTCCACATTACACTTCAATTCAAAGTCCTTCCTGAATGAGGAAAAGGATTGCAAACCTCCATGGAATGATGTCTGCTAATTGAAAAATGCAAATGCAATCAATGTTTAAACGAAAGATTCCCAAGGCAACAAAAAAGTAAGAGATTTCAGGACATGTATTGCAAGATTCCCATCATTTTCTGTACATTTCGATTCATAGTCCTTACGGAGTGAAAATGTCGTCTTTGTAATGTAGGGTAGTTCAAGTGCACAAATTGCAGGTTCTATGACTCCTCTAAACCACTTGTGTATTTTACCAGAACTCTTGGTTAAGAAAATCCTAGTCCATGGAGTAAGATATATCAATCATGCAACAATGACCTGCAGCATCTATGTGGACTGATTTTTGCAAAATAAAGAACAATGCTGACTGAGGAATAAGGTGCATACCAGATTAGCAATATCTCAGCAAGTAACCAACAATTTTTTATCTGATAAGAAAAAATTACAATTTCTTGAATATACATGAAACATTTTGCAGATAGAACCATGTCATAATTATGAGTCCAACTGAAGAATTATCAATACTTATCACATGAAACGAAAGATACCCAAGTTCACTTAATGAAATTCTCTTTTTTTTCTCTAACATTGAGATAAGTAAAAACTTTTAACTAAAGACAATCATCTAGCGATCTCAAACAAATTAGGTTAGTATGAAACCATCATAATTTGTTCGCTCATTGCCTAATTTTATTAATGCAAGAGCCTGGAAGCAACTCAAAAAGAAAATAACCAACATAGGAAGTGTCATCTCATGTCTCACCAATGAATGGGAACAGCTTGATGTGGCTGAGCAAACCGGCAGAATTGTCATTTTAACACACGTTCAAGAAACTCAGCAAATTCTCATATCTGTTTAAATTCCACAGCAAAGATAGTTACAAGAAATCTAATCAAAATTTAAAATGTCAGAAGGCAAATCTTCCAATTAGGATCAAAAGAAGATAATTATAATTTGTCATTTCAATTCTGATTGTACAATTTTATTTTTTTTATATGTGCATTTATTAAGATTCTACCTTCTCTGCAAAATTGTGATGGACTTGGTAAATAATGAATTGTACCGACTTGAATTTTATACAACTTATTGAGATAATAATACGCCAAATTCAACACCGTCCATCCCAAATCACAACAAGAAACACAAACTTTTATCCCCTCAAGTGGGTTCTTGAAACTGAAGCTTTAGTGCCAGTACAATTTTGAAAGATTGTGATCAAACTAAAACATCAAATAAAATAAGACGTAACAAAAACACGTCTTCAGAAAATTAGTATAGGAATAAAGATACGCTAGACAGACCTACTTCAATGAATTAGAAAAATTATGATAAACTTGATGCATTTCGAAAAACAACAAACAAATATTCACAGGAAAACAAAAAAAAAAAGACAACTGTGTTTAAGCTTAGACAAAAATAACTAAGGACATATGAATGCATCATAATAGTATCTATTCCCCAATTGAGTTCACCAACATAAAATCAGCATGCAATAAAAGATATAGTCTTAGCAAAATTTGTGTGAAAATGGGCTAAATTAAATCCAAAAACCATTTGAAATTCAATCTCTGATGCAAGAAACATCCAAAATTTAAGATAAATAAACTAAATTACACAACCCCATTTGATTTCATGACAAAGAGATCAAATCTTGAACTGTGTATCTTGAAATTCAGCCGTTAGTAACTGCAAAATTATCCAAAAAAAAATGAGCTAAACATATTTAGCATTTCAGAGGAGTGCTTACTTGACAAATCACTAATACAAAGCTGCGAATGGGCATTCGGAATGTTTTGAGAGACTCGTATAGATAAAATATGAAGTTATTTAAGTAATGGCAAAAGGAGAATCGTGTGGCTTGTCAAAGCCGTTAGCTCCATCTCATTTGCCTCGTCCTCTCGTTTTGTTTCTGTGGGGACATATTTGATATTTCGGATTTTGTCTAAAATTTGTCATGTTTTTGGATACTAGCATCTACGCCTCTAATATTTAATAAAATTGTTGTTAAGGATAAGCTTTTCATTTCTTTCGTCTTTGATCTTTTTGAAGTCGTATTTTATTGTAAATTTTATTAATAAACCAATTATTTATGAACCCGCTAAATTCTTCCCTGCACCTATTTTTTAAAAAAATCATTCATAATCTCTTGAATGTAGTAATTTTTTTTTTGTTCTAAGTTATTATTTATTCAATTATTTTGTATTTTTAATGACAATTATTTAATATTTAGTTAGTTTTGATATTGATTAGTGATTGAAAGTTTATTTTACAAGACTTACGGTCTCTTGAAAAAAGGAAAAATGGAGAAGGAGAAGAAGAAGAGGAATTGTTCTTGATTTTTTGGAGGCGTTAAAGTTAAATGGTTTGAAATGATATTTTGTTTTAATTTCACTCATTAATCTCATTCAAGATAAAATTATAAATGCAAATAAATGGGGTTTCATAAGTATTTTTAATAGTATTAAAATGTCTATTGACTAAATAAATATATTTAACCCAAACCAATTCGATTAATAAGCTATCAGATTGGGTTGATCAGGTTGAAAATCAAAATTAAAAATTAAATAAATAAAAGGCATAAAAACTGAATGTTACTTGAAAATAAAAAGAATTTCTAATAGTTAGTTCTAATGTCCCATATCCAAAACATGCATATTAAATAAATATTATAAGTTAGAAATACAATATCCAAGAAAGAATGAATGAAATAACATATTCTTGTTGAGAATTAATAGTGTGATTTGAATTTTAATATTGGAGTCTAAAGTAATAGATAGTACAATGAATGAATTAATTTGGAGGTAAACATAACATAACTTTTTGGATAGTGTGCATGTGTATTTAATTAATAATTTTTTAAAAAATACATCAAATATTAATATCCATGACATAATTTAGTTCTTAATGTTTTTTAAATACATCAAAAACATAATTTTTTTAACAACTTATAGGCATGACAAATTTCAAAATATAAATATCAATCAAAATAAGTGAAAGAAATAATTGTGCTAATTCTATTTTCTTAACTAAATTAATTACTACACGAGCCCCGAATATGACACGAGAGTTTGATGGCTAACTTGGCACAAGAACTTGAATAAATAATTGTTTTAAGAAATAATTCAATGAAAAATATCACTGATAAGAATTTAGTATTGAAATGAGTTTTTTATGAAACACTAAATTAATGATTATTAAGCAAGAACAGTAAAAAAATAAATATTAATCATTTATAAGTTTCAACAAAAACTTAACACAATCCTTAATCCTCATTCAAATTATAAATGTCATTCGTATATTCATTATAAATCAACAACAAAGGTTATAAATGTTTAGAAATTCTAGAGGGAAGGAAGCTATGGCCGGCCAATTGTGGCACGAGATGGAATATGGAAACTACACCATAATTTCAAATGCCGCCATAGACATTGACTTATCTACAATAACAATGATCTAATTAAAATAAAAATAGAGTTTATGGGCATTTATTATTTTGCCATTCCTCATTTGCAAATAGGGTTACAATTATAATTTTACTTAGTCAAAGCAATCAGTAATTTTCTTCATTATAGGAGTGAAGTAAAAAAATTAAGATTTTAATGAGTGTACGAAAAAATTTATCTTTAAAAATACTTTCTTAATGTGTGTGTATATATATATATTGAAATATTATGCTATCAAAAGTTAATTTTAGAAATTTCAAATCCAATAGCTAACACAATTCTTTAAAGAAAAAAAAAGGTTGACACAATTAATAAAATTAGCGACATGAATTTCACGCCATTGATAATCAGCAATTAGTATCACTTTCTAAACTTACTTCAATTGGTCATTAATGTCCACGGTCACCAAAAGTATAAGCAATAATAAGGGGCATTGGACAAGAGTGATGAATGTTTAGTCGGTGCATTTGATTGATAGATATACAAAGGGCCGAAACTTGAGATTATATTACTTTTATAAATTTTAATCCAATCACATATTTACTGAAAACAAAATGAGTTAGAATAGTTTATTTAGAACCCACATTTTAATAAGGCTTCATTTGATGTAGTTTTTCAAACAGTGATTATTTAATTAAAGTTTCCTCAATAGAGTTTTTTTATCAAATAAATTTTATTTATTTGGTTGTCGATATGAGTTTTCATTAAAAATTATAAAATTATTTAAATAAACATGTTTTTTTAAAATTACTTTATAAAAATAATTAAATAAAATTATAAAAGTAAAATATATTTTAGATATTTTAATATTTGAGAAAAAATTTCAATCTCTACTTTCAAAAGCTCAAATTTTTAGCTTTTAGTTGTAGAGATAAAATATCTTATTTAATCTTCAAAAGTTATGCTAAAAACAATCAAATAATTACAAAAATTTTAATAAGAGCATATAAAATTAAATAAGCATTTATTAATAATTAATTTGGTATACTTATCTAATGACCATAAATATTTATTTAATCTCATAAGTTCTTACTTAATCTCATGAGCTCTTTTCAATTTTTTTTGTTGTTTGTTTTTTAGTAGAGTTTTTGAAAATTAAATAAACTATTTTATCCCTACTAGAAAAAATTCAAATTTTAGATTTTTGTGACTAAATGTTTAAATTTTTTTAAAAATATTAAAATGTCTAAGATATCTTTTTTTTATTTCATAATCTTATTTCATTTTTTCATAACATAACTTTAAATAACTTACCTATTAAAATAATTTCACAATTTCTAATAAAAACTCTAATGGACAATTAAGTAACAACTTTTTTTAAAAAAAAAACTCTATTTATAAAAAATCTAATAATAAAAATTCTATTTAAATAAATGATTTTGAAAAGGTGTATTAAACCAACCTAACATAAGTCACGTTGGTACATCACCGTTGACATCTTCTCATATAACCTTCGATCAAGTCGATTCTCACTTCACTTGACGACTAATTGGTACATCACCGTTGTTCTCTATACTCGCATGCATCGGATCACAAATCTCACTCCAATTGTCGTCTTTCTTCGGCGTTTTAGCGCATCCTTCTTGAATTTCCCGCATTTCGTTCCCTCCTGTTACAAGTCTCCGGTCAGGTCAGTTCTCTTGACGATTAATTCGGCAAATCTTGAATCTTGAATCAATTCTATCGCAGTCTGAGAGAAATTAAGTAATGCTCTTGGATTTAAAATTTTTTTGCTTTCGACTTTAGATCTCGAAAGTCAAACTCTGCTACGAATTCATAGATTCTCAATGTTCATAATCTTATTTGTGTTTGACCAGGTAACTGGATCGTGAAATTCGTCGTTTTGTATCAATTCAAGCTTTCGCGAGCTCATGGAATCACCTGGTGAGTTGTGGTGAAACGTTATCGTTTCAATTTTCGCTTAATTCTTTATTGCATATTTTTTTCTCTAATATTTCAGTTTACTTTAGAAAAGAAAGAGGACCCAAAAAGAGAGAGAGAGAGAGAGACTCTACCATACTCAATTCCTTTCTCATTCTGATTTGGCCTGAATGTTGGCATTGACTATTCTTTGTTTTCATTTCGATTTAATTCTCATTTAGACAGTCTTTTCTAACGGTCAATAATAGTTTAAGGAAAATGATAACAGGGATTCTGCAATAATCTTTCTGCATTGTTCAAGTTAGTAGACAATGGATAGGGTGTTTATGTTTACCTCATTTTGAACCCTGAGGGCTTCGTTGAGTAGTTGATCCAACATATCCAGCAACGGTTGATGTGAGAACAGGATGCCACTTAGATAGGCTTAAACTGATTTTGGAGGTTTGTATTCATTCTATTGTACGTCTTGCCTACAAATTTTTAATTTTTAATTTTTAATTTTGTATAATATGCTCTTTGTTGGTAAATCTCATTTGACTTAGAAGAGATAGTTTTATCCCAACAGTGGGATAAATCATTGAGATGCATGGCAGTGTGAATATAGTAGACAAAATCATTGAGACAGATGGTGGTGTGAACATAGTAAACTTTGTCAAACACAGCTAAGATAAACAAATTGTTTCATTAGCCTTTATCTTATCTGCTGTGATGATTCAAATTAATGCTGTTTGGTAGGTTGCAAAAAACGAAATGCGCTGACTGTTCGTATTATTTAGTCAGATCTATTGCAATAAGTTGAAGTTCATTGTCACATGGGTTGGGAGTAGCGTGGGCTGTGAGTAGTTGAATGGATTTATGGAGTTGATTTAAGTGCCCATAATCTATCATGTCATTCTAGGATTAAATGGATTGCACATTACTGTAAAGATGGAGGTTAAATTTATATAATTCGGATTGATTGTAAAATGGGAGGCAGAGATGAGTTAGAAAAAAAATGGCCTGTGTCCTTTTTGAGCTGTTTCTAAATCTCCCTGGTGTGCTTCATGCTTAACATGTGTCTTTCCAAATAATTTTGCTTAACCTGTGCTTATCTACTTCTTGTGCTATTCTGTGCCTGGTCCTGAGCTGTGTTGGTAGATTGGCATAATTTTGCTCTGCTAAATGTATAACTTATTAATCAGAGTCCTGTTATTATGGTTTGACACTACTGACATATTGTTTTGGTATTTATTTGTACTTCCCTTGGTTGAATTATTTGGTGTCTCCATGCCATTCGATATGGTGCTACTTGGTTTTTGATCATCCATGATGCTATATATATGTAAAGGATGAATTGATTGTTTTGGCTTGTATTCTCACATTTTATGATTGATCGATGGAAAGGTCTTCATGTATTAAATTCAACCTCACAAGCGTAAGATTGACAGATTGTGGGAAAATTTTCAGGAAAAGAAACTAGACTTCATGGAAGTAATGAAGCTTGAAATTGAACGTCTGCAGCTGCATCTTTCTGCAGCTGAAAGGGATAGAGCTTTATTGTCAATTGGAACTGATCCTGTCTCTATAAATCCAAATGTATTGCTTGATGAATCTTACATGGGAAGACTGTCGAGTAGCAACCACTCTTGCATTACTTGGCCAAACTTCCCTAGAAGACAAAATTGTTGGTGCAATTGGCCTTGAGAATAATGATGATAATGTTTTAGACTTCTGGAATATTACTAGAATCAGAGAGAGTTGTTCTGGTGGCGGGTGCAAGGTTTTTGCAGAAACTAAGGTGCCTGCTGTTGCTTCCTCAACTGCAACATCTGTTGGAGCTTCACAATCCCCTTTGTTGTGTTCTCAATGTGAAAGAAAAGTTTGCAAAGTTTGTTGTGCAGGAAGAGGAGCTCTACTGTTTTCAAATTATAAATCAAGGGATGTGACCAACTACAATGGCTTCTCAAGTTAAAGTGGATCAAGCCATGGAAGCCAAGTTGATGTATCTACCAGTCGTTCACTAACACTGGATGGCGTTATCTGTAAACACTGCTGCCATGAGATTGTGCTTGATGCATTGATGTTGGACTATGTTAGGGTCTTGATTAGCTTGCGAAGAAGTTCCTGTGCAGACAACGCAGCATACAATGGTTTGAATGAGGTTGTTGGATCCTGCTTAAAGGATAGTCTTTCTGAAAGGATTCAGTCTTCCGATAACGTGCAACCTGCTGAAGTCCTTCACCAATTATGTGGTGGACAGGAATCACTTGCTGAATTTCCATTTGCTAGCTTTTTGCACTAGGTATGTTCTTGGTTTGTATTCAGTTCTCATCATGTTATGTTTTCCTTTTAAATTTCTTTTCTTGATTAAAATTTTTAGAAATATGTTTTAGTATTTGTTCTCATGATATATGCCCAGAACATTCATCCCACTTATCCATGAGAATCCTTGTCTGGTTTGATTTTCAATTGAGATATTTTTGGGAACCCTGAGCAGGTTCCATATGCTAATAATCTTTGAGGTAAGGTGTTGTAGGATGCCTTGAGAAGCTAAAAACCTATTACAAGGAAAAGCTCTTGCATTGTTTTGTGCAATCTGTGTGCTAGCAAGTCATGTCTCTAATAATTTCATAGTTTGCTTGATTGGAATTTTTTATCTTGATATGGATTGTTTATTCTAGATTCCTTGGTGCCACTCATATTGGAGAGCTCCACCTAGTACTACTTCTGTTGAATTTGTTATTGTTCTCGGTTCTGTTTCTGATGTCAGTGGGGTTATCTTGCTTGTTAGTCCTTGCGGCTATTCTGTGGGTGACACACTGATGGTAAGTGCCATATTTATTCCCTTATTTCCTTGTTGTTCAATAACTTTGGTGATAAGCCAAGTGGCCTTAATAATGAAGCCCAGTACCAGGGGTGGTGGGTAATCGATATTCAACTTGTGAATATTCCTAAGCAAACACTGAATCAACATATACCTGCAAAAGTTCTCCATGCTATTATAACGAAAGTCATATTTTGAAATGATTAAAAGAGTCCCTGTGTAGTGCCATTTCCAAAGAAATTGCAGCTGGGGGTTTAGTTTCATGTAGGTTAGTTTCCGATAATAAACTTTCCATTTCATTAATTGCTGATGAAAAAACCAAGTAAGAACAGTTTTGTTGCTCATCATTTATGTATATTTTGGTAAACTGTAATTTTAAATTCTCAATGATCTTCCCTTTGTAGGTAAGAAGATGGTCCACGCACTTGATATTTATGATTGTAGATCAGGTTTCTATTGGTTTGCCTTTATCATTTGGAACCCAAGTTTGATATTAACAGAGATCACGTCAATAATATCCTATTTGGGTAGATGTGGGTGAGGATTTAAAATCAAATTTGAAATTGAGGGGAAAGAAGAGAAAAGAAACCACAATAATTAAACAAAATATTAGGAACTATTCTGATGAGTTTTAATCTCGAGAGGAACAATTTTCAAATGCAAATTTAACTGCTAGAGAAATTGTAGCTTTTTGTCATTAGTTAAGAGGAAAGAGAATAAGAACTATCCGGCCCTTTCCTTCATGAATGTGTGTTGAGGTTGCTGTATTATTTAGTCAGTATTTGTAATTTTCTTCCCTGCAGTGCTCTCCGCCACCTGAATTTGCTACTGAGTCCATATTTTTCTTTGAGCTGTTGCTTCCTATTGCTGTTACAGGTACAAATCTGGGCAAGCAATAAGATACACAGGGAGGAAAGGTCATCAATGGGAAAATGGGATGTCCAATCCCTCATCACATCTTCTTCAGATTTGTGTGGTCCAGAAAAGTCTGCTAGTGTTGAAAAATTACCTCGGCGTGTAAAATTTACTTTTAAGAATCCTGTTAGGGGCCGCATTATTTGGATCACATTACGTCTTCAGAGACCTGGTTCGGCTTCAGTTAATTTCGGGAAGGACCTCAGTCTTTTGTCTCTTGATGAAGATGAAAACCCCTTTGCACAAGTAGACAGACGTGCTTCATTTGGAGGAGTAGTTGAAAATGAACCATGTATTCATGCCAAAAGAATTCTTGTAGTCGGAAGCCCAGTAAAAAGGGAGGGGCTTACCACATCACAGAGCTCTGAGAAGCTAAGTTTTAGAAACTGGTTGGATAGAGCTCCACAAATGAGTAGATTCAAGGTATTAGTTGCTTTCACTCTTTGTTCATTCATAATTCCAGCTTTCTGCTTGATGCCTTGCCTCTGATAAACCTCTTTTTTCTCTTCAGGTCCCAATTGAGGCCGAGAGATTGATGGACTACGATCATATTGTATTTGAAATTAAAAAATAAAGAGAGAAATCAATTGTTAATTGAGTTGGACAATTTTCCGTGGTTAATTGCATCAAATGGTATACAAAATTTTCAGCTAGAAAAAATCTGCTCCCAGAAAAGAGAAGAATGAGATTGTGCTTCCTCAGACGAAGAAAGACTCGAACGTCTTCGCGCTAATTAATCAATGAAAGATTTTGTCAAGTATGTGGCGCTTTCTTTCTTGAATGTGTGTGTACAAGTTACTGTCATTTAGTCAGTATTTGCAATTTTCTTTCCTGTAGTGCTCTCTGCTTCCTGAATTTATATTATTGTGATCTAGTTGCTGGGTGCATATTTTTTCTTTCTCGTTGCTGCAGGTTTGTCGTTGTCAAACAGAATCAAGTTATATTATTATTGTGATCCTTATGAGCTTGGAAAATGGGCAAGCCTTTCTGGAGTTTGATCGTTATTTAGATGTTAGAGAAAGAGTTCTGGGTTTGGGTTTGATTTTGATTTGTAATTTTTGTCAGTTTATTGAAATTTTTTGTTGTATAAAAGCAGAATGTAAAGGTGTAAAAATTCAATGATGCTGCAATGTCTGTGCTTTTGAGAAAGAAGAATTCAATGTCTTTTCTATGCCATTGGATTTTCCACTGCTTGTAAACTTGGGCTGTCGAATGCTCTGTGAAACCTTAAGGGCTAAAGTAATTTTCAAAACTGAAGGATTTATTAATTGAGTTCAAAAGATTGCAAGTTGGCGACCGTTGGAATTTAAAAATCAATTGTTATTCTCGCAATAATCTCTCTCTTCTGCCGACACCCCAAGCTCAGAAACCGGTAGTTCCGACGGACGTGTAACACTGCCAGAAATTATTTTGATCTCTCCTCGTGAAGTGTTTTCTTTTTCGAGTGAAGGTGGTTTTCTACTTGCATACATCGGGGGTCTTATGATATCTAATGTGTGAAATTTCTTTCTCATTTTACCATAAAGAAAATGTTGTAATAATCTAAAGCTCGAGTCTTAAATTATCTTAAATTTATAGTTAGAGTGGAGCTATTCGCAACCCTATATTAAAACTACAATTAAAGACAATTAAAAATTAAACACTTATAGATTTTTTTACAGTAAATTACTTAATTCATAATCAATCCTTTAAAAAAAAATCCATATTTTACTTCCTATCTAATTAAAATAAATTGTACAAATTTAGAATAATCTATTGTTCTTTTTTTATTTCTTATTAATTAAATATTTTTATGCATAAAATTATTTTAAAATTATAATTTGAAATATGTGTTATTTCAACCAATATTTAACACTAAAAAACTTATCACCCGTATAACTTTTTAATTTGTGTGTAGGGTAATAATAAAATAAAAAATAATTAAAAAATAGTACAATAATGAGTTTTAACAATAAAATCAAATGAAAATTGAAAATTTAGAAAAGTGTATAAAAAAAAGAACGTTTTCGAAAATAAAATGAATATAACTAAAATGGGGTTTTATGAGGAGATTAGAGGAGTGCCAATAGTCCAACTTAAATAAGAAGAAGAATTTATCAATTTGATTTTATTTGTAGATCCAACATTTTCTCATATCCTGAGCGCCTTTCCGTATCAAATTAAAATAGTAGTACCAAAATCGTAGTGCACATTTAATTAAACAACTAATAGTCTTTGGTATAAGATTTTATATTAGCTATCCAAGTAGGTTGTCCGTCCCACCCAGACATGCACGAAAGCTAAATTCATCAAATGAATTACTTAAGGAGTATTTGATAATTTTGAAATTGTCAAAAGGTGTTATACTATTAAATATTTTTATACTTAAAATTACTTTAAAATTATAATTTCAAATTAAAATAGTAGTTGCAAAATCATAGTGCACATTCAATTAACCAACTAATAGTCTAAGAAGCAAAAGAGAGGATTACAAGTTCACAACACCATTACAAAGGATTCAAAATTCCCACACGAAAACATCAATGTACAGATTATAAACAATCCGAATTGGACACAAGAAAAAACCCTTCAATGGACTGCTTTCCTTCCCAATGCTACATACCCTGCAAACTGCGCACTGGCCAAGAAAATGTTTTCAATTTAGTGTATTTTTTTTATTTTCAAAATAAAAAAATAAAAAAAGAATTCTTACATGTTTCATCAGCATGATTAAAATCAAAGAAGAAAACAACAATCCGCTCTTCATCCCTCTTCATCCGAAGATCCACTCAAATCCCCTTCATCAGAGCTCGAATCAAATTCGCTTGCAGCAGTTTCACTCGCGCTTGGCAAATCATCCAATTTCCAGACTTCGGTAGCAAAATTGAGAGTAAAAGTGTTGGCTTTGATCTCGCTGGGATTTGCATATACTGGACATACTCCGCAACGTTTTATCTTCTGACCCTTTTGGACCTTTAGGTTTCGGTAATAACACTTATTGAAGAACTTAAGTGAGACAGTTGTATGATGGTAACCATCAGGAAAGCCAACATTCAAGCAAGGTTTAAAACCAAGTATGACATGATCTGAACCATGGGGGTCAGTAATCAAGTGCGAATGGTAACGCAGATCAACATGTTTGGTTTCAGAGAGAATCTTCGTTTTTAAGTCGACGTAAAAAAAACGACAACGATCAGAATAAAGTTGCTTAAAATCAAGAACAGCACAAAAAGCAAACCCGATTAAGTTTCTGCAAAAAGAGTGTGTTGAAAAGTCAAAGCCAGCATGCAAGCAAAACGTGTTGCAATTTGGCCAAAGTTGGCACCGGCCAATTTTGAAGGTGAAAACGATTTGGTGAGCCGAAAATGGAGAATAGGTGATGGCTTTGAAAAATAATAATAATTAAAAAATTATATTTTTAATTATTTTATTCTTAGCATAGTAATTCACTTCTCTTATAAATAGCTAAGGATTTCATTCATTTGAAATCATCCCAAAATTTGTGAAGCTTATAAGTTTCTAAGCTTTTGAGAGTGAGCAATTGGAGAGTGTGTGTGAGAGTACTGGGTGTATTTGGGTTCTGGGAAAGTGAGATTTCTTTACTCAAATTTGTACTTAAATAATTGTTAATAATACAATTATTTTTCTCTTGCTCCCGTGGACGTAGGCATACTGCCGAACCACGTAAATTTTGTGTCCTTTATTTTTCTGTGATTATTTGGTGCGCTTGATTCCGCATTCCGCGCACAACAAGTGGTATCAGAGCCGACGGTTCGTACTTGGGGGATAAGGTACTGTTCACGTATACGGTACTATTCACATATACGGTACTGTTCACGTATACGGTACTGTTCACGTATACGGTGGAGACGGCCATTTGTACTTGGGAGACAGTCTATTGTAAGTAGTGTGTATTTTTGCATGTCTAGGAAAGTTCTGTCAACAAGGCGATAAGAGTCTAAGGATTCTGGTTTTTAATTGGGACCGAGTTCCCGTCCAGTTTCCTGGGAACTTTCCTGGTGCATTTATTCACGCGAAATTAACATCATAGAGACTGTTTTTCAAGTGGAAATAGTTCGTTGAGAAAATGGTAGAAGGTGAAACTTCCAGAATTGGGGAGAGATCTACCGAGACTATTTCTGGAGATACTTCAGGTGGGAGGCGAGATTTGTCAAATCGCTATTCAGCACCTGTTATAGGAGGCCAGAAGATCGATGTTGAAAAGTTTGATGGGAAAATCAACTTCGGCATGTGGAGGCGCGAAGTTATGGATGCCCTTATTCAAATCGATCTAGATGTTGTTTTGAAAAATAAAAGACACTTGTATGATGAAGAAATTTGGGATCGTATGAACGAGAAAGCTTGTGGTCAGATCAGATCTTGTTTGACCAAGGAGGTGAAATACTTGGTGAAAGATGAGGAGTGTGCGATGACTTTGTGGCGTACATTGGAGGAGAAGTACCTGGTGAAAAGTCCTGAAAATCGCCTTCATGCAATGAGCCAAGTATATGGTTTTCGGATGAAGCATGGAGTGTCAATGCACGATCATGTCTCAAGATTTGAAAAATTACTTGCTGATTTGAAGAATCTTGATGAAGATATTAAAGATGAAGTCAAGGCTATGATTCTGTTACACTCACTACCAGAGGAATATAGCCATTTTGTGACTACTTTGATATATGGGAAGAGTGTGATCGTCTTCAAAGATGTTTGCACAGCATTGACAAGCTTGGAGATTCGGAATAATGATAAAAATTCTGAACGAGCATCGTCTGAAGCTTTGGTGAGTGGAGATTGGGCGATGGAGAAACAAAAGAAGCATGGTGGAAAGAATTCTCGATCCAAATCGAGAAGCAGAAATATAGCGCGAGACGAGTGTGCCTTTTGTCATGAAAAGGGCCATTGGAGGAAAGATTGTCCAAAGGCTCAAAAGAGAGATGGCAAGAAACCAACAGCAGCAAACATGGCACAGAAAGATGAAGACTCTGATTATTCACTAAGTATTACTCCTGCAACATACGTGGCTAGTTCGAGCGAGTGGATACTTGATACTGGAGCAACCTATCATTTGTGTCCTATTAAGGAATGGTTTACGGATTTTCGTAATCTAGAATCCGGTGAAGTTGTGATGGGGAATGATCAACCTTGTCCTACAGTGGGGATAGGAACAATTCAGCTCAAAATGTATGATGGAATGATCAGAGAACTCAAAGAGGTTAGATTTGTTCCAACTTTAAAGAAAAATCTAATTTCTGTGGGTGCTTTGGAAGCTAAAGGCTACAAGGTTACCATTGAAGATGGTATAATGAAGTTTACACATGGGGCTATGGTGATTCTGCAAGGGGTTCGGCGTCACAATCTGTACTATTTGAAGGGAGGTACAACTGATGAAGCAAATGTTGTTGAGACGCACAGTGACACCACCAAGCTATGGCATGTACGACTGGGACATGCTGAAGAGAAGTCTTTGCAAACTCTGATGAGGCATGGACTCTTAAAAGGTACCAAAACCTGTAAATTAAATTTCTGTGAGCATTGCGTAGTAGGCAAGAAAACAAGGGTCAAGTTTGGTACAGCTAATCACGATACTCGTGAGATCCTTGAATATGTTCATAGTGATGTATGGGGACCAACCAAGACTGCATCAATTGGTGGAAGCCATTATTTTGTTACATTTGTTGATGATTTCTCTAGACGTGTGTGGGTGTACACCATGCGAGCAAAGGATGAGGTTCTAGAGATTTTTGTGAAATGGAAGAAATTGGTGGAGACTCAAACTGGCAGAAAGATCAAAGTATTACGATCTGATAATGGGGGTGAATATACTTCTGATCCATTCTTGCAAGTATGCCAGAACGAGGGTATTACAAGACATTTCACAATGAGACATACTCCGCAACAGAACGGTGTGGCTGAGCGTATGAATCGTACTTTACTGGAGAAGGTACGCTGTATGTTATCTAATGCTGGTTTAGATAAAAAGTTTTGGGCTGAAGCTGTGAGCTACGCAAGTCACTTGGTAAACCGGTTGCCTTCTGCTGCTATTGGAGGTAAAACTCCTATGGAAATGTGGTCTGGAAAGCATGCACAAGACTATGATTCCCTTCGTGTATTCGGGTGTCCAGCTTATTATCATGTCAAAGATGGTAAACTGGATCCTCGTGCTAGAAAAGCTATCTTTGTGAGATTCAAAGGTGGAGTAAAGGGCTTCAAGCTTTGGGATCTCGAAGATAAAAAGTTTGTGTGCAGTAGAGATGTCACATTTGATGAAGCCTCAATGATGAAAACTTCAAGTTCTCAACAGGTGGAGAACAAGACCACAGAGGCATTGCAGCGGGTGGAGTTTGATGCAACTCCATATGTACCAGTTAGTTCTACATCGAAGAATGGTTCAACTATGGAGGTGACACCTAGAGTTGAAGAAGAGGTTGTTTCTTCTGATGTCCCACAAAATGAAGAAACAATTGGTGATGTAGATAATAATAATGATTTTATAGCAACAAGGAGGCCAAGAAGAGAAATAAAGAAACCCGGATGGCTTACTAAAGATATGGTGGTAGCCTATGCACTTCCAGTTATTGATGATGACATCCCCAACACTTTCAGTGAAGCATTACGCAGCAGTGAAAGTAATCAGTGGAAGTTAGCCATGGAGGAAGAGATGAAGTCTCTCCATCAAAACCAGACTTGGGAACTTATAAAGTTACCAAAGGGGAAAAGGGCTATTGGCAATAAATGGGTCTACACCAAAAAGCAAGGATCTCCGAATCAAACAACTCCTCGATACAAGGCAAGGCTCGTGGCAAAAGGTTTTGCTCAAAAGGAAGGTATTGACTATAATGAAGTTTTCTCTCCAGTTGTAAAACATACTTCCATTCGTATCCTACTTGCCTTAGTTGCAGAATATGAGTTAGAGTTGGCTCAATTGAATGTTAAGACGGCGTTCTTACATGGAGATTTGGAGGAGGAAATCTATATGATTCAGCCTTGTGGTTTCAGAGTTGCTGAAAAGGAAAATCATTATGTGAGGGAGATTTTGGATATGTTGACGAAGGTAGTTTTTGGAGTTAAGTTTCAACATTACTTGAAACTAATTCAAATCCTTCGATTGTGTTAAGATATGTCCTTCGAGATTTATGAACTACGGTTGGCTTGATCCCAAATTTTGGGTACGTAGGCAGTCACAACGATGCAGCCGCCTTGGATCCTTGCGAGGATCATTTGGGGATTAAGTATTTTGGTCTATTGGTAGTCGGCTCAAATTTGGCTAAAATTTTCGCCGAGGTGGAGAATTGTTGAAAAGTCAAAGCCAGCATGCAAGCAAAACGTGTTGCAATTTGGCCAAAGTTGGCACCGGCCAATTTTGAAGGTGAAAACGATTTGGTGAGCCGAAAATGGAGAATAGGTGATGGCTTTGAAAAATAATAATAATTAAAAAATTATATTTTTAATTATTTTATTCTTAGCATAGTAATTCACTTCTCTTATAAATAGCTAAGGATTTCATTCATTTGAAATCATCCCAAAATTTGTGAAGCTTATAAGTTTCTAAGCTTTTGAGAGTGAGCAATTGGAGAGTGTGTGTGAGAGTACTGGGTGTATTTGGGTTCTGGGAAAGTGAGATTTCTTTACTCAAATTTGTACTTAAATAATTGTTAATAATACAATTATTTTTCTCTTGCTCCCGTGGACGTAGGCATACTGCCGAACCACGTAAATTTTGTGTCCTTTATTTTTCTGTGATTATTTGGTGCGCTTGATTCCGCATTCCGCGCACAACAGAGTGCGGTGGCAGTTGAATACGTATCGAAGATCCTGAACTTTGATTGCTGAACCAGTCAGGAATTTCGCTCCCAGGTAAAACAATTTGGGATCCTCTGAGTTCAGAAAGTTTCTGCGAAACGACATTTAAAAAAAGAAAATTGTAAAATGAAAACCATGATTTCAGATATAACAAAGAGGGACAGAGTAAACAAGAGAGGGAATTTGATACCTCGTTGTATTTATTTTCATAGCCCAGTCTCAGTGATGCTGCAATTGCCATACGTAGTGAATCTGCCAAAATCTTGTTGTTTGCTTTTCCATCAAGTTTAAAGCAGTTAGTAAACCCAAAATGAATTGGGTCTGACCTCAGATATTCCGGACGCCATTCACGAAGGTCAAGAGAGGGTTTGGATAGCTTTTCGAGTACGGATGCATCTAGTTCTTGTAGACATGACGGAATCTCTGGCAAAGATTGAAGCCGGTTGCAGTTCATTGCTTTTAGTGACTGTAGACACAATGGAAGTTCTGGTAATGACCGAAGCATGTTACAATCCTCCAAGTGAAGAGTTTGTAGGCCCAATGGAAGTGCTGGTAATGACTGAAGCATGTTACAATTCCCCAAGTGAAGAGTTTGTAGACCCAATGGAAGTGCTGGTAATGACTGAAGCATGTTACAACGCCATAACTGAAGAGCTTCTAGACCCAATGGAAGTTCTGGTAAAGACTGAAGCATGATACAACGCCTCAAGTAAAGAACTTTTAGGCCCAATGGAAGTTCTGGTAATGACTGAAGCATATTACAATCATCCAAGAAAAGATTACTTAGCCCCGACAGTTGCTTGATACTTGCAGGTAAACTCTCAAAGTTATTTCCATTTAAATTACTCAGGGACAATACTTCAAGCCCCGGTAGATTTTCAAATGACGATGGCAGCTCTGTAATTGGCGTCCTGTATGAACCGATGTGTTTTAAATGTTCCATTTTCTCCAAGATTTCTGGGAAATGCTCAAGGTTTAAGCATTCAAGAAGAACAAGCGTATCCAAATATCTCAATTTACAGAACCTATTTGAAATCCTCTTCAGCAGTTTGCAAAACGTCAAATCCAACACTTCAAGATCAGTTAGGCACTCTATTGATGATGGAACTTCTTCTATTGCAGTGTCGGTCAAGTATAGCTCTGTGATTTTCCCAGAAATCTGTGGAACTCTATGAGATTAACACAATAGGAGAAATTAATAGTTACTGGACAAACAAAATGAAGATTGCTTGGAAAAGACCTAAGACTTTGGCAGCCCTCAAAAGACAACGCACTGAGATACTTGAAATTCTGGATAGATGAGGGAACACAAGCCTTTTCTCCTTCCCAAGGTTGCTCAACTTTACTTAAACGCAAATTCAATTCAACAAGGTTCTTTGGCTTGAAATTTGATGGCAGTCTCCTTAATGGATATGTGTCCCAATGAAGATATCTCAATTTTTTAGGAAGATAATCTAGGCCATTTGGAAGTTGCACTTTAGAGTATGAAAGTTGCTCTTCAGTGCACATACTTGGAAGCATTTTAATCTCAGGTACATAAAATTTGAGCAATCTTAGATTAGACATTTTTGTGAAGGCTCCCGGATCTAAATTGATGCCTTTTATTTTGGACAATCCAGAAATATGCCTTCAATTGCATCGGTCCCCTTATTAAAAAAAAAAACAAAGAATGAGTAACCCTAAAACAGAAAAAAAACATTCGTAAACTTTATTAACTAAGAGCTCCTTAAACAAAAACAAATTCTACAATTCTACAATTTTGGGGACCATTGCAAAATTAAACTAACAGAAAAAAAAATTCAAAATTTCTCTAATTTACAAACCTGTTATCTTAATATCTATAAGTTGAGAAGACAAGGCCTATATGATTGGTATAAGATTTCGATTTTTTTTTTAGTCCATAGAATCCAAAATGTTAGTTCAAAATTAGGTAAAAAAATGAAAGTTATTTTTTTTTCTACTAGTTGTAATTGTATCCAAGTCAAATTGAGATATGACCCTTTTCGAAAGGATTTAATCATCTTATAGCCTCATTAAGATACATTTAAGCTAAAAGGAGTGATTGGAGGCAGAATTAGGTGGGCCAATCAGTCCATTTTATTAGCGACTGTTGTTTAAAAAAAATTATACTCTAAAACACACTTACTTTTTTTAAAAAAAATATAATTATATTGAAATACAACCAGGTGGGCCAATCCTCATGGCACTCACTTTGTTATGACACTCTTCACTAAATTTGAAGAAAAATAAAATTATACTCTTCACACTCTTATTCAACATTCCAAAATTGATAAAATTTGAGGTTTTCTTTAAAAATTTAAAATTTGAAGACTTGTTCTCCTGACACCCTCAGTCATTAATTTCGCCTAATTATGGTTTTTATGATTTTGGTTGTTTTGTTCACAAAATAATTTTACTAAAGGATGGTTGGGAATATACGAGTGCACGACTCCAAACAAATAAAAGATTTATATAAAAAAAATGAAGGATTCTTACCATATTATGCTTTAGTACGCGGCGGATTTCCTTAGGATCCCACAACCTGCTGCGTCTGCCTGGCTCTTCCTCAGATTCTTGGCGAACAGTCTCTTGGCCCATTTCTTGCAATGAATCATGCATTTGCAAGCAGTTATCTGACACTGTTATGAGTGACTTGTCGATGAGGACATCCAGTCTGTGAGACCCAGAATCATCAAGTATCCTTAACACAAAATCTTTATCCTCTCCCTCAAAGAAACACGCAATATCTAGAAATAAACTCTTGACATTGGGCGTTAATTCATTAAAACTAATCTTTAATATATCATAAATATTATGAATATCAGATTCACAAATCCGATTTAAGTCGTCCAATACGTTTCCCCAATGGCTTTTCCTCTTGAGGGAGGAACCCAACACTTTAAGAACTAATGGATTGCCATCAGCATACTTTACAACCCTCCGTGAGTCACGTTTGAAATCTTCAGGACAATGCTTTTCTTTAAAAGCAAAGTTACAAAAATGCTCGAAAGCCTCATGAAAATCCATTCCATTAACCCCATATATTTTCTCCTCCTCGACTCCAAATTTTTCGAGGACTCCTTTATCCCTAGTGGTTACAACAATTCTACTTCCTGGACCATACTGATCAAGCCCTCCAATCAAACCCTCTAATTGTTCAACTTTATTCACATCATCGAGCACAATCAACACCTTCATGCGTCGGACCCTCCCTTTAGTAAATTGTGGAATATTGGGACCAGCTACTACAAGTTTTTGACTTACTATTGTCGAAAGCATTTCCTTTTGTAGATCTTCTAATCCATTCCCTCTTTCTATATTTCTCCTAACATCTGACTTAAGCAGCTACCTTCAAACTCTCTGGAGAATTGATTGAAAATAGCTGTGGCAAGGGTGGTTTTGCCGATACCGCCCATTCCCCAAATTCCAACAATTTGGACAGTATCCGGCAAATCCATGCACAGAAGTGGTTTAATCTGCTCAATTCGTGAATTTAATCCAACTAGCCCATTGGATGAGTCCGTTGAGACTGTTATTTTTTCCAACTCTTCAAAACATCTTCGACAATTTTGTTTACAAGTTGCGCGTCATTGCTAATATAAAGGTGCAAAGATGCAAAACCATTGAATCAAATCGGGCCAAGACAGAAACAGAGATAAGATGAATTAGGAAAGAGAGTTACCTGAATTTCGTTGATTCATGCCGGCTAGATGGGATGTTTCTGTCAGTGCATCCCTCCACTTCTGAACCATTTCTGGTTTATCTTTGAACTGTTTTTTGAGCTCATCAAAACGGTCTCCAAATGTTCCGTTTTGATGCCGCACATCGGACGGACTTACGCTGTAGAAAACTGGAATAACGATTTGGCCGTTTGTGTGCTTGCATTCAAGAATCTTGACAAGTTCATTCAGGCACCATTTTGAAGAACCGTAGTCCTTTGAGAAAATGACCACCGAAATTTTTGAACCTTCGATTGCGTTCAAAAGGGCGGGTGAAATCTCATCTCCTCGCCTAAGCTTTTCATCATCAATAAACGTTTTGATTTTCGTTCTTTCATTCAAATTATCATAGAGATAGCAAGTAAAGCTCTTACGAGTGTCCTCCCCTCTAAAGTTGAGGAAGACTTCATAATTGCAAGAAGAAGAAGAGGAAGCCATGAAGGAAATTCTAGAAATTTGGTAACAGAAACAGAGATTATTCTTGGGAGTTGAGAGGGGATATGTAAGAATGAACATGTGTGAAGATTCTTGCGAGTACATATTAAATAATTGAATGGCTGGAGCTTTCTTAGTTTCCTGGAAATTTCCTGGAGCTTTCGTTTACATGCTCTGTCAAGTCATGAAACATAATCATGATAATGGGGCAGACCGAAAAGAAAAGCAACAATTCAAATATTTGATTCAACCAATATAAAAAGGAAGGAAAAGCAAAGAAAGGAAATGTTGAAAGTAGATTTAGGGAATTATAAAAAGCTGAAGGGAATTGGAATTTTGTATCGTTTCTCCAGCTGCAAGCATTTACCTAGATTTTACCTCCGCATTAAATTCTTAAGTTTTGAAAATTATGAGACCTTTCTATTGGAAGATATTATAATCGAATCAAAACTTAAAATTTTAATATTGTTAATCTTTAATTTTTTTAAAAAAAATTACCTCGCCGTTACAGTTTGGATTAAGATTTGAGTAAGCATTTACCTAAATTTTATCTCCACCTGTAAATTCTTATGTTTTAAAAATTATGAGACCTATATAATGGGAGATATTATAATCAAATCAAAATTTTGAATTTCAATATTATTATTCTTTTAAAAAAAATTTGAGATAACAGAGTGATTGGTAATATAGGAGAACTTGTCTAGGCAAGCACATGCATACACAGAAATGTGATTGATTCAAAAGGAAATTAAAGTGATAATGTACGTGGATCCTTAAAAAAAAAGCGAAATCGCTTGGTGGCTCAGTAAAATTAAGACTGAATATTTTTTACACGAGCAGTCAAGCTCATAAATGGCAAAAGCCACTTCATTTCACTTTTACGCGTCATTGACTTTTTGTAACACGGTGTATGCATCGTCAAGTGAGGCAAAAGGGTTTCGATTACAGTGGGAAAACATGAACAAGAATGCATAATGAATAATTCCTTCGATAAAGCAAAAATTAAACATAGAATAATTCTAAAATTTAAACTCTAATATCTTATAATGTATTGATTAAAAATAATCCTAAGAGTTCCCAATTGAAACTTTCATAAGTATTTTTATTGTTTTGGATAAAGAAATTGCAGTAGGAAAACAATTTGGCAAATTCAGAGGATAATGGAAATTAGCTATGCTTCAATAGACCAAAGATTAGAGAACAAAGAAGAATTAGTTATTGATATACGAAAGACACACACTCCAAAATTTCAAGCAAAAATATTTTCATATATCATTTCGATTTTCGAAGGGGTGAGGTTTTGAACTTCAATAATTTCCTCTAAAATCAAAAGGCAACAATTAAGCTAGAAAGAGCAAAGAAGACTTTTTGGTACCTTATTGAAGGTAAACCTTATGGAACTTCTAATGTCATTACCTCACTGTTTAATTTTTATTGAGATTTGTGCAAGCATTTACCTAAATCTTACCTCTGTCTGTAAATTCATAAGTTTTGAAAATTATAAGACGGAGATATTATAATCAAACTAAAACTTAAAATTTCTTTTCTTTTTTCTTTTTATCATAAAAGGGCTCTTAAGAGAGCTAAGACAACACTAAGTGGGAGTGTGTAATCCCATGAACATCATTAATCAATATGTTTAGCGTATTTAGAGGAATAGATTGAAAGCAATGTAAACCCAAAAGGAAAAGAAAAGCTGTACGTAAGGAAATCTGCTGCTACATTTGTTTCTATATGATTCACTTTGATCAGCCAATCACGTCGGAGGAGTTCTTGGATGGCCTGAATGAGAGTAAAATGCTCATTGACGGGAGGATTTGGGTTAAAATTTCAATATTATTATTTTTTTAAAAAAAAAGAGATATCAGAGTAATATCACATAGAAAAACTTGCCCACGGTAAGCCAAAAGTTTAATCAACCACACGCATAAAGCTAACTAGAACAAGAGAATAAAGAAACGCGTGGTCCCTAAAGAAAGGAAAATGCTGGGGAGCGGGAATACTGAGAGAATGCTGAGAGAAACGGCAGCTTATGCTGCCGTTTCGCGCGTGCTCTCTTAACCCCACCCACTTTACTTTAAACATTTCCCCTTTTGTTTTTTATATTATTTTATTCCTCTTCTGTTTTTTTATTCTTCTTTTTTCTTCTTCTTCTTCTCTTTTTTCTTTCTCTCTCTTCTGCAATTTGTCCATCGTCAATTTCATGTTCTTCATCAACAACATCATCATCACAATTATCTTCTTCTTCCTCCTGTCAATTTCGTTTCTTCTTCTTCATCAACATCAAATCTTGGTTTCATCTTCTATCTTGTATAATTAAAAGACAATCACCCCTTTGACTTAGAATAAAAAAATCGAAATCAATACAGGTATTGTTCTTCATTTTTTTGGGTTTTTCAGAACAAAAAAATAGGGGAAACACACTTGGAATAATGGAGAGATGAGATGCTTTCTCTCTTTACTGATCCAGAGATGAGATGCTTCACTCGCTGGAACAATACAATAAGAGAAGAGGGAGAGGTATCTGCGGCTTCCTTTGTTGTTGATCGCGGGAAACAGGTTTTATTCCGTTCTCCTGTTATCGGATCAATGAATTTGATCCTTCGGCTCCGCTGGGGATGTAGAGTCAGAAGGTTGCTTTGTAGCTTCCACTGAATCGGATGGGGAGATTTTTTAGTTCTAGACCCATGGTTTTGGCTCCTTATTGCCCCTTGCCTCGAGGGATGGTGAATCAATGAGATACCCAGCCAGCTATTGATGGAAGAGATTGCCTCGGAGCAGAGGCCCCCAAGCACTGGAAATGGATTAGTTGATGCGGTCGATGCCTTCGAAGCTTCAATATCCAGTGAGGGGTGAGAGCAAGGTAGCTTACTGCATTCTTCGGATTCGATACCTGGGGACAAGCTTAGTTGGGAGTTCACCTTCTTCATTGCTTCGGGCCAGTTCCGTGTGATAAACGACTTTCTATGAGAGTGGTGATGGCACGCGAACTGAGAGAAAGAGAGAGAGAGAGTGATGTTTTTGTTCCCACCAAGCTTTTTTTAATAATAAAATAAAATTTTATGGCTGAGAGGAAAGAGAGAAGCGAAACGGCAGCACAAGCTGCCGTTTCTCTCACTCTTCTCTCAGCTTTCTAGATGTTTAGCACTTCTCCTAAAACAAAGGCAAGCACATAAATGAAAAAGCCATTACATTTCTATTAACACGGTGTGGCAGCATATGGACAATCAAGTGGGGCAAAATGGATTCGATTATCGTGGCAGAACATGAACGAGGACGCGTGATGAATAATTCCTTCGATAAAATGAAAAACAAACGCAGAGAAAAGAATTTCTTATATGACAAGAAATCAAAGTAATGTGAAGGAACATGATGAAGAAATTGCAGGCCAGCACAAAAACACCCTTACCCCTGAGTTGTTTAATTGTACACGAAGACCTTAAGGTTTGGAAAAAGAAAATTGAATTTATATTGTATTATAATATTTTTTTTAAACCAAACCAAACTTATGTTATATGGTTTTAAAAAAAAGAACTTATTTTATATGGTTAAAAGAAAACCTTATATTATACGGTTTCAAAAAAATAAACTTATATTATATGTTTAAAGAAATGACTCATTAATAATCACACAAACCTTAGGGACTACCATTTGTTTTTTAAAAAAAAAAATTGAATTCAAAGATTTTTAAGAAATGACCCATTATAAGTTAAACTTATATTTTATATATTTTCTCCTTACAAGGACAAACATAGAAAAGACCGATCAGTTATCACCATGGACTCTTATAATTTCAACCAAAATAACAATTCCAATATTACCAGATTCTTGAGTTAAATTTATTCAATGCTTTTATTTTTTTAGAGAAATTTTTTCCAATGGTACTTTCCCTTTTTTGGGGAAATTAGAGCCGCGGCATGTATAGAAGACATTGAGGTGTAAAGCGACATTAATTTCATGGGTTATGCGTTGTACGCATAATATATTTTCAGTCCAAATTCAACTATACAAAGAGGCTTGAGAACTTAAAATTAAGCACAAACTAAATAGATGAAGTAAATACATGATTATGCAACATAACATTAATTCTCGCAATTTGTAATTGTTTTTGCTACATGAATCTTGCACAGTTAATCCTAATTGAATTCTAAAAAAGAACAATTGGAACAAGGTTTTGGAATAGAATGATATACAATCATATGATCCATTTCCAGTCGTCAACGCTAATTAATTGCAGTTTCTAGACTCCTAATTATACTAGCCATAGGAAACTGTTTAGAAAACTGGTGATCAGATTAGATTTTGAAAAGAAATAATGTTCATTTTCCCTTCCCTACCTTTTTTTTTGTTTTATTTTTATAGCAAAGAATTATATCATGAAAAGAATCAATTTAATCACCTTTTCCAGCAGCCCAATTTTTCTTTTATAAAATTTGACTAGGGAGACAAAGAATAATTATTCATACCTTCATCACTAAGGAAATACTTTTCGGTATGGCTAAGGTGAGAAAAGGCTTTCCACAAACACTTGTACTTTGTATTCCTGTAAATTTTCTTTGAAGTCAATAAAAACCATAAGTTCTTTACAATAACCATCTCTTTGATCAAAAAGTGCCGTATTCCTTTAGGATTTAAAACCGGCAAAACCAAATCAGTGTCTTTGAAGAGACATAATTGTCGTAATTCTTTAAATGAGTTGGCTAAGGAAATCCTTATCCAAGATTCTTTTACGCCATATTCTTTCGTAAACCAAAATTCATTTTGGAATACTCTCTTGATAATGTCAAATAAAATGGCATTGAAGAAAGTTTTCAAAGGCAGAATCCGCACTTATCAAAGACACGATCCGCGTCGAACGAATCGACACATTTCCTTCCGTATTCACATATGCAATTTTTGAAAAAATATAACTTCTGCATCTATAAATAACGCTCAGTGTATAATGTTTTATTCATGAAAAGAAAACAAGTTTCTTTATGGTATCAGAGCCATGAATACGCTCAAGTTTTGCTGCTCTGTTTGTAACAAAAACAGAGGAAGCCAAATTCTCCCTACAACCATTTTTTCCACCATTTTCTTCCTTAAAATCAGTCCTACCATTACAGAAATCTATGTCGATTAAAAAACAAGCCACCCATACGTAAAAAAACTTGAGTTTACAAATTTATCAACAATCCTATAAATTTTCCAAGAGAGTGTTCCTCAAAAACCAAAAATGCCATCAAATTTCTCAGTTTTCGGTAAGCAAACTGTAAAACTTTCGCATTTAAACACAGCCCACGCGCTCCCACACGCCCCCACGTGCCACCGGAAATCACGACCAACCAACACGCGCCAATCACGCTCCTCTGTCATCTTTCACGCGCTCCAGAGGTTGAAGAAGACTCAAACCGACAAGTCGTTTTTCATCTCTAGAGTGCAGCAGTCTTGAAATGACGTGTCGTTGTTTATTACACTAAAACCGACATGTAGTTTGTAAATTAGATACAAAATGACGTGACGTTTTATCTCCAGAAGTGCAACAGTCTTAAAACGACATGTCGTTTCTATTCCATCAGAATCGACATATCGTTTCTTCAAGCAGAGGCCAAACGACTTGTCGTTTTTTTTTTAATCTAAAAAGGTTATGTTTTCTTATTTCAATCTAGACGCAAAAAAAAATAAAAAATAAAAAATAGAGAAAACTCCAATTGAATCTGCTTCTATTGTCAGTCAATCTATTCAATCTGATGGAGTATTTAATGCTGGAATTATCCTCACTGAGACAAAGTACGATATTTGGTCTCAAATAATGGAGATGCATCTTGCAGAGAGAGAAAAACTCTCATATATTCGTACCAACACAAAGTCATTTGAAGAATCTTCAAAAGAATATGAGAAATGGTATAGTGAGAACCAAAAAAAGTAAAAAGATGGTTACTCATATCCATGTCTCCGGAGATCATGAAGCGATATTTACGAATTCCTACAACCTGCGAAATATGGGATGCATTATCAAAAGCCTTTTATGATGGAAGCGATAAATTACAAGTTTTCACTCTAAACCAGAAGGTGTCTTTACCAAGCAAAATGAACAACCACTTTCTAAATTCTACGGAGAATTGATCGAAATATTTCGAGAACTTAATCACCGAGATAAAGTGGTCATGAAGGATCCAAAAGATGTTGTAATGTACAGAAGGTTTGTTGAAAAATTGAGAGTGCACATATTTCTTGTTGGGCTAGATGAAGAATTTGACCAAGTTCGTGGGGAAATTCTACGAAAAGATATTATCCCAGACTTAAAAGAATGTTATTCTCTGATCCGAAGAGAAGATGTACGGCAAAGCAAACTAAACAAGAAGGTCGACTCAGAAACGTCTGCTATGATAGCATGACAGCAGCCTCAAAGGAAGCTTATTAACAAGTCATCACTCCATTGCACTCATTGCAGGAAGAAGGGTCATACAAAAGAACAATGTTTTGAAATCATTGGATATCCTGACTGGTGGGATACTCGAAAGAAGAACACCAAGCAGGGATCAAAAACTACAGTAGCTGAATCCACATCCACTACAGATATTAGAAAAGAATCTTCAGTGCAAATCATAACCTCTTTCAGTCCAGGTAAGGCCTTTAAAACTCTTACACCTATTATTAATAGTACATGGATAGTTGATTTTAGGGCAACTGATCATATGACTTTTGATTCTCGACAAGTTTCTCAATTGAAACCATCTTCACCAAAATATGTTTCTACTCCAAATGGAACCAAAACCTCAGTTATTGAGGAAGGATCTTTACAACTCATAGATAAATTAAATTTAGACTATGTGTTAATTGTTCCATCTTTAGATTATAATCTTTTATCTGTGTCTTAATTAACCATTTACTTATCATGTGTTGTAATTTTTTGACCTGATCATTGTGTATTTAAGGACATCCAAACAAAGCAAACGATTGATTATGGTATTAGATTAGGCAACTTGTACTACTTGGAGATGACATCAATAAACACTGGAAAGCTAAGCTCCGCACTAGTCGTAGATAGTTCTATAAAAAAAAAGGAAATCAGAAATTTGATTATGGTATAAACGTTTAGGGCATGTGTCATTTGGTTACTTAAAAAAATTATTTCCTAGTTTATTTCTGAAATTTGATGTTTGTGAACTTTCAAAAAGCCATCGAACTACTTGTCCATTGCCCTTAAATAAGAATCCAGTTCCTTTTATGGTAGTATGTTCTGATGTATGGGGGTCATCTAAAGTTTCTATAATTGGAGGTGCTCGTTGGTTTGTTACACTTATTGATGATTGTAGCAGAATGACATGGATTTTTCTGATGAAATCGAAAGACGAAGTAAACTCTTTATTTCAAAGATTTCATAAGATGGTAACGACTCAATTTCAGACACAAATTCGAGTTCTACATATTGATAATGGAGGCGAGTATATGAGCACAACAATTCAATAATTTCTAAAATCACAAGGAACTGTCCATAACACTATTTGTTTGGGGACACCCCAACAAAATGACGTTTCTGAACAAAAAAATAGACATTTACTAGAAGTTGTTCGAGCATCACTAATCCAGGCCCACATGCCACTATCTTATTGGGGGGAAGCACCGGTATCCGCAACATACTTGATCAATCAAACATCTTCAAGCTCCCTTGGATTCCAAACTCCTTTCCAGGTTCTAAATGATGCAATTATGTCACCAAATTTGCCAAATTTACTCCCACATGTGTTTGGTTGTGTTGCCTTCGTTTATTTGCCGCAACAAGACAAATTATCTCCTTAAGCACTATGTTGTGTGTTTGTAGGGTATGCCTTACATCAAAAGGGATACCGATCCTATCATCCACCATCAAGAAAAATATACATCACCATAAATGTCGTCTTTTATGAAGATATCATGTACTACTTGTCAAAACCTGAATTTCAAGGGGAGTATAATGAAAAGGAAATTCATACTCTTACATATCTTCCACCTGAAGAAGATCAATCTTTCATTGAGGTAGCAAACCTTCAAGATACTGAAAAAGAAAATTATGGTGATTCTCAGGCTGAGATAAGTGAAGACACATTTGAGGAGCAAAATAACTCAGACACAACTGCAATCGAGAATGAGTCAAATAAAGAAATACCTAACCAATCGTCTGCAGAGGATATTTCTACCACAAGTCCCAGTCTAATCAAAGAATTCTTCCCCAGCGTCAAAATAGAGGTATCCCTAAACCCACATATGAGCCTGACCTCTCTAGTAGAGTCAAATACCCTATTAGTCATTTTATGTCTAACCATCGCTTGTCATAATCAAATCAGTCATTTGTGAATCAATTATTTACTGTATCTATTCGTACCAATGTGCAGGAAGCCTTAAAAGACCCAAAGTGGAAAGCAGCTATGAATGACGAAATGAGATCTCTTTAGAAAAATCAAACATGGGAACTACTTGATCTTCCGCCAGAAAAGAAACTATTGGGTTGCTGATGGATCTACACTATAAAGTACAAAGCATATGGCTCTATTGAACGATACAAAGTAAGGCTTGTAGCTAAGGGTTACACCCAAACCTACGGGATAGATTATACCGATATGTTTACACTAGTAGCAAAAATTAATATTATTCGTATCTTATTATCTTTAATAGTCAACTTGGAATGGCCAGTGCAACAGTTCGATGTAAAGAATACTTTCCTCCATGGAGACCTGTTTGAAGAAATTTATATAGATCTGCCAGCAGGATGCAGTAGAACAGAACGACTCAATCAGAAAGTATGCAAATTGAAGAAATGATTGTACGGGTTGAAGAATCCCCAAGAGCATGGTTCGAGAAATTTACAAAGGCTATGGTTCTTTTTGTGTAGAACCAAAGCAATTCAGATCATACTTTGTTCATTAAAAAACGACAAGGTAAAATCACTACCCTTATTGTCTATGTGGATGATATGGTAGTCACAGGCAAAGACGAGGAAGAAAGAGAGGCTCTTCAGAAGTACTTGTCGAGAGAGTTTGAGATAAAGGATTTAGGAGCCTTAAAATACTTTCTTGGAATTAAGGTTTCTCGATCTAAGGGAGGAATCTTCATGTCTCAAAGGAAATATGCCTTAGATCTATTGCACGAAATGGGAATGACAACTTGTCAGCCTATTGACACCCCAATAGAAAAAGGGCTGAAGTTTTGTATTACCTCAGACCAAGTTCTAGTAAACAAAGGAAAATTTCAAAGGCTGATTGGAAGATTGATGTATTGTCCCACACAAGGCCAGATCTTGCTTTTGCATTGAGTGTTGTAAGTCAGTTTATGTATAATCCCGGAGAACAACACATGATAGCAGTAATGTGGATCCTGAGGTACAGGAAGTCAAATCCAGAAAAAGGAATCCTATTTTCTAAAAATGGAGATTACAGCAACATAAAAGTTTATACTGATGCAGATTGGGCCGGGTCAGCTAGTGATAGAAGCTCTACTTCAGGATACTTTACCTTTATGGGCGGCAACCTTGTAACATGGAAAAGCAAGAAACAACATGTCGTTGTCATTCGAGCGCTGAAGCAGAATATCGAGGCATGGCCTTTGGAGTATGTGAAGAGCTATGGATAAGCTTTGTCTTAAATGATTTAGGCTATCCATCACAACAACCAATACAATTATACTATGACAACAAAGCTACACGAGATATTGCTCATAACCCAGTTCAACACGATCGAACAAAACATGTCAAGGTAGATAGATTTTTCATCAAGGAGAAATTAGATAAAAAAATCTTAGAACTACCAAAAATTCGATCAGAAGATCAACTTGTAGATATTTTAACGAATGCCATTTCAAGTAGAACATTTACAAAATTCCTAGACAAGCTAGGTATGCAAGACATCTATGCACCAGCTTGCGGGGGAGTTTTGAGAATGTCAAATAAAACGGCATTGAAGGAAGTTTTCAAAGGCAGAATCTGTACTTGTCAAAGGGATGATCTGTACTTATCAAAGACATGATCCGCGCCGAACGGATCGACACGTTTCCTTATGTATTCACATATGTAATCTTTGAAAAAAAATGTAGCTTCTGTATCTATAAATAACGCTCAGTGTATAATGTTTTATTCAAGAAAAGAACAAGTTTCTTCATACTCCTCGTCCGAACATACAGAGATAGTCTCTCATAATTTCAGCCGAATACTTATGATGATGATCATTTGTGATTTCATCAGGCATTGGCAAGAACTTGAACTTGTCTACTACCAACCAAATGCCAAAATTCGCCTGTGACCCTAATGATTCCTAATCCTATTTTAATACCAGGTTTGATCACAAGATAAGAATCAAATTTAAACACTTTTCCAAGTGTTGTTTCCCAAAGAAAAGTCATACACATTTTCTTTTCTACCAGGAACTGTTGTACTATCAGGAATCTGTAATCATCTATTAATTGAGCAAAATGCAAATTTTTGTTCTTGGTATTCTCTTAACTCTGTAGTGGAAGGATTGTATATCTTATATAAATAGTTATTATAATTACGCTCCGAGTCTCTCTTTAATCCTCAAGCACAATAAACCATTACAAGAATCCAATATCAAAATTGATTCATAAAGCCATCCATTGCTTTAATTTGCAAGTTAAAGAAAAAATCACTTCAGGTTTTGGGGATACTGTACATAAAATCAAGGAAGGTAACTGAAAAACAATTGTATATATGTCAAGCAAGCTACAGGATTTGTGATTATATATGTAAAATAGATAAGACTAATAATATAGCAATCGCATATACATGCCAATCCTAGTGGAGTAAAAGCTCTAATGCCACTAGAATTGTTGATGTTGAAATCTGCTCGCTCTTTATCCGATCAGATCCTTTCACCAACGGTTAAGCGATTAATCGATAAGACGTCACCTCTTTCCTGTCTCGACGATTGCTTGAATCCCTGGGGCTAGAATTACTTTTTTTTTTCCTCTGTCTAAGCATGCGTTCACAAAAACTGATCAGAGACGCTAGTGGTTTTACCGGCGTAAACCCTCCAATGCTTAAGTTAACACAAGGTGTTTACGGGAAAACTAAGTAACTTAGATTGTGTGATTTCTTGTAATGTGCTCAAAATTTTATATAGAAAATAATCTAACTCCAATTTGGCAGAGTTTTCCCTTTTTCTCTCAATTTTTCTGTCCCCTTTTTTCATTGGTTTTCTGACTTCTTATAGCCGTTGTCCCACGTTTCTATGTACTCTTCATGCCCCCCTTTTTCGGGTGATGGCAGACCCTCGTGGGCCTCCAACCACTAGATTATGGGTAAACGTGGGACATCATATCTCTCTCAGCAGCTCGGAGTATAGCGAAATTATCACGATTTCTTGAGATTGTGTGCCATTTCTTTGGGTGATGGGTATCTGGTCAGTATACGTCTCTGGTCAGTATATTTCTCTGGTTGGTTTATTTCTCTGGTTAATGCATGTTTGTATAAGACGTTTTACTAGGATTCTTCTCGTGTCATTCAGTTGAGGAGATTCGCATCAGAGTGGGAGATGAGGGCATGGCCGAGCTGATACTTTTTATTACTTAACACCAGTACCCCAGTTTCTAGTCTTGTGAGTAAAATGAGTTGAGATTAGAAACTGATAATCGGATCCTACCGACCTCGGGAAATACCTATCTGGTATTCATGTTATTGTGACGGATCTGAGGTTCCATATTTTGTTTAAGGAGATTTCGGTCTGAGTATGAGCCTTCGTGAGAGCGTCCAATATATAGCTGGGCTAACATCTCGTCAGGCCTTTTCTAATGGCCAGTGACGTGTTGTTTCTTGTCCTTTTGTATTTGAAATTTGAAACAACAACTTATCTGTCCTCAAAATACGGCGAGTGAGCTGGCATCCTTGTAACTTAAACGCCTCAATTTCCCCCTTTTATTTCAAATCCCTAAATTAAAACTGTCATTGCATTTCGCTATCTGCTATTCCACCGTAAGCCAACTCCCTCATTGGACTTTAATCACACTTTCCGCGTCAGAAATCTCCATTTACTGGGTTTTTTCTCTGTCACGGCAACGCTACCAGTGCCAGTCTATTCCAAGTATCGCCTTTAACTTAGTCTCTGGTTGTTGTTGATTGGGTTCTTTATTGTGGGTTCTGTATTATCCCTTTTTGTACCCATGTACTTGAATTTGCTATGTTTTCCCTTTTAAGATTTCGATATGTCAAACCGAAAGGGAAAACTAATTGTAGATGAAAGCGACGAAGAGATAGAAGATTCATACCCCAACCTGTTTGAACCCAATGATCCCCTATGCTCTTCTCGCAGTATAGGTCCCTCCTATCATAGGGATACCCTTGAATACCCTCGCCCCATTACTACTTTGCCCTCCCCTGATTTAGATTCCGTGGGAAACCGTGGCAGACCAATGTTAGGCTCTGGTGAGAATCATAGTTCAAGGGGGTTGGGATCCCTGAGGAAGTGGGTGATGGTGAGGGTAGTAGTTCCGAGCCGAGCAAACCCTCTAAAAAGAGAAACCTTGGTCATAGGATGGAGGCAGATGCTTACCCCATTGACTATATTACATGTGCCACTACCCACACTGACTTTTTTAAACTTAGAAATCTTTACAATATCACTGAGGAGGTTCTTCTTGTAATCCCTGAGAAATGTGACGTCCCCAGTCGCCCTCCGAGGGGGTATGTAACGATGCATCTGAAGAGTTTTAAGTTAGGAGCTCGGCTGCCCCTTCAACCTTATTTTGCCAGGATATTTGGTGGTATGCACCTGGCTCCAGGTCAGCTTCACCTAATCGGGTGAAGAGTTCTCTAAGCTTTGTATGTGTTATGGGAAAGGTGTGGACTCGGGGAGCATTCTCTTGGGGAAGTGAAGCATTTGTATCAGCTGAGGAGTAACCCAAAGGAAGCAGACTGGAACTACTTCATGTCGAGCTCTGCAAAGAGAAAGCCTATCACCAACTTTCCTTCCTTATGTAAAAACTGAAATTACAAATTTTTCTTTGCTGGAGGAAATTGGTGTACAGCAATCCTTTCGCTTGGTGGTGATATTCACCTTCCAACACGTTTTGTCACTCCAGGTTGTTTATTTTTTTGTATACTTCACTTCTCTAATCGTTACTTATTGGGTTCCTTAACCTTGTTTGTTCTTTCAGAGTCGTGGGGCTTGATCAAGAATCTTGACGACACATCGTTGCTCCAGGTGGAAACTGCTCTGGTAAACGCGTCTACCTGTCAAGATCTCTTGTCGTCAACAAATCTTGTCGGGTCACGCTTAGTGGACATAGCTGCCGGGATGGATAACAAGATTCTCAGCGTTGTGTCTAGGAAACGTGCTCGGGGTTCAGGTGGCTCCAGCAACCCCCTCTTCCCTGAAGAAAAACCAATGTTGGTCCCTCTAAGGCATTTGCTCCTACTCTGCCCCCTCCTCCACCTCGAAAGAATAGCGGGGAGAAGGTTAGTGACAAGAGTCCTGAGGTCAGCATTCAATCTGGAGATCGATCCTCTTCTCTTCTGCCTCGGGATCAAGGTGACTACTTGATCCCGTACCAGAGGGACTATAGCAAGTCGGTGGGACCCAAGATGGTCAAAGATATTGAGAATATGAACCTTAACGAGTTAGCTGGGTCCGTTTAAAGAGTCTCCTTTAAGCTGGCTATATGGTTTCTTGCTACAAAAACAAGTCCATGCGCCATGAGAGGAGGCTTCAAGTTGACAACCAGGACTTGAAGAAAAAAGTTGATTCTGCTGATCGCTCGAAGGAGAAGCTGCTTGAGCTGCACAAGCAGATCATAGACCTGAAGGAGAAAGTGGCCATGGCTGAGTCCAACTCCTCCATGCTTGAGGGCGAGTTGGGTGACCTGAAGTCTAATCTCCAGGCTATTCAAAGTGAACGAGATACCTTGAGGACGACACTCGAGGAGCAAATCAAGTCCTTGAATGAGTAGGTAGCCAAGCTGCAAGGCAAATTTGCTGAGGTGGACGATCGGCTAGATGTAGAGTATAACTCCAGGCTCGCCTTCAGCTACAAGTGCATCATGTTTGTGCTTAAGGAGGAATATCCAGAGTAACATGAGCAAGTTGGAGACGAGAGTGCAGAAATATATGGTCAAGTCAGACCAGGGGATAAAGAGCAGAGGGACCAGGATGAGGTGGAGGCTTCTTCAGGTGGGGTGCAGAAGGAGGAAGTAGGGGATCGTGCTCTTAAAGCAGGTCAGGAGTCAGTGCCTACTCCCTCAAAAGTTGTTAGTCCTCCTCTTTCTAAGATTGATGATCCTTCTCCTACTGAGGCTGCTGAACCTCATAATTCTTAGGCTTATTTTTTATGTAAATTATAGACTTTCATTTTTTTACAAACGCTTGGATGTTTATAAACTTTTAAAAGGTTTCTGTTTGCTTTCTTGCCATGATTTTGCTTACAGATTGTTTCTGCAAATTACCTTAACAGATTTAATTGACTTTGCCTGCTGGTCCTTTAGTCAACCAAGCAGGAATATACACTTGTTTACCTTTGTGAAATTTGTAGAACTTACATGCTGACCTTTTAGACAACTGAGCAGGAATAGACATTTGCTTGCCTTAACAAAATTTGTAAATTTCCCTGCTGGTCCATTAGGCGACCAAGCAGGAATAGACACTTACTTGCGTTAATGAAATTTGTAGATTTGCCTGCTGGTCCTTTAGGCGACCGAGCAAGAAAAGACACTTACTTGCCTTTATGAAATTTATAGATTTACCTGCTAGTCCTTTAGGCGACCGAGTAGGAATAAGCACTTACTTCCCTTAATGAAATTTGTAGATTTGCCTGCTGGTTCTTTAGGCGACCGATCAGGAATAGACACTTACTTGCCTTTATGAAATTTGTAGATTTGCTTGTTGGTCCTTTAGGCGACCGAGCAGGAATAGGCACTTGTTTGCCTTAACAAATTTTTATAAAATTACCTGCTGGTCCTTTAGGCGACCGAACAGGAATAGACACTTGTTTACTTTAACAAATTTTGTAAAATTACCTGCTAGTCATTTAGGCAACCGAGCAGGAATATGTACTTGTTTGCCTTAGTAAATTTGTCCAGCGAGGGAATTTATGCTGAATTCATCTTTATTGAACTTTGCATGGATTACAAAAGGTGAAATATATGCATGTGACTCAATTCATCATGCATTTAACATAAATAACTTATTGAAATAAAATCTTGGTAAAGCACTTTGCTTACTGGAAGTATTTCTTCAAGTGCTCGGCATTCCATGACCTCTTCACATCCCGTCCATCTCGGTAAGTCAGCTTGTAAGCTCCTAGGCCAGTTGTTCGTACTACTATGTACGGGCCCTCCTATTTCGGGCCGAGAACGCCATGATTAGGATCTCTTGTGTTTTGGTTCACTTTTCTAAGTACCCAATCTCTTGCTCGGAATTGTCTCATGCATACATTTTTATTGTCGTACGCATGATCCTTTGTTCGCATTTGGCCACTCTCTGCAAGGCCCCTTCTCTTTTTTCCTCCAACAGGTCCAGGCTCATACAAATCTACTCGTCATTTTGTTCCTCGTTGAAACACTCTATTCGATGTGTTCTCACCCCGATTTCCGCTGGGATTACTGCCTCATGGCCGAAATCTAAGGCAAACGGGGTTTCTCCTGTGGCAGTTTTGTGGGTTGTCCGGTAGGTCCATAACACTCCTGGTAGCTCATCGACCCAAGCTCCATTTTTCTTTCCTAGCCTGGTTTTTAGGTCGACCCAAGCTCCCTTCTTCTTTCCTAGCCTGGTTTTTAGGAGTTTTTTTATTATCTTGTTGGCTACTTCCACTTGCCCGTTTGCCTGGGGGTGTGCCGGGGTGCAAAACTTTAGATCCACACCCAAGTTTTGGCAAAATTCTCTGAAATTGTGGTTGTTAAATTGCCTCTTATTGTCTGTTATGACGGCATAGTGTTGAGTGTTAGAAAGTGCACATTTATAAAGGAGAAATCGTTATTTTATATATCAAGTATTGCTAACAACCGTTACTTTTATGTGTTTAAGTTTCTTGTACTTTAATTATGTGTGTTTTATTTTAATTAAGTATTTTATGTATTTTAGGGGGCATCATAGTCATTTCACAATAAACGAGAGATCAAATGGCAAAACGGAAAAATGACATTGTTCACATATACGGTACTATTCACACATATAGGTACTGTTGGAGTTACTGTGCAAATAGTAGCTGTTGACTGTACTGTACAAATAGTGGCTGTTGACTGTACTGTATAAATAGTGGCTGTTGACTTTACTGTGCAAATAGTGTCTGATAACGTGACGAAATCCTAAGCGTCCAAACTGTTTTTAATCCGATGGCCATGATTTACTCGATGTAACTATAAAAAGGTGGCCTCACCTACCTAATTGGGCACCTCTGAATCCATTTTTGGGGTTCATTTTCTATAATTCTCTCTCTATTTTGTACTTTCTACGTATTTTAATAAATTTCCATTTTGCCCCTAGTTCAACTATGAGTGGCTAATTTTCTTTCAAGCTTGAGTTGAAGGTGAAGTCTCAACATGTGTCATGGGCTTGATTTGGTAAATTTATTTTCTCTTCCCCTCTAGTTTTTGTGGGTGTTTTGACTTCTCGTCGATAAATAATACTAATCTTGTCTATTACTACCCTGGTTTCACCGGCACCCTA
The DNA here is from genome assembly GCA_029633175.1 of Citrus glauca. Lineage (NCBI taxonomy): Eukaryota > Viridiplantae > Streptophyta > Magnoliopsida > Sapindales > Rutaceae > Citrus > Citrus glauca. Next base: position 41,963,639 of record JAQOOD010000003.1, on the reverse strand, counting down.
GTATAAGATTATTATTATTTGGCACGATAAGCCCTTAGCACCATATTTATTAGAACATGGTTCATGAGGTGTGGATTCCCCTCTCATGATTTAATTGGTATTAATAAGGAATATTTAGCCCATGATGCATGTTGATACGGATCCAGATACCCAAGTACGTCATTTAATAGATTTAAACTTCAATTTATTCTCGCCATTTTAATTCCAATTTCAGAATTTAATCTTGCCATTTTAATTTAAGTTTTAGCATATTTCAAATTATTTCCACCATAAATCTAACCACCCATTTACAGAATTAATTCTATATATAATTAAAATCAACCTCCTCGTGGGATCGACACTCGCACCATTAAGCTATACTACAACAGATTCGTGCGTTTGTGAGTTCAATAAAATTTACACAACACATAGGGGATTCCGTATCTACAGATGATATTCTTCTAGATGAAATCCGTTGTCTTTCTTTCTATGATTTGACTGAGGACTCCCACTTCTACCCATTTAGTAAAGTAATCTATAGCCACAATCGTATGTGTTGCGGCTCCTCGGCCTTTGGGTAATGGGCCAATCAGGTCAATTCCCCACTGGGCAAAAGGCCATAGGGATGACATAGTGGGTAGCTTCTCTCGGGGCTGAGCAGGAACCTCCGAGAAGCTTTGGCAGCTTTACAGTTTTTGCCGTCCCCTTCGCATCCTGGTGCATGGTCGGCCAGAAGTACCCTTGCCGAAGTGCCTTGAAGGCTAAAGTCCTCGCCCCCGAGTGGTTGCCGCATATTCCTTCATGAATCTCCATCAAGACATAATCTGCTTCCTCGTCATCCAAACATCTCAAAAGGGGTAAGGTGAACCCTCAGCGATAGAGTACTCCATCGAGTAGCGTATACCTTACTGCCCGACATTTCAACTTCCTTGCTTGCTTCTTGTCCTCTAGTAAGATGCCATCACAGATATATGAGAGAATCGAGTACATCCAGGATTTTTCATTGCTCACCCGCATTACTTCTACCCCCTCCACTATGCTTGGTGTGGTCCTCACTTCTAATGGAACCGACTTGGGTAACTTTGGATCCGTAATTGCAGCCATTCTGGCCAACATATCTGCTCAGTAGTTCTTATTCCGGGATATCTACTTTATTTCTACTTCTTGGAAAAGCCCAACTATTTGTTTTGCCTTCTTTAAATAAAGCCCAATCTTTTCTTCCCTCGCTTGGAATTGATCATCTGAGCTGATTACAAACTAACTGGCATTCTGCTCGGATTTATACCCTTTCTGGTCATAGTGCGTATGCAAGCCCAAGCCTAGTGATGAAGGCTTCATATTCGGCTTGGTTATTCATGAGTTGGAATTTGAATTTCACTGCATAGGATACCTCGGCCCCTTCTAGAATTCGTATTACAAATCCTGCTCTGGATCCCTGTTCACTACGTGACCTGTCAACCATTACTAGCCACACCCCCTTTGGCTTCTCCTGTTCACTTGGTTGCTCCTCCTGAACTTCTTCCCCTCGTTCAATACGGTCAACCATAAAATCAGCCAGGGCTTGGGCTTTGATTGCTCCTCGTGGTCTGTAAGATAGGTCGAACTTGCTCAATTCTACAAACCATTTTACTAGCCGACCAGATGCATCTGGTTTTTGGAGCATTTGCTGAAGAGGTTGATCAATTATTACTACTATTGGGTGGGCCTGAAAATACGGTCTGAGTTTACGTGCTGCCGTTATTAGAGTTAGCGCCCATTTCTCCATCAGTGGATATCTAGTTTCTACGTCCACTAGGGCATTGCTAGTGTAATACACGGGATGTTGCTTTGCTTTCTTTCCACCTCTCTGACCAGTACTGTGCTGGTAGCCCATTTAGAGATAGCCAAATACAAATACAGTTGATCACCTCTCTCGGAGTTGATAGTAATGGGGCACAGGCAAGATATTCCTTCAGCTACCCGAATGCCTCCTCACATTCTGAAGTCCGCTCTATTTTCCTCTTTTTCTTTATAGTTTGGAAGAAATAGTGACATTTATCCGTGGCCCGCGAGATGAAACGGTTCAGTGCTGCCAACTTTCCTGTAAGGCTCTGCACCTTTTTAACTGTCTGAGGGGACTCCATTTCTATTACTGCCGTATTTTTTTTGGGTTGGCCTCGATCCATCGGTGGCTCACCAGGAATCCTAAAAATTTGCCCGAGCTAACTCCAAATGCATATTTCTCCAGATTCAACTTCATCTGGTACTTCCTTAGCAGTTCAAAAGTCTCTTCCAAGTGCTTCACATGATCCTTTGGTTCTTTAGACTTTGTGATCATATCGTCCACGTATACCTCCATTGTTTGACTGATCAATGGCTTAAAAATCTTATTCACCAACCTTTCATAGGTAACTCCTGCATTTTTCAGGCCAAAGGGCATCACCCTGAAGCAAAACAAACTCATGTTAGTTATAAATGTGGTACTTTCTTCATCCTGCTCGTCCATGGGTATTTAGTTGTATCCCGAAAAGGTATCCATGAAGCTGAGTAGACTGTGACCTGCCGTTGAGTCGACCAGTCGATCTATTTTAGGTAGGGGAAAGCTATCATTTGGGCATGCCTTGTTAAGGTCTGTGAAATCCATACACATGCTCCATTTTCCGTTGGCATTCTTTACCAATACTACATTAAAAATCCACTATGGGTATTTAACTTCCTTTATAAATCATGCTCTCAACATCTTTTCCACTTCAGCGTTTATGGTCTCGTACCTTTCCTTGTTAAAGCACCTCATTTTCTGCCTCACTGGTCTTGCCCCTTTCTATATTGCCAATTTGTGGCAAGCTACCTTGAGATCAATTCCTCGCATGTCCTCATGCGACCGGGCAAATATCTATGCATGGGACTGTAGGCACTTCACCAGCCCGCCTCTTATTGCCTCGCCCAATCCTGAACCGATCCTTACCACTCTGCTCAGGTTACTCTTGCTCACCAAAACCTCCTCCAGTTTCTCAACTGGCTCCTGGCGACCTTTTTTAGAATCTCCTCGGTTATCCAGAGTGGTAGCTTGTAGTGTCTTCTTGGCCGCTGTAGCGTAACAGCTCCTCGCCATTCTCTAGTCACCTTTTACTAAGCCCACGACTCCGTTTACTCTGTATTTCAATGCCAGATAATGTGCGGATATAACGCATTGGTTTGCCCTCATAAAAGGTCGCCCCAATATCATCTGGTAGGGGCTTTTCTCTTCTACTACTACAAAGTCTAGCATCATTGTCTTTTCAGATGGTTTCGCTCCTACGGTAATCGGCAGCTCGACGATCCCCCTCGGGGGTCAACCGTCCTCTTCCAAATCCTTTCAAGGACGTGTTTGTCCGCTTTAATTTTGAATCCACAATCCCCTTATCGTCTAGGGCCAACTTAAATAGTACGTCGACCGAGCTGCCTGTATGCACCAATATTCACCGAAATTCTTTACTCGCCACCATCACTTTAATCACTAGTGCATCCTCATGAGGGTATAAAAAACCCTCTTCATCATCATCTGTCCACATAATGGGAACTTGTCTTACTTTCGCCCTCTTGATTGTTGGCAAGTTGAAAAGTATCTCTTTGCTGGTCAAAGCATATCTCCTATAATTCTTCCGTTCTCTGTTTGAATCGCCAGCTAGAGGTGGCAATATGGGTCAGGATTCGTTTATTTGATTCGATTCGATTCGATGCAAATTAAATGGGTTTGGGTTTAAAAAAATTAATTCGTTTAATAAATGGGTGAATTCAATTCGATTTGCTAATTAAACGAATCGAATGAGGGTTTAAAGATTTTGATTCTTTTATTCGTTTAGGATTCGTTTAATATATAGGTCATAAACGAATCGAATACAGATCAATTCGTTTAATATTCGTTTATTATTCGGTTAATTAAATTACTTTTGTATCCCTAAATTTATTTGAAAACTTTTTAAAATTTAGAGGTTAATATTGTAATTTTAAGCTAAAGCAAAGTCAAAGCAATCGAAGCAGTCGACCCTAATCTTAATTCTTACATTTCACATCTCTTTACCTTCATCTCTTTCCCTTCATCTCTTAGCAATTCAGGGTTGATTTCACAGCTCATCAACGTCACTTAACCAGCAGCAGTCCACCAAAGTAAGCTCCACTTCTTTTTCCCCTTTTTTATTATTTTTGCATCCAAGTGCTAGCTTTTTCATTTCGAAAGTATGTTGTAAACCATGTATGCTTTTAGCTTTTTCCATCAAGACGATTTCAAAGAGTCCATTAGTGCTAGGCTGTTAGCTTTTTTATTTTTTGTTCATATTCTTCAATTATGTCGTTGTTAAAAATTTTAAAAAAATAAAAAAAATATATATACATAATATTAGTGCAAGCCTTTTTATTTCTTGCTCATATTCTTCAATTATATCACTGTTAAAAAATTAAAAATTAATCAATTAATTTAAATATATATATAATCTTTTATTCTTCAATTAATTTGAATTATTTCGTTTATATATGTTAATAACATTTTATTTACTTTTTGGTGTAGGATTTTTATTTTCAAGGTGAAAAAGACAAACGAAGAGAATTAAAGAAATTACCTTACTTTATAATTTGAATTTTAATTATTGTTATTTGTATTATTAGGGATTTATAATTTGGTATTTGGATGACTGCATAATATGGTTTGAGTTATTTATATTTTGTTCTAGGATGCTAAATTTGTAATTTTTTATATTTTATTTTACTTAATTTTGTTTATTAATTATATTTTTCTAAACGAATTGTAACGAATCCTGATTCGATTCGATTAGTTAAGGATAAATGAATAATAAATGAATTCGGATTCAATTCGATTCATTTATCAATTCTATTAAACGAATTAAAAAATCGAACCGAATATTCGTTTAATAAACGAATCAAATCTGAATCCATAGAATCTTGACCCAATTCGTTTAAAATTCGATTTGAATTCGATTAATTTATTTGTTTTGCCACCCCTATCTCCAGCCAATGTTGGCCATCCTACTATCACCTGAATAGTTGGCTGTTCTCGCTCTAGGCTCCTCTCAACTCCATCACCCAGCGTATATTATGATTCAATGATGGGGGACACTCCATCTACATATTCATCCAAATATCGGTTCCTCACCAAATCTTCCACCTGATCCTTTAGGTCACGACATTGGCTGATAGTGTGACCATGAGTGTCGTGGAATTTGCAGAATCTGCTCTTATCACGTCTGTGAGCAGGTTTTGTTATAGGGGCAGGAAGGTATAGCAAGCCTCGTCCTTTGATTCTCTCATACAACTCCTCCATAGAGACTTTCAATGGGGTGTATTGTTTGTACGTCAAGCTCTGATCAATCAGTTGGACCGCTCGGCTATCGTGGATATCGTCCCAGGCTGGTATTATAGGTAGCTGGTTTGGTCGACTAGCCCTGGAGTTAACTACATGCAGTGCCCTGAGAGCGTTGTGATAAGGATGGGCAGCCACCTGTCGAAATTCTCTTTGCCGTTCCGGGAATGGGGGGCGTTGAGGCTCAGCTCGGCTGTGTTGGAACTATTGCGGTCTCTGAGTCATTGGATTAGGGCGAGACCGAGTTGATATTCCACCCATCACTGACAATTCCCCAACTCACTTTCCCGACCTGCTCCCACCCAGGGTTATTTTTTCCTTTCGCCTCAACTCTTCTAGTTGCTTACTGTTGTGCAAATTTTATTGAACTCGCAAGCGCACGAATCTATTGTAGTATAGCTTAATGGTGCGAGTGTCGATCCCACGAGGAGGTGGATTTTAATTATTTATAGAATTAATTCTGTAAATGGATGGTTGGATTTATGGTGGAAATGATTTGAAATATGCTAAAACTTAAATTAAAATGGCAAGATTAAATTCTGAAATTGGAAATAAAATGGCAGAAATAAATTGAAGTGTAAATCTATTAAATGACGTACTTGGGTATCTGGATCCGTATCAACATGCAGCATGGGCTAAATATTCCATATTAATACCAATTAAATCATGAGAGGGAAATCCACACCTCATGAACCACGCTCTAATAAATATGGTGCTAAGGGCTTATCGTGCCAAATAATAATAACCTTATACTAGGAAGCCGGTGAAACCAGGGCAGTATTAGATAAGATTAGTATTATTTGTCGACGAGAAGTCAAAACATCCACAAAAACTAGAGGGGAAGAGAAAATAAATTTACCAAATCAAGCCCATGACACATGTTGAGACTTCACCTTCAACCCAAGCTTGAAAGAAAATTAGCCACTCATAGTTGAACTAGGGGCAAAATGGGAATTTATTAAAATACGAAGAAAATACAAGATAGAGAGAGAATTACAGAAAATGAACCCTAAAAATGGATTCAGAGGTCCTTAATTAGGGGGGGGAGGCCCCCTTTTTATAGTTACATCGAGTAAATCATGGCCATCGGATTAAAAACAGTTTGGACGCTCAGGATTTCGCCACGTCATCAGCCACTATTTGCACAGTACAGTCAACCGCCACTATTTGCACAGTACAGTCAACCGCCACTATTTACACAGTAACGACAACAGTACCCGTATATGTGAATAGTACCGTACATGTGAACAGTACCGTACGTGTGAACAGTGTCATTTTTCCTTTTATACTCCTCCTAAGGTTTTCGACCGTCCTGAGTTCAAAAATGATGTCCGTTTTGCCATTTGATCTCTCATTTATTGTGAAATGACTATGATACCCCTAAAATACATCAAATACTTAATTAAAATAAAACACACATAATTAAAGTACAAGAAATTTAAACACATAAAAGTAACGGTTGTTAGCAATATTTGATATATAAAATAACAATTTCTCCTTTATAAATATGCACTTTCTAACACTCAACACACCCCCCAACCAGCTTATTGCTAGTCCCTAGCAAATAAAGCGAAAACAAAAATTCAAAAAATAATTTTTTTTTTAAACCTCTTTTTATTCAATCAGATTAATGATAACAATTAAATAAAAGTATAAGCATTATCTCAAGTTTAAAGAAACATCACACCCACATCAACCATCCACATGAATCAACCCAGTAGACTTTGTTGTAGCTACCTTTAAGAATGACATGTTAAACCCCAAAATCTCACTGGAAGTAGTGACACTCTCACAAAGAAATTAAACCCAAATAAAAATAGTCACTCCAATGAATGGTAATTGAGAGAAGATAATAAGAAGTGGTCTCACATGCTCTCACCAAAAAGAAATATGCCCTTAACTTAGAAATAATACGATCTCCAGTCAAATAAAAATGTTAGTCAACCCATTTTATTTATTATTATTATTTTTTTTTTATGCATCACTACATCTTTTTAGCCCATATAACTAGCTTCTACTTCAGATTATAGTTCCCTAAAATCAAGAAGGACTTTTATTAGGACGTAACGTAGGCTAGGGACATAGCTAACAAAGAAGGAAAATAGGGAAGACAAAATGTATGTTTGAGAAAAATGCATAGAATTTTTTTTTTTTTTTTTTAAAGTTGCAAGGTGGATTTCACCTATTATTGTTGTTTTTTTTTTGAAGCAACAATTTTTGTTTCTTTTTTTTTTTTGAACTAGGCATAACTTTAATATACAAAATATTTATTTACAGTTTTCTCAAACATAAAAAGGTGATGGATCTTGTAAGATATTGGGTAATACTCCAAATCGGAGTGGGTCAAGATAATAAGTTGAGAAAGAAAAGTTTTTTTTTTTTTAAAGGCTCAAAAGGGCTAACTATGGATATTCATAAAAGGGATGGCTACAAAGGCTCAAACGGATCAAAGAGGGCCTTTCCATCATCTTTTAGGACTCTAAATAATCTTCTATATCTACTAATTAAATGGGCTTCCAAATGTAACAACACATTCTTTTTTTTTTAATTTTTTTTTAGGGCTAACTCAAAAGCAATCTAGAGATCGTGTACACAATAATAAACTGCTAAGCTGTATAAAGAATGGGCAAAAGGGTTACTCTCCAAGAAAAATGATAGGCTCAAAAACTCACTTGGTATTTATTATGACATGTTCATTCCTTCAAGCAACTCATTTTTGTCTCCGACATCAACATGTAGAGTAGCAAACATAGTCTAACATCACTTCAGACTAAAGATAATACAAATACTAAAATTTGAAATCATCATGTTATCCAATGTTAAAACAAATCAAAAAAAAAATTTTTTTTTTTTTAAAGAACACCCTACCCCCCAACCTATTCTAAACGTAAAAAGAAAATATGCATGCAGAAATGTGAAAATGATGCAGAAAAATTAATTAGAAAATGATAGAAAATGATTTTTTTTTTAAGAAGATGCGTTTCTAGAGGCACTACACTCTATATTCAACCATCTTTGACTCAAAAATTTTTGTTGGAAAATGTATATTTATAAAGGAGAAATTAAAAAGAAAAAGAAAAATGAACATCAAAACATAACAAAGAAAAAGAAAATATAAAAAAAATTTTATTTTTTTTTTATTTTCAAACAATGAAGATGCGTTTCTAGAGTCACTACACACTATATTCAGCCATCTTCAACACAAAAAGTTAGCAACAGTTAGTTTCTACAACAAAAAAATTAGTAAAAACTTAACCAAGATTCCACAATTGTCCATTATTCCCTCCGCCCAACCAGAACGAAACATTGTCCTCAATGTTTTAAAGAAAAGAAGTAGAGTTTAGAAGACATCACCTGGTTGGTGCAACACAGAAGAAAATATTTACAGGCGAAGAGTTAAATCTAATTTGTACTTCTTACTGCGGCTATTGTTACCATCATCATTTGAACGCTTCAACACAAAGCTCCAGGGGTCTGGCTCTGGTTTATAAGCTTGTAACATGTCAAGTAGCTCATTAGCAGTGTGAGCACAAATAAAAAGTTTTTTCGCACTGGAAGGAATAAAGTAGTTTTTTTATTGCATGGTTAAGAAATGCGATAAAGCCATCATAAAAATTATTGACATTTAACAAACCGATGGGTTTCTGGTGAATGTGCAGTTGGGCCCAAGATGCTAGTGTGATAAGTGCCTCTAGTGTTGCAAGATCTCCTGGCAGGAAAATAAAAGCATCAGCATGATCGAGCATTTCAGTTATCCGTTCTTGCATACCTGAGACGACTAATTCTTCTCCATTCGTGGAGTCAGACACACTGCCCAAAGGTTTTAGGACTCTAGGGATGATGCCTAACACTTGGCTTCCTCTGACAAGAGCAGCTTCTGAGACCAATTTTGATAACCCTCGGTTACCTCCTCCATACACTAAGTGTAATTTTCTCTCTGCTATGTTTCGACCAAGATCTATGGCTACATCAACGAACTCTTTATGTTTACCATAGGTAAATCCAGAAAGCACACAAATGTTCTTGAATTGTCTATTGGGAGTAGCTGCCATTGGGATATTTCTCAAAAACAATTTGTGAGTGCTTAACAAAAAGTCATATTTAAGATTCTTGGTGACAATGGATCACAACTGTGTATGAGGTGGCGGGTCAATGTCAAAAACGCGTAAAGCACATGGCTCGATAGTCAAAAAGCAAACAGAAAAAACAAACAGTAAGAAAATTATTAAAGACAATAATGCACTGATAAAACAATAGTGAAATAAAATAAAATAACAGTAAAGTAAAAGGATATTTACAGGTAGTTGCGACTGTGGCTCACATCTTCCTCTGGTTTTACGTCCAGAAACGGCTTGAACGCCCTCTATGGGTCGAGGATAGGCTTCCCATCCAATTTTCTTATAAACTGGCAAACAGGGTCTTTTATAGTCAGATTCCCGAGACTATATCGTGCATGCTCTTTCTGGAATAAAGGCCATAACTGGAGAATCGCTCCTTGCACATATCCACTGGGATGCGTTTCAAGAGACAAAAGGATATCATCCAATGACTCCTTATTCAAGCCATCCCTAATGAATTGAATTTTATCTTCCCTGTTATCAGATACCATTCCTAAAGAACATCGGTTTTTATTGCAATTCATTCTGGCACACTTATGACAAGCAACAGAAATTCTTCGAGCTCGTCGTTTTCTTGCATAGTTTCCTTTCCCACAACCAGGCATGTATGCAATAAGTTTTGGAGGTAACTCACCTGCCAATCGTACTTTTGCTTCAATTAACCAACGGATGTCAGCAGGTATGTTATTCCTCATGAGCAGTCGCATGCGTTCGGACCGAGTTTTGTAGATCGTAAGGAGGGCATTCTGAGGGAGTGAAGGGAATCGCTTGTGAAGCTTCGCTAGAATCTCGGTTCTGTCCATTCTTTCACCTCAGAATATCAGTTATTATGGGAAACTGAAGTAACCGACTTGATTGTCACGGAGTACCGTTATCCGCCATTTCACCGGGGTAACAAACTAAAGCACACAAACAGAAAAACAAATTAAAACACACAAAGAAAATTAAAATCGTCCTCTTATTGAATTTACCTCAAGCTCCAACTGGATGTCGAAAATACTTTTCTCAATATCTCTGAGTTGGCGTTCTAAACCCTCAACATAGGCTACCAACTCTGGTGGTTGTAGAGCCCAAATGCGATGTGTTTTACAAGAGTGAATCTGTCTTTTGAGATGAGTTTTGACACGTTGAAGTGGTTTAAGAATGTTCAGGAGGAACGGTCTAAGTAAGAGACTCATGATTAACAATGATAAAAGAAAAGTTAATGACAAAAGAAACACACTTATGCAAAAATAAATTCAATTAGCAAAAGAATAAAAATAAATAAAGAAAGAAAAGTCAAACCACCGAAAAGAAAAAATCAATTCAAATCTGGTGGGTCACTTAAATTTATTTCGGTGTCTTCTCCATGTGGTTGGTATTCTAGATATGGCTTTAATCTTTGACCATTAACTTTAAACGTGACACCGTTCTTTGGGTCCTTAATTTCAATTGCCCCATGTGGAAAAACAGTATGAACAATAAATGGACCAGACCATCGAGAGCGTAACTTACCTGGGAATAGGTGCAAGCGAGAGTTGAATAAAAGCACTTTCTGACCTGGAGTGAAAGATTTTCTCATAATATGCTTGTCATGGAAGACTTTCATTTGTTGCTTGTAAATTTTGGCATTTTCGTACGCGTCATTGCGAATTTTTTCAAGTTCTGCCAGTTGTAATCTTCTTTCTGAGCTAGCTTGATGCATGTCAAAATTGAATTTCTTGATAGCCCAATATGCACGATGCTCGAGTTTTGGTGGTGATTCTGATGATGGGATGAGTTTCTTCTCTGATGGCGCTAGTTGTTCAACTCTTGGCTTCCATTTATTAGTGTCCATAGATGGTGCTGAATCAAGTAGGGCGTTGACCTCATCGACCGATCTGTCAATATCAAAATCCAAACCAAAGTGTGTTAAACATGTTTGTAAAGGATCATCACTAAGGTTTGAAACAAAAGAGTTATCAACTAATGCTTCAATTAAGTCCACATCAACAATTCCATCATATGTGTTGTGAGGTTGTTTGGCAATATTGAAGATGTTTAGCTCCATAGTCATGTTGCCGAAGGACAACTGCATATTTCCAGTTCTGCATTGAATATGAGCATCCGCAGTTGCCAAGAAAGGTCGGCCTAGGATAATGGGGATGTGCTTTCTTGAATCCTGTATTGGTTGAGTGTCAATTACAATGAAGTCAACAGGAAAATAAAACTTGTCTACCTGGATAAGCACGTCCTCCACAATACCACGAGGTATTTTCGTGGACCGATCTGCAAGTTGTAACACCACTGGAGTTGGGTGTAATTCTCCCAGTCCAAGTTTCACAAAAACTGAATAAGGCAACAAATTTACACTAGCTCCTAAATCCAACAAAGCATTCTCAATTGTGTGGTTCCCTATACTACATGAGATAGTGGGGGAACCTGGATCTTTGCATTTTAAAGGAATTTTATGTTGGAGTATAGAACTAACGTTTTCTGTTAAAAATGCCTTCTTTTGAACATGCATATTTCTCTTTTTAGTACACAGATCTTTAAGAAACTTGGCATAAGATGGAACTTGCTTAATAGCATCAAGTAGTGGGATGTTAACACTTACCTGTTTGAAGATTTCGAGAATCTCACCTGTGGATTTTCCCTTTTTTCCTTTTGCTAACCTATGAGGAAATGGAGCTTTGGGAACATATTCTCGAGGGTTGGTTTCTTCTTTTTCCTCCGGTGATGAGTCCTCAACACTCACAGGTACAATTTGATTGTCTTTTGTCACTGGCATTTCCACTTTATTGTCGACTTCTTTTCGTTTCCGCAAGGTCATGACAGCTTTTACCTCTCCATGCTGCTGTGGTGAACTGCTACTTGCTTCATGCACTCCTTTAGGGTTAGGCACTGGTTGACTTGGAAACTTACCTTTCTCAATGGTCATTGCCAAAGTCTGAACTGAAGAAGCAAGTTGTCCCACCATCTTCTCAAGGCTTGAAATTGATTGAGCTTGTGAGTTGAAACCCGCTCTCAATTCATTGCGTAGTCCATCAATGGTGCGGTTCTGTTGCTCAATCATGGAGTGAGTAACATTCTTGAAATTCTGAAATGCATCCTCCCATGGTCTGGGTTGAGAGTAGTTTTGGTTCTGATTGAATGGTCTGAATGGGGGATGAGAGGCTTGAGGATTTTGAGCAATTGGTTGCATTGGTGGAGCTGGAGTTGCTGGTTCATTTTGTTGGAATCCTTGAGACCATGAAAAATTGGGGTGGTCTCTCCATCCAGGGTTATATGTGTTGGAGTATGGGTTGTAATTTGATGGTTTTTTCATTACTCCTATGGTATTGGCTTGATCTGGATATGAGTCAAGGTCATGTGGCTCTATTGATTTAGCAGTCGATAACGATGCTATTTGTCGAGAGAGACCTTCAACTATTGCTTTGACTTCTGTGATTTCTGAACTAGATTCGCCAATTTGAACCTCATTTACTCCCTTAACTCTTCGAGTATTCCTGAGTGATCGACTCCGTTGTTGGGAATTATCTGCTTGTCGCTGGAAGAATTCCCAAATCTCTGATGCACTTTTTGACATTAGCTCTCCTCCACTTGTCGCTATTAGCCATTCTTGCACATTTGGTAATAAGCCCTCTAAAAAGTATTGGCATTGGTGCCATTTCTCGTACCCATGATGTGGACACTTCAAGAGTAGCCCATTGAATCACTCCCATGTTTCGAAAAACTGCTCGTCATCTCTCTGGGTAAACTCCGAGATTTCCCTGCGAATAGCATTTGTTTTATGAACTGGGAAATATTTATTTAAAAATTTTGTAACCATTTGTTCCCATGATGCAATACTATTAGCAGGTAATGTATTAAGCCATGAACGAGCTCTATCCTTTAAAGAAAATGGGAATAATCTAAGTTTTACATCATCATCTGAAAAATTCTCATATTTAAATGTTTGACAAATTGCATGAAAATCATTCAAATGATTGTATGGGTCCTCATTTTCTAGGCCATAGAACGTGGGGAGACAATTTAACACACTAGGTTTTAATTCAAAACTCCTAGCAGTTACATTTGGGTACCGTATGCATGATGTGCTCAAATTAGCTAAGGGACTAAAGTAGTCCTTAAATGGCCTCTCCTGTGGTGCTTGTAAATCCATTTTGTTTTTAATGTTTTTATGTGTGCGAAGTGTTTTTTCTAATTCAAGGTCTATAGGTTCAAGATTGGGTAATAATGACCTACGACCATGCATACAAGAAATACAAGAATAAATGGAAAACAAAACAAATAAAATAAAAATAAAAATAAGAGCAAAACAAATAAAGAAGAAGGAGAAATTGCGATACTAACCTTGTTGCGCTATTACAAACTTACTATAAAAGAACAAATACGTGAAATAAACTAACTAAAAATAAATTAATAAGATAAATAAAAATGACAAAGAAGAAATAAAAATAAACTTGAAAATTAAATTACATAATTTAAAGTAGAAAAAAAGAAAAGAAATGCTAACCTCTAAGTGTAGATTCAAAAAAAAAATACAAAAGAAAATTAAATGGAAATATTCACAAAAATTAATTCTATGAATTAAAATTACTTATCTCCCCGGCAACGGCGCCAAAAACTTGTTGTGCAAATTTTATTGAACTCGCAAGCGCACGAATCTATTGTAGTATAGCTTAATGGTGCGAGTGTCGATCCCACGAGGAGGTGGATTTTAATTATTTATAGAATTAATTCTGTAAATGGATGGTTGGATTTATGGTGGAAATGATTTGAAATATGCTAAAACTTAAATTAAAATGGCAAGATTAAATTCTGAAATTGGAAATAAAATGGCAGAAATAAATTGAAGTGTAAATCTATTAAATGACGTACTTGGGTATCTGGATCCGTATCAACATGCAGCATGGGCTAAATATTCCATATTAATACCAATTAAATCATGAGAGGGAAATCCACACCTCATGAACCACGCTCTAATAAATATGGTGCTAAGGGCTTATCGTGCCAAATAATAATAACCTTATACTAGGAAGCCGGTGAAACCAGGGCAGTATTAGATAAGATTAGTATTATTTGTCGACGAGAAGTCAAAACATCCACAAAAACTAGAGGGGAAGAGAAAATAAATTTACCAAATCAAGCCCATGACACATGTTGAGACTTCACCTTCAACCCAAGCTTGAAAGAAAATTAGCCACTCATAGTTGAACTAGGGGCAAAATGGGAATTTATTAAAATACGAAGAAAATACAAGATAGAGAGAGAATTACAGAAAATGAACCCTAAAAATGGATTCAGAGGTCCTTAATTAGGGGGGGGAGGCCCCCTTTTTATAGTTACATCGAGTAAATCATGGCCATCAGATTAAAAACAGTTTGGACGCTCAGGATTTCGCCACGTCATCAGCCACTATTTGCACAGTACAGTCAACCGCCACTATTTGCACAGTACAGTCAACCGCCACTATTTACACAGTAACGACAACAGTACCCGTATATGTGAATAGTACCGTACATGTGAACAGTACCGTACGTGTGAACAGTGTCATTTTTCCTTTTATACTCCTCCTAAGGTTTTCGACCGTCCTGAGTTCAAAAATGATGTCCGTTTTGCCATTTGATCTCTCATTTATTGTGAAATGACTATGATACCCCTAAAATACATCAAATACTTAATTAAAATAAAACACACATAATTAAAGTACAAGAAATTTAAACACATAAAAGTAACGGTTGTTAGCAATATTTGATATATAAAATAACAATTTCTCCTTTATAAATATGCACTTTCTAACACTCAACACTTACTCTTTATCTTTGCTTTTTTTCTTCTTCAATTTCTATGTCCTTCTTCGCCTGCTCATACCCCGTCGAATAATTCTGAACGATGGGACTTCTCAAGTTGTACCACAATCGGCCTATCCTCACACCCTCTTTTAGTCCCCTCAATGCTTACGGGTGATTGAAAGTTCCCAAATCGAGCACGGCCCGATGATATCTTTTCACAAAATCCCGAGGAGATTCGTGTTCCTCCTGCTTCATCCCCATCAATTCCATCATATCGTCCTTGGGGGCTACTGCTCCTCGGAGCTGCTCAGCCAGCTCTTGGCACATCTGCTCATATCCCCTCATACTTCCTCGTGGCAACTTACGATACCAATCTCGGGCTTGTCCCTCTAGTGTCAATGGGAACATCCTGCACCTCTATGCTGGTGGTAACCCCTGCACACCCGTCATGTCGTTGAAACGCTTAATATGCACCAACGGGTCACTCCTCCTGGAATATTTGAGGCCGGGAAAGCAAAAATCTCTTGGGATTATAGTACCCATGATCTTGGTTGATAGCGGAGATTCTTCATCCAGCATTATCCTCCAGCTCGGGGGTTTTCTCTTGTCTTGTATCTCGTCCATCACCTGCGCCAACCTACATACCTCAACCTCCAATTCTAAAGCACGGTTAGGATCGCGCGCAGCCATTTGATCTCGCTCTTACTCGGTATTATGCAGCCGTTGTCTGAGCTCTCATTCATCAATATTTGCTCTTCGGCCATCAATTTCCAGAACTCGTCTAGAACGAGATTAGTCCCTCCCTTCAGCTATACACTTTTCTAACTCGTCTAGAACGAGATTAGTCCCTCCCTTCAGCTACACACTTTTCTAAGATCTGACCTGCACTTTCATGGGAATGCACCCCTTAGGGTTGGTCTACCGGTGAAGGGATCTCTTTGATTCTACACCTCCGTAGGCTGGGTTCTGCCACGGCTTCATCTCTCACCACGGTGGTTTCACAATCCCTTCTCCACTTATCCCTCAACTCATGTAATATAGTCGTGAGAGTTTCTATTTGTTTCTCCATCCACTCCAATCGATCTTGCATCATCCTTTCTCTAGCTTCATTCGCGATCTCTCGGAGAGTGATTGTTTCAACAGTTTCATTGTCACCCCCTAAGGCATCCTTCCTTGATAAAACCATAACCGACCGTTCGTGTGCTTCCTCTGATGACTACTAGTTTTGTGGTAGCTTTTTATCTAGCTCCCCATAGACGGCGCCAAAATGTTAATGCTGAAATTTGCTCGCCCTTTATCCGACCAGATCCTTTCACAAACGTTTAGATGATTAATAGATAAGACGTCACCTCTTTCATGTCTCGATGATTGCTTGAATCCATGGGGCTAGAATTTCCCTTTTTGTCCTCTTTCTAAGCCTGCGTTCAGAAAAGCGGATCAGAGATACCGGTGGTTTTATCGGCGTAAACCCTCCGATGCTTAAGTTAGCACAAGGTGTTTACGGGAAAA
Source organism: Citrus glauca (assembly GCA_029633175.1). NCBI lineage: Eukaryota > Viridiplantae > Streptophyta > Magnoliopsida > Sapindales > Rutaceae > Citrus > Citrus glauca. Next base: position 41,946,945 of record JAQOOD010000003.1, on the reverse strand, counting down.
CTAAGTAATTTAGATTGTGTGATTTCTTGTAATATGCTCAAAATTTTGTATAGAAAATAATCTGACTTCAATTTGGCAGAATTTTTCCTTTTTCTCTCAATTTTTATGTTCCCTTTTTCATCGGTTTTCTGACTTCTTATAGTTGTTGTCCCACATTTCTGTGTACTCTTCATGCCCCCATTTTTCTAGTGATGGCAGACCCTCGTGGGCCTCCAACCACTAGATTGTGGGTAAACGTGGGACATCATGTCTCTCTCAGCGGTTCGGGGCATAGCGAAACTGTTACGATTTTGTGAGATCATGTGTCCTTTCTTTGGGTGATGGGTATTTGGTCGGTATATTTCTCTGGTTGGTGCATGTTTGTATAAGACGTTTTACTAGGATTCTTCTCGTGCCATTCAGCTAAAGAGATTCGCCTCGGGGTGAGAGATGAGGGCATGGCCAAGCTGGAACTTTTTATTACTTAACAAGAATTCTAATTATTAAATTCAAGGAGAACTCTGATCACCGATGCCACTGAAAAATTCTATTTATATATTTTTTATTATTATATATAATACATAGAATAAATGTTCAATGAAAGTCTAATATACAACTGAAACCCACTAAAGTCCAGGATGAGAAAACAAAAGAAATACTTCCACATATTGGGAGATTTGAATCTTTCATTTTTCTCGATATTAGAATTAAGAGGAGGAGGTGCAGATGAACTGAAGCAAAGGGTTGGTGGTGAAAAATTTTGTATGTGTAAAGAATTGAGTTGTGGATATAGGGGACTTAAGTGTAATCGAAAGAGAGTTTTTAAGCCATAGTGCAGATTGCATTCAGTTTATGGGTCGATGTGCAAATAATTTGTTAACGTGGCGAAATCTGTTATGGTCGTTACTATTGTTCCTGGAATTTTTCTTGAAACTTCATCATAAAAGGGGCTTTTGCATAGCCTTTGGTGTGCGTGTGATTTCTCTTTCGTTTCCTCATCAAATTATGTAATTCTTCATTTGATAAAAAGCTTGTAATCTCTTCTGCAATGTATGATCAGTGCGTAATCATTTTGAGCAATAAGAGCTTGTGTGTTTTTCCTTCAAACAGTTTTGTTTTGGTTAGTTTGTTAGTTTCTGTGTTCATCTGATTTAATTGCTCTTGTTCTCTGTTCTTGATCTGTTCGTGGAATTTTTCTTTGGTTATTTGTTCTCAAATTTCAACCGTATATAAAGTTTGAACTCTAATTGCTTTTAATGTATTGATCAAGAATAATCCTAAGAGTTCTCAATTGAAATTTTAATGACTATTTTTATTGTTTTGGATATAGAAATTGCATTAAGAAAAAATTATTGTCAAATTCAGAGGATAACGGGAAATAATTATGCTTCAAAAGGCCAGAGATTAGAGAATAAAGAAGCATTCATTACTGATATAAAAACTGCTTCTATTTGGATTTTGGAAGGGGTGAAGTTTTGAACTTCAGTTGTTCCTCTAAAATCAAAAGCAGCAATTAAGCGTTCTCAATTAGAAATAGCAAAGAAGACTTATTGGTACCTTACTGAAGCTAACATTATGGCACGGTTGTTCATATGTAATGGCTGCTCTGTTATGCTAGCTTCTATGTTTTTGCTTCTATTTTTGCCTATAGTTTTGAACATAAATTCTTGCTCAAATAACCCATAATTAAATAACACTAATATGGCTCATGAAATCCTATAATAGCTAATTACGCAACTTTCTCCTCCTCCTCCTCAATTATGTCTTCCCCTGGTCGTACACTAAATTCAAAATTCAATGCCCCGAAAAACAACACAAGAAATCTTTGAGTTAGTTCGTGACCAGTTTATATATAGTAGCAATTGAAAAATGAAAAAGAAGAAAAGAGTTAATTATTATTCAGACCTTCACTTATTAAGAAGTTTGTTCTGCTATTGGGTGAGATCAAGCTCTCAGCATATACTTCCACATGATACTTTCTAACATTTTCTTGAAAGCCATCAATCATAAAATCTTCATACTTTTTTCAATCCTTTGGATCAATAAGTACAAATTTCTCATCTATAACAGACAAAATAAAATCACTGTCCTTCATGGAACATAATGGCTGCAATGCCTGAACTGAATTGGCTAATGAAATTTGAGTCCAGGATTCTCTCAGCCCATATTCTTTCATAATCCAAAATTCTTTTCTTTCTCGACATGGAACATAGTCTTCTTTTCTTTCTCGACATATGTCTCTGTACTTTTCTCTCTCTACTGATCCACACTTTTTCATACTTCTAACTATCATTTTGTTTTTTTTTTTGTTGAGTTGTGATTTATTCAATTATTTTTTATTTTTAATGACAATTATTTAATATTTAGTTCGTTTTGATATTGATTAGTGATTGAAAGTGTATTTTAGAAGACTTCCGGTCTCTTGAAAAAAGGAAAAATGGAGAAGAAGAAGAAGAAGTGTTCTTGATTTTTTTTGTAGGCATTAAAGTTAAACGGTTTGAAATGATATTTTGTTTTAATTTCACTCATTAATCTCATTCAGGATAAAATTATAAATGCAAATAAATGGGGTTTCATAAGTATTTTTAATAGTGTTAAAAGGTCTACTCACTAAATAATAACATGTTTTACCCAAACCAATCCGATTAATAAAGTTATTGGGTTGGGTTGATCATGTTAAAAATCAAAATTAAAAATTAAATAAATAAAAAAGGCATAAAAACTATCTGTTACTTGAAAATAAAAAGAATTTCTAATAGTTAGTTCTAATGTCCCATATCCAAAATATGCATATTAAATAAATATTATAAGTTAAAAATAAAATATCCAAGAAATAATGAATGAATGAAATACCATATTTTTGTAGAGAATTAAGAGTGTGATTTTAATTTTGATATTGTGCATATTAAAATGTGCAAAACAATAAATTATATGTACAAACGAGTGCAGACACATTTTTCAATAAGAAGTTAAAAGATATTTATGCATGAAAAAAGCCTACATTTGTAGTTATTCTAATTTTTAAAAACAAAATTTACATTTAGATCCCTAAAATTTACGTATAAGTATAAAAGTTTCAAATATTGTCTATTATTTTTTTGACATGCCTATTCCTTGTGGATAATTCTGTCTCATCACTAATGTTGTTTCTTGTTTACAAAAAACAAATGTCATCTCCTTTTACAATTTTTATAGCATCTCAAAATAGACAATAGGGGGATTTTGAATTTTTTAAGTCTCAATATAGTCTCTAATCTTGTGAGGAAGATTTTCTTTCAATAATTTGGAGGTAAACAGAACATAACTTTTTGGACTAAAGCCTAACTCTGCTAATTAGTAATTGGTGGTATCCTTTTCAAGACTTGAGTCTTTAGATTCGAGTTTTATATAGTGTGCATGTGTATTTAATTAATATTTTTAAAAAAAATTACATCAAATACTAATATTCATGACATAATTTAGTTCATAATTTTTTTAAATACATCGAAAAATATAATTTTTTAACAACTTAAAGGCATGACAAATTTCAAGATATAAATATCAGTCAAAATAAGTGAAAGAAATAATGGTGTCAATTCTAATTTCTTAACTAAATTAATTACTGCATGAGCCCCAAATACGATACGAGAGTTTAATGGCTAACTTGGCACAAGAACGTGAATAGTTAACTCATTTAAGAAATAATTCAACAAAAAATATAATTGATAAGAATGCAATATTGAAATGAATTTTTTACGGAACACTGAATTAATGATTATTAAGCAAGAACAATAAAAAAATAAAATTAAAATAAAGATTAACCATTGATAAGCTTCAACAAGAACTTAACACAACCCTCAATCCTAATTCAAATTATAAATGTCATTCATATATTCATTATAAATCAATAACAAAGGTTATAAATGTTTAGAAATTCTAGAGCGAAGGAAGCTATCGCCGGGGAATCAACAACTAATTGATGTAATTGTGGCACGACTAGGGATGACAAATATCCAATTATGAATGGATATAAATCCATCATTATCCATGATGGATATATTCATATCCATATCCAGTATTTAATATTGGACATGGATATGGATTTTATCCATATAGATATGGATATCCATGGATATCCATAAATATTTAATTTTTATTATATAAAAATAATAATAAAAATAATAATTTAAAATAATTAAAACCAGAATAAGATTCTAATATCAAATAAAAAATAATAAACATAACAAATATCATAACTATGAATTAAAAAAAATATAATATGAAATTACAAATTAAGTTCAAATTAAATACAAAAAGTTCATTCTTCTAACGCATCATTAATCTCCAATCTTCTACACATCATTAATCTCCAACTAGATCATCATCGTTAATCTGCAAATTAAAGCAAAACACAGATAATATTAAATGCACAACGACCCAAATGAACATAGAAGGCTTTCAAATGCTCACATACGACTCTCGCCAACTCCCACTCTACTTCAGTAGGCAAGTGCTTATATTGGTTATCACGATGCATCAAACGAGTAAAAACATCTTTATAAATCAAAGCAACTTCAAGCATTAAATATGTTGAATTCCACCTAGTTTTACAATCAAGCACTAAACTCTTAGAACAATTTAACTTCAATTGATGATTAGCCGTATCTTCAAACAACTCTATCCTTTTAGGTGATGATGTCCAGTAATTACCACAGTTTCTAACTTTTTCAATCCCATCTCCTATCGCACCTAACCCATCCTTAACAATTAAATTTAAAATGCGAGCACAACATCTCACATGCAATAATTTTCCATTTAATAAGAATGAACCAGGAGGAAACTTATCCAACAAAAGCAGAATCATAGCATCATTAGTAGAACAATTATCAATGGTTATTGTAGATAACCTTCGATCTACATTCCAATCCAACAGACACTTAGCCAACTCATTAGAAAGTGCTTCAGCAGTATGTGGAGAAGGCACATATATAATAAATCTACACAATTCATAAAAAATAAAACAGAATTACAACTAAAAGAATAAATAAAATAAAGTACATATAATAAAATATAATTTAAACTTTTAAACTGATACCTTAAGATCCGATTTCGTAGAGTCCATGAATTGTCAATAAAATGTGCTGTCACGACCATATATCCTTTTTTTTTATTGCTAGATGTCCACATATCCGTAGTAATGGAAACTTTACTAATAATATCCTCCAACAAAGCCATTGTCTTAGCCTTTTCAAAAAAAACTTAACACAATCCTCAATCCTCATTCAAATTATAAATGTCATTCATATATTCATTATAAATCAACAACAAAGGTTATAAATGTTTAGAAATTCTAGAGGGAAGGAAGCTATCGCGGGCAATCAACAACTAAATTTGATGTAATTGTGGCACGAGATGGAATATGGAAACTACACCATAATTTCAAATGCCGCCATAGATATTGACTTATCTACAATAACAATGATCTAATTAAAATAAAAATAAAGTTTATGGGCATTTATTATTTTGACATTCTCATTTGCAAATAAGGATACAATTATAATTTTACTTAGTGAAAACAATCAGTAGTTTTCTTCATTATAGGAGTGAAGTAAAAACATTTAGATTTTAATGTATGTACGAAAAATTTATCTTTAAAAATACTTTCTTAATGTGTGTATATATATTGAAACACTCAAACCAATTTTGGTTATTCTATAATTAAACAAATTTTGAAATATGAAAAATGTAATGTAGTTATAGTGGATAAACAATAAGTGAGCACAATATAATTAATCAAATATTATGCCATCAAAAGTTAATTTTAGAAATTCCAAATCCAATAGCCAACACAATTCGTTTTTTTAAAAAAAAGTTGACACAATTAATAAAATTAGTGACATGAATTTCACGCCATTGATACACAACAATTAGTATTACTTTCTAAACTTGCTTCAACTGGTCGTTGATGACCGGGTCACCAAAAGTATAAGCTATAATAAGGGGCATTGGGCAAAAGTGATGAATGTTTAGTCGGTACATTTGATTGATAGATATATAAAGGGTCGAAACTTGAGATTATATTACTTTTACAAATTTTAATCCAATCACATATTTGCTGAAAACAAAATGAGTTAGGATAGTTTATTTAGAACCCATATTTTAATAAGGCTTCATTTGATGTAGTTTATATTTTAATAAGGCTTCATTTGATGTAGTTTTTCGAATAGTGATTATTTGAGTAAAGTTTCCTTAATAGAGTTTTTATCAATCAAATTTTATTTATTTGGTTGTCGATAAGAGCTTTCATTAAAAATTATAAAATTATTTAAATAAACATATTTTTTAAAAATTACATTATAAAAATAATTAAATAAAATTATAAAAGTAAAATATATTTTAGATATTTTAATATTTAAGAAAAACTTTCAATCTCTACTTTCAAAAACTCAAATTTTTAGCTTTTAGTTGTAGAGGCAAAATATCTTATTTAATCTTTGGAAGTTATGCTAAAAACAATCAAATAACTACAAAAATTTTAATAAGAGCATATAAAATTAAATAAATATTTATTAATAATTACTTTGGTATACTTATCTAATGACCATAAGTATTTATTTAATCTCATAAGTTCTTACTTAATCTCATGAGCTCTTTTCAATTTTTTTTGTTGTTTGTTTTTTAGTAGAGTTTTTGAAAATTAAATAAACTATTTTGTCTCTACTAGAAAAAACTCAAATTTTAGATTTTTGTGAGTAAATGTTTAATTTTTTTAAATATTAAAATGTCTAAGATATCTTTTCTTTATTTCATAATCTTATTTCATTTCTTCATAACATAACTTTAAATAACCTACCTACTAAAATAATTTCACAATTTTTAATAAAAACTCTAATTGACAATTAAGTAACAACTTTTTTATTTATAAAAATTCTATTTATAAAAAATCTAATAATAAAAATTCTATTTAAATAAATGATGTTTGAAAAGGTGTACTAAACCAACCTAACATAAAAACAAAAATTTTTACATCCAGACAATTAAGCTTAAAACAATTTCAAATGAATTTTAGACTAATCAAAGTACAATACGTACCAAGTTTGGTAACTAATTGACATCTTCTCATATAACCTTCGATCAAGTCGATTCTCACTTCACTTGACGACTAATTGGTACTTCACCGTTGTTCTCTATACTCGCATGCATCGGATCACAAATCTCACTCCAATTGTCGTCTTTCTTCGGCGTTTTAGCGCATCCTTCTTGAATTTCCCGCACTTCGTTCCCTCCTGTTACAAGTCTCCGGTCAGGTCAGTTCTCTTGACGATTAATTCGGCAAATCTCGAATCTCTTCTCTATCCCTCTCGTTTTCTCGCGTCGTTTCACTTCAATTTCTCGTGTCTCCTTTCAGTTTAAGTGATTGAATCATTTCTATCGCAGTCTTAAGAGAAATTAAGTAATGCTCTTGGATTTAAAATTTCTTTGCTTTCGACTTTAGATCTCGAAAGTCAAACTCTGCTACGAATCCATAGATTCTCAATGTTTACAATCTTATTTGTGTTTGACCAGGTAACTGGATCGTAAAATTCGTCGTTTTGTATCAATTCAAGCTTTCGCGAGCTCATGGAATCACCTGGTGAGTTGTGGTGAAACGTTATCGTTTCAATTTTCACTTAATTCTTTATTTCACATTTTTTTCTAATATTTCAGTTTAATTTAGAAAAGAAAGAGGAACCAAAAAGAGAGAGAGACAGAGACTCTACCATACTCAATTCCTTGCTCATTCTGATTTGGCCTGAATGTTGGCATTGACTATTATTTGTTTTCATTTCGATTTAATTCTCATTTAGACAGTCTTTTCTAACGGTCAATAATAGTTTAAGGAAAATGATAATAGGGATTCTGCAATAATCTTTCTGCATTGTTCAAGTTAGTAGACAATGAATAGGATGTTTATGTTTACCTCATTTTGAACCCTGAGGGCTTAGTTGAGTAGTTGATTGATTTGGTCTTGCAATGTGTTCCCACAAGGTTTTGAGTTTGATTCCTAATTATGTGGCCCTTAGTTTCGAATTTGAGTTTGTTAGGTGGGTTGATGGGGTTTTTGGGTATATTGTACAAACGTGTTGATTATTTCTTTATTTATTTATTTATTTTATTTTTGTACTATTTTGTTTTACAGTTGGCGGTTCAAGACAGACATCTGTTATTGTTGTAACTTTGGATACTGGTGAAGTATATATTGTAACCAGCTTGTATTCTAGGATTGACACTCAAGTGATATATGTTGATCCAACTACTGGTGCACTTCGCTACCATGGGAAATGGGGCTATGATGTTTTTGGATCTGAAAATGAAGCAGTAGATTACATAACAAATGGATCACGATGGATGTGCAAGAGTACAACTTTTGCCAAGGCGATATTGGGTTATACCGCCCTGGGAAGCTTTGGGCTGCTTCTTGTTGCCACAAGGTTAACTGCCAGCATTCCAAATCTTCCTGGTGGAGGAACTGTATGCACGGTTACAGAGAGCCAATGGATCAAAATTCCACTTCAAAATCCTCAACCCCAGGGTAAAGGAGAACTAAAGAATGTTCAAGAGTTGCCTGATCTTGACATTTATGGGAAGCACTACTTTTGTGAGACAAGAGATATCACACGACCTTTCCCCAGCCGCATGCCTTTGCAAAATCCTGACGAGGAATTTGTTTGGAATGAATGGCTTTCAGTGCCTTTTAAAAGCATTGGTTTACCTCAGCATTGTGTCATTCTTCTGCAGGTTTTGCTTCATACTCGGTATCTTCAAAATTGATGCTCATTAAACTTCGTTCATTCCCCGCCCTCTCACTATCCCTCCACCTAATTTTGTTTCCAAAAGTTTGTTTGATAGTCTATTGCCACTATATGTAAATGTGTCATTTCCATTCTGAGCATGATATTTTATTCATCATCGCTTGTTATTCTAATCGTTAGATGAAAGAATATTTCGTATTAACATTTTTCATGGGCCAGTACCTATTTTGTGGTCCATTGTAGATACTAATATGACCAACTTTATTTCTTGGTCATAAAAAGTTGCGACAGAAATTTTAAACAAGTGAATATTTAAATCTGATAATTGATTAAAGATTTCAACCTAATAGATTGAAAACTTAGATTCATTCCATGAATGAAAGATAATAAAGCATCAGCCGATGGAATATGGGAAATAGAAACACCTTCCCTTCTATTAAGAAGAGCCTGCTTCAGATGATCCTCATTTTCTTCATCCACTGGCCAACCTAGAACATACCACACCAAGGTAAGAAAGAAAAGGGGTAGCAGGATTGCCTAGTTTGACAATTAGCAAAGCCCCAATGTTCCTCTTTTACTTTTCTTTTAGAAAGGTAGACATGTTTGACAGATTTGGGACATTGCATCATCCCTTTCTGCTGCACATGGTTGCAATGTTTTACTTCTCACGTGAAAGCCTAGAAATCCCAATCCAATAATAAAAGGCCATTTTAGAGTCAATGTACAAAAACTTCCTTCCTTGTCTCTATATCGTCTTTTACAATCCATTCTTAGTTGAATTGAGATTATGCTACAGCTGCTTCTTCAAGTTAACATTGTTATGCAATTCAATGGTGATTTACGTGTGTACTTGTCCTAAGCATGTGATTTTGGAAGACGATATATTAATATCCAGTGAAAATAATATGTTAATATTGTTTTCACTGGATATTAATGTATAGGGATTTGCAGAATGTCGAAATTTTGGAAGATCAGGTCAGCTAGAAGGGGTTGTTGCTCTTATAGCTCATCGTAGTAGGCTGCATCCTGGTACTCGATACTTGGCTAGGGGGATTAATTCTTGTTTTAGTACAGGTAAGATAATCTTTAACATCTCCAGACCTGGAAATTACATTTTTGTTGTTAAGATTCACTTGGTTCTTCTATACAATCAAAAATTAAGGATTTAGTGTTTTTTTTTTAAACAGAATTTTCTTTTCCTTTCAGTACTCTTTGCATTCTGTGTATGCTGTTTATTCTGATTGTCATTGATCTCATGCCTTTACTAGGAAACGGGTAATAGTTTCAGTGGTAAATTCAAGTGGAATTGGTTTTGATTCCGTTATTTAGAAAGATGGATTGTAGAACTACAGAACATTTATCGTGCCACCTCATGGCTCATGCATGCTTTTGAAGTATTCTTTGCCTGTAGAATTATCTTTAGCTCATTGATTCTTATTATTTGAAAAAAATGGTAAAGTTATATTCCAAGTCAACTACGGTAATACATATAGTATCCCATTAATTATGTATCAACGTTCAAACAAAAATACTTGTATGCATCAAAAACCCCAGGTTGGGCGGGGTAAATGCATTAAAAAGGGCCAAGTTTTAGCAGATGGTGCCGCTACAGTTGGCGGCGAACTCGCTTTAGGGAAAAACATATTAGTAGCTTATATGCCATGGGAAGGCTACAATTTTGAGGATGCGGTACTTATTGGCGAACGTCTGATATATAGAGATATTTATACTTCTTTTCACATACGGAAATACGAAATTCAGACTCATGTGACAAGTCAAGGTCCCGAAAGGATCACTAATGAAATACCACATCTAGAAGCCCGGTTACTCCGCAATTTAGACAAAAATGGAATTGTGATGCTGGGATCTTGGGTAGAGACCGGCGATATTTTAGTAGGTAAATTAACGCCTCAGGCGGCGAAAGAATCATCGTATGCTCCGGAAGATAGATTATTACGGGCCATACTTGGCATTCATTAATGAGCTAAAGATATATAACTTGTGTCTCAGAACTATAAATGATATGCTTGTGAAGGTGTATTATTTTAAGTAGAGATACCAAATGCTACAGGGAGAAGCAAAAAAGAACGTGCTCTGGTGAAAACCTTCTGACAGATTGCATTTTTGGGATAAAAAAGAAACATTGAGATCATCAGCCACACTTTTTCTTCTTGTACTGTTTAATTAGTTTAGAGGCCTTTTAGTTGGTTTTGCTTGCCTGGAGGTGTCATACAGTTCACTTTTTGAATACCCGGGTTTTCTACAGATTAGAACTTGGTTTCCTTTCACTCCACAGCTTTTGCTTTGCTACATCGCGTCCTTTGGGATAATTGAATAATGAATGAATGAAAACAATCAAATAATTTCTGACAATTAGTTAATAACTTTTATTTTTTATGATCCTTTTGATACATGTGGTCCTTTAATTTACAGTTGAAATATAAATATGAAAAAACTCTGCCAATTAGTTTTACAAATGACTTTTGTGCCACAGAATTTTTTTTTTTTTTTTGCCAAAAAACAAAACAAATTCATAAACAACATTGTATTTCACCAATTAACAGTGCAAGTGTCATTATAGTTTCCACATATTAGTTCTGTTTTCGTTAGTTTCATTTTCTTTCTGTTATGTAACTGATGTTTCATTGCTATAAAATTAATTGTCTGTTTCTTTTCACAACTGTTATTTTGAATGATTTTTTCTGAATTTTATAAAGAATTTGTATATGACAGGAAATGAAACAGAGTGCGAGCAACTTGTATGGATTCCTAAAAGGTCTGGTCAGAGTGTTCCTTTCAATGCATACATCTGGCGGCGAGGGACTATTCCAATATGGTGGGGTGCAGAATTAAAGCTTACTGCTGCTGAAGCAGAAATTTATGTTGCAGATCGGGATCCTTATAAAGGAAGTCTGCAGTATTATCAGAGGTTGAGTAATCGATATGATGCTCGAAACTTTGACTTAGCTGTTGGGGAAAATCAGAAGAAAAAGCCTTTTATTCCAATTGTATGCATTAACTTGCTTAGGAATGCGGAAGGGAAATCAGAATCTATTTTAGTTCAGCATTTTGAGGAATCTTTGAACTATGTCAGATCAACTGGAAAACTTCCTTTTACTCAAATTATTTTAATAAATTATGACTGGCGTGCCAGTACAAAATTAAAAGGTGAACAACTTACAATTGAAGGATTATGGAAACATCTAAAAGCACCCACTCAGGCCATAGGCATTTCTGAAGGGGACTATTTGCCATCACGGCAACAACTTAATGATTGCCGAGGTGAAGTCATCTGCAATGATGACTTTGTGGGTGCCTTTTGCTTAAGATCCCATCAGAATGGAGTGATACGCTTTAACTGTGCAGACTCTCTTGATCGGACAAATGCTGCTAGTTATTTTGGTGCTCTGCAAGTATTTGTGGAGCAATGTAGGCGGCTTGGGGTCTCCCTTGACAGTGATTTTGCATATGGCTATCAGTCAGCTAATAACTATGGTGGATATACTGCTCCTTTGCCACGAGGATGGGAGAAACGAGCTGATGCAGTGACAGGAAAAACATATTATATCGATCACAACACTAGGACCACAACATGGATTCATCCATGCCCAGACAAACCTTGGAAGAGATTTGATATGACATTTGAGGAGTTCAAGCAATCAACAATTTTATCACCAGCGTCTCAGCTAGCAGATCTTTTTCTGCTTTCTGGTGATATCCATGCAACCCTTTATACTGGTTCAAAAGCAATGCATAGCCAAATTCTTAATATATTCAATGAAGAACCAGGAAAGTTCAAACAATTTTCTGCAGCACAAAATATGAAAATTACTCTGCAGAAAAGATACAAAAATGCAATTGTCGATAGCTCTTGTCAGAAACAGCTGGAGATGTTTCTTGGATTGAGGCTTTTCAAGCATCTTCCATCTGTTTCAGTTCAACCTCTACATGTATGATACTGTAGAACTTCAGATTACCTATTCATACAATCTGAGTTCAATGATTATCAATTTTCATGAGGGATGGAGATCATATTACACTAGCTACTTGTTTCTAACCTAAGCATCCCTACTTCTGCACATAAATAAAGGATGCGCAAAGCATACCATAGCTATATCAATGCCCATTTCCTGTTTGATGTTGACCAATAATGTTTGGAAGTTAGCTATTGCATGGTAAGATGATTTGAAGCTTCATTTAAAGCTTCTAAGTCATCTGGCTTAGAGAATTTAAATGTCCTCCAAAAGTCTGGAATCACTGTTGCATCGCAGCCTGATTGATATTTGTTATTGTTAACTTGGAAATATTTTGTTAATCTTTCGGATTGAACAACATTGTGCTATGATCATTATTCAAGAAATGACCTCAAGAACTTGTTGCAGTTGAGTGATTTTTTGGTAATGACGAAAATTATTCATGTTTAGGAACAGCTCTTTAGGGGAAAAGCATATATGGGCTGGCTGGCCCTTTTTGATGTATTTGATGAACCATTTCATATCATGCTGGTAACTGCAGGTTCTTTCTCGACCATCTGGTTTCTTTCTCAAGCCAGTTCCCAACATGTTCCCAAGTTCTGATGGTGGAGCTAGTATTCTAAGCTTCAAAAGAAAAGACATGATCTGGGTATGGGTTGCAGCTAAACTTAGTCCTTTGTAGTATTCCTAATTCTCTGATTGTCTTTTCTTTGTAGCATTCTTAATTCTCTGATTGTCTTTTCTGTCCTTAATGGAATTCATGCATTTTTGGTTCTTTAGGTATGTCCACAAGGCACAGATGTGGTTGAAATTTTCATCTACCTTGGTGAACCTTGTCATGTCTGTCAGCTTCTTCTCACCATATACCATGGTGCAGATGATTCAACATATCCAGCAACAGTTGATGTGAGAACAGGACACCACTTAGATGGGCTTAAACTGATTTTGGAGGTTTGTATTGGTTCTATTGTACACCTTGCTTACAAATTTTTTATTTTTTATTTTTAATTTTGTATGATATGCTATTTGTTGGTAAATTTCATTTGACTTAAAAGAGATAGTTTTATCCCAACAGTGGGATAAATCATTGAGATGCATGGCAGTGTGAATATAGTAGACAAAATCATTGAGACCCATGGTGGTGTGAACATAGTAAACTTTGTCAAACACAGCTAAGATGAACAAATTGTTTCATTAGCCTTTATCTTATCTGCTGTGATGATTCAAATTAATGCTGTTTGGTAGGTTGCAAAAAACGGAATGAGCTGACTGTTCGTATTATTTAGCCAGATCTCTAGCAGTAAGTTGAAGTTCATTGTCACATGGGTTGGGAGTAGCGTGGGCTGTGAGTAGTAGAATGGATTTATGGAGTTGATACAAGTGCCCACAATCTCAAATGTCATTCTAGGATTAACTGGATTGCACATTACTGTAAAAATGGAGGTTAAATTTATATAATTCGGATTGATTGTAAAATGGAAGGCAGAGATGAGCTAGAAAAAGAATGACCCATGTCCTTTTTGAGCTGTTTCTAAATGTCCCTGGTGTGCTTCATGCTTAACACATGCCTTTCCAAATAATTGTGCTTAACCTGTGCTTGTCTACTTCTTGTGCTATTCTCTGCCTGGTCCTGAGCTGTATTAGTAGATTGACATCCAGCTTGAACTTTTAGGTATATCTTTTGTACATAAATTCTGATTACCCATGGACTTAGCATGATAAAGTCAAGGATCCATTTAGCTGAGTCCTTCAAGTTTTGTTAGTATGTCTTCGGATTATAAATATGTAACAAAATGAGGTGTAGAATACATTTAAAAAGAAAAAGATAAAAAAACAAAAGAAATGAAAAGCGGTGTTTAGAAGTAATAGCTAAACTAGATACACTCCCACTAGTTAGCAATTCTGATGAACAGTGCCCTTAGCTTCTTTTATACCTTGAAGTTGCAGAAATTGATTCTTGGTGAATTAAGTCACTTACAGACATAACTTTTTCTTCCATCTAATTTTTATTAGGTTAGATAGGAGAAGACTTGTTTCAGGGTGTCCTGACCCTAGTATTAGTTTTCTTGTCAGACTTTTCATGAAAATTTACAATGCACGCGACATACAACTTCTAGTAATCCTAGGACTTTGTTGACAGGGTGCTTCTATTCCTCGTTGTGGAAATGGGACAAACCTTTTGATACCTTTACCAGGATCAGTTAGTGCTGAGGATATGGCTATTACTGGAGCTGGTGCACGACTTCATGATCAAGATGCACCAACCCTTCCACTGTTGTATGATTTTGAAGAATTAGAGGGAGAATTGGATTTTCTTACTCGTTTTGTGGCAGTTACCTTTTATCCTGCTATTTCTGGAACAAGTTCCATGACTCTTGGTGAGGTAGAAAATATTTTCATAAAATGTTAATTGATGTATCTATGCAATTTATTCTTAAATTAGTATTTTAGACCATGAGCTTTGTGGAGTGGGTTTGCTGTAACTGCTGCTGGTGACAACATAATTGTTAATATTATTACAGATAGAGATTCTTGGAGTTTCTCTTCCATGGAGGGGGGTATTCAATAATGAAGGCCCTGGTGCTAGATTAATTGAGCTTGGCAAAAAGTTTCAGAAGGAAACCGATCCATTTTTGTCAAATTCAGTTACAAATACGGTTCTGTTTTCCAATGAAAATGTGTCAACATCAATGCAAACAGAAGCTGCTTCCAATCCTTGGGTTGACCTGTTGTCTGGAGGGGACACATTTTCTGATCCTCTTTCAGAGCCATTTTCTAATCCTCTTTCTGAGCCGTTCTCTGATCCTCTTTCTGAGCCAGTGACAAGAAATGTTGCATCTGGAGGGGTTGATTTGCTTGATTTCTTGGACCAGCCTATAGTTGAAGATCATGGTGTGGAAACTTATAAAAGATCTTCAACACAGGATGGCTGTTCTCTAGCTAGTGGTGCCCAGCAGTACATAAGCTGTCTAAAATCCCTTGCTGGGCCACGCAAGGTATAGTAGTGCTCTCTTGTGTTTTTTGCAGCTCTACATCTTAGCAACCTCATCTTTTTAATGGAGTAAATTCTAGAAGTTCAACAAATTTTGCTTTGCTAAATGTATAACTTATTAATCAGAGTCCTGTTATTATGGTTTGACACTACTGACATATTGTGGTGGTAATTTATTTGTACTTCCCTTGGTTGAATTATTTGCTGTCTCCATGCCATTCGATATGGTGCTACTTGGTTTTTGATATGTAAAGGATGACACTATATATATATGTAAAGGATGAATTGATTGTTTTGGCTTGTATTCTCACATTTTGTGATTGATTAAATTCAACCTCACAAGCGTAAGATTGACAGATTCTGGGCAAATTTTCAGGAAAAGAAACTAGACTTCATGGAAGCAATGAAGATTGAAATTGAACGTCTGCAGCTGAATCTTTCTGCAGCGGAAAGGGATAGAGCTTTATTGTCAATTGGAACTGATCCTGCCTCTATAAATCCAAATGTATTGCTTGATGAATCTTACATGGGAAGACTGTGTCGAGTAGCAAACACTCTTGCATTACTTGGCCAAGCTTCCCTAGAAGACAAAATTGTTGGTGCAATTGGCCTTGAGAATAGTGATGATAGTGTTTTAGACTTCTGGAATATTACTAGAATCGGAGAGAGTTGTTTTGGTGGTGGGTGCGAGGTTCGTGCAGAAACTAAGGTGCCTGCTCTTGCTTCCTCAACTGCAACATCTGTTGGATCTTCACAATCCCCTTTGTTGTGTTCTCAATGTGAAAGAAAAGTTTGCAAAGTTTGCTGTGCAGGAAGAGGAGCTCTACTGTTTTCAAATTATAAGTCAAGGGATGTGACCAACTACAATGGCTTCTCAAGTCAGAGTGGATCAAGCCATGGAAGCCAAGTGGATGTATCTACCAGTCGTTCACTAACACTGGATGGCGTTATCTGTAAACACTGCTGCCATGAGATTGTGCTTCATGCATTGATGTTGGACTATGTTAGGGTCTTGATTAGCTTGCGAAGAAGTTCCCGTGCAGACAACGCAGCATACAATGCTTTGAATGAGGTTGTTGGATCCTGCTTAAAGGATAGTCTTTCTGAGAGGATTCAGTCTTCCGATAACGTGCAAGTAGCTGAAGTCCTTCACCAATTATATGGTGGACAGGAAGCACTTGCTGAATTTCCATTTGCTAGCTTTTTGCACTCGGTATGTTCTTGGTTTGTATTCAGTTCTCATCATATTATGTTTTCCTTTTAAATTTCTTTTCTTGATTAAAATTTTTAGAAATATGTTTTAGCATTTATTCTTATGATTTATGCCCAGAACATTCATCCCACTTATCCATGAGAATCCTTGTCTGGTTTGATTTTCAATTGAGACATTTTTGGGAACCTTGAGCAGGTTCCATATGCTAATAATCTTTGAGGTAAGGTGTTGTAGGATGCCTTGAGAAGGAAACTTATTACAAGGAAAAGCTCTTGCATTGTTTTGTGCAATCTGTGTGCGAGCAAGTCATTTCTCTAATAATTTCATAGTTTGCTTGATTGGAATTTTTTATCTTGATATGGATTGTTTATTCTAGATTCCTTGGTGCCACTGTAGGTTGAAACAGCAAAAGATTCAGCACCGATTTTGTCACTGCTTGCTCCATTAAATTCTGGATCAAGGCACTCATATTGGAGAGCTCCACCTAGTACTACTTCTGTTGAATTTGTTATTGTTCTCGGTTCTGTTTCTGATGTCAGTGGGGTTATCTTGCTTGTTAGTCCTTGCGGCTATTCTGTGGCTGACACTCCGATGGTAAGTGCCATATTTATTCCCTTATTTCCTTGTTCAATAAATTTGGTGATAAGCCAAGTGGCCTTAATAATGAAGCCCAGTACCAGGGGTGGTGGGTAATAGATATTCAACTTGTGAATATTCTTAAGCAAACACTGAATCAACATATACCTCAGCAAAAGTTCTCTATGCTATGATAATGGAAGTCATATTTTGAAATGATTAAAAGAGTCCCCGTGTAGTGCCATTTCCAAAGAAATTGCAGCTGGGGGTTTAGTTTCATGTAGGTTAGTTTCCGATAATAAACTTTCCATTTCATTAATTGCTGATGAAAAACCAAGTAAGAACAATTTTCAAATGCACTGCTAGAGAAATTGTAGCTTTTTGTCATTAGTTAAAAGGAAAAAGAATAAGAACTATCCGGCCCTTTCCTTCATGAATGTGTGTTGAGGTTGCCGAATTATTTAGTCAGTATTTGTAATTTTCTTCCCTGCAGTGCTCTCTGCCTCCTGAATTTGCTTCCTATTGCTGTTACAGGTGCAAATCTGGGCAAGCAATAAGATACACCGGGAGGAAAGGTCATCAATGGGAAAATGGGATGTCCAATCCCTCATCACATCTTCTTCAGATTTGTATGGTCCAGAAAAGTCTGCTAGTGTTGAAAAATTACCTAGGCATGTAAAATTTACTTTTAAGAATCCTGTTAGGTGCCGCATTATTTGGATCACATTACGTCTTCAGAGACCTGGTTCGGCTTCAGTTAATTTCGGGAAGGACCTCAATCTTTTGTCTCTTGATGAAGATGAAAACCCCTTTGCACAAGTAGATAGGCGTGCTTCATTTGGAGGAGCAGTTGAAAATGAACCATGTGTTCATGCCAAAAGAATTCTTGTAGTCCGAAGCCCAGTAAAGAGGGAGGGGCTTACCACATCACAGAGCTCTGAGCAGCTAAGTATTAGAAACTGGTTGGATAGGGCTCCACAAATGAGTAGATTCAAGGTATTAGTTGCTTTCACTCTTTGTTCATTCATAATTCCAGCTTTCTGCTTGATGCCTTGCCTCTGATAAACCTCTTTTTTCTCTTCAGGTCCCAATTGAGGCCGATAGATTGATGGACTACGATTTCGTCTTGGAACAGTATCTACCTCCAGCGTCACCTTCGCTAGCCGGATTCCGTCTAGACGCTTTCAGTGCAAAAAAACCTAGGGTTACCCATTCACCCTCCTCAGATTCAGATATCTGGGACAAATCAGCAACATTTTTAGAAGACAGGTACATCTCTCAAGCTGTGTTGTATTTACAAGTATCCGCACTCCAGGAACCACATAACATGGTAACTATTGCGGAATATCGACTGCCGGAGGCTAGAGCCGGAACGCCAATGTACTTTGATTTCCCACGACCGATACAGTCCCGGCGAGTGTCATTCAAGCTTCTTGGAGATGTTACAGCATTTGCAGATGAACCTTCAGAACAAGATGATTCAGGATTGAGAGCTCCACTTGTGGCCACAGGTTTGTCTTTGTCAAACAGAATCAAGTTATATTATTATTGTGATCCTTATGAGCTCGGAAAATGGGCAAGCCTCTCTGGAGTTTGATCGTTATTTACATGTAAGAGAAAGGGTTTTGGGTTTGATTTTGATTTTGATTTGTAATTTTTGTCAGTTTGTTGAAATTTTTTGTTGTATAAAAGCAGAATGTAAAGGTATAAAAATTCATTGATGCTGCAATGTCCGTGCTTTTGAGAAAGGAGAATTCAATGTGTTTTCTATGCCATTGGATTTTCCACTGCTTGTAAACTTTGGGCTGTCGAATGCTCTGTGAACCTTAAGGGCTAAATAATTTTCTAAACTGAAGGATTTATTAATCGAGTTCAAAAGATTGCAAGTTGGTGAGCGTTGGCATTTAAAAAATCAATTGTTATTCTCTCAATAATCTCTCTCTTCTGCCGACACCCCAAGCTCAGTAACCCGTTGTTCCGACGGACGTGTAACACTTCTAGAAATTAGCCTTTTCTTCTATTTGAAGGTTGATCTCTCCTCGTGAAGTGTTTTCTTTTTTGAGTGAAGGTGGTTTTCTACTTGCGTACGATGGGGGTCTTATGATATCTAATGTGTGAAATTTCTTTCTCATTTTACCATAAAGAGAATGTCTGTAATGATCTAAAGCTCGAGTCTTAAATTATCTTAAATTTATATTTAGAGTGGAGCTATTGTCATACCTACATTATTCTTACAAAATTCCACTTTAAATAAAATTACAATTAAGAACAATTAAAAATTAAACACTTATAAATTTTTTTTACAGTAAATTACTTAATTCATAATCAATTATTTAAAAAAAATTTATTTGATACTTCCTATCTAACTAAAATAAATTGTACAAATTTAAAATAATCTATTATTCTCTTTTGATTTCTTATTGATTAAATATTTTTATACTTAAAATTATTTTGAAATTATAATTTGAAATATGTGTTATTTTAACCAATGATTAACACTTAAAAACTTATCACCCATATAATTTTTTAATTTGTGTGTAGGGTAATAATAAAATAATTAAAAAAATAGCACAATAATAAGTTTTAACAATAAAATAAATCAAATAAAAATTTAAAATTTAAAAAAATGTATCTAAAAAAAGGACATTTTCAGAAATAAAATGAATATAACTAAAAAAGAGGTTTTATGAGGAGATTAGAGGGGTGCCAATAATCCACCTCATAATTAAGAATCTCCCATTACATTGTCAACCAAAAAGACACTTGCATAAGAAGAAAAATTTTCTGTTTGATTTTATTTGTGGATCCAATATTTCTCATATCCTGAGCGCCTTTCCGTATCAAATTAAAATAGTATTAGCAAAATTGTAGTGGACATTCAATTAACCAACTAATAGTCTAAGAAGCAAAGAGAGGATTACGAGTTCACAACACCATTACAAAGGATTCAAAATTCCCACGCGAAAACATCAATGTACTGATTATAAACAATCCGAATTGGACGCAAGAAAAACCCTTCAATGGATTGCTTGCCTTCCCGATGCTATATACTGTGCAAACTGCGCACTGGCCAAGAAAATGTTTTAAATTTAGTTTATTTTCAAATTGCTTATTTTCTCATAATATAAAAAATAAAAAAAGAATCCTTACATGTTTCATCAGCATGATTAAAATCAAAGAAGAAAGCGAAGACGTAATGTCTCTGACGTAATAAAATTACAAAAATTTCATGAAAAAAAAAAAGGTTAAAACATGTAATCTTCAGAAGCATGCCCCCAAGGGCGTGGTCGGGTTAGCTGCAGTGAAGCTGTAGTCTCTACCAAAACCCGGATTCGAATCTTAGGGAGGGGGGTAAGGGGGCAAAAAAAAATATATTTGGGTTTGGCTCACCCCCCTTACCTTTTGAAAAAAAAAAAAAAATCTTCAGAAGCATATAATAAAAGAACACTTCCACAAATTACTACAATTTCATGCAGTAGAGATTGAAGAGTTGAATTCCACTCATTTTAATAATGAAAACAACAACAGAGGATTAACTGATGCTTTGACTTATTAGCAGGTTGCAATGAATTATTAACCGATGCTTTGACTTATTAGTTCTGCAGCTAAGTTAAATAAAATAAGGTATTTTCGAAAGCAAAATGGAATACATAGATAAAAACATCATCTTAAACAAATCACAATCTAGAATTAGAGCATTTTCGACATACCTAAGGAACAAGAATACGTGAAAACGGGTGATTCATTTGTTAAGGAGTGTTGATTTGGTCGTCTCTGCAAACTCTCTTGGGACTCGGTTCCAATTCCTCTACATCCGAAGTTCCACTCGTGCTTGGCAAATCATCCAATTTCCAAACTTCGGTAGCAAAATTGAGAGTAAAAGTGTTGTCTTTGTTCTCGCTGGGATTTGCATATACTGGACATACTCCGCAACGTTTTATCTTGCAACCCTCTGGATCACACTCAGCGAAGAACTTAAATGTGGCAGTTGTATGATCGTAACCATCAGGAAAGCCAACATTCAAGCAAGGTTTAAAACCAAGTATGACATGACCTGAACCAAGGGGGTCTTCAATCGAGGGGCAAAGGTAACCCAGATCAACATGTTTGGTTTCAGAGAGAGTCTTTATTTCTAACTCGAATTGACACATGACGTTATTAAAATAACGAGAACGATCAGAATAAAGTTGCTTAAAATCAAGAACAGCACAAAAAGCAAACCCGATTAAGTTTCTGCAAAAAGAGTACGGTGGCAGTTGAATACATATCGAAGATCCTGAATTTTCATGGCTAAACCAGTCGGGAATTTCGCTCCCAGGTAAAACAATTAGGGATCCCCTGAGTTCAAAAATTTTCCGCGAAATGACCTTTAAAAAAGAAAATTGTAAAATGAAAACCATGATTTCAGATATAACAAAGAGGGACAGAGTAAACAAGAGAGGGAATTTGATACCTCGTTGATTGCCATTTCATAGTCCAGTCTCAGTGCTGCAATTGCCATATGCCGAATTATTAGCAGTGAATCTGCCAAAATCTTATTGTTTGCTTTTCCATTCATTTTCAAGCAGTTAGTAAAAACAAAATAAATTGGTTGTGACGCCAGTGCCCTTTGAATAAAGTCAGGAGAGGATAGCTTTTCGAGTACAGATGCATCTAGTTCTTGTAGACATGACGGAATCTCCGGCAAAGATTGAAGCCGGTTGCAGTTCCTTGCATTTAGTGATCGTAGACACAATGAAAGTTCTGGTAATGACCGAAGCATGTTACAACCCGTCAAGGCAAGAGATTCTAGACACAATGGAAGTGCTGGCAATGACCGAAGCATGTTACAACCCGTCAAGGCAAGAGATTCTAGACACAATGGAAGTGCTGGTAATGACTGAAGTATCTTACAATCCACCAAGTCAAGAGATTTTAGGCACAATGGAAGTTCTGGTAATGACCGAAGCATCTTACAATCCCCCAAGTCCAGAGAACTCAGCTGCGACAGTTGCTTGATACTTGCAGGTAAACTCTCAAAGTTATTTCCACTTAGACACAAGCTTGTCAGTGAGGATAGACAGGCAACAGAGGATGGCAATTGACTAATAGCTGATCCTGCTGCTGAGATGTGATCCAAAGATTCTAAATTGCCAATGTTATCCGGCAACTTATCAAGTTTAGAGCAATCATTTACGAACAATACTTTAAGCCCCGGTAGATTTTCAAATGACGATGGCAACTCTGTAATTGCCGTCCCGTCTAAATTGATGAAATTTAAATGTTCCATTTTCTCCAAGATTTCTGGGAAACGCTCAAGGTTCAAGCAGCCACGAAGAAAAAGCTTAACCAAAGATCTCAATTGACAGAACCTAGTTGAAATCCACTTCAGCCGTTTGCAATCCATCAAAACCAACATTACAAGATCAGTTAGGCACTCTATTGATGATGGAACTTCTTCTATTGCAGTGTTGGTCAAGTATAGCGATGTTACTTTCCCAGAAATCCGTGGAAACTCTATGAGATTAACACAATAGGTGAAATTAATAGTTACTGGACGAACAAAATGAAGATTGCTTGGAAAAGACCTAAGACTTTGGCAGCACCTAAAATTCAACATACTGAGATACTTGAAATTTTGGATGGATGAGGGAACGTGAACCAAGTTTGTACAGTTTGAAAGATATATTCTCACAAGATCTGGGGTTTCTAATGGGCCTGGCATCTTAATGAAATGTTGAGAATGGCTGAGGTTAATAGATTTTAACTTGAAAGCTTCCTGCAATAACAGATATATAAAGACTATATTAATTAAAAAGCAACATTGAATTCAACAATTAATTGCACGTATATTTAAAGAAAGAAAAAATTAATGTTTTAGTTTTAGTACAAAACTTACCTTTTCTCCGTCCCAAAGTTGCTCAACTTTACTAAAACGCAAATTCAGTTCAACAAGGTTCTTTGGCTTGAAATTTGATGGCAGTGTCCTTAATGGATATGCCTCCCAATGAAGACATCTCAATTCTTTAGGAAGATAATCTAGGCCATTTGGAAGTTGCACTTTAGAGTATGAAAGTTGCTCTTCAATGCTCATATATAGAAACTTTGGTACATAAAATTTGAGCAATCTCAGATTAGACATTTTTGTGAAGGCTCCCGGGTCTAAATTGATGCCTTTTATTTTGGACAAATCCAGAAATATGCCTTCAATTGCATCGGTCCCCTTGTTAAAAAAAAAGCAAAGAATGAGTAACCCTAAAATAGAAAAGAAACATTCGTAAACTTTATTAACTAAGAGCTCCTTAAACAAAAACAAATTCTGCAATCTTTGATTTTATTTTTTTAATATATTAAATATCTATATACGAGAAAAGAAAATTTTGGGGACCATTACAAAATTAAACTAACCGAAAAAAAATTCAAAATTTCTCTAATTTACAAACCTGTTATCTTAATATCTAGAAGTTGAGAAGACAAGGCCTATTTGATTGTTATAAGATTTCAATTTTTTTTTTTTAGTCCATAGAATCCAAAATGTTAGTTCAAAATTAGGGAAAAAAATGAAAGTTATTTTTTTTCCACTAGCTGTAATTGTATCCAAGTCAAATTGAGATACGACCCTTTTCAAAAGGATTTAATCATCTTATTGCCTCCTTAAGATACAATTAAGCTAAAAGGAGTAATTGGAGGCCGAACTAGATGGACCAGTCAATCCAGTCAATCCATTTTATTAGCGGCTTAAAAAAAATTATACTCTAAAACACACTTTACTTTATTGAAAAAAAAATATAATTAATTTGAAGTAGAACCGGGCCAATCCTCATGGCACTCAATTTGTTCTGACACTCTTCACTAAATTTGAAGAAAAATAAAATTATACTCTTCACACTCTTATTCAACATTCCAAAATTGATAAAATCTGGAGTTTTCTTTAAAAATTTAAAATTTGAAAACTTGTTCTCTTGACACCCTCAGCCATTAATTTTACCTAATTATGGTTTTTATGATTTTGGTTGTTTTGTTCATAAAATAATTTTAAAGGATGTTCTCGTTATAATAAAAATAAAAAAAATAAAAACATGGGTGTGCTGGTGTGGTTGGGAAAATACGAGGGCAGAACTCCAAACAAATAAAAGATGTATAAAATAATGGAGGATTCTTACCTTATTATGCTTTAGTACGCGGCTGATTTCCTTAGGATCCCACAACCTGCTGCGTTTGCCTGGCTCTTTCTCAGATTCTTGGCGAACAATCTGTCGCCCCATTTCTTGCAATATATCATGCATGTGCAAGAAATTACCTGATATTGATATGAGTGACTTATCAATAAGGACATCCAGCCCATCAGACTCAGAATCATCAAGAATGCTTGCCACAAATTCTTTATACCCTCCCTCAAAGAAACACGCAATATCTAGAAATATACTCTTCACCCTGGGCGTTAATTCGTTAAAACTAATCTTTAATATATCATAAGTATCATGAATTTCAGATTCACAAATCCGATTTAAGTCGTGCAATACATTTTCCCAATGGCTTTTCCTCTTGAGGCGCAGGGAGGAACCCAACACTTCAAGAACTAATGGATTGCCTTTGGTATACCTTACAACACTCCGTGAGTGCTGGTAGAGATCTTCAGGACAGTGATTTTCTTTAAAAGCGAAGTTACAAAAATGCTCGAAAGCCGCTTCAAATTCCAATCCATTAACCCTATATATTTTCTTCTCCTCCCCTCTAAATTTTTCGAGGACTCGTTTGTCTCTAGTGGTTACAACAATTCTACTTCCTCGACCAAATTGATCAAGCTCTCCAATCAGACGCTTTAACTGTCCAACTTCATTCACATCATCGAGCACTATCAACAACTTCATGCGTCGGACCCTCTCTTTAGTAAAATGTGGAATATTGGGACCAGCTACTTCAAGTTTTTCGCTTAATATTGTTGAAAGCATTTGCTTTTGGAGATGTTCTAATCCACCCGCCGTTTCTGAGTTTCTCCTAACATCTGACATAAAGCAACTACCTTCAAATTCATGGGAGAATTGGTCGAAAATAGCTTTGGCAAGGGTGGTTTTGCCGATACCACCCATGCCCCAAATTCCAACAATTTGGACAGTATCCGACAAATCCATGCACAGAAATGGTTTAATCTGCTCAATTCGTGAATTTAATCCAACTAGGCCATTGGATGAGTCCGTTGAGACTGTTATTTTTTCCAACTTCTTCAAAACATCTTCGACAATTTTGTTTACAAGTTCCGCATCATCCCTAATATGAAGGTGCAAAGATGCAAAAACATTTGAGTCAAATCGGGCCGAGACAGAAACAGAGAAAAGATGAATTAGGAAAGAGAGTTACCTGAATTTCGTGGATTCATGGCCGGCTAGATGGGATGTTTCTGTCAGTGCATCCCTCCACTTCAGAACCATTTCTGGTTTATCTTGGAACTGTTTTTTGAGCTCATCAAAACCGTCTCCAAAAGTTCCAGTTTGATGCCGCACATCAGATGGACTTACTCCATAGAAGACTGGAATAATAATTTGGCCGTTTGTGTGCTTGCATTCAAGAATCTTGACAAGTTCATTCAGGCACCATTTTGAAGAAGCGTAGTCCTTTGAGAAAATGACCACCGAAATTTTTGAACCTTCGATTGCGTTCAAAAGAGCAGGCGAAATCTCATCTCCTCGCCTAAGCCCTTCATCTCTAAACGTTTTGATGTTCTTTTTGTTATGCAAATCATCATAGAGATGGCAAGTAAAGATCCTACGAGTGTCCTCCCCTCTAAAATTGAGGAAAACTTCATAAATGCAAGAAGAAGAAGAAGAAGCCATGAAGGAAATTTTAGAAATTTGGTGACAGAAACAGAGAATTAATCTTGAGAGTTGAGAGGGCATATGTAAGAATGAAAATGCGTAAATAGTAAATAATAGAATTAATCTGGCGAGTAAATAGTAAATAATTGAATGGCCGGAGCTTTCTTAGTTTCCTGGAAATTTCCTGGAGCTTTCGTATACATGATTTGTCAAGTCAAGAAACATAATCATGATAATGGGGCAGACCAGGAACGAAAGAAAATTTGATCCAACCAATAAAGGAAGGAAAAGGAAAGAAAGAAAAGTTCTTTGCTGGAGCTTTCTTAGTTTCCTGGAAATTTCCTGGAGCTTTCGTATACATGATTTGTCAAGTCAAGAAACATGAACATGATAATGGGGCAGACCAGGAACGAAAGAAAATTTTATCCAACCAATAAAGGAAGGAAAAGCAAAGAAAGAAAATTTCTTTGCTGGAGCTTTCTTAGTTTCCTGGAAATTTCCTGGAGCTTTCGTATACATGATTTGTCCAGTCAAGAAACATAATCATGATAATGGGGCAGACCAGGAAGCAAAGAAAGAAAATTTGAAAGTAGATTCAGAGAATTATAAAAAGCTAAAGGCTATTGGAAATTTGGAATATTGTACAATTTCTCCAGCGAAAAACTTTCACAGTCGTTACCTCACCGTTACAGTTTGGATTATCATTTGAGGTGCAAGCATTCACCTAAATTTTACCTCCACCTGTAAATTCTTAAGTTTTAAAAATTGTAAGACCTTTATATTGGGAGATATTATAATCGAATCAAAACTTAAAATTTTAATATTGTTAATCTTTAATCTTTTGAAGAAAAATTGAACAACAGAGTAATTTCTAACATAGAAAAAGTTGTCCACGGTAAGTTATAAGTCTAGTCAAGCACATGCATAGAGCTAGCTAGAACAAGAGAAGCAAAATCTCTTGGTGGCCCAGCAAACTTAAGACCGAATACGTTTTTACACAATATGTCAAGCACATAAATGACAAAAGCCATTTCATTTCTCTTCTCTTTTACATGTTATTAATTTTTGTAACACGGGGTGGCAACATATGCATAATCAAGTGAGGCAAAAGGGTTTCAAATTATGGTGGCAAAACGTGAAGAAGGATGCCAACTGAATAATTCCTTCGATAAAATGAAAAATAATCACAGAAAAAGGAATCTCTTATAAAATGTTTGTGTATTTTTTATAAGGTTTGAAACTTTAGGTGGTCGGTAAATGATTTCTTAATTGAATAATATATGAAAAAAAGCTAATTATTTATAATTTTAAATAATCTGGATTTGTATGTTAGAAATTTCATCTCTTTTATTTTTGAGAATTTTTCATAAAGAATAGGGAATATAATGTTAACATTTAAAGTAACACATCTCAATCGTCGAAATTATTTTTCTATTAAATCCAACGATAACGAATTAAAGTCAGAAAAGGACAAAATTAATGGTTGCTTGCAATAATTGCGAGGTAGCTGGACCCTTGAAAATGTGTGAAAGTAAATAATTGAATGCAGGGAGCTCGCAACTTTGAAATGTATTTAAGTGCAGTGATGTTGCAATTTGTTTAATATTCAGCGATAGCCTAATGCTTACCGTCAAGCAACTTTGAAGATATATACAAAGTTAATAAAATAGTTGGATCCCTTAAATCTATAACAAAAGTCATCTATTGCAAGCGATGTAAGAGTCAAGCACATGAAAGGGAACCTATACATGACAAGAAATCAAAGTAATGTGAAGGAACATGATGATGAAATTGCTGGCACATTAAATGGACACGAAGACCTTAAGGTTTGGAAAAAAAATTGAATTTATATTGTATTATAATACATTTTTTTAAAACCAAACCCAACTTATGTTACATGGTTTAAAAAAAAAACTTATTTTATATGGTTAAAAGAAAACCTTATATTATGCAGTTTTTTAAAAAAAAACTTATATTACATAGTTTAAAGAAAGAGTAATGCTATACATTTTAAATTTTTTATCCCAAAAAGTTATCCCAAATAATTTGTCATTTATCAATTGGTTGGTGAGATAATACAATTAATTCACTTGTATCTTGTAAAGAATTATCAACCACTTAATTAATGACATATCATTTGGGATAATTTTTTTTAATAAAAAATTTAGGATGTATATCACTACTGTTAAAGAAATGACTCACTAATAATCACACAAACCTTAAGGACTAGCTACCATTTGTTTTTTTAAAAAAAAAATTAAATCGAAAGATTTTTAAGAAATGACCCATTATAAATTAAACTTATATTATATAAATTTTCTCCTTACAAGGACAATCACAGAAAAGACCGATCAGTTATCCCCATGGACTCGTATAAATTCAACCAAATGAACGATTCCAATCTTACCCAATTCTTGAGTTAACTTTATTCAATGCTTCTATTTTTTTAATAGGAAAATTTTTCCAATGCTACTTTCTCTTTTTTGGGGAAATTAGAACTGCGACACGTATAGACGACATTGAGGTCTAAAGCAACATTAATTTCATGGGCTATGCGTTACACGCATAATATATTTTCAGTCCAAAATTAAAGAGGCTTGAGAGCTTAAAATTAAGCACAAACTAAACAGACGAAGTAAATACATGATTATGCAACATAACATTAATTCTCTCAATTTATAACTATTTTTGCCACATGAATCTTGCACAGTTAATCCTAATTGAATTCTAAAAAAGAACAATTGCAACAAGGTTTTGGAATAGAATGATATACAATAGATATGATCCATTTCCAGTTGTCAACGCTAATTAACTGCAGTTGCTAGACTCCTAATTATACTAGCCATAGGAAACTATTTAGAAAACTGTTGATCACATTAGATTTTGAAAAGAAATAATGTTCATTTTCCCTTCACTACCTTTTTTTTGTTTTATTTTTATAGCAAAGAATTATATCATGAAAAGAATCAATTTAATCACCTTTTCTAGCAGCCTAATTTTTCTTTTATAAAATTTGACCATGGAGACAAAGAAGAATTATTCATACCTTCATCAGTAAGGAAATACTTTTCGGTATGGCTAGGGTGAGAAAAGGCTTTCCACAAACACTTGTACTTTGTATTCCTGTAAATTTTCTTTAAAGTCAACAAAAACCATAAGTCCTTTACAATAACTATCTCTTTGATCAAAAAGTGTCATATTCCTTTAGAATTTAAAACCGGCAAAACCGAATCAGTGCCTTTGAAGAGACATAATGGTCGTAATTCTTTAAATGAGTTGGCTATGGAAATCCTTATCCGAGATTCTTTTACGCCATATTCTTTCGTAAACCAAAATTCATTTTGGAATACTCCTCGTCCGAACATACAGAGACAATCTCTCATAACTTTAGCTGAATACTTATGATGATGATCATTTGTGATTTCATCAGGCATAGGCAAGAACTTGAACTTGTCTACTACAAACCAAATGCCGAAATTCGCCTGCCACCCCAATGATTCCTAATCCTATTTTAATACCAGGTTTGATCACAAGATAAGAATCAGATTTAAACACTTTTCCAAGTAATGTTTCTCAAAGAGAAGTCATACACATTTACTTTTCTACCAGGAACTATTGTACTATCAGGAATCTGTAATCATCTATTGATTGAGCTTGAGCATAGCAAAATGCAAATTTCCGGTCTTGGTATTCTCTTAACTCTCTAGTGGAAGGATTGTATATCTTATATAAATAGTTATTATAATTACGGTCCGATTCTCTCTTTAATCCTCAAGCACAATAAGCCATTACAAGAACCCACTATCAAAACCGATTCATAAAGCAATCCATTGCTTTAATTTGCAAGTTAAAGAAAAAATCACTTCAGGTTTCGGGGATACTGTACGTAAAATCGAGGAAGGTAACTGTAAAACAATTGTATATATGTCAAGCAAACTGCAGGATTCGTAATTATATGTGTAAAATAGATAAGACTTATAATTTAGCAATCGCGTATACATGCCAATCCTAGAGGAGTAAAAGCTCTATTGCCACTAGAATTCTGTTCGTGGAATTTGTTCTCAAATTTCAACCGTATGTAAAGTTTGAACTCTAATTGTTTATAATGTATTTATTAAGAATAATCCTAAGAGTTCCCAATTGAAAATTTTTAATGACTATTTTTATTGTTTTGGATATACAAATTGCATTAAGAAAAAATATTGTCAAATTCAGAGGATAACGGGAAATGATTATGCTTCAAAAGGCCAGAGATTAGAGAATAAAGAAGCATTCATTACTGATATACAAAAGAGAAACACTCCAAAATTGCAAGCAAACCAATTTCATATACTATTTGGATTTTGGAAGGGGTGAAGTTTTGAGCTTCAGTTGTTCCTCTAAAATCAAAAGCAGCAATTAAGCGTTCTCAATTAGAAATAGCGAAGAAGACTTATTGGTACCTTACTGAAGCTAACATTATGACACGGTTGTTCATATGTAATGGCTGCTCTGTTATGCTAGCTTCTCTGTTTTTGCTTATAGTTTTGAACATAAATTCTTGCTCAAATAACCCATAATTAAATAACACTATTATGGCTCGTGAAATCGCATAATAGCTAATTACGCAACTTTCTCCTCCTCCTCAATTCTGTCTTCCCCTGCTCGTACACTAAATTCTAAATTCAATGCCCCGAAAAACAACAGAAGAAATCTTTGAGTTAGTTCGTGAACAGTTTATATATAGTAGCAATTGAAAAAAGAAAAAGAAGAAAAGAGTTAATTATTATTCAGACCTTCACTTATTAGGAAGTTTGTTCTGCTATTGGGTGAGATCAAGCTCTCAGTATATACTTCCACATGATACTTTCTAACATTTTCTTCAAAGCCATCAATCATAAAATCTTCATACTTTTTTGCATCCTTTTGATCAATAAGTACAAATTTCTCATCTAAAACAGACAAAATAAAATCCCTGTCCTTCATGGAATCAGAATTGAGCTTACAAAAACCGAAGTGGACAGTTCCATTGAGATTGGTCGCCCGAGAACAATGATGAAAAGACTTAAAATCAGTTTCAAAGGTTTTCCAAGTATTGCTCCTTAAAGAAAAGACAAGCACACCCACTACTTCTTTGGCATTTCTATGAGAATCAGAAAACCCAAAAACCTTGAACTCATCTATTGACTGGGCATAACCTAAGCTAACTAACGGTGTATCTCTATTAGTGAAAGGTTCATAGTCGTTCGGTATTCTCTTGAACTCTCTAGTTGAACAATTGTATATAAATGAAGTGTCAGTTGCAGTTTCATCTCGGAGGGATAAGCATGTTAGGAAATTGGTGGTGAAGCAGACACGCAGCTAAAGTAAAATTGTAGGAAAATAAAGAACAAGCACAAAAGAGGACACCAGAAAATTACGTGGTTCGGCTTTTAGCCTACATCCACGGGCGAAAACAGAAGGAAATATTTTACTAGTGAAAAGGAATTACAAGTATTGTGGTATTTTAGCTCACTCCCCAAAACCCCAATACACCCAAACTCTCAGAACACTAGAACAAGAGCTTTCAAGCTCTTAAAACTCTCTCACAAATTCTCTCTATGGAATTTGATTCAATTGAATTGAATTAGAAATGCATTCGGGAACTCTCCTTTTTATAGGCAAAATGTGCCATTAAAATATTATTTTTTCTTGCCAAAATCGTGGCCTTCTTGCTTGTTGAATTCTTCCAAAAGTTCAAACTAGCTGCTGCCAAACTTGCAAACTTTCTTCTTTGTTTTGTTTTCAAACAAAAGCCGTGTGCTTCGCTTGTTGAATTCTCCTCTTGCATTCAAAAGTTGTGTGCTTCTAGATGAAGAGTTTCTAGAAGCCACGGTTTTGCACATTCTCCCACTTGGAGATTAAATTGAGAATCAATCAATCTCCACACCATCCTTTCTGCTTCGCCATAAACATGTTGCCTACGTTGCTGCTAGGCCACAAGAGGATCTACTCCAGATAAACTTGTCAGTATTTATCGGCTTGGTCAAAACATCTGCTAGGTTCTCCTTCGTATGGATTTTCTGTAAATCCACGCTTCCGTCTTCCACTACTTCTCGAACGAAGTGATACTGAACTCCTATGTGCTTTGTCCTGAAATGAAAGGCTGGATTCCTTGCAATATGCAAGGCACTCTGACTGTCACAAAACACAGGAATTTTCTGTTGTTTGTGCCCGAGCTCCTCCAATAACCTTTGTATCCATATAGCTTCCTTGCAAGCTTGTGTAGCTGCCATGTATTCTGCTTCTGTTGTAGATAAAGCCACAACGGTCTGCAGTTTCGAAACCCAGCTTACAGCTGCTCTCGCAAGTGTAAACACATAACCAGTAGTAGATTTCCTTTTATCAAGGTCTCCTGCAAAATCTGAATCCACATAGCCCCTGACAGTAAACTCTGATCCTCCATAACATAATGCAACATCTGAGGTTCCTCTGATGTATCTCAGAATCCTCTTCACAGCTATCCAATGCTCTCCACCAGGATTCGCCATGTATCGACTAACTGCTCCCACTGCTTGTGCAATGTCCGGTCTTGTACATATCATAGCGAACATCAAACTTCCCACTGCTGATGCATACGGTACTCGAGACATCTCCATCCTCTCCGCTTCATTGCTAGGACACATACTTGAGGATAATTTGAAATTAACAGGAAGTGGGGTAGAAATTGACTTACAATCTTGCATGTTGAAGCGTCGCAAGATTTTCTTCAAGTAATTCTTCTGTGACAGCCAAATCTTCCTGTTATTTCTGTCTCGGTGAATTTGCATCCCTAGAATCTTGTTTGCTGGTCCCAAGTCCTTCATTTCAAACTCCCTAGCCAACTGTGCCTTCAATTCTTGGATTCGATCTTTGTTGGGGCCTGCTACCAACATGTCATCCACATACAATAACAAAATAATGAAATCATTATCTCCAAACCTCTTGTAATATGCACAATGGTCTGAACTGAGTCTGTTGTATCCAAGACTCATAATGAAGGAATCAAATCTCTTATACCAACACCTCGGCGCCTGTTTGAGACCGTATAGAGATTTGTTCAACCTGCAAACCAAGTTCTCCTTTCCTGTTTCTGCAAAACCTTCTGGTTGGAGCATATAGATTTCTTCTTCAAGTTCTCCATGAAGAAATGCAGTTTTCACATCTAACTGCTCTAGATGTAGGTCAAATGTAGCACACATCGCCAAGACTACTCTGACTGTTGTGAGTCGAACCACCGGAGAAAATATCTCGTTGAAGTCAATACCTTCTTTCTGAGCATATCCTTTCACCACCAATCTCGCACGATACCGCTCCACTTGGTCATTGCCATCACGTTTGATCTTGTAAACCCATTTGTTTCCAATGGCTTTTCTTCCACGTGGTAGTGGTACAAGTTCCCATGTCTTATTCTTGTGTAGAGCTTCAATTTCTTCCTGCATTGCTGTCATCCACAAAGCAACATCTGGGCTGTCTAAAGCTTCATGGAAAGTTGAAGGCTCTCCATCCTCTGTTAGAAGACAGTATGCAACATTGATCTCTGTGACATACTCCGAGTGCCACGTTGGCGGTCGTCTCTCACGAGTTGACCGACGAACTTCTGGAGCCTCGGACTCGACTGGTTCTTGTCCCTCATGCTCTGGTGCTGCTTCAGAAGAATCTGAATCTTCTGGATTATTTTCCACATATACCGGTACAGTCTCTGACTTTTCTTTTACAGTGCTATCATCCTCATCTTTCCTTTGCAGTTGATCTTCTAAAAAGATAACATCTCTGCTGATGACGATCTTGTGGGCAGTGGGGTCCCACAGACGATACCCCTTTACTCCATCAGCATACCCCAAGAAGATACATCTTCTAGATTTTGGATCCAGCTTTGTTCTTTCTTGAGCGTTGTACATCACGTACACAGGACATCCAAATGCATGAAGGTAGGAATAATCAGCTGGCTTTCCAGTCCACATCTCCATCGCCGTCTTCAACCCAATAGCTGTAGATGGCGACCGATTTACTATATAACAGGCAGTTTTGGCCGCTTCTGCCCAAAATGAATTAGGTAGACCAGTAGTCTTCAACATAGCTCTTATTCTTTCTGTAAGAGTTCTGTTCATCCGCTCTGCCACTCCATTTTGTTGAGGAGTGTATGCCACCGTGAACTGTCTCTGAATACCTTCTTGCTTACAGAAAGCAAGAAACTCGCCGTCTGTATATTCTCCACCATTATCTGTCCTCAAGCACTTGATCTTTTTACCAGATTCAAGTTCCACCCGCGCTTTGTATTCTTTAAACACTAGAAAGACATCTGACTTTTTCTTAATTGGATACACCCAACATCTTCTGGAATAATCATCAATGAAAGTCACCATGTACTTTGCACCTCCCATAGATATATCCGGTGATTCCCAAACATCAAAATGAATCAAGTCTAGAATGCATTTACTTCTAGCAATAGATCTACTGAATTTTAATCTATGCTGCTTACTAATAACACAATGCTCGCAAAATGGTAAACTTACCGATTTGAGCCCCGGAAGCAATTTTCGCTCAGAGAGAATCTTCAAACCTTGTTCCGACATGTGGCCAAGTTTGAGATGCCACATCATCGTTGACTCTTCTCCAGTTGAAGCGACACACGCATCAGCCTCCTGTAGTGTTTCTCCTTTAAGCATGAATAGATTAGCACCGATCTTTTCTGCTTTCATCAATACAAGCGCGCCTTTAACGATCTTCATAATTCCATTCTCAACATGAGTTTTGTACCCATGATTATCCATTTGTCCTAAAGACAATAGATTTTTCTTCAGGTCATTGACATGTCGTACCTCCCCAATTGTGCGAATTGTACCATCAAACATTTTTATTTTGATAGTACCAATACCAGCGATCGCCAAGGCATGATCATTACCCATATATACAGATCCTCCTGAGATAGGTTCATATGTGTGGAACCATTCTCTCCGAGAGGTCATGTGCCAGGTAGCTCCTGAGTCTATAAGCCAGACATCAAACAGTCGTTTTCTGCCTTCTGAAACAGTTGTTGCCTCGCTGTAGAGAATTTCGCCATCATCCGAGGTACTTACTACACACCCTTGAGCATTTGATGACTCAGGTTCTTTGCCCTCTTTTCTCTTACTCCAACACTCTTTCTTGACGTGCCCTTTCTTGCCACAGTTGTAGCATTTAACATTCTTCTTACTTCTGGATTTTGATCTACCATGATTTTGACTCCCACTAGGGCCACGTTCCGTTGATCTCCCTCTCGTCACCGATAGCGCCTCCGCTTGCTGCGAACTTGCTTGTCTGTTTTCCTTACTTTTCCGCCTGCTCTCCTCATTTAATACGGAGGCTGCAACATCGTCGAAAACTAGACTGTCCACTGGATTGTTGTTCGTTAGGTTGATGATGAGTTGATCATACGAATCTGGTAGACTTTGAAGTAGAAGCTCTGCACGTTCATTCTCCTCTATATTATGACCCAACGTTGTGAGTTGAGAAAATAGAGTCTTCAAGGTGTTGATGTGGTCGGTCACCATTGTAGATTCCGCCATTCGAAGAGTATAGAGTTTTCTCTTTAAGAAGATTTTGTTGTGTAGCGACTTGGCCTCGTACAATTTTGTGAGAGTATCCCATATTTCCTTCGCCGTGTTTTTCTCTGCCACACTGGATAATACTCTATCTGCAAGTGCCAAGTGTAGATTAGAAATGGCGTTGCCGTCTACCTCATTCCACTTGTCATCAGTTATCTCCATGGGCCTTTCTCCAATTGCTGCCAAGCAATTATTTTTCCTTAATACAGCTTTCATCTTCATTTTCCACAACGAAAAATTATTTCCGTTAAATTTCTCAATTTCATACTTTGCCGCCATTTTGCCGATAAATACTGCACACAAGCTAGTATACCACCTTGAATAGTTGTGAATATGTGTGAGAATGTACACCAGGAAAGTTCCCAGGAAAGACTGGAGGGGTCACAATGGTCCCACTTAAAACCCAGTCTCCTTAAGCTCTTATCGCCTTTGTGACAGAACTTTCCTAGACATGTACAACAACCACACAGTTGCTTTACTCACACCACTATTCCCTGCTTTGCACCGCAAAATTCTTGGGTCGCTCCCACTGTTTCTTGTGAATAGTACCGTATACATGAATAGTACTGTATACGTGAATAGTTCCGTATACCCGAATAGTATCACTCCCACCGTTTCACGTGAATAGTACTGTATACGTGAACAGTGCCGTATACGTCAGTACCCCTTACGTGAACAGTACCCGACTCCAAAAATACAACCAATAGCTCTGATACCACTGTTAGGAAATTGGTGGTGAAGCAGACACGCAGCTAAAGTAAAATTGTAGGAAAATAAAGAACAAGCACAAAAGAGGACACCAGAAAATTACGTGGTTCGGCTTTTAGCCTACGTCCACGGGCGAAAACAGAAGGAAATATTTTACTAGTGAAAAGGAATTACAAGTATTGTGGTATTTTAGCTCACTTCCCAAAACCCCAATACACCCAAACTCTCAGAACACTAGAACAAGAGCTTTCAAGCTCTTAAAACTCTCTCACAAATTCTCTCTATGGAATTTGATTCAATTGAATTGAATTAGAAATGCATTCGGGAACTCTCCTTTTTATAGGCAAAATGTGCCATTAAAATATTATTTTTTCTTGCCAAAACCGTGGCCTTCTTGCTTGTTGAATTCTTCCAAAAGTTCAAACTAGCTGCTGCCAAACTTGCAAACTTTCTTCTTTGTTTTGTTTTCAAACAAAAGCCGTGTGCTTCGCTTGTTGAATTCTCCTCTTGCATTCAAAAGTTGTGTGCTTCTAGATGAAGAGTTTCTAGAAGCCACGGTTTTGCACAAAGCACAACAAACCATTGCGAGAGCAGCATATCCTAAGACAATCAAAAGAGCTTTCTTTAATTGGAAAATCAAGCTGATGTTCTGTAATAATTTTGCTATCGAGGTCTATACGGAGAAGAGAGTTTCTTACCAAGCTCTTGACCATATCAACAAGAACCAGCGTTTGTCCTTGTTGGTTTTTAGTTTGGTGGATCTTGACGAACCGAGGATTAGTAATTAAGGCCCTGAATGACTTGGATAAACACTTGAATCGGCGGAGAGACTTGGCGGGGAGTTTTGCAAACACATCGACGATGATATCTGGAGGAAAGGCCGCATTGCTTCTTCACCAAGTTAAGCAAAGACTTTAGGGTTTCTTGATCTCAATTGGGAAGCCGTGATATTTGTAAAGAGCAGTCATTCACATAAAAACTATTAAATATATTATTTTTTTATTCTAAAACAATATCGAAGTATTTTTTTAAATACTGTTCCGTTAATTTTGAAGTAAAATTTTTGGGCTCCTTTCAAAATATTTTGCCTCGACTCCCAAATGCCCAGCCAAATACCCAATGAATAGCTCCGCCTCGAATATCAGATGAATATCTCCAATGAAAATCACGTTCCACTCTTTTTTAAGGAAAACGAATACGTGAAAATCACGTTCTCCAATGAATATCAGATGAATACCTAAGGAAAACGAATACGTGAAAACGGGTGATTCATTTGTTAAGGAGTGTTGATTTGGTCGTCTCTGCAAATTCTCTTGGGACTCGGTTCCAATTCCTCTTCATCACAACTGTAATATAATTCCCCTTCATCAGAACTCGAATCAAATTCACTTGCAGCAGTTCCACTCGCGCTTGGCAAATCATCCAATTTCCCAACTTCGGTAGCAAAATTGAGAGTAAAAGTGTTGGCTTTGATCTCGCTCGGATTTGCATAGACTGGACATACTCCGCAACGTTTTATCTTCTGACCCTTTTGGAACTTTAGGTTTTGGTCACACTCATTGGCAAATCATCCAAGTGAGACAGTTGTATGATGGTAACCATCAGGAAAGCCAACATTCAAGCAAGGTTTAAAACCAAGTATGACATGATCTGAACCATGGGGGTCTTCAATCGAGCACGACTGGTAACCCAGATCAACATGTTTGGTTTCAGAGAGAGTCTTTATTTTTAAGTAGACGTCAAAATAACGAGAACGATCAGAATAAAGTTGCTTAAAATCAAGAACAGCACAAAAAGCAAACCCGATTAAGTTTCTGCAAAAAGAGTGCGGTGGCAGTTGAATACGTATTGAAGATCCTGAATTTTGATTGCTGAACCAGTCAGGAATTTCGTTCCCAGGTAAAACAATTAGGGATCCTCTGAGTTCAGAAAGTTTCTGCGAAATGACATTTAAAAAAAGAAAATTGTAAAATGAAAACCATGATTTCAGATATAACAAAGAGGGACAGAGTAAACAAGAGAGGGAATTTGATACCTCGTTGTATGCATTTTCATAGCCCAGTCTCAGTGATGTTGCAATTGCCATACGTAGTGAATCTGCCAAAATCTTCTTGTTTGCTTTTCCATCAAGTTTAAAGCAGTTAGTAAACCCAAAATAAATTGGTTGTGACATCAGATATTCCGGATGCCATTCACGAAGGTTAGGAGAGGGTTTGGATAGCTTTTCGAGTACGGATGCATCTAGTTCTTGGAGACATGACGGAATCTCTGGCAAAGATTGAAGCCGGTAGCAGTTCATTGCTTCTAGTGATTCTAGACACAATGGAAGTTCTGGTAATGACCGAAGCGTGTTACAATCCCTCAAGTCAAGATATTTTAGACCCAATGGAAGTGCTGGTAATGACTGAAGCATGTTACAACGCCATAAGCGAAGAGTTTCTAGACCCAATGGAAGTTTTGGTAATGACTGAAGTATCTTACAATCCCTCAAGCAAAGAGATTCTAGAGACAATGGAAGTTCTGGTAATGACTGAAGCATATTACAATCCTCCAAGTAAAGATAACTTAGCCACGACAGTTGCTTGATACTTGCAGGTAAACTCTCAAAGTTATTTCCATTTAAATTGCCAATGTTATCCGGCAACTTATCAACTATAGAGCAACCACTTACGGACAAAAATACAAGCCCCGGTAGATTTTCAAATGGCGATGGCAGCTCTGTAATTGCCGTCCAGACTAAATAGATGCGATTTAAATGTTCCATTTTCTCCAAGATTTCTGGGAAACGCTCGAGGTTCAAGCAGTCATTAAGAAAAAGGTCAAACAAAGATCTCAATTTACAGAACCTTGTTGAAATCCTCTTCAGCCGTTTGCAATACCCCAAATCCAACACTTCAAGATCAGTTAGGCACTCTATTGATGATGGAACTTCTTCTATTGCAGTCTGTCTCAAGTCTAGCGATGTTACTTTCCCAGAAATCTGTGGAAACTCTATGAGATTAACACAATAGGAGAAATTAATAGTAACTGGACAAACAAAATGAAGATTGCTTGGAAAAGACCTAAGACTTTGGCAGCCCTCAAAAGACAACGCACTGAGATACTTGAAATTCTGGATAGATGAGGCCATGAGGGAACACAAGCCAAGTTTGTATAATCCAAAAGATATGTTTCAACATTTGGGGTTTCTAATGGGCCTGGCATCGTAATGAAATGTTGAGAATGGCTGAGGTTAATAGATTTTAACTTGAAAGCTCCCTGCAGTAACAGATATATAAAGACTATATTAATTAAAAAGCAACATTGAATTCAACAATTAATTGCACGTATATTTAAAGAAAGAAAAAATTATTGAAAGAAAAAATTATTGTTTTAGTTTTAGTACAGAACTTACCTTTTCTCCTTCCCAAAGTTGCTCAACTTTACTAAAACGCAAATTCAGTTCAACAAGGTTCTTTGGCTTGAAATTTGATGGCAGTGTCCTTAATGGATATGTGTCCCAATGAAGATATCTCAATTTTTTAGGAAGATAATCTAGGCCTTTTCGAAGCTGCACTTTAGAGTATGAAAGTTGCTCTTCAATGCTCATACTTAGAAACCTTTCGTTCTCAGGTACATAAAATTTGAGCAATCTTAGATTAGACATTTTTGTGAAGGCTCCCGGGTCTAAATTGATGCCTTTTATTTTGGACAACTCCAGAAATATGCCTTCAATTGCATCGGTCCCCTATTAAAAAAAAAATGAGTAAACCCTAAAACAGAAAAGAAACATTCGTAAACTTTATTAACTAAGAGCTCCTTAAACAAAAACAAATTCTGCAATCTTTGATTTTATTTTTTTAATATATTAAATATCTATATACGAGAAAAGAAAATTTTGGGGACCATCGCAAAATTTAACTAACCGAAAAAAAATTCAAAATTTCTCTAATTTACAAACCTGTTATCTTAATATCTAGAAGTTGAGAAGACAAGGCATATCTGATTGGTATAAGATTTCGATTTTTTTTAAGTCCATAGAATCCAAAATGTTAGTTCAAAATTAGGGAAAAAAATGAAAGTTATTTTTTTTCCACTAGTTGTAATTGTATCCAAGTCAAATTGAGATACGACCCTTTTCGAAAGGATTTAATCATCTTATAGCTTCCTTAAATACATTTAAGCTAAAAGGGTGATTGGAGACAAAACTAGGTGGGCCAATCAGTCCATTTTATTAGCGACTGTTGCTTAAAAAAAATTATACTCTAAAACACACTTACTTTTTTGAAAAAAAAATTATAATTACATTGAAGTAGAATCAGGTGGGCCAATCCTCATGGCACTCAATTTGTTCTGACACTCTTCACTAAATTGAAGAAAAATAAAATTATACTCTTCACACTCTTATTCAACATTCCAAAATTGATTAAATCTGGAGTTTTCTTTAAAAATTTAAAATTTGAAGACTTGTTCTCTTGACACCCTCAATCATTAATTTCACCTAATTATGGTTTTTATGATTTTGGTTGTTTTGTTCATAAAATAATTTTACTAAAGGATGGTTGCGCTGGTATGGTTGGGAAAATACGAGTGCACAACTCCAAACAAATAAAAGATTTATATATAAAAAAAAAATGAAGGATTCTTACCATATTATGCTTTAGTACGCGGCGGATTTCTTTAGGATCCCACAACCTGCTGCGTTTACCTGGCTCTTTCTCAGATTCTTGGCGAACAGTCTCTTGGCCCATTTCTTGCAATAAATCATGCATTTGCAAGCAGTTATCTGACACTGTTATGAGTGACTTGTCGACGAGGACATCCAGTCTGTGAGACCCAGAATCATCAAGTATCCTTAACACAAAATCTTTATCCTCTCCCTCAAGGAAACACGCAATATCTAGAAACATACTCTTCACCCTGGGCGTTAATTCTTTAAAACTAATCTTTAATGTATCATAAATACCATGAATATCAGATTCACAAATCCGATTTAAGTCGTCCAATACATTTTCCCAATGGCTTTTCCCCTTGAGATACAGGGAGGAACCCAACACTCTAAGAACTAATGGATTGCCATCGGCATACCATACAACCCTCCGAGAGTGCTGGTAGAGATCTTCAGGACAATGATTTTCTTTAACAGCGAAGTTACAAAAATGCTCGAAAGCCTCATCAAATTTCAATCCATTGACCCTATATATTTTCTCCTTCTCCACTCCAAATTTTTCGAGGACTCGTTTATCCCTGGTGGTTACAACAATTCTACTTCCTGGACCATATTGATCAAGCCCTCCAATCAAACCCTCTAATTGTTCATCTTTATTCACATCATCGAGTACAATCAACACCTTCATGCGTCGGACCCTCCCTTTAGTAAATTGTGGAATATTGGGACCAGCTACTTCAAGTTTTTCACTTAATATTGTCGAAAGCATTTCCTTTTGTAGGTCTTCTAGGCCACCCTCTGTTTCTGATTTTCTCCTAACATTTTTTGCAAAGTATTTGCCATCAAACTCTCTGGAGAATTGATCGAAAATAGCTTCAGCATGGGTGGTTTTGCCTATACCGCCCATGCCCCAAATTCCAACAATTTGGACAGTATCCCACAAATCCATACACAAAAATGGTTTAATCCGCTCAATTCGTGAATTTAATCCAACTAGGCCATTGGATGAGCCCGTTGAGACTGTTATTTTTTCCAACTTCTTCAAAACATCTTCGACAATTTTGTTTACAAGTTGCGCACCATGCCTAATATGAAGGTGCAAAGATGCAAAAACATTGAGTCAAATCGGGCCAAGACAGAAACAGAGATAAGATGAATTAGGAATGAGAGTTACCGGAATTTCGTGGATTCATGGCCGGCTAGATGGGATGTTTCTGTCAGTGCATCCCTCCACTTCTGAACCATTTCTGGTTTATCTTCGAACTGTTTTTTGAGCTCATCAAAACGGTCTCCAAATGTTCCGTTTTGATGCCGCACATCAGATGGACTTACTCCATAGAAGACTGGAATAATAATTTGGCCGTTTGTGTGCTTGCATTCAAGAATCTTGACAAGTTCATTCAGGCACCATTTTGAAGAAGCGTAGTCCTTTGAGAAAATGACCACCGAAATTTTTGAACCTTCGATTGCGTTGAAAAGGGCGGGTGAAATCTCATCTCCTCGCCTAAGCTCTTCATCATCAATAAATGTTTTGATTTTCTTTCCTTCATACAATTTATCATAGAGATAGCAAGTAAAGCTCTTACGAGTGTCCTCCCCTCTAAAGTTGAGGAAGGCTTCATAATTGCAAGAAGAAGAAGAGGAAGCCATGAAGGAAATTCTAGAAATTTGGTCACAGAAACAGAAAGTAAAGTTGAGGAAGACTTCATTCGTTTGTAAGAATGAACATGTGTGAAGATTCTTGCGAGTACATGGTAAATAATTGAATGGCTGGAGCTTTTTTAGTTTCCTGGAAATTTCCTGGAGCTTTCGTTTACATGCTCTGTCAAGTCATGAAACATAATCATGATAATGGGGCAGACCGAAAAGAAAAGCAACAATTCAAATATTTGATTCAACCAATATAAAAAGGAAGGAAAAGCAAAGAAAGGAAATGTTGAAAGTAGATTTAGGGAATTATAAAAAGCTGAAGGGAATTGGAATTTTGTATCGTTTCTCCAGCGAGGAACTTTCACAGTCGTTACCTCATTGTTACAGTTTAGATTAAGATTTGAGGGTGCAAGCATTTACCTAGATTTTACCTCCGCACCGACCTTTATATTGGAAGATATTATAATCGAATCAAAACTTAAAATTTTAATATTGTTAATCTTTAATCTTTAAAAAAAATTACCTCGCCGTTACAGTTTGGATTAAGATTTGAATAAGCATTTACTTAAATTTTATCTCCGCCTGTAAATTCTTATGTTTTAAAAATTATAAGACCTTTATATTGGGAGATATTATAATCGAATCAAAATTTTGAATTTCAATATTATTATTCTTATAATGTATTGATTAAAAATAATCCTAAGAGTTCCCAATTGAAACTTTCATAAGTATTTTTATTGTTTTGGATAAACAAATTGCACTAGGAAATCAATTTTGCAAATTCAGAGGATAATGGAAAATAGCTATGCTTCAATAGGCCAAAGATTAGAGAACAAAGAAGAATTAGTTATTGATATACGAAAGAGAAACACTCCAAAATTTCAAGCAAAAATATTTTCATATACCATTTCAATTTTGGAAGGGGTGAGGTTTTGAACTTCAATAGTTTCCTCTAAAATCAAAAGGCAGCAATTAAGCTAGAAAGA
Organism: Citrus glauca; assembly: GCA_029633175.1. Classification (NCBI taxonomy): domain Eukaryota; kingdom Viridiplantae; phylum Streptophyta; class Magnoliopsida; order Sapindales; family Rutaceae; genus Citrus; species Citrus glauca. Next base: position 41,903,072 of record JAQOOD010000003.1, on the reverse strand, counting down.
GCGAAAGAAGACTTTTTGGTACCTTATTGAAGGTAAACATTATGGAACTTCCAATGTCATTACCTCAATGTTTAATTTTTATTGAGATTTGTGCAAGCATTTACCTAAATCTTACCTCTGCCTGTAAATTCATAAGTTTTGAAAATTATGAGACCTTATATCGTGAGATATTATAATCGAACTAAAACTTAAATATTTTTTTATCATAAAAGGACTCTTAAGAGAGTTAAGACAACACTAAGTAGGAGTGTGCAACCCCATGAACATCATTAATCAATATGTTTAGCGTATTTGGAGGAATAAATTGAAAGCAATGTAAACCCAAACGAAAAGAAAAGCTGTACGAAGTAAGAAAATCTGCTGCTACATTGGTTTTTCGGTAGATATAATCCACTTTAATCAATCAATCACGCCGAAGGAGTTCTTCGATGGCCTAAATAAGAGTAAAATGCTCATTGACGGAAGGGTTTGAGTTAGAGATTAACTTCATAACACACATGCTGTCCACTTCCAAGTAAAACTTAAAATTTCAATATTATTATTCTTTAAAAAAAATTGAGATATCAGAGTAATTTCACATAGAAAAACTTGCCCACGGACGGTAAGACAAAAGTCTAGTCAACCACATGAATAAAGCTAAGTAGACCAAGAGAACAGAAAAACGCGTGGGTCCCTAAAGAAAAGGCAAGCACATAAATGAAAAAGCCATTACATTTCGATTAACACGGTGTGGCAGCATCTGCACAATCAAGTGAGGCAAAAGGGATTCGATTATCGTGGCAGAACATGGACGAGGACGCGTGATGAATAATTCCTTCGATAAAACGAAAAACAAACGCAGAGAAAAGAATTTCTTATATGACAAGAAATCAAAGTAATGTGAAGGAACATGATGAAGAAATTGCAGACTGATCAATTATCCCCATGGACTCCTATAAATTCAACCAAAATAACAATTCGAATCTTACCAAATTCTCAAGTTAAATTTATTCAATGCTTTTATTTTTTTGAGAAATGTTTTCCAATTCTACTTTCCCTTTTGTTGGGGAAATTAGAACCGCGGCATGTATAGAAAACATTGAGGTGTAAAGCGACATTAATTTCATGGGTTATGCGCTATACGCATAATATATTTTCAGTCCAAATTCAACTATACAAAGAGGCTTGAGAACTTAAAATTAAGCATAAACTAAAATGACGAAGTAAATACATGATTATGCAACATAACATCAATTCTCTCAATATATAACTGTTTTTGCTACATGAATCTTGCACAGTTAATCCTAATTGAATTCTAAAAAAGAGCAATTGGAAGAAGGGTTTGGAATAGAATGGTATACAATCGATATGATCCTTTTCCAGTCGTCAACGCTAATTTTGGGTGAAAACTGGTGATCAGATTAGATTTTGAAAAGAAATAATATTCATTTTCCCTTCCCTACCTTTTTTTTGTTTTATTTTTATAGCAAAGAATTATATCATGAAAAGAATCAATTTAATCACCTTTTCCAGCAGCCCAATTTTTCTTTTATAAAATTTGACCAGGGAGACAAAGAATAATTATTCATACCTTCATCACTAAGGAAATACTTTTCGGTATGGCTAAGGTGAGAAAAGTCTTTCCACAAACACTTGTACTTTGTATTCCTGCAAATTTTCTTTGAAGTCAATAAAAACCATAACTTCTTTACAATAACCATCTCTTTGATCAAAAAGTACCGTATTCCCTTAAAATTTAAAACCGGCAAAACTGAATCGATCAGTGTCTTTGAAGAGACATAATGGTCGTGATTCTCTAAATGAGTTGGCTATGGAAATCCTTATCCAAGATTTTTTTACGCCATATTCTTTCGTAAATCAAAATTCATTTTGGAATACTCTGTTGAGAATGTCAAATAAAATGACATTGAAGAAAGTTTTCAAAGGTAGAATCCACACTTGTCAAAGGGATGATCTGTACTTGTCAAAGAAACAATCCGCGTCGAACGAATTGATACATTTCCTTTCGTATTCACATATGCAATTTTTGAAAAAATGTAGCTTCTGCATCTACAAATAACGCTCACTGTATAATGTTTTATCCAAGAAAAGAAAACAAGTTTCTTCATGGTATCAGAGCCATGAATGCGCTCAAGTTTCTTCAAGTTTTACTGCTTTGTTTGTAACAAAAACAGAGGAAACTAAATTCTTCCCACAGCCATTTTTCCACCACTTTCTTCCTTAAAATCATTCCTACCATTACAAAAATCCATGCCAATAAAAAAACAAGCCACCCATACGTAAAAAACTTGAGTTTACAAATTTATCAACAATCCCATAAATTTTCCAAGAGAGTGTTCCTCAAAAATCAAGAATACCATCAAATTTTGTCAGTTTCCGGTAAGCAAACTATAAAACTTTCGCATTTAAACATAGTCCCACACGCTCCCACACGCCACCTGAAATCACAGCCAACCAACACGCTCCAACCACCCGCCTCTGTCATCTTTCACGTGCTCTCACGCGCTCCAGAGGTTGAAAAAGACTCCAACCGACATATCATTTTTCATCTCTAGAGTGCAGCAGTCGTAAAATGATGTGTCATTTTTTATTACACTAAAACCGAATGTCGTTTGTAAATTACATACAAAACAACGTGACGTTTAATCTCCAAAAGTGCAACAGTCATAAAACGACATGTCGTTTCTATTCCATCATAATCGACATATCGTTTCTTTAAGCAGAGTCCAAACGACTTGTCCTTTTTTTTTTTATCTAAAAAGGTTATTTTTTCTTATTTCAATCTAGATGCCAAAAAAAACAAAAAACAAAAAAATGGAGAAAACTCCAACTAAATCTGCTCATGTTGCCATTCAATCTGTTTAATCTGATGGAGTATTTAATGCTGGAATTATCCTCACTGAGACAAACTACGATGTTTGGTCTTAAATAATGGAGATCCATCTCGTAGAAAAGAAAAACTCTCATATATTCGTAGCAACACAAAGCCATCTGAGGAATCTTCAAAGAAATATGAGAAATGGTATAGTGAGAACCAAAAAGTAAAAAAATGGTTACTCATATCCATGTCTCCAGAGATCATGAAGCGATATTTATGAATTCCTACAGCCTACGAAATATGGGATGCATTATCAAAAGCCTTCTATGATGGAAGCGATGAATTATAAGTTTTCACTCCAAACCAGAAGGCGTCTCTACCAAGCAAAATGAATAGCCACTCTCTAAATTCTACGGAGAATTAATCGAAATATTTTGAGAACTTGATCACCGAGATAAAGTGGTCATGAACAATCCAGAAGATGTTGTGGTATGCAGAAGGTCTGTTGAAAGATTGAGAGTGCACATTTTTCTTGCTGGGCTAGATGAAGAATTGACCAAGTTCGTGGAGAAATTCTACGAAAAGATATTATCCCAGACTTAGAAGAATGTTATTCTCTGATCCGAAGAGAAGATGTACAGCAAAGCAAACTAAACAAGAAGGTCGACTCAGAAACGTCTGGTATGATAGCACAACAACAGCCTCAAAAGAAGCTTGTTGACAAGTCATCACTCCATTGCACTCATTGTAGGACGAATGGTCATATGAAAGAACAATGTTTTGAAATCACTCGATATCCTGACTGGTGGGATACTTGAAAAAAGAACACCAAGCAGGGATAAAAAAAACTACAGTAGCTGAATCCACATCCATTACAGATTTTAGAAAAGAATCTTCAGTGCAAATCGCAACCTCTGTCAGTCCAGGTAAGGCCCTTAAAACTCTTACACTTGTTATTAATATTACATAGATAATTGATTCTGGGACAAATGATCATATGACTTTTGATTCTCGACAAGTTTCTCAATTGAAACCATCTTCACAAAAACATGTTTCCACTCCAAATGGAACCACAACCTCAGTTATTGGGGAAGGATCTTTACGACTCACAGATAAATTAAATTTAGACTATGTGTTAATTGTTCCATCTTCAGATTATAATCTTTTATTTGTGTCTCAATTAACCACTAACTTGTCATGTGTTGTAATTTTGTGGCCTGATCATTGTGTGTTTAAGGACATCCAAACGAAGCAAATGATTGGTTATGGTATTAGACGAGACAACTTCTACTATTTGGAAATGACATCAACAAACACTGAAAAGCTAAGCCCCGCACTAGTCGCAGATAGTTTCATAAAAAAAAGAAAATTAGAAATTTTGTTATGGCATAGACGTTTAGGGCATGTGTGATTTGGTTACTTAAAAAAATTATTTCCTAGTTTGTTTTTGAAATTTGATGTTTGTAACTTTAAATGTGATGTTTGTGAACTTTCAAAAAGCCATCGAACTACTTTTCAATTGTCCTTAAATAAGAATCCAGTTCCTTTTATGGTAGTACATTCTGATGTATGAGGGTCATCTAAAGTTTCTATAATTGGAGGTGCTTATTGGTTTGTTACATTTATTGATGATTGTAGAAGAATGACATGGATTTTTCTGATAAAATCGAAAGACGAAGTAAACTCTTTATTTTAAAGATTTCATAAAATGGTGACGACTCAATTTCAGACACAAATTCAAGTTCTATATACTGACAATGGAGGCGAATATATGAGCACAACAATTCAACAGTTTCTGAAATCACAAGGAACTGTCCATCAAACCACTTGTGTGGGGACACCCCAACAAAATGGCATTGCTGAATGAAAAACAGACATTTACTAGAAGTTGTTCGAGCATCACTAATCCACGCCCACATGCCATTATCTTATTAAGGAGGAGCACCGGCATCCGCAGCATACTTGATCAATCGAACATCTTCAAGCTCCCTTGGATTCCCGACTCTTTTCCAGGTTCTAAATGATGCAATTATGTCACTAAATGTACCAAATTTACCCCCACATGTGTTTGGCTGTGTTGCCTTCGTTCATTTGCGGCAACAAGATAAATTATCTCCTCAAGCACTACGTTGTGTGTTTGTAGGGTATGCCTTACATCAAAAGGGATACCGATGTTATCATCTACCATCAAGAAAAATATACATCACCATGGATGTCGTATTTCATGAAGATATCATGTACTACTTGTCAGAGCCTGAATTTCTAGGAGAGTATAATGAAGAGAAAATTCATACTCTTACATATCTTTCACCTGAAGAAGATCAATCTTCCATTGAGATAGTAAACCTTCAAGATATTGTAAAAGAAAATTGTGGTGATTCTCAGACTGAGATAAGTGAAGACACATTTGGGGAGCAAAATAACTCAGACACAACTACAATTGAGAATGAGTCACATGAAGAAATACCTAACCAATCGTCTGCAGAGGATGTTCCTACCACAAGTCCCAGTCTAATCAGAAGAATTCTTCCCCAGCGTCAAAATAGAGGTATCCTTAAACCCACATATGAGCCTGACCTCTCTAGTAGAGTCAAGTACCCTATAAGTCATTTTGTGTCTAACCATCACTTATTAGAATCAAATCAGTCATTTTTAAATTAATTATCTACTTTATCTATTCCTAACAGTATGCAAGAAGTCTTAAAAGTCCCAAAGTGGAAAGCTGTTATGAATGACGAAATGAGATCTCTTCAGAAAAACCAAACATAAGAACGAGTTGATCTTCCACCAAGAAAGAAACTAGTGGGTTGCCGATGGATCTACACTATAAAGTATAAAGCAGATGGCTCTATTGAACAATACAAAGCAAAGCTCGTAGCTAAGGGTTACGACCAAATCTACGGGATAGATTCTATCGATATGTTTGCACCAGTAGCAAAAATTAATACTATTTGTATCTTATTATCATTAGTAGTCAACTTGGATTGGCCAGTGCAACAATTCGATGTAAAGTATGCTTTCCTCCATGGAGACATGTTTGAAGAAATTTATATGGATCTGCCACTAGGATGTAGTGGGCCGGAACAACTCAATCAGAAAGTATGCAAATTGAAGAAATCATTGTACGGGTTGAAGCAACCCCCAAGAGCATGGTTCGGGAAATTCACAAAGGCTGTGTTTCTTTTTAGGTATAACCAAAGCAATTCAAATCATACCTTATTCATTAAAAAACAACAAGGTAAAATCAGTGCCCTTATTTTCTATGTGGATAATATGGTAGTCATAGGCAACGACGAGGAAGAAAGAGAGGCTCTTTAAAAGTACTTGTCGAGAGAGTTTGAGATGAAGGATTTAGGAGCCTTAAAATACTTTCTTGGAATTGAGGTTTCTCGATCTAAGGGAGGAATCTTCCTGTCTCAAAAGAAATATGCCTTAGATCTATTGCCCAAAACGGGAATGACAGCTTGTCAGCCTATTGACACCTCAATAGAAGAAGGACTGAAGTTTTGTATTACCTCATACTAAGTTCCAATAAACAAAGGAAGATATCAAAGGCTGATTGGAAGATTGATGTACTTGTCCCACACAAAGGCAGATCCTACTTATGCATTAAGTGTTGTAAGTCAGTTTATGCATAATTCCAGAGAACAACATATGAAAGCAATAATGCTGATCCTGAGGTACTTGAAGTCAAATGCAGGAAAAGGAATCCTATTTTCTAAAAATAGAGATTACAACAACATAGAAGTTTATACTGATGCAGATTGGGCCAAGTCAGCTAGTGATAGATGCTCTACCACATGATACTTTACCTATGTGGGAGGCAACCTTGTCACATGGAGAAATAAGAAACAACATGCCATTGTCGTTTGACCACTGAAGTAGAATATCGAGGCATGACCCTTGGGATATGTGAAGGGCTATGGATAAGCTTTATCTTAAATGATTTGGGCTATCGGACTGAAGCAAAGGGTTGGTGGTGAAAAATTTTGTATGTGTGAAGAATTGAGCTATGGATATCGGGGACTTAAGTGTAATCGAAAGAGAGTTATTAGGCCATAGTGCAAATTGCATTCAGTTTATGGGTCGATATGCAAATAATTTGTTGACATGGCGAAATCTGTTATGGTCGTTACTATTGTTCCTGGAGATTTTCTAGAAACCTCATCATAAAAGGGGCTTTTGCATAGCCTCTGGTGTGCGTGTGATTTCTCTTTCATTTCCTAATCAAATTCTGTAATTCTTGCTTTGATAAAAAGCTTGCAATCTCGTCTGTAATGTGTGATCAGTGCATAATCATTTTGAGCAATAAGAGCTTGTGGGTTTTTCCTTCAAACAGTGTCGTTTTGGCTAGTTTGTTAGTTTCTGTGTTCGTCTGATTCCATTGCTCTTGTTCTCTTTTCTTGATCTGTTGGTGGAATTTTTCTTTGGTTATTTGTTCTCAAATTTCAACCGTATATAAAGTTCGAACTCTAATTGCTTATAATGTATTGATTAAGAATAATCCTAAGAGTTCCCGATTGAAATTTTTAATGACTATTTTTATTGTTTTGGATATACAAATTGCATTAAGAAAAAATATTGTCAAATTCAGAGGATAACGGGAAATAATTATGCTTCAAAAGGCCAGAGATTAGAGAATAAAGAAGCATTCATTACTGATATAAAAACTGCTTCTATTTGGATTTTGGAAGAGGTGAAGTTTTGAACTTCAGTTGTTCCTCTAAAATCAAAAGCAGTAATTAAGCGTTCTCAATTAGAAATAGCAAAGAAGACTTATTGGTACCTTACTGAAGCTAACATTATGGCACGGTTGTTCATATGTAATGGGCCTAATGGCTGCTCTGTTGTGCAGCTTCTATGTTTTTGCTTCTATTTTTGCTTATAGTTTTGAACATAAATTCTTGCTCAAATAACCCATAATTAAATAACACTAATATGGCTCATGAAATCCTATAATAGCTAATTACGCAACTTGCTCCTCCTCCTCGTCAATTATGTCTTCTCCTGGTCGTACACTAAATTCAAAATTCAATGCCCCGAAAAACAACACAAGAAATCTTTGAGTTAGTTCGTGACCAGTTTATATATAGTAGCAATTGAAAAATGAAAAAGAAGAAAAGAGTTAATTATTATTCAGACCTTCACTTATTAAGAAGTTTGTTCTGCTATTGGGTGAGATCAAGCTCTCAGCATATACTTCCACATGATACTTTCTAACATTTTCTTGGAAGCCATCAATCATAAAATCTTCATACTTTTTTCCATCCTTTGGATCAATAAGTACAAATTTCTCATCTAAAACAAACAAAATAAAATCACTGTCCTTCATGGAACATAATGGCTGCAATGCCTGAACTGAATTGGCTAATGAAATTTGAGTCCAGGATTCTCTCAGCCCATATTCTTTCATAATCCAAAATTCTTTTCTTTCTCGACATGGAACATAGTCTTCTTTTCTTTCTCGACATATGTCTCTGTACTTTTCTCTCTCTACTGATCCACACTTTTTCATACTTCTAACTATCATTTTGTTTTTTTTAGTTGTCTATTATTTTTTAAAATATGCCGATTCCTTGTGGATAATTCTGTCTCCTCACTAATGTTGTTTCTTGTTTACAAAAACCAAAGGCCACCTCCTTTTACAAATTTTATAGCGTCCCAAAATAAACAATAGGGGGATTTTGAATTTTTTAAGTCTCAATATAGTCTCTAATCTTGTGAGAAAGATTTTCTTTCAATAATTTGGAGGTAAACATAACATAACTTTTTGGACTAAAGCCTAACTCTGCTAATTAGTAATTGGTGGTATCCTTTTCAAGACTTGAGTCTTTAGATTCGAGTTTTATATAGTGTGCATGTGTATTTAATTAAATATTTTTTTAAAATACATCAAATATTAATATCCATGGCATAATTTAGTTCTTAATTTTTTTAAATACATCAAAAACATAATTTTTTTAACAACTTATAGGCATGACAAATTTCAAAATATAAATATCAATCAAAATAAGTGAAAGAAATAATGGTGCCAATTCTAATTTCTTAACTAAATTAATTACTGCACGAGCCCTGAATACGACACGAGAGTCTGATGGGCTAACTTGGCACAAGAACGTGAATAGTTAACTCATTTAAGAAATAATTCAACAAAAAATATAATTGATAAGAATGCAATATTGAAATGAATTTTTTACGAAAATTTGAATTAATGATTATTAAGCAAGAACAATAAAAAAATAAATATTAATCATTGATAAGCTTCAACAAGAACTTAACACAATCCTCAATCCTAAGTCAAATTATAAATGTCATTCATATATTCATTATAAATCAATAACAAAGGTTATAAATGTTTAGAAATTCTAGAGGGAAGGAAGCTATTGCCGGGGAATCAACAACTAAAATTGATGTAATTGTGGCACGAGATGGAATATGGAAACTACACCATAATTTCAAATGCCGCCATAGACATCGACTTATCTACAATAACAATGATCTAATTAAAATAAAAATAGAGTTTATGGGCATTTATTATTTTGACATTCCTCATTTGCAAATAGGGATACAATTATAATTTTACTTAGTCAAAGCAATCAGTAGTTTTCTTCATTATAGGAGTGAAGTAAAAACATTTAGATTTTAATGTATGTACGAAAAATTTATCTTTAAAAATACTGTCTGAATATGTGTATATATATTGAAACACTCAAACCAATTTTGGTTATTCTATAATTAAACAAATTTTAAAATATGAAAAATGTAATGTAGTTATAGTGGATAAACAATAAGTGAGCACAATATAATTAATCAAATATTATGCCATCAAAAGTTAATTTTAGAAATTCCAAATCCAATAGCCAACACAATTCTTTTTTTTAAAAAAAAAAGTTGACACAATTAATAAAATTAGTGACATGAATTTCACGCCATTGATAATCAGCAATTAGTATTACTTTCTAAACTTGCTTCAACTGGTCGTTGATGTCCTGGTCACCAAAAGTATAAGCAATAATAAGAGTTGGGATTCTTTATTTAGAACCCACATTTTAATAAGGCTTCATTTGATGTAGTTTTTCAAACAGTGATTATTTAATTAAAGTTTTCTCAATAGAGTTTTTTATCAATAAATTTTATTTATTTGGTTGTCGATATGTGTTTTCATTAAAAGTTATAAAATTATTTAAATAAACATGTTTTTTTAAAATTACATTATAAAAATAATTAAATAAAATTATAAAAGTAAAATATATTTTAGATATTTTAATATTTGAGATAAACTTTCAATCTCTACTTTCAAAAGCTCAAATTTTTAGTTTTTAGTTGTAGAGGTAAAATATCTTATTTAATCTTTAAAAGTTATGCTAAAAATAATCAAATAACTACAAAAATTTTAAAAAGAGCATATAAAATTAAATAAGCATTTATTAATAATTACTTTAATATACTTATCTAATGACCATAAATATTTATTTAATCTCATAAATTCTTACTTAATCTCATGAGCTCTTTTCAATTTTTTTTGTTGTTTATTTTTTAATAAAATTTTTAAAAATTAAATAAATTATTTTGTTTCTACTAAAATAACTCAAATTTTAAATTTTTGTGAGTAAATGTTTAAATTATTATCATCGCCGTTGTTCTCTATACTCGCATGCATCGGATCACAAATCTCACTCCAATTGTCGTCTTTCTTCGGCGTTTTAGCGCATCCTTCGTGAATTTCCCGCATTTCGTTCCCTCCTGTTACAAGTCTCCGGTCAGCTCAGTTCACTTGACGATTAATTCGGCAAATCTCGACTTTAGATCTCGAAAGTCAAACTCTGCTACGAATCCATAGATTCTCAATGTTTATAATCTTATTTGTGTTTGACCAGGTAACTGGATCGTGAAATTCGTCGTTTTGTATCAATTCAAGCTTTCGCGAGCTCATGGAATTACCTGGTGAGTTGTGGTGAAACGTTATCTTTTCAATTTTCGCTTAATTCTTTATTGCATATTTTTTTCTCTAATATTTCAGTTTAATTTAGAAAAGAAAGAGGACCCAAAAAGAGAGAGAGAGAGAGAGACTCTACCATACTCAATTCCTTGCTCATTCTGATTTGGCCTGAATGTTGGCATTGACTATTATTTGTTTTCATTTCGATTTAATTCTCATTTAGACAGTCTTTACGAACGGTCAATAATAGTTTAAGGAAAATGATAATACGGATTCTGCAATAATCTTTTTAAGGAAAATGATAATAGGGATTCTGCAATAATCTTTCTGCATTGTTCAAGTTAGTAGACAATGATTAGGGTGTTTATGTTTACGTCATTTTGAACCCTGAGGGCTTCGTTGAGTAGTTGATTCAACATATCCAGCAACGGTTGATGTGAGAACAGGATGCCACTTAGATAGGCTTAAACTGATTTTGGAGGTTTGTATTCATTCTATTGTACGTCTTGCTTACAAATTTTTTATTTTTTATTTTTAATTTTGTATAATATGCTCTTTGTTTGTAAATCTCATTTGACTTAGAAGAGAAAGTTTTATCCCAACAGTGGGATAAATCATTGAGATGCATGCATGGCAGTGTGAATATAGTAGACAAAATCATTGAGACAGATGGTGGTGTGAACATAGTAAACTTTTTCAAACACAGCTAAGATAAACAAATTGTTTCATTAGCCTTTATCTTATCTGCTGTGATGATTCAAATTAATGCTGTTTGGTAGGTTGCAAAAAAAGAAATGAGCTGACTGCTCATATTATTTAGTCAGATCTATTGCAATAAGTTGAAGTTCATTGTCACATGGGTTGGGAGTAGCGTGGGCTGTGAGTTGTAAAATGGATTTATGGAGTTGATACAAGTGCCCATAATCTATCATGTCATTCTAGGATTAAATGGATTGCACATTACTGTAAAGATGGAGGTTAAATTTTATATAATTCGGATTGATTGTAAAATGGGAGGCAGAGATGAGTTAGAAAAAAATTGGCCTGTGTCCTTTTTGAGCTGTTTCAAAATCTCCCTGGTGTGCTTCATGCTTAACACGTGTCTTTCCAAATAATTTTGCTTAACCTGTGCTTGTCTACTTCTTGTGCTATTCGGTGCCTGGTCCTGAGCTGTGTTGGTAGATTGACATAATTTTGCTCTGCTAAATGTATAACTTATTAATCAGAATCCTGTTATTATGGTTTGACACTACTGACATATTGTTTTGGTATTTATTTGTGCTTCCCTTGGTTGAATTATTTGCTGTCTCCATGCCATTCGATATGGTGCTACTTGGTTTTTGATCATCCATGACGCTATATCTATGTAAAGGATGAATTGATTGTTTTGGCTTGTATTCTCACATTTTATGATTGATCGATGGAAAGGTCTTCATGTATTAAATTCAACCTCACAAGTGTAAGATTGACAAACTGTGGGAAAATTTTCAGGAAAAGAAACTAGACTTCATGGAAGCAATGAAGCTTGAAATTGAACGTCTGCAGCTGCATCTTTCTGCAGCTGAAAGGGATAGAGCTTTATTGTCAATTGGAACTGATCCTGCCTCTATAAATCCAAATGTATTGTTTGATGAATCTTACATGGGAAGACTGTCGAGTAGCAACCACTCTTGCATTACTTGGCCAAACTTCCCTAGAAGACAAAATTGTTGGTGTAATTGGCCTTGAGAATAGTGATGATAGTGTTTTAGACTTCTGGAATATTACTAGAATCGGAGAGAGTTGCTCTTGCTTCCTCAACTGCAACATCTGTTGGAGCTTCACAATCCCCTTTGTTGTGTTCTCAATGTGAAAGAAAAGTTTGCAAAGTTTGTTGTGGAGGAAGAGGAGCTCTACTGTTTTCAAATTATAAATCAAGGGATGTGACCAACTACAATGGCTTCTCAAGTCAGAGTGGATCAAGCCATAGAAGGCAAGTTGATGTATCTACCAGTCGTTCACTCACACTGGATGGCGTTATCTGTAAACACTGCTGCCATGAGATTGTGCTTGATGCATTGATGTTGGACTATGTTAGGGTCTTGATTAGCTTGCGAAGAAGTTCCCGTGCCCGTGCAGACAACACAGCATACAATGAGTTTTAACAATAAAACAAATCAAATGAAAATTAAAAATTTAAAAAAATGTATCTAAAAAAAAGGAACATTTTCGGAAATAAAAAGAATATAACTGAAAAAGGGTTTTATGAGGAGATCAGATGGGTGCCAATAGTCCAACTTGTAATTAAGAATCTCCCATTCTATTGTCAACCAAAAAGACACTTGAATAAGAAGAAGAATTTATCAATTTGATTTTATTTGTAGATCCAACATTTCTCATATCCTGAGCGCCTTTCCGTATCAAATTAAAATAGTAGTAGCAAAATCGTAGTGCACATTCAATTAACCAACTAATAGTCTAAGAAGCAAAGAGAGGATTATAAGTTCACAACACCATTAATTCCCACACGAAAACATCAATGTAGAGATATATACAATCCGAATTGGATTGCTTGCCTTCCCAATGCTATATACTGTGCAAACTGCGCACTGGCCAAGAAAATGTTTTAAATTTAGTGTATTTTCAAAACGCTTATTCTCGGAATATAAAAAATAAAAAAATTAAAAAGAATTCAATACGAAACAGCCCTCATATCAGCATGATTAACATCAAAGAAGAAATCGAAGACATAATGTCTCTGTCATAATAAAATTACCAAAAATTTCAAAAAAAAAAGTTAAAAACATGTAATCTTCAGAAGCATATAATAAAAGAAGACTTCCACAAGTTACTACAATTTCATGCAGTAGAGATTAACTGATGCTTTGACTGATTAGCAGGTTGCAATGAATTATTAACTGATGCTTTGACTTATTAGTTCTTCAGCTAAGTTAAATAAAACAAGGTATTTTCAAAAGCAAAATGGAATACATAGATAAAAACATCATCTTCAACAAATCACAATCTAGAATTAGAGCATTTTCGACATACCTAAGGAAAACGAATACGTGAAAACGGGTGATTCATTTGTTAAGGAGTGTTGATTTGGTCGTCTCTGCAAACTCTCATGGGACTCGGTTCCAATTCCTCTTCATCACAACTGTAATATAATTCCCCTTCATCAGAACTCGAATGAAACGACCCGCCCCGCACTCCCAGGACGAGTCAGTCTAAACTCGTAAAATCGGATCGAATAATATAATAATATCTAAAGATTCTACCGAAAATTCGGCAGAACCTCCCCTGTAAATCCAACATTTCCAAAACTACAATTTACAAAACAACACTCCTAATAATATTTCAATAACCATCCAAACTTCAAATCCAACTTCTCCAATCATTATCTCAAATATCACACAAATCACTCCAATATAAAAGTAAATATAATGGTTATCCTCAATACAAAAACATAACCATAAATACAAATCACAAATCCCAAATATCAAAATATAAAATCTACGACTCCTAGCACCATCACGTGGCCACAATTATAAATCTAACTACCGATGCTGGGTCGACTGATGTACCTGCAAATCTCCTGTGGGGGGAAATAATATGATAAAAGAAAAACGTGGTGAGTATAAAACTCAGTGAGTGGATACTAGTTTCTGAAAAATAAATTTATTTAAAAGAATTACTCTCTCTCAAATCAATTCCATCAAAATATCATTTTATCTTTCTCAAACTTTCACATTCTCTTTCAAACCACTTACTTGAGCTACCTTCATTCGATTACCGCTTAGTAGGACACTCTCTTAACTTTCATAACTTTCATACTCTTTCATACTTTTTGGGCTTCTCGCAATGCGTCCTTCGCCCACTTATCTCATAACTATATAAACATCTGGAGAGTCCTCCACTAAGCCAGTAACGAATTCAAGCATCCAAGCTAAAACTGTAAAACAATCTTTCTTTTCTTTTCAAATCTCATTTGCTAAAATCAACTTTCTCATTTTCCAGGAAACATGGAAAACATAATGCATTTTCGTGCTCATGCCAATGAAATATTCATATGTATGCCCATGTCAATAAACACATATATCAACATCTCATATCAAAACATCACATAAACATATGGGCATAACAGATAAATCAATATTCGTGCATATCTCAAAATAGACTTTTCAAACATGTCAAACATATATATTGTTTATTGTGATTCGTTTGGAAATTTAGTTTACTTACATAAACATATTTAATTTAAATCAGACACTGAAATACTATATTACATAAATCTGCGTAAAATCGATAGAATCATAATACTTGTCATATCAAATACTGTATATCAAAAGTTATCATCAAACAAGTACCCAGGGGAATGATCTCATCATATCCGGACCTCAACGGACAGGCAATGACGTACTATCTGGGTACCGCCACGCCCCGGAGCCACACGGATAGATAGGGAAAATCTCTTATCTCATCATATCAATCTAGTCCAAGCACACGGCCCAAAGCCTCTGTGTGTACTCAGACGGCCCCAAAGGCCTGTATATCATCTGTATCATCTGTATCATTGTATCTCAACAGCTGTCTGTATCTCATATCAGTATATCTGTACTCATCATACTGCATGCATATGCCCCCAAAAGGCAAAAGCGCCCAACACACGGCCCAAAGCCTCTATGTGTGTCAGACGGGCCCCAAAGGCCTCTATCTCATCTCATCTGTATCTCTGTATTCATCTCATATTAACTGTTTCTCTGTATCTGGAGGGAAGGGTACTGTTTAACAATTTCTCAAATAACATTTAAGACACATGTACATAAACATACAATCTCATCTGAAATCTCATTTCCCTTTTCTTCAACATATCTCAAATACACTCAATTCTAATATCATACTTTTACTTAAATGCGACAATAAAATCATTATTCAAACTCATTTTCATAACAATAAATCTCAATTTTCTAGAAAATCATTAAATTAAAGCATCAAATACTTATTTTTCAAATATATTGCTCTGTATAATAAAATCGGCATATACTTATAACAATAAGTTTTGTATATTCCACTCACCGTGACGATGACCAGACTCGGTATCAACAACGTCCGCAGGTTGATTCTCGTTCGCGGATCCTCCTAATCAAGGAAACGACATAATCATTCTCCGTAAACTTAATACTTCTCAAAACGAATATCTATCAACAATAATTATTCCCGCATGTATAAAATTACCAAAATACCCCTACATGCCAAAATTACCAAAATGCCCTCAACATCATTATTTAACTTAAATACCAGTTAAATCATCAATTATCCAATTATTCTCAACTCGGATAACGGAAATAATCACAATGTCCGAAATTACGAAATTACCCTCGGAGCGTAAAATTACCGAAATGTCCTTAACAACTTAAATTACCGATTTATCCTCGAAATCACAAATTACCTTACTGCCCTAACCTAAAATTACCAAATTACCCACTGATTTCACAAATTACAAAATCACCCCAAAGTTTTGTGAAATTACCGAATTGCCCTTGCCGGTCAACGGTGACCGGACTTCAGTCAACGGCGACGGGGAGCTTAGGTCTGATAGTTCCGGCCACGCTGAGTCCAATGGTGGCGGCGGTGACGTCTCACGCGCGCTACCGGAGGCGGATCGAGCTCTCCAAAACCGCGAGCTTCCAAGAGCAAATCGGCGGCAATCCGGCCGATTCAGGTGACGGGGTCGGTCGGAAAATGATGCTGGGGAGCTGAGGAACAAGATTCAAGTGGTGGCGTGCCACAAATCCGGTGAAATCGACGGCGACGAAAACGGGTTTCGGCCGCGGGTTTCGGGCTTCAACCGGCGGCGTTCCAGGCAATTTCCGGCGACGAGGACGGCAGGGATACGTTGCTTGTCTCTCAAGCTTCAAAACGGTACCAAGCACGGCCGGTGGGGTGGCCGGAATCGGGAGAAATGGCCGGGTCAAGGTCGCGGGTCGCGGGTCAACGGGTCGGGTCAAACGGGTCAACTCGGGTCAACTCTTTCTCTTTCTCTCTCTCTCTCTCTCTCTCTCTCTCTCTCTCTCTCTCTAAAATTCCAAAAAATGCAAACAGTTCCTCCCGTCCAATTTATAGAATTCAGCTCTTTTTTTTTTTTTTTTAAGCTTAATACAAATTAAGCTTATACCGGATCCGTAACGGAGCTAAAATCCGATCACTCGAGCTCTTAATCGCGCTCAATTAATCTCGATTCGAAGCGGAAAAATTAAATCGTACACTTGATTAAGAAAATCAAAGTGCATATGTTACATCGAATCAAATTCACTTGCAGCAGTTCCACTCGCGCTTGGCAAATCATCCAATTTCCCAACTTCGGTAGCAAAATTAAGAGTAAAAGTGTTGGCTTTGATCTCGCTGGGATTTGCATATACTGGACATACTCCGCAACGTTTTATCTTGCAATTCTTACTGAAGAACTCAAGTGAGACAGTTGTATGATGGCAACCGTCAGGAAAGCCAACATTCAAGCAAGGTTTAAAACCAAGTATGACATGATCTGAACCATGGGGGTCTTGAAGCGAGGGCGAATCGTACCTCATATAAACACGTTTGGTTTCAGAGAGAGTCTTTATTTCTAAGTTGACGTGAAAAAAAAGAAGATGATCATCAGAAAAAACATTCTTAGAATTAAGAACAGCACAAACAGCAAACCCGATTAAGTTTCTGCAAAGAGAGTGCGGTGACAGTTGAATCTGTATCGAAGATCCTGAACTTTGATTGCTGAACCAGTCAGGAATTTCGCTCCCAGGTAAAACAATTAGGGATCCTGTGAGTTCAGAAAGTTTCTGCGAAACGACATTTAAAAAAAGAAAATTGTAAAATGAAAACCATGATTTCAGATATAACAAAGAGGGACAGAGTAAACAAGAGAGGGAATTTGATACCCCGTATTCAGTTTCATAGCCCAGTCTCAGTGATGCTGCAATTGTCATACGTAGTGAATCTGCCAAAATCTTCTTGTTTGCTTTTCCATCAAGTTTAAAGCAGTTAGTAAACCCAAAATAAATTGGTTGTGACCTCAGATATCCTGGATGGGATAGCTTTTCGAATACGGATGCATCTAGTTCTTGTAGACATGACCGAATCTCTGGCAAAGATTGAAGCCGGTTGCAGTTCATTGCATTTAGTGATTTTAGATGCAATGGAAGTTCTGGTAATGACTGAAGCATGATACAACGCCTCAAGTCAAGAGATTTTAGGCCCAATGGAAGTTCTGGTAGTGACTGAAGCATCTTACAATCACTCAATGCAAGAATTTCTAGACTCAATGGAAGTTTTGGGAAACGCTCAAGGTTGAAGGAGCCAGTAAGACAAAGCTGAACCAAAGATCTCAATTTACAGAACCTAGTTGAAATCCTCTTCAGCCGTGTGCAATTCGTCAAACCCAAAAATACAAGATCAGTTAGGCACTCTATTGATGATGGAACTTCTTCTATTGCAGATCCGCCTAAGTATAGCCGTGTAACTTTCCCAGAAATCTGTGGAAACTCTATGAGATTAACACAATAGGAGAAATTAATACTTACTGGACAAACAAAATGAAGATTGCTTGGAAAAGACCTAAGACTTTCGCAGCCTTCAAAATCCAACCTACTGAGATACTTGAAATTCTGGATAGATGAGGGAACACAAGCCTTTTCTCCTTCCCAAAGTTGCTCAACTTTACTAAAACGCAAATTCAGTTCAACAAGGTTCTTTGGATTGAAATTTGATGGCGGTGTCCTTAATGGATATGTGTCCCAATGAAGATATCTCAATTTTTTAGGAAGATAATCTAGGCCTTTTGGAAGCTGCACTTTAGAGTATGAAAGTTGCCCTTCAATGCTCATACTTAGAAACCTTTCAATCTTATAAGACTTAGGTACATAAAATTTGAGCAATCTCATACTAGACATATTTGTGAAGGCTCCCGGGTCTAAATTGATGCCTTTTATTTTGGTCAAATCCAGAAATATGCCTTCAATCGCATCGGTCCCCTTATTAAAAAAAAACAAAGAATGAGTAACCCTAAAACAGAAAAGAAACATTCTTAAACTTTATTAACTAAGAGCTCCTTAAACAAAAACAAATTCTGCAATCTTTGATTTTATATTTTTAATATATTAAATATCTATATACGAGAAAAGAAAATTTTGGGGACCATTGCAAAATTAAACTAACCGAAAAAAAATTCAAAATTTCTCTAATTTACAAACCTGTTATCTTAATATCTAGAAGTTGAGAAGACAAGGCCTATTTGATTGGTATAAGATTTCGATTTTTTTGTAGTCCATAGAATCCAAAATGTTAGTTCAAAATTAGGGGAAAAAATGAAAGTTATTTTTTTTTTCCACTAGTTGTAATTGTATCCAAGTCAAATTGAAATACGGCCATTTTCGAAAGGATTTAATCATCTTATATCCTCCTTAAGATACATTTAAGCTAAAAGAAGTGATTGGAGGCAGAACTAGCTGGGCCAATCATTCCATTTTATTAGCGGCTGTTGCTTAAAAAAAAATATACTCTAAAACACACTTACTTTTTTGAAAAAAAATATAATTATATTAAAGTAGAAAAATAATGTTTTCTTTAAAATTATACTAACATGATTCAAATCACTTTGTTCCGACACTCTTCACTATATTTGAAGAAAAATAAAATTATACTCTTCACACTCTTATTCAACATTCCAAAATTGATAAAATCTGGAGTTTTCTTTAAAAATTTAAAATTTGAAGACTTTTTCTCTTGACACTCTCAGTCATTAATTTCACCTAATTATGGTTTTTATGATTTTGGTTGTTTTGTTCATAAAATAATTTTAATAAAGGATGGTTGGGAAAATACGAGTGCACAACTCCAAACAAATAAAAGATTTATATTAAAAAAAAATGAAGGATTCTTACCATATTATGCTTTAGTATGCGGCGGATTTCCTTAGGATCCCACAACCTACTGCGTCTGCCTGGCTCTTCCTCAGATTCTTGGCGAACAATCTCTAGGCCCATTTCTTGCAATAAATCATGCATTTGCAAGCGGTTGTCTGACACTGTTATAAGTGACTTGTCCACGAGGACATCCAGTCTGTGAGACCCAGAATCATCAAGTATCCTTAACACAAAATCTTTATCCTCTCCCTCAAAGAAACACGCAATATCTAGAAACATACTCTTCACCCTGGGCGTTAAATCATCAAAAGTAATCTTTAATTTCTTATAAATACCATCAATATCAGATTCAAAAATCCGATTTAAGTCGTCCAATACATTTCCCCAATGTCTTTTGCTCCTCAGGGAGGAACCCAACACTTTAAGAACTAATGGATTGCCACCGGCATACCTTACAACCTTCCCTGAGTCAGGTTTGAAATCTTCAGGACAATGCTTTTCTTTAAAAGCGAAGTTACAAAAATGCTCGAAAGCCTCATGAAAATCCATTCCATTAACCCCATATATTTTCTCCTCCTCCACTCCAAATTTTTTGAGGACTCGTTTATCCCTGGTGGTTACAACAATTCTACTTCCTGGACCATATTGATCAAGCCCTCCAATCAAACCCTCTAATTGTTCATCTTTGTTCACATCATCGAGTACAATCAACACCTTCATGTGTCGGACCCTCCCTTTAGTAAATTGTGGAATATTGGGACCAGCTACTTTAAGATTTTCTAATATTGTCGAAAGCATTTCCTTTTGTAGATCTTCTAATCCATTCCCTCTTTCTATCTTTCTCCTAACATCTGACATAAAGTAGCTACCTTTAAACTCTCTGGAGAATTGATTGAAAATAGCTGTGGCAGGGGTGGTTTTGCCGATACCACCCATGCCCCAAATTCCAACAATTTGGACAGTATCCGGCAAATCCATGCACAATAATGGTTTAATCTGCTCAATTCGTGAATTTAATCCAACTAGGCCATTGGATGAGTCCATTGAGACTGTTATTTTTTCCAACTTCTTCAAAACATCTTCGACAATTTTGTTTACAAGTTCCGCATCATCCCTAATATGAAGGTGCAAAGATGCAAAAACATTGAGTCAAATCAGGCCAACACAGAAACAGAGATAAGATGAATTAGGAAAGAGAGTTACCTGAATTTCGTGGATTCATAGCCGGCTAGATGGGATGTTTCTGTCAGTGCATCCCTCCACTTCTGAACCATTTCTGGTTTATCTTCGAACTGTTTTTTGAGCTCATCAAAACGGTCTCCAAATGTTCCGTTTTGATGCCGCACATCAGATGGACTTACTCCATAGAAGACTGGAATAATAATTTGGCCGTTTGTGTTCTTGCATTCAAGAATCTTGACAAGTTCATTCAGGCACCATTTTGAAGAAGCGTAGTCCTTTGAGAAAATGACCACCGAAATTTTTGAACCTTCGATTGCGTTCAAAAGACCAGGCGAAATCTCATCTCCTCGCCGAAGCCCTTTATCATCAATAAATGTTTTGATTTTCTTTCCTTCATACAATTTATCATAGAGATGGCAAGTAAAGCTCTTACGAGCGTCCTCCCCTCTAAAGTTGAGGAAGACTTCACAATTGTCACAAGAAGAAGAAGAAGAAGAAGCAGCAGCCATGAAGGAAATTTTAGAAAATTGGTGACAGAAACAGAGAATTAATCTTGAGAGTTGAGAGAGGAGATGTAAGAATGAACATGTGTGAAGATTCTTGCAAGCACACACTAAATAATTGAAAGGCTGGAGCTTTCTTAGCTCCTGGAAATTTCCTGGAGCTTTCATATACATGATTTGTCAAGTCAAGAAACATAATCATGATAATGGGGCAGACCAGGAAGAAAAGAAAATTTGATTCAACCAAGGAAAAGCAAAGAAAGAAATTTTGAAAGTAGATTCAGAGAATTATAAAAAGCTAAAGGAAATTGGAATTTTGTACAATTTCTCCAGCGAGAAACTTTCACTGTCATTACCTCACCGTTACAGTTTGGATTAAGATTTGAGGGTGCAAGTATTTACCTAGAGTTTACCTCCGCACTAAATTCTTAAGTTTTGAAAATTATGAGATTTTTATATTGGGAGATATTGTAATCGAATCAAAACTTAAAATTTTTATAATGTTAATATTTAATTTTTTAAAAAACAATAACCTTGCCGTTACAGTTTGGATTAAGATTTGAGCAAGTATTTACTTAAATTTTACCTCTGTCTGTAAATTCTTAAGTTTTGAAAATTATGAGACCTTTATAATCTAATCAAAATTTTGAATTTCAATATTATTATTCTTTAAAAAAATTTTGAGATAACAGTGATTGATAAAATAGCAGAACTTGTCTAGGCAAGCACATGCATACACAGAAACGTGAAGGATTCCAAAAGAAATTAAAGTGACAATGTACGTGGATCCTTAAAACAAAAAGCGAAATCGCTTGGTGGCCCAGTAAAATTAAGACTGAATATTTTTTACACGAGAAGTCAAGCTCATAAATGGCAAAAGCCATTTCATTTCACTTTTACGCGTCATTGACTTTTGTAACACGGTGCATGCATCGTCAAGTGGGGCAAAAGGGTTTCGATTACAGTGGGAAAACATGAACAAGAATGCATAATGAATAATTCCTTCGATAAAGCGAAAATTAAACACAGAATAATCCTAAAATTTAAACTCTAATATCTTATAATGTATTGATTAAAAATAATCCTAAGAGTTCCCAATTGAAACTTTCATAAGTAATTTTATTGTTTTGGATAAACAAATTGCACTAGGAAAACAATTTGGTAAATTCAGAGGATAATGGAAAATAGCTATGCTTCAATAGGCCAAAGATTAGAGAACAAAGAAGAATTAGTTATTGATATACGAAAGACACACACTCCAAAATTTCAAGCCAAAATATTTTCATATACCATTTCGATTTTGGAAGGGGTGAGGTTTTGAACTTCAATAGTTTCCTCTAAAATCAAAAGGCAGTAATTAAGCTAGAAAGAGCAAAGAAGACTTTTTGGTACCTTATTGAAGGTAAACATTATGGAACTTTCAATGTCATTGCCTCACTGTTTAATTTTTATTGAGATTTATGCAAGTATTTACCTAAATCTTACCTCTGCCTGTAAATTCATAAGTTTTGAAAATTATTAGACCTTATATTGAGAGATATTATAATCGAACTAAAACTTAAATTTTTTTTTTATCATAAAAGGGCTCTTAAGAGAGCTAAGGCAATAATACTAAGCGGGAGTGTGCAACCCCATGATCATCATTAATCAATATGTTTAGCATATTTGGAGAAATAAATTGAAAGCAATGTAAACCCAAACGAAAAGAAAAGTTGTACGAAGCAAGGAAATTTGCTGCTACATTGGCTTCTCGTTAGATATGATCTACTTTGATTAGCCAATCACACCGGAGAAGTTCTTAGATGGCATAAATGAGAGTACAATGCTCATTGACGGGAGGGTTTGCGTTAAAATTTCAACATTATTATTCTTTAAAAAAAAAAAAGAGATATCAGAATAATATCACATAGAAAAACTTGCCCACGGTAAGCCAAAAGTCTAGTCAACCACACGCATAAAGCTAACTAGAACAAGAGAATAGAGAAACGCGTGGTCCCTAAAAGAAAAGGCCAGCACATAAATAAATGAAAAAGCCATTACATTTCTATTTTACATGTCATTAATTTTTGTAACACGGTTTGTGGCAGCATATGCACAATCAAGTGGGGCAAAATGGATTCGATTATCGTGGCAGAACATGAACGAGGACGCGTGATGAATAATTCCTTCGATAAAACGAAAAACAAACGCAGAGAAAAGAATTTCTTATATGACAAGAAATCAAAGTAATGTGAAGGAACATGATGAAGAAATTGCAGGCCAGCACAAAAACACCCTTACCCCTGATTTGTTTAATTGTACACGAAGACCTTAAGGTTTGGAAAAAAAAAATTGAATTTATATTGTATTATAATATTTTCTTTTTTAAACCAAACCAAACTTATGTTATATGGTTTTAAAAAAAACTTATTTCATATGGTTAAAAGAAAATCTTATATTATACGGTTTTAAAAAAATAAACTTATATTATATGGTTTAAAGAAATGACTCATTAATAATCACACAAATCTTAGGGACTGCCATTTGTTTTTTGAAAAAAAAAATTGAATCCAAAGATTTTTAAGAAATGACCTATTATAAGTTAAACTTATATTTTATATATTTTCTCCTTACAAGGACAAACATAGAAAAGACCGATCAGTTATCCCCATGGACTCCTATAAATTCAACCAAAATAACAATTCCAATATTACCAAATTCTTGAGTTAAATTTATTCAATGCTTTTATTTTTTTAGAGAAATCTTTTCCAATGGTAAGTTTCCTTTTTTGGGGAAATTAGAACCGCGGCATGTATAGAAGACATTGAGGTGTAAAGCGACATTAGTTTCATGGGCTATGCGTTGTACGCATAATATATTTTCAGTCCAAATTCAACTATACAAAGAGGCTTGAGAACTTAAAATTAAGCACAAACTAAATAGATGAAGTAAATATATGATTATGCAACATAAATTTTACCTCCACCTATAAATTCTTAAATTTTGAAAATTCTGAGACGAGAGATATTATAATCGAATCAAAACCTAAAATTTTAATATTGATAATCTTTAATTTTTTTTATAAAAAAATTGAACAACAGAGTAATTTCTGACATTGAAAAAGCTGTCCACGGTAAGTTATTAAAAAGTTGTCAACAGAGTAATTTCTGACATTTTAAGTTGTCCTCGGTACGTTTGTGTCAAGCACATGCATAGTGCTAGCTAGAACAAGAGAACCAAAAAAAAAAAGACCGAATACGTTTTTACACAATATGTCAAGCACATAAATGACAAAAGCTATTTCATGTCTCTTCTCTTTTACATGTTATTAATCTTTGTAACACGGGGTGGCAACATATGCATAATCAAGTGAGGCAAAAGGGTTTCAAATAATGGTGGAAAAACGTGAAGAAGGATGCCAACTGAATAATTCCTTCGATAAAACGAAAAATAATCACAGAAAAAGGAATCTCTTATAAAATGTTTGTGTATTTTTTATAAGGTTTGAAACTTTAGGTGGTCGGTAAATGATTTCTTAATTGAATAATATATAAAAAAGCTAATTATTTATAATTTTAAATAATCTGGATTTGTATTTTAGAAATTTCATCTCTTTTATTTTTGAGCATTTTTCATAAAGAATAGGGAATATAATGTTAACATTTAAAGTAACACATCTCAATCGTCGAAATTATTTTTCTATTAAATCCAACGATAACGAATTAAAGTCAGAAAAGGACTAAATTAGTGGTGGCTTGCAATAATTGCAAGGTAGCTGGACCCTTGAAAATGTGTGAAAGTAAATAATTGAATGCACGGAGCTCGCTTTCTTACTTTCGTTCCGGTTTCCTGGAAATGTATTTAAGTGCAGTGATGTTTGAATTTGTTTAATATTCAGCGACAGCCTAATGCTTACCGTCAAGCAACTTTGAAGATATATACAAAGTTATTAAAATAGTTAGATCCCTTAAATCTACAACAAAAGTCATCTATTGCAAGCGCAATTATAGAACAACTTTCCAAAACAAATTTAAAAAAAAAATAAATCTGCAGTAAGTAAGAGTCAAGCACATGAAACCAAACCCAACTTATGTTACATGGTTTAAAAAGAAAAACTTATTTTATATAGTTAAAAGAAAACCTTATATTATGCGGTTTTAAAAAAAAAATTTATGTTACATGGTTTAAATAAAGAGTAATGCTAGAAACTGATTCTAAAGCAACAGCAGACTTGATCAACAACAAGGGGAACAACAGGACAGAAGTCTATTGGATCATTTCCTATATTCAAGATTTAATGAGTCAATTTAGTTATTTTGTGGCAAAGTTTGTTCCCAGGTCTTGCAATACCTGTGCTCATAAGCTAGCAAAAATAGCATTAGGTAAATCTGATTCTTTTGTTTGGAAGGGAAACTTCCCTCCAGAGGTTGAGCTTGTAGTTTCTCTTTCTGAGTAATGAAAGCTTCCTTTTCAAAAAAAAAAAATAAAGAGTAATGTTACACATCTCAAATTTTTTATCTTAAAAAATTATCTCAAATGATGTGTTATTTATCAATTGGTTGGTGGGATAATACAATTAATTCACTTGGATCTTGTAAATAATTATTAGCTACTTAATTAATGGCACATCATTTGAGATAATTTTTTTTAATAAAAAATTTAGGATGTATAGTACTATTGTTAAAGAAATGACTCACTAATAATCACACAAACCTTAAGGACTAACTACCGTTTGTTTTTTTTTAAAAAAATTAAATCTAAGATTTTTAAGAAATGACCCATTATAAATTAAACTTATATTATATAAATTTTCTCCTTACAAGGACAATCACAGAAAAGACCGATCAGTTATTCCCATGGACTTGTATAAATTCAACCAAATGAACGATTCCAATCTTACCCAATTCTTGAGTTAACTTTATTCAATGCTTCTATTTTTTTAATTTCCCCAACATTAATTTCATGGGTTATGCGCTATACGCATAATATATTTTCAGTCCAAATTCAACTATGTAAAGAGGCTTGAGAACTTAATATTAAGCACAAACTAAACAGACGAAATAAATACATGATTATGCAACATAACATTAATTGTCACAATTTATAACTGTTTTTCCTACATGAATCTTGCACAGTTAATCCTAATTGAATTCTAAAAAAGAGCAATTGGAACAAGGTTTTGGAATAGAATGATATAGAATAGATATGATCCATTTCCAGTTGTCAACGCTAATTAACTGCAGTTTCTAGACTCCTAATTATTTCATTTAACTTTTACGCGTCGTTGACTTTTGTAACACGGTGTATGCATAGTCAAGTGGGGCAAAAGGGTTTCGATTACAGTGGGAAAACATGAACAAGAATGCATAATGAATAATTCCTTCGATAAAGCAAAAATTAAACATAGAATAATTCTAAAATTTAAACTTTAATATCTTATAATGTATTGATTAAAAATAATCCTAGTTTCATAAGTATTTTTATTGTTTTGGATAAACAAATTGCACTAGGAAAACAATTTGGCAAATTCAGAGGATAATGGAAAATAGCTATGCTTCAATAGGCCAAAGATTAGAGAACAAAGAAGAATTAGTTATTGATATACGAAAGACAAACACTCCAAAATTTCAAGCAAAAATATTTTCATATACCATTTCGATTTTGGAAGGGGTGAGGTTTTGAACTTCAATAGTTTCATTAACAAACTACATCCCGAGTGGGCAGGGCTATTGCCCTTCAAGATGGAGGGCAGCAGTTTGAACGCCCACAAATACATTGTGGGGGTATTTCCTTCCTCAATTAATTTGAGTGAAGGCAGTCCTCTTTCTTACCCATGAGTGAGGAGTGGACATCCCTCGAATATTTGTGAGGGTTTAAATCTGGGCAGAGCTCCATTAGCACTGATGTAAGTTGGTCCCAGTAATAGTCTGATTTATACATATCAGTTATAGTCTCATGTAATATGAGTTGTAATCTGAGCAATAGTCTCATGTAATAAAAAAAAAAGAACAGAGAAACGCGTAGGTCCCTAAAAGAAAATTTTAGGAAAGGAAGGTCTCATCCTAATAAAAAGTTGTTGGTTGTTATACACTATAAATAAGAGCGATAAAGTCATTATCTACGTAGACCAAGGAGAATTTTAATAACTAAGTTAATTTTATTTAAATAAAAAATCTCAAATCTCAATTATATACACGAAAGCTCGGCACGTGTGTCAGTCGCATACCTAATAATATATATATATATATACACACAAACACGCACGAACATATACATATCCATACACATATATATCTATATATATATTTTATTTATATATATATATATATATATAAAAAGAGCAATCATATCCATTCAGTCTCTCCCCTTCTCTCTATTATCTCAATTTAAATGAATTTTGTTGTGAATTTCAAAATTTAGTGGATATTCATATTTTTTTTATTCCATTTGTTATTATTTGTATTTAATTAATAAAATAGTTGAAGGAAGGTCCCACCCTAACAAAAAGTTGTTGGTTGTTATACACTATAAATAAGAGCGATAATGTCATTATCTGCGCATACCAAGGAGAATTTCAATAACTAAGTTAATTTTATTTAAATAAAAATCTCAATTATATACACGAAAGCTCGGTACGTGTGTCAGTCGCATACCTAATAATATATATATACACACAAACACACACACACACACACACACATATACATATACATACACATGTATATCTATTTATAATTTTTATTTATATATAGATATATAAATATAAATAGAGCAATCCATTAGCCGAATCTTCTAATATGTTTATAGAGCAATATGAATATATAAAATTTTATACGTATATAAAATTTTGTTTATAGAGCAATCCATTAGCCGTATCTTTTAATATGTTTAATCTATTATTTAATTTTTTTTAACAAACTCTACTTTTTGATTTTTTTTAATTACTTTATTATTTGATGTTGAACACAAATTTTATCCCCTTCATTTTTAAATTATATATATAATGCAACTTACAAATGGGCCCATAGAAATATATAATTTAAGTCCAAAGAAGATAAACTCCTTATGAAATCTCTTTCACAGTAAAAATTAATTTATTTCCTAGAATACCCCATTGTAATTTCTTAAACAACTATTTTGAAATCTTTTCTAATAAAACGCCTCCTATTTCCTTTAATCGTTGCTTTTGGGAAAAAGACTTCTGAACTTTCATTTACGAGCAGGCAATTGACGACAATATACACAGCAAAGAACCCAAAAAGTTAAAAGCTTTGAAAATGTATCTCCATATTCATTCTTCAACTTGATGAATTGTTCATCAAGGCGAAGCCGTAAGCCATAGAATAAGCTGACATCCGCAGGATTTCCCCTCAGTTAATCTTTGATAAATAATTAAAGCAATCTGAATAGACCATTGCAAAATGTTAAAACTCAAACTCCCTTGTCCCTTGACATCTCCAATGCACCATATATGTATATAAAAGCTTGAGGATTTTTCTTACAACAGTCGAGAAAAAAAAAACTTTAAATTATGGCTTATAAGATTAATGGAGCTTATGATATGGGCTGTAAAAAGTCTGTTTAAACAATTAAATTATTTGAGAGTTTAATTGGATGTATATTTGGGTATTTATGTAATTATAATTAAAAAGGAGAGTTTTACAAAAAATTTAGAGGGGTGTCATAATACAAATCCCTAAAAATATATATCAGAAAAATAAATCTCACAAATGTTAAAAAAAAAAAAATTGAACTCTCCGTCTCCGGTTTAAATTTAAAATCCAAAGGAAAAAATGCCAAACCATAAACAAAAGAGAAATAAAGTTAAGTTTAGCTTGATATTTAAAAGAGGGAGAATGCTACGGTACAGTATCCGTACCTTACAGCACCCTCACACAATGGCTATGGGTACCACTTAGGTCCACTTTTCATTTTACCGTGCAAGGATGGCCGTAAGGTACAGATACTGTAACTTAGCCACAGCTTTAAAGGGAAATTAATATACTTGTCTATGGTGCAGATTCTGTAAGTAACATCTCCCACCGTCCCACCTTCCCATTTTATATTGTTTAATTTCTCATTCACCTTGCAATCACATCCAACGGTTGATGCTGCAGTCTGTAACTTACAGATTCTGTAAGCTAGCAAAGTTCATTAATATATATTCCTGAATCTTCCTGCAGTGAGTTTGGAACATTTTACACCCATCCGTTGTCTCAGCAGCAAACATGACATCACTCAAGCGTTGAGAACTTGATATGCAGATCTTAAATAATGGACATTTTGAATCCCCCACCAAATTTCTTGTAAAGATTCACAGCGGGAGTTCTCAAAGGATCAACATGAAGCGTTATGCGGAGCACAGTTCTGGTTCTGCATTTCTTAATTGCGGCTTCCAGCAGTGCCTCTCCGTGACCTTGTCCCCGATAATTCTCCTTCACTAATTAAGTTCACCCCAAAACCCATTAATTTCATGTCAATTAAAAAGAAGAAGAGAAAGAATAACTAACAAATATTTCTTTGAGGACTTTTATCATACAGTTGAGATTACGGGCATGCAGTGGAAATTCCAACAATGGGGACAAAGATACGGGACCTGCAAGCTTGGTGATAGAAGCAGACAAGGAAGTAGGCCACGCGTACATGACGAAACCAACGACTTGTCCATGAATCTGAATGTAAAGCAGGCCTGAGTTTTTCTTTTTCAGCTCTTCATCAAAAGATCTTGCCAGTGATTCGTGCTTGGGAAAAATCTTCTTCTCCCTCTTCACAATCTCGTCCACTACGACAGTCCAGTCCGTTGAGTTTCTCTGCAGCTCCGTGACGGTTCCATTAATCCCCATGGCACGTGGCTTGTTGCAACTTACAGTTGATCCAGCACGTATAGAAAATTAGAAATGAAGCTACCTAGCATTCTTTCTAACAGGCGAAAAAAGTCAATGGACATAGAGGCGCCATGTGTGGAAATGTTAAGAAGATGATGAAGCCCCCAAGAGGCCAGCGTGGCGTGGCATTGCACATCATCATTTTTTTAATGCTAATCTGTAGAGCGGCCCAAAATGCCGGCACAATAAATAGCTGGCAAAGCCTACCCAAGCCCAACTATTTGGGCAACATATCATAAATTAATAAATATTAATAACAATTCTAATATTACCAAACTTTTGACTTAAATTTATTCAATGCTTTTATTTTTTTAGAGAAATTTTTTCCAATGGTACTTTCCCTTTTTTTGGGAAAGTAGAACCGTGGCCTGTATAGAAGACATTGACGTGTAAAGCGACATTAATTTCATGGGTTATGCGTTGTACGCATAATATATTTTCAGTCCAAATTCAACTATACAAAGAGGCTTGAGAACTTAAAATCAAGCACAAACTAAATAGATGAAGTAAATACATGATTATGTAACATAACATTAATTCTCGCAATTTTCAGTTTAGATTATGCAACAATACATGATTATACTTTTCGGTATGGCTAAGGTAAGAAAAGGCTTTTCACAAACACTTGTACTTTGTATTCCTGTAAATTTTCTTTGAAGTCAATAAAAACCATAAGTTCTTTACAATAACCATCTCTTTGATCAAAAAGTACTGAATTCCTTTAAAATTTAAAACCCGCAAAACTGAATCGATCAATGTCTTTAAAGAGACGTAATGGTCGTAATTCTCTAAATGAGTTGGCTATGGAAATCCTTATCCAAGATTTTTTTACACCATATTCTTTCGTAAACCAAAATTCATTTTGGAATACTCTGTTGAGAAGGTCAAATAAAACAGTATTGAAAGAAGTTTTCAAAGGTCGAATCCGCACTTGTCAAAGAGATGATCTACACTTGTCAAAGACACAATCCGCATCGAATGAATCGACACATTTCCTTCCATATTCACATATGCAATAAAATGTAGCTTCTGCATCTATAAATAACGCTCAGTGTATATTGTTTTATCCAAGAAAAAAAAAACAAGTTTCTTCATGGTATCAGAGCCATGAATGCGCTCAAGTTTCTTCAAGTTTCGTTGCTATGTTTGTAACAAAAACAGAGGAAACTTAATTCTTCTCACAACCATTTTTCCACCATTTTCTTCCTTAAAATCATTCCTACCATTACAAAAATCCATGCCAATAAAAAATCAAGCCACTCATACGTAAAAAACTTGAGTTTACAAATTTATCAATAATCCCATAAATTTTCCAAGAGAGTGTTCCTCAAAAATCAAGAATACCTTCAAATTTCTCAGTTTTCGGTAAGCAAACTATAAAACTTTCGCATTTAAACACAATCCCACACGCTCCCATGCACCACTTGAAATCACAGCCAACCAACATGCTCCAACCACCTGCCTCTGTCATCTTTCATGTGCTCTCACGCGCTTTAGAGGTTGAAAAAGACTCCAACCAACATATCGTTTTTCATCTCTAGAGTGCAGCAGTCGTAAAATGATGTGTCGTTTTTTATTACACTAAAACCGAATGTCGTTTGTAAATTAGATACAAAACGACGTGACGTTTAATCTCTAGAAGTGCAGCAGTCATAAAACGACATGTCATTTCTATTCCATCATAATCAACATATTGTTTCTTTAAGCATAGTCCAAACGACTTGTCATTTTTTTTATTTAAAAAGGTTATTTTTTCTTATTTCAATCTAGATGCCAAAAAAAAATAAAAAACAAAAAAATGGTGAAAACTCCAACTAAATCTACTCCTGTTGTTATTCAATCTATTTAATCTGATAGAGTATTTAATGCTGGAATTATCCTCACTGAGACAAACTACGATGTTTGGTCTTAAATAATGGAGATGCATGTCGCAGAAGAGAAAAATTCTCATATATTCGTAGCAACACAAAGCCATCTGAGGAATCTTCAAAGAAATATGAGAAATGGTATAGTGAGAACCAAAAAGTAAAAAAAGTGGTTACTCATATCCATGTCTTCGGAGATCATGAAGCGATATTTATGAATTCATATAGCCTACGAAAAATGGGATGCATTATCAAAAGCCTTCTATAATGGAAGCGATAAATTACAAGTTTTCACTCCAAACCAGAAGGCGTCTCTACCAAGCAAAATGAACCGCCACTCTCTAAATTCTATGGAGAATTGATCGAAATATTTTGAGAACTTGATCACCAAGATAAAGTGGTCATGAACTATCCAGAAGATGTTATAATATGCATAAGGTTTGTTGAAAGATTGAGAGTGTACTTTTTTCTTGCTGGGTTAGATGAAGACTTTGACCAAGTTCGTGATGAAATTTTACGAAAAGATATTATCCCAGACTAAGAAGAATGTTATTCTCTGATCCGAAGAGAATGTGTACGGCAAAGAAAACTAAACAAGAAGGTCGACTAAAAAACGTCTGCTATAATAACACAACAGCAACCTCAAAGGAAGCTTGTTGACAAGTCATCACTTTATTGCACTCATTGTAGGAGGAATGGTCATACGAAAGAACAATGTTTTGAAATCATTGGATATCCTGACTGGTGGGATACTCGAAAGAAGAACACCAAACAGGGATAAAAAACTACAGTAGCTGAATCCACACCTATTACAGATTTTAGAAAAGAATCTTCAATGCAAATCACAACCTCTGTCAGTCTAGGTAAGGCCCTTAAAACTCTTACACTTTTTATTAATAGTACATGGATAATTGATTATGGGGCAACTGATCAC
Organism: Citrus glauca; assembly: GCA_029633175.1. Classification (NCBI taxonomy): domain Eukaryota; kingdom Viridiplantae; phylum Streptophyta; class Magnoliopsida; order Sapindales; family Rutaceae; genus Citrus; species Citrus glauca. The sequence goes on along the minus strand of JAQOOD010000003.1, from coordinate 41,870,070 downwards.
ATAACTTTTGATTCTCAACAAGTTTCTCAATTAAAACCATCTTCACAAAAACATGTTTCCACTCTAAATGGAACCACAACCTCAGTTATTGGGGAAGGATCTTTACGACTCACAGATAAATTAAATTTAGACCATGTGCTAATTGTTCCATCTTTAGATTATAATCTTTTATCTGTGTCTCAATTAACTACTTACTTATCATGTGCTGTAATTTTGTGGCCTGATCATTGTGTGTTTAAGGACATCCAAACAAAGCAAACGATTGGTTACGGTATTAGACGAGACAACTTGTACTATTTGGAAATGACATCAACAAACACTAAAAAGCTAAGCCCTACACTAGTCGCAGATAATTCCATAAAAAAAATGAAATCAGAAATTTTGTTATAGCATAGACGTTTAGGGCATGTGTCATTTGGTTACTTAAAAAAATTATTTCCTAGTTTGTTTATGAAATTTGATGTTTGTAACTTTAAATGTGATGTTTGTGAACTTTCAAAAAGCCATCGAACTACTTTTCAATTGTTCTTAAATAAGAATCTAGTTCCTTTTATGGTAGTATATTCTGATGTATGAGGGTCATCTAAAGTTTCTACAATTGGAGGTGCTCGTTGGTTTGTTACATTTATTGATGATTGTAGAAGAATAACATGAATTTTTCTGATGAAATCGAAAGACGAAGTAAACTCTTAATTTTAAAGATTTCATAAGATGGTGATGACTCAATTTCATATACAAATTCAAGTTCTATATACTGATAATGGAGGCGAGTATATGAGCACAACAATTCAACAGTTTCTGAAATTACAAGGAATTGTCCATCAAACCACTTGTGTGGGGACACCCCAACAAAATGGCATTGCTGAAAGAAAAAACAGACATTTATTAGAAGTTGTTCGAGCATTACTAATTCAGGCCCACATGCCACTATCTTATTAGGGAGAAGCAAAGACATCCGCAACATACTTGATCAATCAAACATCTTCAAGCTCCCTTGGATTCCCGACTCTTTTCTAGGTTCTAAATGATGCAATTATGTCACCAAATGTGCCGAATTTACCCCCACATGTGTTTGGCCGTGTTGCCTTTGTTCATTTGCTGCAACAAGATAAATTATCTCCTCAAGCACTGTGTTGTGTGTTTGTAGGGTATGCCTTACATCAAAAGGGATACCGATGTTATCATCCACCATTAAGAAAAATATACATCACCATGGATGTCGTATTTAATGAAGATATCATGTACTACTTGTCAGAGCCTGAATTTCAGGGGGAGTATAATGAAGAGGAAATTCATACTCTTACATATCTTTCACCTGAAGAAGATCAATCTTCTATTGATGTAATAAACCTTCAAGATATTGTAAAAGAAAATTGTGGTGATTCTTAGGCTGAGATAAGTGAAGACGCATTTGGGGAGCAAAATAACTCAGACACAACTATAATTGAGAATGAGTCACATGAAGAAATACCTAACCAATAGTCTGCAGAGGATGTTCCTACCACAAGTCCCAGTCAAATCAGAAGAATTCTTCCCCAGTGTCAAAATAGAGGTATCCCTAAACCCACATATGAGCCTGACCTCTCTAGTAGAGTCAAGTACCATATGAGTCATTTTGTGTCTAACCATCACTTGTTAGGATCAAATCAGTCATTTCTAAATCAATTATCTACTGTATCTATTCATAACAGTGTGTGGCTAACAGGAAGCCTTAAAAGACCCAAAGTGGAAAGCGGCTATGAATGATGAAATAAGATCTCTTCAGAAAAATCAAATATGGGAATTAGTTGATCTTCTACCAAGAAAGAAACTAGTGGGTTGCCGATGGTTCTACACTATAAAGTACAAAGCAGATGGCTCTATTGAACGATACAAAGCAAAGCTCGTAGCTAAGGGTTACACCCAAACCTACGGGATAGATTATACCGATATATTTGCACCGGTAGCAAATATTAATATTATTCATATCCTATTATCATTAGTAGTCAACTTGGATTGACCAATGCAACAGTTCGATGTAAAGTATGCTTTCCTCCATGAAGACATGCCTGAAGAAATTTATATAGATCTGCCGTCAGGATGCAGTGGACTAGAACGACTCAATCAGAAAGTACGCAAATTGAAGAAATTATTGTACGGGTTGAAGCAACCTCCAAGAGTTTGGTTCAGGAAATTCATAAAGGTTATGGTTCTTTTTTAATATAACTAAAGCAATTCAAATCATACCTTATTCATTAAAAAACGACAAGGTAAAATCACTACCCTTATTTTCTATATAGATAATATGGTAGTCACAGGCAACGACGAGGAAGAAAGATAGGCTCTTCAAAAGTACTTGTCGAGAGAGTTTGAAATGAAGGATTTAGGAGCTTTAAAATACTTTCTTGAAATTGAGGTTTCTCGATCTAAGGGAGGAATCTTCCTATCTCAAAAGAAATATGCCTTAGATCTACTGCACGAAACGGGAATGACAGCTTGTTAGCCTATTGACACCTCAATAGAAGAAGGACTGAAGTTTTGTATTACCTCAGACCAAGTTCCAGTAGACAAAGGAAGATATCAAAGGTTGATTGGAAGATTGATGTACTTGTCACACATAAGGGCAGATCTTACTTATGCATTGAGTGTTGTAAGTCAGTTTATGCATAATTCCGGAGAACAACACATGAAAGCAATAATGCTGATCCTGAGGTACTTGAAGTCAAATCCAAGAAAAGGAAACTTATTTTCTAAAAATGGAGATTACAGCAACATAGAAGTTTATATTGATGCAGATTGGGCCAGGTCAGCTAGTGATAGATGCTCTACCTTATGATACTTTACCTATGTGGGAGGCAACCTTGTCATATGGAGAAACAAGAAACAATATGTCATTGTCGTTTGACTGCTGAAGTAGAATATTGAGGCATGACCCTTGGGATATGTGAAGGGCTATGGATAAGCTTTATCTTAAATGATTTGAGCTATCCATCACAACAACCAATGCAACTATAATGTGAAAACAAAGCTGCACGAGATATTGCTCATAACCCAGTTCAACACAATCGAACAAAACATGTCGGGATAGATATATTTTTCATTAAGGAGAAATTAGATGAAAAAATCTTAGAACTGCCGCAAATTTGATCAGAAGATCAACTTGCAGATATTTTAACGAAGGTCATTTCAAGCAGAACATTTACAAAATTCCTAGACAAGCTGGGTATGCAAGACATCTATGCATCAACTTGAGGGGGAGTGTTGAGAATGTCAAATAAAATGGCATTGAAAGAAGTTTTCAAAGGCAGAATCCGCACTTGACAAAGGGATGATTTGTATTTGTCAAAGACACGATCCGCGCCGAGCAGACCGACACATTTCCTTCCATATTCGCATATGTAATCTTTGAAAAAATGTAGCTTCTGCATCTATAAATAACGCTCAGTGTATAATGTTTTATTCAAGAAAAGAAAACAAGTTTCTTCATACTCCTCGTCCGAACATATATAGAGATAGTCTCTCATAACTTCAGTCGAATACTTATGATGATGATCATTTGTGATTACATCAGGCATAGGCAAGAACTTGAACTTGTCTACTACCAACCAAATGTCGAAATTCGCCTGCCACCCCAATGATTCCTAATCCTATTTTAATGCCAGGTTTGATCACAAGATAAGAATAAGATTTAAACACTTTTCCAAGTGTTGTTTCCCAAAGAGAAGTCATACACATTTTCTTTTCTACTAGGAATTGTTGTGCTATCAGGAATTTGTAATCACCTATTGATTGAGCATAGCAAATTGCAAATTTCCGGTCTTGGTATTCTCTTAACTCTGTAGTGGAAGGATTGTATATCTTATATAAATAGTTATTATAATTACGCTCCGAGTCTCTCTTTAATCCTCAAGCACAATAAGCCATTACAAGAATCCAATATCAAAACCGATTCATAAAGCTACCCATTGCTTTAATTTGCAAGTTAAAATAAAAATCACTTCAGGTTTCGAGGATACTGTAGGTAAAATCGAGGAAGGTAACTGAAAAACAATTGTATATATGTCAAGCAGACTGCAGGATTTGTGATTATATGTGTAAAATAGATAAGACTGATAATATAGCAATCGCATATACATGCCAATCCTAGTGGAGTAAAAGCTCTAATGCCACTAGAATTCCGATTATTAAATTTCGGAGAACTCTGATCACCGATGCCACTGAAAAATTCTATTTATATATTTTTTATTATTATATATAATACATAGAATAAATGTTCAACGAAAGTTCAATATAAAACTGAAATCCCCTAAAGTCCAGGATGAGAAAACAAAAGAAATACTTCCATATATTGGGAGATTTGAATCTCCCATTTTTCTCAATATTAGAATTAAGAGGAGGAGGTGCAGATGAACCGAAACAAAGGGTTGATAGTGAAAAATTTTGTATGTGTGAAGAATTGAGCTGTGAATATAGGTGACTTAAGTGTAATCGAAAGAGTTATTAGGTCATAGTGCAGATTGCATTCAGTTTATGGGTCGATATGTAAATAATTTGTTGACATGGCGAAATCTATTATGGTCGTTAGTATTGTTTCTAGATATTTTCTAGAAACCTCAGCATGATAGGGGCTTTTGCATAGCCTCTGGTGTGTGTGTGACTTCTCTTTCGTTTCCTTATCAAATTATGTAATTCTTGCTTTGATAAAAAGCTTGTAATCTCTTTTGTAATGTGTGATCCGTGCGTAATCATTTTGAGCAATAAAAGCTTGTGGGTTTTTCCTTCAAACAGTGTCGTTTTGGTCAGTTTGTTAGTTTCTCTGTTCGTCTGATTCCATTGCTCTTGTTCTCTTTCTTGATCTGTTTGTGGAATTTTTCTTTGGTTATTTGTTCTCAAATTTCAACCGTATATAAAGTTTGAACTCTAATTGCTTATAATGTATTGATTAAGAATAATCCTAAGAGTTCCCGATTGAAATTTTTAATGACTATTTTTATTATTTTGGATATACAAATTGCATTAAGAAAAAATATTGTCAAATTCAGAGGATAACGGGAAATAATTATGCTTCAAAAGGCCAGAGATTAAAGAATAAAGAAGCATTCATTACTGATATAAAAACTGCTTCTATTTGGATTTTGGAAGGGGTGAAGTTTTGAACTTCAGTTGTTCCTCTAAAATCAAAAGCAGCAATTAAGCATTCTCAATTAGAAATAGCAAAGAAGACCTATTGGTACCTTACTAAAGCTAACATTGTGGCACAGTTGTTCATATGTAATGGTTGCTCTATTATGCTAGCTTCTATGTTTTTGCTTCTATTTTTGCTTATAGTTTTGAACATAAATTCTTGCTCAAATAACCCATAATTAAATAACACTAATATGGCTCATGAAATCCTATAATAGCTAATTGCGCAACTTTCTCTTCCTCCTCCTCAATTAAGTCTTCCCCTGCTCGTACACTAAATTCAAAATTCAATGCCCCGAAAAACAACACAAGAAATCTTTGAGTTAGTTCGTGACCAGTTTATACATAGTAGTAATTGAAAAAAGAAAAAGAAGAAAAGAGTTCATTATTATTCAGGCCTGCACTTATTAGGAAGTTTGTTCTGCTATTGGGTGAGATCAAGCTCTCAGCATATACTTCCACATGATACTTTCTAACATTTTCTTGAAAGCCATCAATCATAAAGTCTTCATACTTTTTTCCATCCTTTGGATCAATAAGTACAAATTTCTCATCTAAAACATACAAAATAAAATCACTGTCCTTCATGGAACATAATGGCTGCAATGCCTGAACTGAATTGGCTAATGAAATTTGAGTCCAAGATTCTCTTAGCCCATATTCTTTCATAATCCAAAATTCTTTTCTTTCTCGACATGGAACATAGTTTACTTTTCTTTCTCGACATATGTCTCTGTACTTTTCTCTCTCTACTGATCCACACTTTTTCATACTTCTAACTATCATTTTGTTTTTTTTTTGAGTTGTGATTTATTCAATTATTTTTTATTTTTAATGACAATTATTTAATATTTAGTTAGTTTTGATATTGATTAGTGATTGAAAGTGTATTTTAGAAGACTTCCGGTCTCTTGAAAAAAGGAAAAATGGAGTAGAAGAAGAACTGTTCTTGATTTTTTTGTAGGCATTAAAGTTAAACGGTTTGAAATGATATTTTGTTTTAATTTCACTCATTAATCTCATTCAGCATAAAATTATAAATGCAAATAAATGGAGTTTCATAAGTATTTTTAATAGTGTTAAAAGGTCTACTCACTAAATAAACAAGTTTTACCCAAACCAATCCGATTAATAAAGTTATTGGGTTGGTTGATCATGTTAAAAATCAAAATTAAAAATTAAATAAATAAAAAAGGCATAAAACTATCTGTTACTTGAAAATAAAAAGAATTTCTAATAGTTAGTTCTAATAACCCATATCCAAAACATGCATATTAAATAAATATTATAAGTTAGAAATAAAATATCCAAGAAATAATGAATGAATGAAATACCATATTTTTGTTGAGAATTAAGAGTGTGGTTTTAATTTTGATATTGTGCATATTAAAATGTGCAAAACAATGAATTATATGTACGAACGAGCGCAGACCTCAGGCAAACCTCAATTCAAAGTCCTTCCTGAATGAGGAAAAGGATTGCAAACCTCCATGGAATGATGTCTGCTAATTGAAAAATGCAAATGCAATCAATGTTTAAACGCAAGATTCCCAAGGCAACAAAAAAGTAAGAGATTTCAGGGCATGTATTGCAAGATTCCCATCATTTTTTGTACATTTCGATTCAAAGTCCTTACTGAGTGAAAATGTCATCTTTGTAATGTAGGGTAGTTCAAGTGCACAAATTGCAGGTTCTATGACTCCTCTAAACCACTTGTGTGCTTTACCAGAACTCTTGGTTAAGAAAATCCTAGTCCATGGAGTATGATATATCAATCATGCAACAATGACCTACAACATCTATGTGGATTGATTTTTGCAAAATAAAGAACAATGCTGACTGAGGAATAAGGTGCATACCAGATTAGCGATATCTCAGCAAGTAACCAACAATTTTTTATCTGATAAGAAAAAATTACAATTTCTTGAATATACATGAAACATTTTGCAGATAGAACCATGTCATAATTATGAGCCCAACTGAAGAATTATCAATACTTATCACATGAAACGAAAGATACCCAAGTTCACTTAATGAAATTCTCTTTTTTTTTTTTCCCTAACATTGAGATAAGCAAAAGCTTTTAACTAAAGGCAATCATCTAGTGATCTCAAACAAATTAGGTTAGTATGAAACCATCATAATTTGTTCGCTCATTGCCTAGTTTTATTAATGCAAGAGCCTGGAAGCAACTCAAAAAGAAAATAACCAACATAGGAAGTGTCATCTCATATCTCACCAATGAATGGGAACAGCTTGATGTGGTTGAGCAAACTGGCAGAATTGTCATTTTAACAAACGTTCAAGAAACTCAGCAAATTCTCATATCTGTTTAAATTCCACAGCAAAGATAGTTATGAGAAATCTAATCAAAATTTAAAATGTCAGAAGGAAAATCTTCCAATTAGGATCAAAAGAAGATAATTATAATTTGTCATTTCAATTCTGATTGTACAATTTTATTTTTTTGTACAATTTTATTTTTTTATGTGTGCATTTATTAAGATTCTACCTTCTCTGCAAAATTGTGATGGACTTGGTAAATTGAATTGTACCGACTTGAATTTTATACATCTTATTGAGATAATAATACGCCAAATTCAACACCGTCCATCCCAAATCACAACAACAAACTCAAACTTTTATCCCCTCAATTGGGTTCTTGAAACTGAAGCTTTAGTGCCAGTACAATTTTGAAAGATTGTGATCAAACTAAAACATCAAATAAAATAAGACGTAACAAAAACAAGTCTTCAGAAAATTAGTATAGGAATAAAGATACGCTACACAGACCTACTTCAATGAATTAGAAACATTATGATAAACTTGATGCATTTCGAAAAACAACAAACAAATATTCCCAGGAAAACAAAAAAAAAGACTACTTTGTTCAAGCTTAGACAAAAATACTAAGGACATATGAATGCATCGTAATGGTATGTATTCCCCAATTGAGTTCACCAACACAAAATCAGCATGCAATAAAAGACATAGTCTTAGCAAAATTTGTGTGAAAATGGGCTAAATTAAACCCAAAAACCATTTGAAATTCAATCTCTGATGCTAGAAACATCCAAAATTTAAGATAAATGAACTAAATTACACAACCCCATTTGATTTCATGACAAAGAGATCAAATATTGAACTGTGTATCTTGAAATTCAGCCGTCAGTAACTGCAAAATTATCAAAAAAATGAGCTAAACATATATAGCATTTCAGAGGAGTGCTTACTTGACAAATCACTAATACAAAGCTGCGAATGGGCATTCGGAATGTTTTGAGAGACTCGTACAGATGAAATATGAAGTTATTTTAAGTAATGACAAGAGGAGAATCGCGTGGCTTGTCAAAGCCGTTAGTTCCATCTCATTTGCCTCGTCCTCTCGTTTTGTTTCTGTGGGGACATATTTGATATTTCGGATTTTGTCTAAAATTTGTCATGTTTTTGGATACTAGCATCTACGCCTCTAGTATTTAATAAAATTGTTGTTAAGGATAAGCTTCTCATTTCTTTCGTCTTTGATCTTTTTGAAGTCGTATTTTATTATAAATTTTATTAATAAACCAATCATTTATGAACCCGCTAAATTCTTCCCTGCACCTATTTAAAAAAAAATCATTCATAATCTCTTGAATGTAATAATTTTGTTTTTGTTCTAAGTTATGATTTATTCAATTTTTTTGTATTTTTAATGACAATTATTTAATATTTAGTTAGTTTTGATATTGATTAGTGATTGAAAGTTTATTTTACAAGACTTCCGGTCTCTTGAAAAAAAGGAAAAATGGAGAAGAAGAAGAAGAGGAATTGTTCTTGAATTTTTGGAGGTGTTAAAGTTAAATGGTTTGAAATGATATTTTGTTTTAATTTCACTCATTAATCTCATTCAGGATAAAATTATAAATGCAAATAAATGGGGTTTCATAAGTATTTTAATAGTGTTAAAATGTCTACTGACTAAATAAACATGTTTAACCCAAACCAATCCGATTAATAAGCTATCAGATTGGGTTGATCAGGTTGAAAATCAAAATTAAAAATTAAATAAATAAAAGGCATAAAAACTGAATGTTACTTGAAAATAAAAAGAATTTCTAATAGTTAGTTCTAATGTCCCATATCCAAAACATGCATATTAAATAAATATTATAAGTTAGAAATACAATATCCAAGAAAGAAAGAATGAAATAACATATTCTTGTTGAGAATTAAGAGTGTGATTTGAATTTTAATATTGGAGTCTAAAGTAATAGATAGTACAATGAAATCATGAATGATAAGTTTAAATAATCTCTTTTATAAAATAATAAAAAGAGGTTAAAAATTAGGTTAACATTTAAGGATGAATATATTATTATTGTTGTTGTTGTTGTAATAATAATAATAATAATAATAATAATAATTTACATGTTAATTAATTCAATCTAACTTAATTATTAACGAATTTAAAAAAATTGATCCAATTAATCCACAATAATTCATTCAACTCGTCTAAATTAGATTAAGTTGAATGTAATTTGTTACCCCACATTGAGCAACAAACCTCAACGTCATTCTACCAGCTCCTTGATTGTTTATAAAAGTGATTTAGAGTACATAAAGTGTGTCGACAATGAAAGTGCAAAACAAATTATTCTACATATTAAAATATGCAAAACAATGAATTATATGTACAAACGAGTGCAAACACATTTTTCAATAAGAAGTTAAAAAGATATTTATGCATGAAAAAGCCTACGTTTGTAGTTATTCTAATTTTTAAAAACAAAATTTACGTTTAGATCCCTAAAACTTACGTATAAGTACAAAAGTTTCAAATATTGTCTATTATTTTTTAACATATGCCTATTCCTTGTAGATAATTCTGTCTCATCACTAATGTTGTTCTTGCTTGCAAAAAACAAATGTCATCTCCTTTTACAAATTTTATAGCGTCTCAAAATAGACGATAAGGGGATTTTGAATTTTTTAAGTCTCAAGATAGTCTCTAATCTTGTGAGAAAGATTTTCTTTCAATAATTTGGAGGTAAACATAATATAATTTTTTGGATAGTGTGCATGTGTATTTAATTAATAATTTAAAAAAAAAATACATCAAATATTAATATCCATGACATAATTTAGTTCTTAATTTTCTTTAAATGCATCAAAAACATAATTTTTTTAACAACTTATAGGCATGACAAAATTCAAAATATAAATATCAATCATAATAAGTGAAAGAAATAATGGTGCCAATTCTAATTTCTTAACTAAATTAATTACTGCACGAGCCCCGAATACAACACGAGAGTTTGATGGGCTAACTTGGCACAAGAACTTCAATAAATAATTCAATGAAAAATATAATTGATAAGAATTCAACATTGAAATGAGTTTTTTATGAAACACTGAATTAATAATTATTAAGCAGGAACAATAAAAAAATAAATATTAATCATTGATAAGTTTCAACAAAAACTTAACACAATCCTCAATCATCATTCAAATTATAAATGTCATTCATATATTCATTATAAATCAACAACAAAGGTTATAAATGTTTAGAAATTCTAGAGGGAAGGAAGCTATCGCCGGGCAATCAACAACTAAATTTGATGTAACTGTGGCACAAGATGGAATATGAAAACTACATCATAATTTCAAATGCCGCCATAGACATTGACTTATCTACAATAACAATGATCTAATTAAAATAAAAATAGAGTTTGTGGGCATTTATTATTTTGCCATTCCTCATTTGCAAATAGGGATATAATTATAATTTTACTTAGTCAAAGCAATCAGTAATTTTCTTCATTATAGGAGTGAAGTAAAAACATTTAGATTTTAATGAGTGTACAGAAAAATTTATCTTTAAAAATACTTTCTTAATGTGTGTGTATATATATATATATATATATTGAAATATTATGCTATCAAAAGTTAATTTTAGAAATTCCAAATCCAATAGCTAACACAATTCTTTAAAGAAAAAAAAAAGGTTGACACAATTAATAAAATTAGCAACATGAGTTTCACTTTCTAAACTTACTTCAACTGGTCGTTAATGTCTGCGGTCACCAAAAGTATAAGCAATAATAAGGGGCATTGGACAAGAGTGATGAATGTTTATAAAGGGCTGAAACTTGAGATTATATTACTTTTACAAATTTTAATCCAATCACATATTTACTGAAAACAAAATGAGTTAGGATAGTTTATTTAGAACCCACATTTTAATAAGGCTTCATTTGATGTAATTTTTCAAACAATGATTATTTAATTAAAGTTTCTTCAATAGAGTTTTTTATTAAATAAATTTTATTTATTTGGTTGTCGATATGAGTTTTCATTAAAAATTATAAAATTATTTAAATAAAATTTTTTTAAATTACATTATAAAAATAATTAAATAAAATTATAAAAGTAAAATATATTTTAGATATTTTAATATTTCAGAAAAATTTTCAATCTCTATTTTCAAAAGCTCAAATTTTTAGCTTTTATTTGTAGAGGCAAAATATCTTATTTAATCTTTAAAAGTTATGCTAAAAACAATCAAATAACTACAAAATTTTAATAAGAGCATATAAAATTAAATAAGCATTTATTACTAATTACTTTGGTATACTTATCTAATGACCATAAGTATTTATTTAATCTCATAAGTTCTTACTTAATCTCATGAGCTTTTTTCAATTTTTTTGTTGTTTGTTTTTTAGTAGAGTTTTTGAAAATTAAATAAACTATTTTGTCTCTACTAAAAAAAAACTCAAATTTTAGATTTTTGTGAGTAAATGTTTAAATTTTTTTAAAAATATTAAAATGTCTAAGATATCTTTTCTTTATTTCATAATCTTATTTCATTTCTTCATAACATAACTTTAAATAGCTTACCTATTAAAATAATTTCACAATTTCTAATAAAAACTCTAATTGACAATTAAGTAACAACTTTTTTTTTTGTAAAAACTCTATTTATAACAAATCTAATAATAAAAATTCTACTTAAATAAATTATACTTGAAAAGGTATACTAAACAAACCTAAGATAAAAACAAAATTTTTTACATCCAGACAAATAAGCTTAAAACAATTTCAAATGAATTTTAGACTAATCAAAGTACAATACGTACCAAGTTTGGTAACTTATTGACATCTTCTCATATAACCTTCGATCAAGTCGACTCTGACTTGACGACTAATTGGTACATCACCGTTGTTCTCTATACTCGCATGCATCCGATCACAAATCTCACTCCAATTGTCGTCTTTCTTCGGCGTTTTAGCGCATCCTTCTTGAATTTCCCGCATTTCGTTCCCTCCTGTTACAAGTCTCCGGTCAGGTCAGTTCTCTTGACGATTAATTCGGCAAATCTCGAATCTCTTCTCTATCTCTCTCGCTTTCTCGCGTCGTTTCACTTCAATTTCTTGTGTCTCCTTTCAGTTTAAGTGATTGAATCAATTCTATCGCAGTCTGAGAGAAATTAAGTAATGCTCTTGGATTTAAAATTTTTTTGCTTTCGACTTCAGATCTCGAAAGTCAAACTCCGCTACGAATCCATAGATTCTCAATGTTCATGATCTTATTTGTGTTTGACCAGGTAACTGGATCGTGAAATTCGTAGTTTCGTATCAATTCAAGCCTTCGCTAGCTCATGGAATCACCTGCTGAGTTGTGGTGAAACGTATCGTTTCAATTTTCGCTTAATTCTTTATTGCATATTTTTTCTCTAATATTTCAGCTTAATTTAGAAAAGAAAGAGGACCCAAAAAGAGAGAGAGAGAGAGACTCTACCATACTCAATTCCTTGCTCATTCTGATTTGGCCTGAATGTTGGCATTGACTATTATTTGTTTTCATTTCGATTTAATTCTCATTTAGACAGTCTTTACGAACGGTCAATAATAGTTTAAGGAAAATGATAATACGGATTCTGCAATAATCTTTCTGCATTGTTCAAGTTAGTAGACGATGAATAGGATGTTTATGTTTACCTCATTTTGAACCCTGAGGGCTTAGTTGAGTAGTTGATTGATTCGGTCTTGCAATGTGTTCCCAGAAGGTTTTGACTTTGATTCCTAATTATGTGGCCCTTAGTTTCGAATTTGAGTTTGTTAGGTCGGTTGATGGGGTTTTTGGGTATATTGTACAAACCTGTTGCTTATTTATTTATTTATTTATTTTATTTTTGTACTATTTTGTTTTACAGTTGGTGGTTCAAGACAGACATCTGTTATTGTTGTAACTTTGGATACTGGTGAAGTATATATTGTAACCAGCTTGTATTCTAGGACTGACACTCAATTGATATATGTTGATCCAACTACTGGTGCATTTCGCTACCATGGGAAATGGGGCTATGATGTTTTTGGATCTGAAAATGAAGCAGTAGATTACATAACAAATGGATCACGATGGATGAGCAAGAGTACAACTTTTGCCAAGGCGATATTGGGTTATACCGCCCTGGGAAGCTTTGGGCTGCTTCTTGTTGCCACAAGGTTAACTGCCAGCATTCCAAATCTTCCTGGTGGAGGAACTGTATGCACGGTTACAGAGAGCCAATGGATCAAAATTCCACTTCAAAATCCTCAACCCCAGGGTAAAGGAGAACTAAAGAATGTTCAAGAGTTGCCTGATCTTGACATTGATGGGAAGCACTATTTTTGTGAGACAAGAGATATCACTGGACCTTTCTCCAGCCGCATGCCTTTGCAAAATCCTGATGAGGAATTTGTTTGGAATGAATGGCTTTCGATGCCTTTTAAAAGCATTGGTTTACCTCAGCATTGTGTCATTCTTCTGCAGGTTTTGCTTCATACTCGGTATCTTCAAAATTGATGCTCATTAAACTTCTTTCATTCCCCGCCCTCTCACTATCCCTCCACCTAATTTTGTTTCCAAAAGTTTGTTTGATAGTCTATTGCCACTATATGTAAATGTATCATTTCCATTCTGAGCATGATATTTTATTCATCATCACTTGTTATTCTAATCTTTAGATGAAAGAATATTTCTTATTAACATTTTTCATGGGCCAGTACCTATTTTGTGGTCCATTGTAGATACTAATATGACCAACTTTATTTCTTGGTCATAAAAAGTTGCAACAGAAATTTTAAACGTCTGAATATTTAAATCCGATAATTCATTAAAGATTTCAACCTAATAGATTGAAAACTTAGATTCATTCCATGAATGAAAGATAATAAAGCATCAGCCGATGGAATATGGGAAATAGAAACACTTTCCCTTCTATTAAGGAGAGCCTGCTTCAGATGATCCTCATTTTCTTCATCCACAGGCCAACCTAGAACATACCACACCAAGGTAAGAAAGAAAAGGGGTAGCGGGATTGCCTAGTTTGACAATTAGCAAAGCCACAAATGTTCCTCTTTTACTTTTCTTTTAGAAAGGTAGACATGTTTGACAGATTTGGGACATTGCATCATCCCTTTCTGCTGCACATGGTTGCAATGTTTTACTTCTCGCGTGAAAGCCTAGAAATCCCAATCCTATAATAAAAGGCCATTTTAGAGTCAATGTACAAAAACTTCCTTCCTTGTCTCTATATCCTCTTTTACAATCCATTCTTAGTTGAATTGAGATTATGCTACAGCTGCTTCTTCAAGTTAACATTGTTATGCAATTCAATGGTGATTTACATGTGTACTTGTCCTAAGCATGTGATTTGAAAATAATATGTTAATATTGTTTTCACTGGATATTAATGTATAGGGATTTGCAGAATGTCGAAATTTTGGAAGATCAGGTCAGCTAGAAGGGGTTTTTGCTCTTATAGCTCGTCGTAGTAGGCTGCATCCTGGTACTCGATACTTGGCTAGGGGGATTAATTCTTGTTTTAGTACAGGTAAGATAATCTTTAACATCTCCAGACCTGGAAATTACATTTTTGTTATTGATATTCACTTGGTTCTTCCATACAATCAAAAAAATTAAGGATTTAGTTTTTTTTTTTTTTTAAATGGAATTTTCTTTTCCTTTCAGTACTCTTTGCATTCTGTGTATGCTGTTTATTCTGATTGTCATTGATCTCATGCCTTTACAAGGAAACGGTAATAGTTTCAGTGGTAAATTCAAGTGGAATTGGTTTGGATTCTGTTGTTTAGAAAGATGGATTATAGAACTACAGAACATTTATCATGCCACCTCATGGCTCATGCATGCTTTTGGAGTATTCTTTACCTGTAGACTTTTGTTTTTGTAGTTGACTTGGAATATAACTTTACTATTTTTTTTCAAATAATAAGAATCAATGAGTCTCATCAATATTAATCATTAATGAGCTAAAGATATATAACTTGTGTCTCAGAACTATGTATGATATGCTTGTGAAGGTGTATTATTTTAAGTAGAGATACCAAATGCTATAGGGAGAAGCAAAAAAGAACATGCTCCGGTGAAAACCTTCTGACAGATTGCATTTTTGGGATAAAAAAGAAACATTGAGGTCATCAGCCACACTTTTTCTTCTTGTACTGTTTAATTAGTTTAGAGGCCTTTTAGTTGGTTTTTCTTGCCTGGAGGTGTCATACAGTTCACTTTTTGAATACCCTGGTTTTCCACAGATTAGAACTTGGTTTCCTTTCACTCCACAGCTTTTGCTTTGCTACATCACGTCCTTTGGGATAATTGAATAATGAATGAATGAAAACAATCAAATAATTTTTGACAATTAGTTAATAACTTTTATTTTTTATGATCCTTTTGATATGTGTGGTCCTTTAATTTACAGTTGAAATATAAATATGAAAAAAGTCTGCCAATTAGTTTTACAAATGACTTTTGTGCCACAGAATTTTTTTTTTTTTTTGGCCGAAAAACAAAACAAATTCATTAACAACATTGTATTTCACCAATTAACAGTGCAAGTGCCATTATAGTTTCCACATATTTGTTCTGTTTTCGTTAGTTTCATTTTCTTTCTGTTATGTAACTGATGTTTCATTGCTATAAAATTAATTCTGTTTCTCTTCACAACTGTTATTTTGAATGATTTTTCCTGAATTTTATAAAGAATTTGTATATGACCGGAAATGAAGCAGAGTGCGAGCAACTTGTATGGATTCCTAAAAGGTCTGATCAGAGTGTTCCTTTCAATGCATACTTCTGGCGGAGAGGGACTATTCCAATATGGTGGGGTGCAGAATTAAAGCTTACTGCTGCTGAAGCAGAAATTTATGTTGCAGATCGGGATCCTTATAAAGGAAGTCTGCAGTATTATCAGAGGTTGAGTAATTGATACGATGCTCGAAACTTTGACTTAGCTGTTGGGGAAAATCAGAAGAAAAAGCCTTTTATTCCAATTGTATGCATGAACTTGCTTAGGAATGCGGAAGGGAAATCAGAATCTATTTTAGTTCAGCATTTTGAGGAATCTTTGAACTATGTCAGAACAACGGGAAAACTTCCTCATACTCGAATTATTTTAATAAATTATGACTGGCATGCCAGTACAAAATTAAAAGGTGAACAACTTACAATTGAAGGATTATGGAAGCATCTAAAAGCACCCACTCAGGCCATAGGCATTTCTGAAGGGGACTATTTGCCATCACGGCAACGACTTAATGATTGCTGAGGTGAAGTCATCTGCAATGATGACTTTGTGGGTGCCTTTTGCTTAAGATCCCATCAGAATGGAGTGATACGCTTTAACTGTGCAGACTCTCTTGATCGGACCAATGCTGCTAGTTATTTTGGTGCTCTGCAAGTATTTGTGGAGCAATGTAGGCGGCTTGGGGTCTCCCTTGACAGTGATTTTGCATATGGCTATCAGTCAGCCAATAACTATGGTGGATATACTGCTCCTTTGCCACGAGGATGGGAGAAACGAGCTGATGCAGTGACAGGAAAAACATATTATATCGATCACAACACTAGGACCACAACATGGATTCATCGATGCCCAGTCAAACCTTGGAAGAGATTTGATATGACATTTGAGGATTTCAAGCAATCAACAATTTTATCACCAGTGTCTCAGCTAGCAGATCTTTTTCTGCTTTCTGGTGATATCCATGCAACCCTTTATACTGGTTCAAAAGCAATGCATAGCCAAATTCTTAATATATTCAATGAAGAACCAGGAAAGTTCAAACAATTTTCTGCAGCACAAAATATGAAAATTACTCTGCAGAGAAGATACAAAAATGCAGTTGTCGATAGCTCTCGTCAGAAACAGCTGGAGATGTTTCTTGGATTGAGGCTTTTCAAGCATCTTCCATCTGTTTCAGTTCAACCTCTGCATGTATGATACTGTAGAACTTCAGATTACCTATTCATAAAATCTGAGTTCAATGATTATCAATTTTCATGAGGGATGGAGATAATATTACACTAGCTACTTGTTTCTAACCTAAGCATCCCTAACTTCTGCACATAAATAAATGATGCGCAAAGCATACCATAGCTATATCAATGATCATTTCCTGTTTGATGTTGACCAATAATGTTTGGAAGTTAGCTATTGCATGGTAAGATGATTTGAAGCTTCATTTAAAGCTTCTAAGTCATCTGGCTTAGAGAATTTAAATGTCCTCCAAAAGTCTGGAATCACTGTTGCATCTCAGCCTGATTGATATTTGTTATTGTTAACTTGGAAATATTTTGTTAATCTTTCGGATTGAACAACATCGTGCTATGATCATTATTCAAGAAATGACCTCAAGAACTTGTTGCAGTTGAGTGATTTTTTGGTAATGACGAAAATTATTCATGTTTAGGAACAGCTCTTTAGGGGAAAAGCATATATGGGCTGGCTGGCCCTTTTTGGTGTATTTGATGAACCATTTCATATCATGCTGGTAACTGCAGGTTCTTTCTCGACCATCTGGTTTCTTTCTCAAGCCAGTTCCCAACATGTTCCCAAGTTCTGATGGTGGAGCTAGTCTTCTAAGCTTCAAAAGAAAAGACATCATCTGGGTATGGGTTGCAGCTAAACTTAATCCTTTGTAGTATTCCTAATTCTCTGATTGTCGTTTCTTTGTAGCATTCTTAATTCTCTGATTGTCTTTTCTGTCCTTAATGGAATTCATGCATTTTTGGTTCTTTAGGTATGTCCACAAGGCACAGATGTGGTTGAACTTTTCATCTACCTTGGTGAACCTTGTCATGTCTGTCAGCTTCTTCTCACCATATCCCATGGTGCAGATGATTCAACATATCCAGCAACAGTTGATGTGAGAACAGGACGCCACTTATATGGGCTTAAACTGATTTTGGAGGTTTGTATTGGTTCTATTGTACACCTTGCTTACAAATTTTTTATTTTTAATTTTGTATGATATGCTCTTTGTTGGTAAATTTCATTTGACTTAAAAGAGATAGTTTTATTCCAACAGTGGGATAAATCATTGAGATGCATGGCAGTGTGAATATAGCAGACAAATCATTGAGACCCTGGTGGTGTGAACATAGTAAACTTTGTCAAACACAGCTAAGATGAACAAATTGTTTCATTAGCCTTTATCTTATCTGCTGTGATGATTCAAATTAATGCTGTTTGGTAGGTTGCAAAAAACGAAATGAGCTGACTGTTCGTATTATTTAGTCAAATCTCTAGCAATAAGTTGAAGTTCATTGTCACATGGGTTGGGAGTAGCGTGGGCTGTGAGTAGTAGAATGGATTTATGGAGTTGATACAAGTGCCCACAATCTCTCATGTCATTCTAGGATTAAATGGATGGCACATTACTGTAAAAATGGAGGTTAAATTTATATAATTCAGATTGATTGTAAAATGGAAGGCAGAGATGAGTTAGAAAAAGAATGACCCGTGTCTTTTTTGAGCTGTTTCTAAATGTCCCTGGTGTGCTTCATGATTAACACGTGACTTTCCAAATAATTTTGCTTAACCTGTGCTTGTCTACTTGTGCTATTCTGTGCCTGGTCCTGAGCTGTATTGGTAGATTGATATCCAGCTTGAACTTTTAGTATATCTTTTGTACGTAAATTCTAAATACCCATGGACTTAGCATGATAAAGTCAAGGATCCATTTAGCTGAGTCCTTCAAGTTTTGTTAGTATGTCTTCGGATTATAAATATGTAACGAAATGAGGTGTAGAATACATTTAAAAAGAAAAAGATAAAATACAAAAGAAATAAAAAGAGGTGTTTAGAAGTAATAGCTAAACTAGATAAACTCCCACTAATTAGCAATTCTGATGAACAGTGCCCTTAGCTTCTTTTATACCTTGAAGTTGCAGAAATTGATTCTTGGTGAATTAAGTCACTTACAGACATAACTTTTTCTTCCATCTAATTTTTATTAGGTTAGATAGGAGAAGACTTGTTTCAGGGTGTCCTGACCCTAGTATTAGTTTTCTTGTCAGACTTTTCATGAAAATTTACAATGCACGCGACATACAACTTCTAGTAATCCTAGGACTTTGTGGACAGGGTGCTTCTATTCCTCGTTGTGGAAATGGGACAAACCTTTTGATACCTTTACCAGGATCAGTTAGTGCTGAGGATATGGCTATTACTGGAGCTGGTGCACGACTTCATGATCAAGATGCACCAACCCTTCCACTGTTGTATGATTTTGAAGAATTAGAGGGAGAATTGGATTTTCTTACTCGTTTTGTGGCAGTTACCTTTTATCCTGCTATTTCTGGAACAAGTTCCATGACTCTTGGCGAGGTAGAAAATATTTTCATAAAATGTTAATTGATGTATCTACACAATTTATTCTTAAATTAGTATTTTAGACCATGAGCTTTGTGGAGTGGGTTTGCTGTAACTGCTGCTGGTGACAACATAATTGTTAATATTATTACAGATTGAGATTCTGGGAGTTTCTCTTCCATGGAGGGGGGTATTCAATAATGAAGGCCCTGGTGCTAGATTAATTGAGCTTGGCAAAAAGTTTCAGAAGGAAACCGATCCATTTTTGTCAAATTCAGTTACAAATACGGTTCTGTTTTCCAATGAAAATGTGTCAACATCAATGCAAACAGAAGCTGCTTCCAATCCTTGGGTTGACCTGTTGTCTGGAGGGGACACATTTTCTGATGCTCTTTCAGAGCCGTTTTCTAACCCTCTTTCTGAGCCGTTCTCTGATCCTCTTTCTGAGTCGTTCTCTGATCCTCTTTCTGAGCCAGTGACAAGAAATGTTGCATCTGGAGGGGCTGATTTGCTTGATTTCTTGGACCAGCCTATAGTTGAAGATCATGGTGTGGAAACTTATAAAAGATCTTCAACACAGGATGGCTGTTCTCTAGCTAGTGGTGCCCAGCAGTACATAAGCTGTCTAAAATCCCTTGCAGGGCCACGCGAGGTATGGTACTGCTCTCTTGTGTTTTTTGCAGCTCTACATCTTAGCAACCTCATCTTTTTAATGGAGTAAATTCTAGAAGTTCAACAAATTTTGCTTTGCTAAATGTATAACTTATTAATCAGAGTCCTGTTATTATGGTTTGACACTACTGACATATTGTGTTGGTAATTTATTTGTACTTCCCTTGGTTGAATTATTTGCTGTCTCCATGCCATTCGATATGGTGCTACTTGGTTTTTGATCATCCATGACACTATATATATATATAAAGGATGAATTGATTGTTTTGGCTTGTATTCTCACATTTTATGATTGATCGATGGAAAGGTCTTCCTGTATTAAATTCAACCTCACAAGCGTAAGATTGACAGATTCTGGGCAAATTTTCAGGAAAAGAAACTAGACTTCATGGAAGCAATGAAGCTTGAAATTGAACGTCTGCAGCTGAATCTTTCTGCAGCTGAAAGGGATAGAGCTTTATTGTCAATTGGAACTGATCCTGCCTCTATAAATCCAAATGTATTGCTTGATGAATCTTACATGGTAAGACTGTGTCGAGTAGCAAACACTCTTGCATTACTTGGCCAAGCTTCCCTAGAAGACAAAATTGTTGGTGCAATTGGCCTTGAGAATAGTGATGATAGTGTTTTAGACTTCTGGAATATTACTAGAACCGGAGAGAGTTGTTCTGGTGGTGGGTGTGAGGTTTGTGCAGAAACTAAGGTGCCTGCTCTTGCTTCCTCAACTGCAACATCTGTTGGATCTTCACAATCTCCTTTGTTGTGTTCTCAATGTGAAAGAAAAGTTTGCAAAGTTTGTTGTGCAGGAAGAGGAGCTCTACTGTTTTCAAATTATAAGTCAAGGGATGTGACCAACTACAATGGCTTCTCAAGTCAGAGTGGATCAAGCCATGGAAGGCAAGTTGATGTATCTACCAGTCGTTCACTAACACTGGATGGCGTTATGGATGGCGTAATCTGTAAACACTGCTGCCATGAGATTGTGCTTGATGCATTGATGTTGGACTATGTTAGGGTCTTGATTAGGTTGCGAAGAAGTTCCCGTGCAGACAATGCAGCATACAATGCTTTGAATGAGGTTGTTGGATCCTGCTTAAAGGATAGTCTTTCTGAGAGGATTCAGTCTTCCGATAACGTGCAAGCAGCTGAAGTCCTTCACCAATTATATGGTGGACAGGAAGCACTTGCTGAATTTCCATTTGCTAGCTTTTTGCACTCGGTATGTTCTTGGTTTGTATTCAGTTCTCATCATATTATGTTTTCCTTTTAAATTTCTTTTCTTGATTAAAATTTTTAGAAATATGTTTTAGCATTTATTCTTATGATATATGCCTAGAACATTCATCCCACTTACCCATGAGAATCCTTGTCTGGTTTGATTTTCAATTGAGACATTTTTGGGAACCGTGAGCAGGTTCCATATGCTAATAATCTTTGAGGTAAGGTGTTGTAGGATGCCTTGAGAAGCCAAAAACCTATTACAAGGAAAAGCTCTTGCATTGTTTGTGCAATCTGTGTGTGAGCAAGTCATGTCTCTAATAATTTCATAGTTTGCTTGATTGGAATTTTTTATCTTGATATGGATTGTTTATTCTAGATTCCTTGGTGCCACTGTAGGTTGAAACAGCAAAAGATTCAGCACCGATTTTGTCACTGCTTGCTCCATTAAATTCTGGATCAAGGCATTCATATTGGAGAGCTCCACCTAGTACTACTTCAGTTGAATTTGTTATTGTTCTCGGTTTCTGTTTCTGATGTCAGTGGGGTTATCTTGCTTGTTAGTCCTTGCGGCTATTCTGTGGCTGACACTCCGATGGTAAGTGCCATATTTATTCCCTTGTTTCCTTGTTGTTCAATAAATTTGTTGATAAGCCAAGTGGCCTTAATAATGAAGCCCAGTACCAGGGGTGTGGGTAATAGATATTCAACTTGTGAATATTCCTAAGCAAACACTGAATCAACATATACCTCGGCAAAAGTTCTCTATGCTATGATAGTGGAAGTCATATTTTGAAATGATTAAAAGAGTCCCTGTGTAGTGCCATTTCCAAAGAAATTGCAGCTGGGGGTTTAGTTTCATGTAGGTTAGTTTCCGATAATAAACTTTCCATTTCATTAATTGCTGATGAAAAAACCAAGTAAGAACAATTTTCAAATGCACTGCTAGAGAAATTGTAGCTTTTTGTCATTAGTTAAAAGGAAAAAGAATAAGAACTATCCGGCCCTTTCCTTCATGAATGTGTGTTGAGGTTGCTGTAATATTTAGTCAGTATTTGTAATTTTCTTCCCTGCAGTGCTCTCTGTCTCCTGAATTTGCTTCCTATTGCTGTTACAGGTGCAAATCTGGGCAAGCAATAAGATACACCGGGAGGAAAGGTCATCAATGGGAAAATGGGATGTTCAATCCCTCATCACATCTTCTTCAGATTTGTATGGTCCAGAAAAGTCTGCTAGTGTTGAAAAATTACCTAGGCATGTAAAATTTACTTTTAAGAATCCTGTTAGGTGCCGCATTATTTGGATCACATTACATCTTCAGAGACCTGGTTCGGCTTCAATTAATTTCGGGAAGGACCTATGTCTTTTGTCTCTCGATGAAGATGAAAACCCCTTTGCACAAGTAGATAGGCGTGCTTCATTTGGAGGAGCAGTTGAAAATGAACCATGTATTCATGCCAAAAGAATTCTTGTAGTCGGAAGCCCAGTAAAAATGGAGGGGCTTACCACATCACAGAGCTCTGAGCAGCTAAGTATTAGAAACTGGTTGGATAGAGCTCCACAAATGAGTAGATTCAAGGTATTAGTTGCTTTCACTCTTTGTTCATTCATAATTCCAGCTTTCTGCTTGATGCCTTGCCTCTAATAAACCTCTTTTTTCTCTTCAGGTCCCAATTGAGGCCGAGAGATTGATGGACTACGATCTCGTCTTGGAACAGTATCTACCTCCAGCGTCACCTTCGCTTGCCGGATTCCGTCTAGACGCTTTCAATGCAATAAAACCTAGGGTTACCCATTCACCCTCCTCAGATTCAGATATCTGGGACAAATCAGCAACATTTTTAGAAGACAGGTACATCTCTCAAGCTGTGTTGTATTTACAAGTATCTGCACTCCAGGAACCACATAACATGGTAACTATTGCGGAATATCGACTGCCGGAGGCTAGAGCCGGAACGCCAATGTACTTTGATTTCCCACGACCGATACAGTCCGGGCGAGTTTCATTCAAGCTTCTTGGAGATGTTACAGCATTTGCAGATGAACCTTCAGAACAAGATGATTCAGGATTGAGAGCTCCACTTGTGGCCACAGGTTTGTCTTTGTCAAACAGAATCAAGTTATATTATTATTGTGATCCTTATGAGCTGGGAAAATGGGCAAGCCTTTCTGGAGTTTGATCGTTATTTACATGTAAGAGAAAGGGTTTTGGGTTTGATTTTGATTTTCATTTGTAATTTTTGTCAGTTTGTTGAAATTTTTTTGTTGTATAAAAGCAGAATGTAAAGGTATAAAAATTCATTGATGCTGCAATGTCCGTGCTTTTGAGAAAGGAGAATTCAATTTGTTTTCTATGCCATTGGATTTTCCACTGCTTGTAAACTTGGGCTGTCAAATGCTCTGTGAACCTTAAGGGCTAAATAATTTTCAAGAATGAAGGATTTATTAATCGAGTTCAAAAGATTGCAAGTTGGTGAGCGTTGGCATTTAAAAAATCAATTGTTATTCTCTCAATAATCTCTCTTCTGCCGACACCCCAAGCTCAGTAACCCGTTGTTCCGACGGACGTGTAACACTTCTAGAAATTAGCTTTTTCTTCTATTTGAAGGTTGATCTCTCCTCGTGAAGTGTTTTCTTTTTTGAGTGAAGGTGGTTTTCTACTTACGTACGATGGGGGTCTTATGATATCCAATGTGTGAAATTTCTTTCTCATTTTACCATAAAGAAAATGTCTGTAATGATGTAAACCTCGAGTCTTAAATTATCTTAAATTTATATTTAGAGTGTAGCTATGTCATACCTACATTATTCTTACAAAATTCTACTTTAAATAAAATTATAATTAAAAACAATTGAAAATTAAACACTTATAAATTTTTTACAGCAAATTACTTAATTCATAATCAATTATTTAAAAAAGAATCTATTTGTTACTTCTTATCTAACTAAAATAAATTGTATAAATTTAAAATAATTTGATTTCTTATTGATTAAATATTTTTATACTTAAAATTGCTTTGAAATTATAATTTGAAATATGTATTATTTTAACCAATGATTAACACTTGAAAACTTATCACCCATATAAATTTTTAATTTATGTGTAGGGTAATAATAACTTTTTATTTGTGAATCCAACATTTCTCATATCCTGAGCACCTTTCCGTATCAAATTAAAATAGTAGTAGCAAAATCGTAGTGCACATTCAATTAACCAACTAATAGTCTAAGAAGCAAAGAGAGTCTAAGAAGCAAAGAGAGGATTACAAGTTCACAACACCATTAATTCCCACACGAAAACATCAATGTAGAGATATATACAATCCGAATTGGATTGCTTGCCTTCCCGATGTTATATACTGTGCAAACTTCGCACTGGCCAAGAAAATGTTTTAAATTTAGTGTATTTTCAAAACGCTTATTTTCTCGGAATATAAAGAATTAAAAAAATAGAAAAAAGAATTCAATACGAAACAGCCCTCATATCAGCATGATTAACATCAAAGAAGAAAGCGAAGACATAATGTCTCTGCCATAATAAAATTACCAAAAATTTCAAAAAAAAAAAGTTTAAACATGTAATCTTCAGAAGCATATAATAAAAGAAGACTTCTACAAGTTACTACAATTTCATGCAGCAGAGATTAACCGATGCTTTGACTTATTAGCAGGTTGCAATGAATTATTAACTGATGCTTTGACTTATTAGTTCTGCAGCTAAGTTAAATAAAATAAGGTATTTTCAAAAGCAAAATGGAATACATAGATAAAAACATCATCTTCAACAAATCACAATCTAGAAGTAGAGTGTTGATTTGATCGGCTCATTTGTTAAGAAGTGTTGATTTGATCGGCTCTGCAAATTCTCTTGGGACTCGGTTCCAATTCCTCTTCATCAGCAGTTCCACTCGCGCTTGGCAAATCATCCAATTTCCAAACTTCGGTAGCAAAATTGAGGGTAAAAGTGTTGGCTTTGATCTCGCTGGGATTTGCATATACTGGACATACTCGGCAACGTTTTATCTTCTGACCCTTTTGGACCTTTTGGACCTTTAGGTATTGGTGACACTCATTGAAGAACTTAAGTGAGACAGTCGTATGATGGTAACCGTCAGGAAAGCCAACATTCAAGCAAGGTTTAAAACCAAGTATGACATGATCTGAACCATGGGGGTCATTAATCCGGCGCCAATGGTAACCCAGATCAACATGTTTGGTTTCAGAGAGAGTCTTTATTTTTAAGTCGGATCGACAGTCGACGTAAAAATAACGAAAACGATCAGAATAAAGTTGCTTAAAATCAAGAACAGCACAAAAAGCAAACCCGATTAAGTTTCTGCAAGAAGAGTGCGGTGGCAGTTGAATACATATCGAAGATCCTGAACTTTGATTGCTGAACCAGTCAGGAATTTCGCTCCCAGGTAAAGCAATTTGGGATCCTCTGAGTTAAGAAATTTTCTGCGAAACGACATTTAAAACAGAAAATTGTAAAATGAAAACCATGATTGCAGATATAACAAAGAGGGACAGAGTAAACAAGAGAGGGAATTTGATACCTTGTTGTATTAATCTTGTTGTTTGCTTTTCCATCAAGTTTCAAGCAGTTAGTAAACCCAAAATAAATTGGTTGTGACGTCAAATATTCCGGATGCCATTGACGAAGGTCAGGAGAGGGTTTGGATAGCTTTTCGAGTACGGATGCATCTAGTTCTTGTAGACATGACGGAATCTCTGGCAAAGATTGAAGCCGGTTGCAGTTCATTACTTTTAGTGACTGTAGACCCAACGGAAGTTCTGGTAATGACCGAAGCATGTTACAATGCTCCAAGTCAAGATATTTTAGACCCAATGGAAGTGCTGGTAATGACTGAAGTATGTTACAACGCCGTAAGTCAAGAGTTTCTAGACCCAATGGAAGTGCTGGTAATGACTGAAGTATCTTACAATCCCTCAATTCAAGATATTTTAGGCCCAATGGAAGTTCTGGTAATGACTGAAGCATATTACAACCCACCAAGTAAAGATAACTTAGCCACGACAGTTGCTTGATACTTGCAGGTAAACTCTCAAAGTTATTTACACTTAAATTACTCATGGACAAAAATACAAATGTTCCATTTTCTCCCATATTTCTGGGAAACCCTCAAGGTTCCAGGAGTCAGTAAGAAAAATCTCAACCAAAGATCTCAATTTACAGAACCTTGTTGAAATCCTCTTCAGCCGTTTGCAATACCTCAAATCCAACACTTCAAGATCAGTTAGGCACTCTATTGATGATGGAACTTCTTCTATTGCAGTGTCGGTCAAGTATAGCTCTGTGATTTTCCCAGAAATCCGTGGAAACTCTATGAGATTAACACAAAAGGAGAAATTAATAGTTACTGGACAAACAAAACGAAGATTGCTTGGAAAAGACCTAAGACTTTCGCAGCCTTGAAAATCCAACCTACTAAGATACTTGAAATTCTGGATAGATGAGGGAACACAAGCCAAGTTTGTATAATCCAAAAGATATGTTTCAACATTTGGGGTTTCTAATGGGCCTGGCATCTTAATGAAATGTTGAGAATGGCTGAGGTTAATATATTTTAACTTGAAAGCTTCCTGCAATAACAGATATATAAAGACTATATTAATTAAAAAGCAACATTGAATTCAACAATTAATTGCACGTATATTTAAAGAAAGAAAAAAATTATTGTTTTAGTTTTAGTACAGAACTTACCTTTTCTCCTTCCCAAAGTTGCTCAACTTTACTAAAACGCAAATTCAGTTCAACAAGGTTCTTTGGCTTGAAATTTGATGGCAGTGTCCTTAATGGATAGGTGTCCCAATGAAGATATCTCAATTTTTTAGGAAGATAATCTAGGCCATTTGGAAGTTGCACTTTAGAGTATGAAAGTTGCTCTTCAATGCTCATACTTAGAAACTTGGGTACATAAAATTTGAGCAATCTTAGATTAGACATTTTTGTGAAGGCTCCCGGGTCTAAATTGATGTGTTTTATTTTGGACAAATCCAGAAATATGCCTTCAATTGCATTGGTCCCCTTATAAAAAAAAAAACAAAGAATGAGTAAGCCTAAAACAGAAAAGAAACATTCGTAAACTTTATTAACTAAGAGCTCCTTAAACAAAAAAAAAATTCTGCAATCTTTGATTTTATTTTTTTAATATATTAAATATCTATATGTGAGAAAAGAAAACTTTGGGGACCATTGCAAAATTAAACTAACCGAAAAAAAAATTCAAAATTTCTCTAATTTACAAACCTGTTATCTTAATATCTAGCAGTTGAGAAGACAGTGCTTATTTGATTGGTATAAGACTTCAATTTTTTTTTTAGTCCATGGAATCCAAAATGTTAGTTCAAAATTAGGCAAAAAAATGAAAGTCATTTTTTTTCCACTAGCTGTAATTGTATCGAAGTCAAATTGAGATACGACCCTTTTCGAAAGGATTTAATCATCTTACAGCCTCTTTAAAATACATTTAAGCTAAAAGGAGTGATTGGAGGCAGAACTAGGTGGACCAGTCAATCCATTTTATTAGCGACGGTTGCTTAAAAAAAATTATAATCTAAAACACACTTACTTTTTTGAAAAAAAAATATAATTATATTGAAGTAGAACCAAGTGGGCCAATCCTCATGGCACTCAATTTGTTCTGACACTCATCACTAAATTTGAAGAAAAATAAAATTATACTCTTCACACTCTTATTCAACATTCCAAATTTGAAAAAATCTGGAGTTTTCTTTAAAAATTTAAAATTTGAAGACTTGTTCTCGACATCCTTAGTCTTTAATTTTATCTAATTATGGTTTTTATGATTTGGTTGTTTTGTTCATAAAAATGCTTTTACTAAAGGATGTTCTGGTAATAATAAAATTTATAAAAAAAAACATGGGTGTACTGGTATGGTTTGAAAAATATGAGTGCATAACTCTAAACAAATAAAAGATATATAAAAATAAATGGAGGATTCTTACCATATTATGCTTTAGTACGCGACGGATTTCCTTGGGATCCCACAACCTGCTGCGTTTGCCTGGCTCTTTCTCAGATTCTTGGCGAACAATTTGTCGCCCCATCTCTTGCAATAAATCATGCATTTGCAAGCAATTACCTGATACTGATATGAGTGACTTATCAATAAGGACATTCACGTCATTCAGTCCATGAGACTCAGAATCATCAAGTATCCTTAACACAAAATCTTTATCCTCTCCCTCAAGGAAACAAGCAATATCTAGAAACATACTCTTGACATTGGGCGTTAATTCATTAAAACTAATCTTTAATATATCATAAATATTATGAATATCAGATTCACAAATCCGATTTAAGTCGTCCAATACGTTTCCCCAATGGCTTTTCCCCTTGAGATACAAGGAGGAACCCAACACTTTAAGAACTAATGGATTGCCATCGGCATACCGTACAACCCTCCATGAGTGCTGGTAGAGATCTTCAGGACAATGATTTTCTTTAACAGCGAAGTTACAAAAATGCTCGAAAGCCTCATCAAATTTCAATCCATTGACCCTATATATTTTCTCCTTCTCCACTCCAAATTTTTCGAGGACTCGTTTATCCCTGGTGGTTACAACAATTCTACTTCCAGGACCATATTGATCAAGCCCTCCAATCAAACCCTCCAATTGTTCATCTTTATTTATATCATCGAGTACAATCAACACCTTCATGCGTCGGACCCTCCCTTTAGTAAATTGTGGAATATTGGGACCAGCTACTTCAAGTTTTTCACTTAATATTGTCGAAAGCATTTCCTTTTGTAGGTCTTCTAGGCCACCCTCTGTTTCTGATTTTCTCCTAACATTTTTTGCAAAGTATTTACCATCAAACTCACCAGCGAATTGATCGAAAATAGCTTCAGCAAGGGTGGTTTTGCCTATACCGCCCATGCCCCAAATTCCAACAATTTGGACAGTATCCCACAAATCCATACACAGAAATGGTTTAATCTGCTCAATTCGTGAATTTAATCCAACTAGGCCATTGGATGAGTCCGTTGAGACTGTTATTTTTTCCAACTTCTTCAAAACATCTTCGACAATTTTGTTTACAAGTTGCGCATCATGCCTAATATGAAGGTGCAAAGATGCAAAAACATTGAGTCAAATCGGGCCGAGACAGAAACAGAGAAAAGATGAATTAGGAAAGAGAGTTACCTAAATTTCGTGGATTCATGGCCGGCTAGATGGGATGTTTCTGTCAGTGCATCCCTCCACTTCTGAACCATTTCTGGTTTATCTTCGAACTGTTTTTTGAGCTCATCAAAACGGTCTCCAAATGTTCCGTTTTGATGCCGCACATCAGATGGACTTACTTCATAGAAGACTGGAATAATAATTTGGCCGTTTGTGTGCTTGCATTCAAGAATCTTGACAAGTTCATTCAGGCACCATTTTGAAGAAGCGTAGTCCTTTGAGAAAATGACCACCGAAATTTTTGAACCTTCGATTGCGTTCGAAAGGGCGGTTGAAAACTCATCTCCTCGCCTAAGCCCTTCATCATCAATAAATGTTTTGATTTTCTTTCCTTCATACAATTTATCATAGAGATAGCAAGTAAAGCTCTTACGAGTGTCCTCCCCTCTAAAGTTGAGGAAGACTTCATAATTGCGAGAAGAAGAAGAGGAAGCCATGAAGGAAATTTTAGAAAATTGGTGACAGAAACAGAGAATTAATCTTGAGAGTTGAGAGAGGAGATGTAAGAATGAACATGTGCGCAGATTCTTGCGAGTACATAGTAAATAATTGAATGGCTGGAGCTTTCTTAGTTTCCTGGAAATTTCCTGGAGCTTTCGTTTACATGCTCTGTCAAGTCATGAAACATAATCATGATAATGGGGCAGACCGAAAAGAAAAGCAACAATTCAAATATTTGATTCAACCAACATAAAAAGGAAGGAAAAGCAAAGAAAGGAAATGTTGAAAGTAGATTTAGGGAATTATAAAAAGCAGAAGGGAATTGGAATTTTGTACAATTTCTCCAGCGAGGAACTTTCACAGTCGTTACCTCATTGAAAATAAAAAGCGAAATCGCTTGGTGGCACAGTTAATTAAGACTGAATATTTTTTACACGAGAAGTCAAGCTCATAAATGGCAAAAGCCATTTCATTTCACTTTTACGCGTCATTGACTTTTGTAACACGGTGTATGCATCGTCAAGTGGGGCAAAAGGGTTTCGATTACGGTGGGAAAACATGAACAAGAATGCATAATGAATAATTCCTTCGATAAAGCGAAAATTAAACACAGAATAATCCTAAAATTTAAACTCTAATATCTTATAATGTATTGATTAAAAATAATCCTAAGAGTTCCCAATTGAAACTTTCATAAGTATTTTTATTGTTTTGGATAAACAAATTGCACTAGGAAAACAATTTGGCAAATTAGAGGATAATGGAAAATAGCTATGCTTCAATAGGCCGAATATTAGAGAACAAAGAAGAATTAGTTATTGATATACGAAAGACAAACACTCCAAAATTTCAAGCAAGAATATTTTCATATACCATTTCGATTTTGGAAGGGGTGAGGTTTTGAACTTCAATAGTTTCCTTTAAAATCAAAAGGCAGCAATTAAGCTAGAAAGAAGACTTTTTGGTACCTTATTGAAGGTAAACATTTTGGAACTTCCAATGTCATTACCTCACTGATTAATTTTTATTGAGATTTATGCAAGCATTTACCTAAATCTTACCTCTGCCTGTAAATTCATAAGTTTTGAAAATTATGAGACCTTATATCGGGAGATATTATAATCGAACTAAAACTTAAAATTTCTTTTTTTTTTTTTATTATAAAAGGGCTCTTAAGAGAGTTAAAGCAACACTAAGTGGGAGTGTGCAACCCTATGAACATCATTAATCAATATGTTTAGTGTATTTGGAGAAATAGATTGAAAGCAATGTAAACCCAAAGAAAAAGAAAAGCTGTACGAAGTAAGGAAATCTGCTGCTACATTGGTTTCTCGGTAGATATGATCCACTTTGATCAGCTAATCACGCCGAAAGAGTTCTTCGATGGCCTGAATAAGAGTAAAATGCTCATTGACGGGAGGGTTTGAGATAGAGATTAACTTCATAACACACATGCTGTCCACTTCCACGTAAAACTTAAAATTTCAATATTATTATTCTTTTAAAAAAAATTGAGATATCAGAGTAATTTCACATGGAAAAACTTGCCCACGGACGGTAAGCCAAAAGTCTAGTCAACCACATGCATAAAGCTAAGTAGAACAAGAGAACAGAGAAACGCGTGGGTCCCTAGAGAAAGGCGTTACATTTCTATTAACACGGTGTGGCAGCATATGCACAATCAAGTGAGGCAAAAGGGGTTCGATTATCGTGGCAGAACATGGACGATGACGCGTGATGAATATTTCCTTCGATAAAACGAAAAACAAACGCAGAGAAAAGAATTTCTTATATGACAAGAAATCAAAGTAATGTGAAGGAACATGATGAAGAAATTGCAGACTGATCAATTATCCCCATGGACTCCTATAAATTCAACCAAAATAACAATTCGAATCTTATCAAATTCTCGAGTTAAATTTATTCAATACTTTTATTTTTTTAGAGAAATTTTTTCCAATGCTACTTTCCCTTTTTTGGGGAAATTAGAACCGCGGCATGTATAGAAAACATTGAGGTGTAAAGCGACATTAATTTCATGGGTTATGCGCTATACGCATAATATATTTTCAGTCCAAATTCAACTATACAAAGAGGCCTGAGAACTTAAAATTAAGCACAAACTAAAATGACGAAGTAAATACATGATTATGCAACATAACATTAATTCTCTCAATTTATAACTATTTTTGCTACATGAATCTTGCACAGTTAATCCTAATTGAATTCTAAAAAAGAGCAATTGGAAGAAGGTTTTGGAATAGAATGGTATACAATCGATATGATCCTTTTCCAATCGTCAACGCTAATTTTGGGTGAAAACTGGTGATCAGATTAGATTTTGAAAAAAATAATATTCATTTTCCCTTCTCTACCTTTTTTTTTTTCTATTTTTATAGCAAAGAATTATATCATGAAAAGAATCAATTTAATCACCTTTTCCAGCAGCCCAGTTTTTCTTTTATAAAATTTGACCAGGGAGACAAAGAATAAGTATTCATACCTTCATCTTTAAGGAAATACTTTTCGGCATGGCTAAGGTGAGAAAAGGCTTTCCACAAACACTTGTACTTTGTATTCCTGTAAATTTTCTTTGAAGTCAATAAAAACCATAAGTTCTTTACAATAACCATCTCTTTGATCAAAAAGTACCATATTCCTTTAAAATTTAAAACCGGCAAAACCGAATCGATCAGTGTCTTTGAAGAGACATAATGGTCGTAATTCTCTAAATGGGTTGGCTATGGAAATCCTTATCCAAGATTTTTTACGCCATTTTCTTTCATAAACCAAAATTTATTTTGGAATACTCTGTTGAGAATGTCAAATAAAATGGCATTGAAATAAGTTTTCAAAGGTAGAATCCGCACTATCAAATGGATGATCTGCACTTGTCAAAGACACAATCCACGTCGAACGAATCGACACATTTCCTTCTGTATTCACATATGCAATTTTTGAAAAAATGTAGCTTCTGCATCTGTAAATAACGCTCAGTGTATAATGTTTTATCCAAGAAAAGAAAACAAGTTTCTTCATGGTATCAGAGCCATGAATGCACTCAAGTTTCTTCAAGTTTCGCTGCTCTGTTTGTAACAAAAACAGAGGAAACTAAATTCTTCCCACAACCATTTTTCCACCATTTTCTTCCTTAAAATCATTCCTACCATTACAAAAATCCATGCCAATAAAAAAAACAAGCCACCCATACGTAAAAACTTGAGTTTACAAATTTATCAACAATATTATAAATTTTCTAAGATAGGGTTCCTCAAAAATCAAGAATACCATCAAATTTCTCAGTTTCCGGCAAGCAAACTATAAAACTTTCGCATTTAAACACAGTTCCACACGCTCCCACGCGCCACCTGAAATCACGGCCAACCAACACGCTCCAACCACCCACCTCTGTCATCTTTCACGTGCTCTCACGCGCTCCAGAGGTTGAAAAAGACTCCAACCGACATATCGTTTTTCATCTCCAGAGTACAGCAGTTGTAAAATGATGTGTCATTTTTAATTACACTAAAACCGAATGCCGTTTGTGAATTAGATACAAAATAACGTGACGTTTAATCTCCAAAAGTGCAGCAGTCATAAAACGACATGTCGTTTCTATTCCATCATAATCAACATATCGTTTCTTTAAGCAAAGTCCAAACGACTTGTCATTTTTTTTTATCTAAAAATGTTATTTTTTCTTATTTCAATCTAGTTTCCAAAAAAAAACAAAAAAAAAAATGGAGAAAACTCCAACTGAATTTGCTCCTGTTGTCATTCAATCTGTTTAATCTGATGGAGTATTTAATGCTGGAATTATCCTCACTAAGACAAACTACGATGTTTGGTCTTCAATAATGGAGATGCATCTCGCAGAAGAGAAAAACTCTCATATATTCGTAGCAACACAAAGCCATCTGAGAAATCTTCAAAGAAAAATGAGAAATAGTATAGTGAGAACCAAAAAATAAAAAAAAAATAGTTACTCATATCCATGTCTCCAGAGATCATGAAACGATATTTATGAATTCCTACAGCCTACGAAATATGGGATGCATTATCAAAAGCCTTTTATGATGGAAGCGATGAATTACAAGTTTTCACTCCAAACCAGAAGACGTCTTTACCAAGCAAAATAAACAGCCACTCTCTAAATTCTATGGAGAATTGATCGAAATATTTTGAGAACTTGATCACCGAGATAAAGTGGTCATGAATGATCTAGAAGATGTTGTAATATGCAGAAGGTCTGTTGAAAGATTGAGAGTGCACATTTTTCTTACTGGGCTAGATGAAGAATTTGACCAAGTTCGTGGAGAAATTCTACGAAAAGATATTATCCCAGACTTAGAAGAATGTTATTCTCTGATCCGAAGAGAAGGTGTACGACAAAGCAAACTAAACAAGAAGGTCGACTCATACACGTCTGCTATGATAGTACAACAATAACCTCAAAGGAAGCTTGTTGACAAGTCATCAATCCATTGCACTCATTGTAGGAAGAATGGTCATACGAAAGAACAATGTTTTAAAATCATTAGATATCCTGACTGGTGGGATACTCGAAAGAAGAACACCAAGCAGGCATAAAAAACTACAGTAGCTGAATCCACATCCATTATAGATTTTAGAAAAGAATCTTCAGTGCAAATCGCAACCTCTGTCAGTCCAGGTAAGGCCCTTAAAACTCTTACACTTGTTATTAATAGTACATGGATAATTAATTATGGGGCAACTGATCATATGACTTTTGATTCTCGACAAGTTTCTCAATTGAAACCATCTTCACAAAAACATGTTTCCACTTCAAATGGAACCACAACCTCAGTTATTGGGGAAGGATCTTTACAACTCACAGATAAATTAAATTTAGACTATGTATTAATTGTTCCATCTTTAGATTATAATCTTTTATCTGTGTCTCAATCAACCACTTACTTATCATGTGTTGTAATTTTGTGGCCTGATCATTGTGTGTTTAAGGACATCCAAACGAAGCAAACGATTGGTTATGGTATTAGACGAGACAACTTGTACTATTTGAAAATGACATCAACAAACACTGAAAAGCTAAGCCCCGCACTAGTCGCAGATAGTTCCATAAAAAAAAAAGAAATCAGAAATTTTGTTATGGCACAGACGTTTAGGGCATGTGTCATTTGGTTACTTAAAAAAATTATTTCCTAGTTTGTTTCTGAAATTTGATGTTTGTAAATTTAAATGTGATGTTTGTGAACTTTCAGAAAGCCATCGAACTACTTTTCAATTGTCCTTAATTAAGAATCCAGTTCCTTTTATGGTAGTACATCTGATGTATGAGGGTCATCTAAAGTTTCTACAATTGGAGGTGCTCGTTGGTTTGTTACATTTATTGATGATTGTAGAAGAATGACATGGATTTTTCTGATGAAATCGAAAGACAAAGTAAATTCATTATTTTAAAGATTTCATAAGATGGCGACGACTCAATTTCAAACACAAATTCAAGTTCTACATACTAATAATAGAGGCGAGTATATGAGCACAACAATTCAACAGTTTCTAAAATTACAAGGAATAGTCCATCAAACCACTTGTGTGGGGACACCCCAACAAATTGGCGTTGCTGAATGAAAAAACAGACATTTACTAGAAGTTGTTCGAGCATCACTAATCCAGGCCTACATGTCACTATCTTATTAGGGAGAAGCACCGGTATCCACAACATACTTGATCAATCGAACATCTTCAAGCTCCCTTGGATTCCCGACTCTTTTCCAGGTTCTAAATGATGCAATTATGTCACCAAATGTGTCGAATTTACCCCCACATGTGTTTGGTTGTGTTGCCTTCGTTCAGTTACCACAACAAGATAAATTATCTCCTCGAGCACTATGTTGTGTGTTTGTAGGGTATGCCTTACATCAAAAGGGATACCGATGTTATCATCCACCATCAAGAAAAATATACATCACTATGAATGTCGTATTTCATGAAGATATCATGTACTACTTGTCAGAGCCTGAATTTTAGGGGGAGTATAATGAAGAGGAAATTCATACTCTTACATATCTTTCACCTGAAGAAGATCAATCTTCCATTGAGGTAGTAAACCTTCAAGATATTGTAAAAGAAAATTGTGGTGATTCTTAGGCTGAGATAAGTGAAGACACATTTGGGGAGCAAAATAACTCAGACACAACTGCAACTAAGAATGAGTCACATGAAGAAATACCTAACTAATCGTCTGCAGAGGATGTTCCTACCACAAGTCCCAGTCTAATGAGAAGAATTCTTCTTCAGCGTAAAAATAGAGGTATCCCTCAACCCACATATAAGCCTGACCTCTTTAGTATAGTCAAGTACCCTATAAGTCATTTTGTGTCTAACCATCGCTTGTTAGAATCAAATCAGTCATTTCTAAATCGATTATCTACTGTATCTATTCCTAACAGTGTGTAGGAAGCCTTAAAAGACCCAAAGTGGAAAGCGACTATGAATGACGAAATGAGATCTCTTCAGAAAAATCAAACATGGGAACTAGTTGATCTTCTACCAGGAAAGAAACTAGTGGGTTGCCGATGGATCTACACTATAAAGTACAAAGCAGATGACTCTATTGAATGATACAAAGCAAAGCTTGTAGCTAAGGGTTACATCCAAACCTACGGGATAGATTATACCGATACGTTTGCACCAGTAGCAAAAATTAATACTATTCGTATCTTATTATCATTAGTAGTCAACTTGGATTGGCTAGTGCAACAGTTCGACGTAAAGTATGCTTTCCTCCATGGAGACATGTCTGAAGAAA
Source organism: Citrus glauca (assembly GCA_029633175.1). Taxonomy (NCBI): domain Eukaryota; kingdom Viridiplantae; phylum Streptophyta; class Magnoliopsida; order Sapindales; family Rutaceae; genus Citrus; species Citrus glauca. The sequence goes on along the minus strand of JAQOOD010000003.1, from coordinate 41,832,912 downwards.
TTTATATGGATCCACCACCACGATGCAGTAGACCAGAACGATTCAATGAGAAAGTATGCAAATTGAAAAAATCATTGTACGGGTTGAAGCAACCCCCAAGAGCATGGTTCGGGAAATTCACAAAGGCTATGGTTCTTTTTGGGTATAACCAAAGCAATTCAAATCATACCTTATTCATTAAAAAATGACAAGGTAAAATCACTACCCTTATTTTCTATGTAGATAATATGGTAGTCACAGGCAACAATGAGGAAGAAAGAAAGGCTCTTCAGAAGTACTTGTCGAGAGAGTTTGAGATGAAGGATTTAGGAGCCTTAAAATACTTTCTTGGAATTGAGGTTTCTCGATTTAAGGGAGGAATCTTCCTGTCTCAAAAGAAATATGCCTTAGAAATTCTAACTAGGCAACCCAAGAGGGGGGTGAATTGCTATTTTTAAAACTATCCTAAGCAAACCACACAACAATCCAATCTAATGCCTTAATAAATTCGAAAACAATAAATTCAATGCAAGCACAATAATAAAAGAGTAAGGGAAGAGAAAAACGAACTCAAAGATTTTTACGTGGTTCGGCTATCCCCGCCTACGTCCACGCCTCCAAGCTCACCCGCTTGAGGATTTCACTATCCAAGTCTCTCAAAGGCTTTAAGCTTTTACAATTGACTTCAAGGTGTCAATAAACCTTTACAACAAGAGATTATATCTCCAATCTCTTTACCCCAAGTGTTTCCCACACTTGTAATCTCACAATTTGAGAAATGAAAAATACAACACTCAATCTCTCTTTAAGAGTGGATATACAAATTGAAGAATAATGATGTTTCAACAAATGATGATTTCTGAAAATGGAGCTCAATGTATGTTGTGTGCACTTGTTTAGGCTTGCTTGGCTTTTCTTCTCTTACAAAAAATGAATTGGCTTTGAGTTTATATAGTTTGAACTCAAAAACTAGCCGTTGTGTTCATTTCTGGCCGGAACCGGATTGCCGGTTGTCTCATCCGGTTAGCTGCTTCATGTTCCCGTTACAAGTACAAATTTGAAATTCTGAACATCCGGCTTGCCGTTTGTCAAATCCGGTTAGCCGCTTGCGTTTTGGTTGCATTCTGCCTCGAACCGGATTGCCGGATTTCACATCCGGTTAGCTGCTTGAATTTTGCATGCATTCTGCCCGAAACCGGCTTGCCGGATTTACACAACCGATTAGCCGGTTGCTACAGTGAATGCTACAGTATCAGCTACAGTGAACTATTTTTTAAAATTACAGTTTGACCTCAAAGCTTTATAAAACTATAGTACGACCTAAAATGTTATGAAACTTTGCAAATAGGTCCAATTTCAGAATTTCTAAGTATTACTTTGTTAATTCCAAAACTTGCTGAAATTATGATATGACGCCAAAAACTTTATTGATTCGCACAAAGGTCCTTTTCAACATAATACACATATTTTCAAAGTTCTCAAAACCTTTCACTTTAGTCCAAAATATTCATAAATTATAGTATGACTCAAAACATGTAAATAGTTTTAAATAAGTCCAAAACGAAATTCATAAACAATATCAAAGATTTTAAAACACATTTATTTAGTCCAAAACACTTTGATTTCATAGCCTCATTTTCTTAATCTTTGTTTAATCAATACATATGATTTGTTATCATCAAAATCAATATATATAGCTAAAAAAGCTAACAATCTCCCCCTTTTTGATGATGACAAAATACATTACAAAGATTTAATTTAGTTATAAAAAGTTCCTCATTAATTAATGCAAGGTTAAAAAATTTATTTAAAATAGACTTCCCTTGCATACATGCATACTCCCCCTAGATACATGTATATTTTCATAAATCATTTTTCCAAAATATAAAACATTTATAATGTGAAAATAATGATTTATTTAAAAAGTATAAAACATAATTTGAGTTTAAAAGATTAATCATTCTTAATCTTGTTTGTTATCATCAAAATCAATATTATGGAAACATATATGTTAACAGATCTATTGCACAAAACGGGAATGATAGCTTATCAGCCTATTGACACCTCAATAGAAGAATGACTGAAGTTTTGTATTCCCTCAGACCAAGTTCCAGTAGACAAAGGAATATATCAAAGGCTGATTGGAAGATTGATGTACTTGTCCCATACAAGCGCAGATCTTGCTTATGCATTGAGTGTTGTAAGTCAGTTTATGCATAATTCCGGAGAACAACACATGAAAGCAGTAATGCTGATCCTAAGGTACTTGAAGTCAAATCCAGGAAAAGGAATCCTATCCTCTAAAAATGGAGATTACAGCAACATAGAAGTTTATACTGATGCAGATTAGGCCGGGTCAGCTAGTGATAGACGCTCTACCTCATGATACTTTACCTATGTGGGAGGCAACCTTGTCACATAGAGAAACAAGAAACAACATGTCGTTGCCGTTTGACCGCTGAAGTAGAGTATCAAGGCATGACCCTTGGGATATGTGAAGGGCTATGGATAAGCTTTATCTTAAATGATTTGGGCTATCCATCACAATAACCAATGCAACTATACTGTGAAAACAAAGTTTCACGAGATATTGCTCATAACCCAGTTCAACACAATCGAACAAAACACGTTGAGATAGATAGATTTTTCATCAAGGAGAAATTAGATGAAAAAAATCTTAGAATTACCGAAAATTCAATCAGAAGATCAACTTGTAGATATTTTAACGAAGGCCATTTCAAGCAGAACATTTACACAATTCCTAGACAAGTTAGGTATGCAAGACATCTATGCACCAGCTTGAGGGGGAGTATTAAGAATGTCAAATAAAATGGCATTGAAGGAAGTTTTCAAAGGCAGAATCTGCACTTGTCAAATGGATGATTTGCACTTGTCAAAGGCATGATCCGCGCCGAATAGATCGACACATTTCCTTCCGTATTCATATATGTAATCTTTGAAAAAATGTAGCTTCTGCATCTATAAATAACGCTCAGTGTATAATGTTTTATTCAAGAAAAGAAAACAAGTTTCTTCATACTCCTCGTCCGAACATATAGAGATAGTCTCTCATAACTTCAACCGAATACTTATGATGATGATCATTTGTGATTTCGTCAGGCATATGCAAGAACTTGAACTTGTCTACTACCAACGAAATGTCGAAATTCGCCTGCCACCCCAATGATTCCTAATCCAATTTTAATACCAGGTTTGATCACAAGATAAGAATAAGATTTAAACACTTTTCCAAGTATTGTTTCCCAAAGAGAAGTCATACACATTTTCTTTTCTACTAGGAATTGGTTTACTATTAGGAATCCGTAATCATCTATTGATTGAGCATAGCAAAATGCAAATTTCCGGTCTTGGTATTCTCTTAACTCTATAGTGGAAGGATTGTATATCTTATATAAATAGTTATTATGATTACGCTCCAAGTCTCTCTTTAATCCTGAAGCACAATAAGCCATTACAAGAATCCAATATCAAAACCGATTCATAAAGCTACCCATTGCTTTAATTTGCAAGTTAAAGAAAAAATCACTTCAGGTTTCGGGGATATTGTAGGTAAAATCAAGGAAGGTAACTCAAAAACAATTGTATATGTGTCAAGCAAACTGCATGATTTGTGATTATATGTGTAAAATAGATAAGACTGATAATATAGCAATCGCATATACATGCCAATCCTAGTGGAGTAAAAGCTCTAATGCCACTAGAAGTCTGATTATTAAATTCCAAGAGAACTTTGATCACTGATGCCACTGAAAAATTCCATTTATATATTTTTTATTATTATATATAATACATAGAATAAATGTTCAACGATAGTCCGATATGCAACTGAAACCCACTAAAGTCCAGGATGACAAAACAAAAGAAATACTTCCACATATTGGGAGATTTGAATCTCCCATTTTTCTCAATATTAGAATTAAGAGGAGGAGGTGCAGATGAACCGAAACAAAGGGTTGATGATGAAAAGTTTTGTATGTGTGAAGAATTGAGCTGTGGACATAGGGGACTTAAGTGTAATCGAAAGAGAGTTATTAGGCCAGAGTGCAAATTGCACTCAGTTTATGGGTCGATATGCAAATAATTTGTTGACGTGGCGAAATCTGTTATGGTCATTAGTATTGTTTCTGGATATTTTCTAGAAACCTCAGCATAATAGGGGCTTTTGCATAGCCTCTGGTGTGCGTGTTGTTGTGCAAATTTTATTGAACTCGCAAGCGCACGAATCTATTGTAATATAGATCTATGGTGACGAGTGTCGATCCCACGAGGAGGTGGATTTTAATTATATATAGAATTAATTTTGTAAATTGGTGATTTGATTTGTGGTGGAGAGTAATTCAAAATATGCTAAAACTTAAATTAAAATAACAAGAATAAATTCTGAAATTGAAATTGAAATGGCAAGAATAAATTGTAGAGAATTATAATAAAATGACGTACTTGGATATCTGGATCTGCATCAACATGCATCATGGGTTAAATATTCCTTATTAATACCAATTAAATCATGAGAGGGGAATCCACACCTCATGAACCACGCTCTAATAAATATGGTGCTAAGGGCTTATCGTGCCAAATAATAATAATCTTATACTAGAGAGCCGGTGAAACCAGGGCAGTACTAGATAAGATTAGTATTATTTATCAATGAGAAGTCAAAACATCCACAAAAACTAGAGGGGAAGAGAAAATAAATTTATCAAATCAAGCCCATGACACATGTTGAGACTTCACCTTCAACCCAAGCTTGAAAGAAAATTAGCCACTCATAATTGAACTAGGGGCAAAATGAAAATTTATTAAAATACGTAGAAAATACAAGATAGAGAGAGAATTACAGAAAATGGATCCTAAAATTGAATTCAGAGGTGTCAAATTAGGGGGGGAAGGCCCCCTTTTTATAATTACATCGAGTAAATCATGACCATCGGATTAAAAATAGTTTGGACGCTCAGAATTGCGCCACGTCATCAGTCAACAGTACAGTCAACAGCAACGCGGTCTGCACAGTAAATAATCCTCTGTGTTGCATGTACCGCACGCGTGTTTTTTGCTCCACTAATATGCTGCCACGTCACCATCAACAATACATAAGAATTTTAGTCCAACAGGATCTTGACACGTCATTAGTTAATGCCATCTGATCTCTCGTTTATTGTGAAATGACTATGATGCCCCTAAACTACATAAAATATTTAATTAAAATAAAACACACATAATTAAATTACAAGAAACTTAAATACATAAAAGTAAGGGTTGTTAGTAATACTTGATATGTAAAATAACGATTTTCTCTTTTATAAATATGCATTTTCTAACACTCAACACACCCCTCAACCAGCTTATTGCTAGTCCCTAGCAAATAAAGCGAAAAAAAATTCAAAAATGATTTTTTTAAACACTCTTGTTTATTCAATCAGATTAATGATAACAATCAAATAAAAGTATAAGTATTGTCTTAAGTCTAAAGAAACATCACATCCACATCAACCATCCACATGAATCAGCCAGTAGACTTTGTCGTAGTTACCTTCAAGAATGACATGTCAAACCCCAAAATCTCACTGGAAGTAGTGACACTCTCACAAAGAAATTAGATCCAAAAAAATAGTCACTCCAATGAATGGTAATTGAGAGAAAATAATAAAGAAGTGATCTCACATGCTCTCACCAAAAAGAAATATGCCCTTACCTTAGAAATAATACGATCTCCAGTCAAATAAAAATACTAGTCAACCCAATTTATTTATTATTATTATTCTTATTTTTTATGCATCACTATATCTTTTTAGCCCATATAACTAGCTTCTACTACAGACTATGGTTCCCTAAAATCAAGAAGGACTTTTATTAGGATGTAACGTAGGCTAGGGACATGGCTAACAAAGAAGGAAAATAGGAAAAATAAAATATATGTTTGAGAAAAATGCAGAGGATTTTTTTTTTGGAAGTTGCAAGGTAGATTTCACCTATTATTGTTTTTTTTTAAGCAACAATTTTTTTCTTCTTTTTTTCTTTTTTTTAGAAACTTTTTTTGAACTAGACATAACTTCACTATACAAAATATTTATTTACATTTTTCTCAAACATAAATGGGTGATGGATTTTGTAAGATATTGGGTAATACTCCAAATCGGAGTGGGTCATGATGATAAGTTGACAAAGAAAAAGTTTTTTTTTTTAAAGGCTCGAAAGGGCTAACTATGGATATTCATAAAATGGATGGCTAGAAAGGCTCAAACAGATCAAAGACGGCCTTTCCATCATCTTTTAGGGCTCTAAATAATCTTCCATATCTACTAATTAAATGGGCCTCCTAATGTAGCAACACACATTTTTTTTCTTTTTTTTTCAATTTACTTTTTAGGTTTAACTCAAAAGAACTCTAGAGATGGTATATACAATAATAAACTGCTAAGCTGTATAAAGAATGGGCAAAAGGGTTACTCTCCAAGAAAAATGATAGGCTCAAAAACTCACTTGGTATTTATTATAACATGTTCATTCCTTCAAGCAACTCATATTTATCTCCGACATCAACATGTAGAGTAGCAAACATAGCGTAACATCAATTCAGACTAAAGATAATACAAATACTAAAATTTATAATTAATCATGTCATCCAATGTTAAAACAAATCACACAAATTTTTTATTTTTTATTATTATTATTTTTAACAACAGCCTACCCCCCAACCTATTCTAAACGTGAAAGGAAAATATGTATGCAGAAATGTGAAAATGATGCAGAAAAACTAATTAGAAAATGATAGAAAATGAAGGTTTTTTTTTACTTAAGAAGATGCGTTTCTAAAGGCACTACACTCTATATTCAGCCATCTTTGACTCAAAAATTTTTGTTTGAAAATGTATATTTATAAAGGAGAAATTAAAAAGAAGAAGAAAAATAAACATCAAAACATAATAAAGAAAAAGAAAATATATGAAATTTTTTTATTTTTTTTATTTTTTAAACAATGAAGATGTGTTTCTAAAGTCACTACACTCCATATTCAGCCATCTTCAATACACAAAGTTAGCAACAGTTAGTTTCTACAACAAAAAATTAGTAAAAACTTAACCAAAATTCCACAATTGTCAACTATTCCCTCCCTCCAACCAGAACGAGACATTGTCCTCAATGTTTTAAAGAAAAGAAGACGAGTTTAGAAGACATCACCTGGGTGGTGCAACACAAAAGAAAATATTTACAGGCGAAGAGTTAAATCTAATTTGTACTTTTTTACTGCGGCTACTATTACCATCATCATTTGAACGCTCCAACACAAAGCTCCAGGGGTCTGGCTCTGGTTTATAAGCTTGTAACATATCAAGTAGCTCATTAGCAGTGTGAGCACAAATAAAAAGTTTTTTTACACTGGAAGGAATAAAGTAGTTTCTTATTGCATGGTTAAGAAATGTGATAAAGTCATCATAAAAATTATTGACATTTAACACACCGATGGGTTTCTGGTGAATGTGCAGTTTGGCCCAAGATGCTAGTGTGATAAGTGCCTCTAGTGTTGCAAGATCTCCTGGAAGGAAAATAAAAGCATCAGCATGATTAAGCATTTCAGTTATTCGTTCTTGCATACCTGAGACGACTAACTCTTCTCCAGTCGTTGAGTCAGACACACTGCCCAAAGGTTTTAGGACTCTAGGGATGATGCCTAATACTTGGCTTCCTTTGACAAAAGCAGCTTCTAAGACCAATTTTGATAACCCTCGGTTACCTCCTCCATACACCATGTGTAATTTTTTCTCTGCTAGGCTTCGACCAAGATCTATGACTGCATCAACGAACTCTTTATGTTTGCCATAGGTAAATCCAGAAAGCACACAAATGTTCTTGAATTGTCTATTGGAAGTAGCTGCCATTGAAATATTTCTCAAAAACAATTTGTGAGTGCTTAACAAAAAGTCATATTTAAGAATCTTGGTGACAATGGATCACAACTGTGTATGAGGTAGCATGTCAGTGTCAAATAACGCGTAAAGCATATGGCTCAATAGTCAAAAAGCAAACAGTAAAAAGGAAAAAACAAACAGTAATGAAATTATTAAAGACAATAATGCAATTGATAAAACAATAGTGAAATGAAATAAAAGAACAGTAAAGTAAAAGGATATTTACAGGTAGTTGCGACTGTGGCTCACATCTTCCTCTGGTTTTACGTCCAGAAACGGCTTGAACGCCCTTTATGGGTCGAGGATAGGCTTCCCATTCAATTTTCTTATAAACTGGCAAACAGGGTCGTTTATAATCAGATTCCCGAGAGTATATCGTGCATGCTCTTTTTGGAATAATGGCCATAACTGGAGAATCGCTCCTTGCACATATCCACTGGGATGTGTTTCAAGAGACAGAAGGATATCATCCAATGACTCCTTATTCAAGCCATCCCTAATGAATTGAATCTTATCTTCTCTGTTATCAGACACCATTCCTAAAGAACATGGGTTTTTATTGCAATTCATTCTGGCACACTTATAACAAGCAACAGAAATTCTTAGAGCTCGTCGTTTTCTTGCATAATTTCCTTTACCACAACCAGGCATGTATGCAATAAATTTTGGAGGTAATTCACCTGCCAATTGTACTTTCGCCTCGATTAACCAACGGATGTCAGCAGGTATGTTATTCCTCATGAGTAATCGCATGCGTTCGGACCGAGCTTTATAGATCGTAAGGAGGGCATTCTGAGGAAGTAAAGGGAATCGCTTGTGAAGCTTTGCTAGAATCTCGGATCTGTCCATACCTTCGCCTCAAAATATCAGTTATTATGGGAAACTAAAGTAACCGACTTGATTGTCACGGAGTACCGTTATCCGCCACTTCACCGGGGTAACAAACTAAAGCACACAAACAGAAAAACAAATTAACACACAAAGAAATTTAAAATCGTCCTCTTATTGAATTTACCTCAAGCTCCAACTGAATGTCATAAACACCTCTCTCAATATTTCTTAGTTGGCTTTCTAAATCCTCAACATAGGCTACTAACTCTGATGGTTGTAGAGCCCAAATGCAATGTATTCTACAAGATTGAATCTGCCTTTTGAGATGAGTTTTGATACGTTGAAGTGGTTTAAGAATGTTCAGGAGGAACGATCTACGTATGGTACTCATGATTAACAATGATAAGAAAAAACTTAATGGTAAAACAAACACACTTATACAAAAAAATAAATTCAATTAGCAAAAGAATAAAAAGAAAGAAAGAATGAAAAATCAAACCATTGGAAAGAAAAAATCAATTCAAACTCAAATTTATTTCGGTGTCTTCTCCATGTGGTTGGTATTCTAGATATGGGTTTAATCTTTAACCATTAACTTTAAACGTGACACCGTTCTTTGGGTCTTTAATTTCAATTGCCCCATGTGGAAAAACAGTATGAACAATAAATGGGCCAGACCATCGAGAGCGTAACTTACCTAGGAATAGGTGCAAGCGAGAGTTGCATAAAAGTACTTTCTGAACTGGAGTGAAAGATTTTCTCATAATATACTTGTCATGGAAGACTTTCATTCGTTGCTTGTAAATCTTGACATTTTCATATGCATCATTGCGAATTTCTTCAAGTTCTGCCAATTGCAATCTTTTTTCTGAGCTGGCTTGCCGCATGTCAAAATTGAATTTCTTGATGGCCCAATATGCACGATGCTCGAGTTCCACAAGTAGATGGCAGGCTTTTCCATACACTAGCCTGTAGGGTGACATCCCAATCGGGGTCTTGAAAGCCGTTCTATATGCCCATAATGCATCATCAAGTCTTAATGACCAATCCTTTCTGTCCGGTCTCACCGTCTTTTCTAATATGTGCTTTATTTCTCGATTGGAGATCTCCACTTGGCCACTGGTTTGCGGATGATATGGGGTTGCCATTTTATGAGTGATTGAATATTTCGTCAAAAGAGTTTTGAATGCTTTATTACAAAAGTGGGCACCACCATCATTGATTATTGCTCGAGGGAATCAAAAGCGCGAAACAATGTTGCTTTTCAAAAACCCTATCACCACCTTGTGATCATTGGTTATGCATGTAATTGCTTCTACCCATTTCGATACATAGTGAACAGCAACCAATATAAATTGATGGCCAAAAGAAGGGGGAAAGGGTCACATGAAGTCGATACCCCATACGTCAAAAATCTCAACCACTAAAATTGGATTTAGTGGCATCATGTTCCTTCGTGTAATGCTCCCCATTCGTTGACACCTATCACATGAAGAACAGAAAGTATAAGTATTTCGAAATATAGTTGGCCAATAGAAACCACATTGTAAAACTTTTGTAGCTGTTTTCTTAACACTGAAATGGCCTTCACAAGCTTGTTCATGGCAGAATGAAAGGATATTCTGAATTTCATATTCTGGGACACATCTTCTGACAATTTGGTCAGCACAATACTTGAACAAATATGGGTTATCCCAAAAGAAATTCTTTATTTCTGTAAAAAATTTGGCCTTGTCTTGCTTGATCCAATACTCTGGAAGTTTACCTGTAACAAGATAATTAACTCTATCAGCATACCAAGGCAATACTTCCACACTCATTAATTGTTCATCTGGAAAGGACTCATTCAATGTTAATGGCTCTGTAATTGTGCCAAAATGGAGACGAGAGAGATGGTCTGCCACAACATTTTCTGTGCCTTTCTTATCTTTGAATTCCAAGTCAAATTCCTGCAAAAGTAACACCCAACGAATTAATCTAGCTTTTGCATATTTCTTTGTGAGAAGATATTTAAGAGCAGCATGATCTGTGAACACAATTATTTTACAACCAATGAGATAAGATCGAAATTTTTCCAATGCAAATACTACTGCTAGCATTTCTTTTTCAGTAGTTGAATAGTTTAACTGTGCATCATTCAATGTCATACTAGCATAATAAATAACATGGAGAATTCGATCAACTCTTTGTCCTAATACTGCTCCTACTGCATAATCAGATGCATCACACATGAGCTCAAATGGTAAGCTCCAATTTGGGGATTGAATGATGGGTGATGATGTCAACAATTGCTTTCATTTTTCAAAAGCCACAAGACATGAATCATTAAAGATAAAAGGTGCATCCTTAGCAAGTAAATTGCATAAAAGGTCTAGAAACTTTGCTAAAATCTTTAATGAAACGTCTACAAAAACCAACATGCCCAAGGAAAGATCTTACTTCTCTGACTATTTTAGGTGGAGGAAGATTAGAAATAAGATCCACCTTGGCTTTGTCAACCTCAATACCTTTACTTGAAATGATGTGACCGAGAACAATACCTTGTGTTACCATAAAATGACACTTCTCCCAATTTAAGACCAAGTTCTTTTCGATACATCTCTACAGAACTAGTATTAGATGGTGTAAACATTGATCAAATGAATCTCCGAAGACAGAAAAATCATCCATAAAGACCTCAAGGAATCGTTCAACCATATCAGAAAAAATGCTTAACATGCATCGTTGAAATGTAGCAGGTGCATTATATAATCCAAATGGCATCCTCCTATATGCAAAAGTGTCAAAAGGGCAAGTGAAAGTAGTTTTCTCTTGATATTTTGGTGCTATGGGAATCTGATTATATCCTGAGTAGCCATTTAGAAAGCAATAAAATTCATGGCCTGCTAATCTATCAAGAATTTGATCGATAAATGGTAAAGGAAAATGGTATTTACGTGTGACAGAATTCAACTTTCTATAATCAATGCATACACGTCATCCTGTAGTTACTCTAGTTGGTATTAATTCATTATCGGCATTCGTAACTACAGTGACTCCTGACTTTTTGGGAACAACTTGAACTGGACTGATCCATGAACTATTAGAAATTGGGTAAATAATACCTGTGTCTAATAGCTTGAGGACTTCAGTTCTAACCACTTCTTTCATATTAGGATTTAACCGACGTTGTATTTCCCTAGTAGATTTAGCATTTTCATCAAGGTGAATGTAATACATGCAGTCTACTGGATTTATACCTTTTATGTCTGCTATGGTCCATCCTAATGCTCCTTTGTGCTCTTTTAAAACATCCAACAACTTACCTTTTTGTTCGTCATTGAGGGATGATGAGATAATTACCGGCAGAGTACTTTCTTCCCCCAAAAATGCATATTCCAGAGTGTTGGGCAATGGTTTGAGCTCGAGTTTCGGTGGTGATTCTGATGATGGGATGAGTTTCTTCTCTGATGGTGCTAACTATTCAACTCTTGACTTCTATTTATTAGTGTCCATGAATGGTGCTGAGTCAAGTAAGGCGTTGACCTCATCGACCGATGTGTCAATATCAAAATCCAAACCAAAGTGAGTTAAACATGTTTGTAAAGGATCATCACTAAGGTTTGAAATAAAAGTATCATCAACTAATGCTTCAATTAAATCCACATCAACAATTCCATCATCTGCATTGTGAGGTTGTTTGGCAATGTTGAAGATGTTCAGCTCCATAGTCATGTTGCCGAAGGACAATTGCATATTTCCAGTCCTGCATTGAATGTGAGCATCCACAGTTGCCAAGAAAGGTCTGCCTAGAATAATGGGGATGTGCTTCCTTGAATCCTGTATTGGTTGAGTGTCAATTACAATGAAATCAACAGGAAAATAAAACTTGTCTACCTAGATAAGCACGTCCTCCACAATACCACGAGGTATTTTCGTGGATCGATCTGCAAGTTGTAACACCATTGGAGTTAGGTGTAATTCTCCAAGTCCAAGTTTTACGAAAACTGAATAAGGCAACAGATTTACACTAGCTCCTAAATCCAACAAAGCATTCTCAATTGTGTGGTTCCCTATGCTACATGAGATAGTGGGGGAGCCTGGGTCTTTGCATTTTAAAGGAATTTTATGTTGGAGTATAGAACTAACGTTTTCTGTTAAAAATGCCTTCTTTTGAACATGCATGTTTCTCTTTTTAGTACATAGGTCTTTAAGAAACTTGGCATAAGATGGAACTTATTTTATCGCATCAAGTAAAGGGATGTTGACATTTACCAGTTTGAAGATTTCGAGAATCTCACCTGTAGATTTTTCCTTCTTTCCTTTAGCTAACCTCTGAGGGAATGGAGCTTTCGGAACATATTCTCGTGGGTTGGTCTCTTCTTTTTCCTCCAGTGATGAGTCATCAACATTCACAAGTACAATTTGATTTTCTTTCGTCACCGGCATTTCCACTTTATTGTGAACTTCTTTTCCTTTTCGCAAGGTCATGACGGCTTTGACCTCTCCATGCTGTTGTGGTGAACTGGTACTTGCTTCATATACTCCTTTAGGGTTAGCCACTAGTTGACTTGGAAATTTACCTTTCTCAACAGTCATTGCCAAGGTCTGAACTGAAGAATCAAGTTGTCCCACCATCTTCTCGGGGCTTGAAACTGATTAGGCTTGTGAGTTGAAGCCCGCTCTCAATTCATTTCGTAGTCCATCAATGGTGCGGTTTTGTTGCTTAATCGTGGAGTGAGTAACATTCCTGAAATTCTAGAATGCATCCTCCCATGGTCTGGGTTGAGAGTAGTTCTGGTTCTGATTGAATGGTCGAAATGGAGACTGAGAAGCTTGAGGATTTTGAGGAATTGGTGGAGGTGAAGCTGCTGGTCCATTCTGTTGGAATCCTTGAGACCATGAAAAATTGGGGTGGTCCTCCATCCAGGGTTATATGTGTTGGAGTATGGGTTGTAATTCGATGGTTTTCTCATAACACCTATGGCGTTGGCTTGATCTGGATATGAGTCAAGGTCATGTGGCTCTGTTGATTTAGCAGTCGATAACGATGCTATTTGTCGAGAGAGACTTTCAACCATCTCCTTGACTTCTTTGATTCCTGAAGTTGACTCGCCAATTTGAACCTCATTTACTCCCTTAATCCTTCTAGTATTCCTGAGTGATCGACTCCGTTGTTGGGAATTATCCGCTTGTCGTTGGAAGAATTTCCAAATCTCTGATGCACTTTTTGACATTAACTCTCCTCCACTTGTTGCCATTAGCCATTCTTGCATATTCGGCTATAATTCCTCCAAAAAGTATTGGCATTGATGTCATTTCTCGTACCCATGATGTGAACACTTCAAGAGTAGCTCATTGAATTGCTCCCATGTTTCGAAAAACTGCTCGTCATCTCTCTAGGTAAACTCCGAGATTTCCCTGCAAATAGCATTGGTTTTATGCACTGGGAAATATTTATTTAAAAATTTTGTAACCATTTGTTCCCATGATGCAATACTATTAGCAGACAATGTATTAAGCCATGAACGAGCTCTATCCTTTAAAGAAAATGGGAATAGTCTAAGTTTAACATCATCGTCTGAAAAATTCTCATATTTAAATGTTTGACAAATAGCATGAAAATCATTCAGATGATTATATGGGTCCTCATTTTCTAAACCATAGAATGTGGGGAGACAATTTAGCACACTAGGTTTTAATTCAAAACTCCTAGCAGCTACATTTGGATACCTTATACATGATGTGCTCAAATTGACTAAAGGACTGAAGTAGTCCTTAAATGGCCTCTCCTGTGGTTGCAAATCCATTTTATTTTTAATATTTTTGTATGTGTGAAGTATTTTCTCAAGTTCAAGGTCTATAGGTTCAAGATTAGGTAATAATGACCTACGACCATGCATGCAAAATAAATAAAATAAAAATAAAGATGGGAACAAAACAAATAAAAATAAAGAAGAATGAGAAATTACGATACTAACCTTATTGTGCTATTACAACCTTACTATAGAAATACACAAAAAAAATACATGAAAATAAATTAACTAAAAATAAATTAATAAGATAAATAAAAATTACAAAAAAGAAATAAAAAATAATTTGAAAATTAAATTACAGAATTTAAAGAAGAGAAAAAGAAAAGAAATACTAACCTCTAAATGTAGATTCACTCTTTTTTTTAATAAAAATAAAAGAAAACAATTAAATAGAAATATTCACAAAAATTAATTATATGAATTAAAATTACTTACCTCCCCGGCAACGGCGCCAAAAACTTGTTGTGCAAATTTTATTGAACTCGTAAGCGCACGAATCTATTGTATTATAGATCTATGGTGACGAGTGTTGATCCCACGAGGAGATGGATTTTAATTATATATAGAATTAATTTTGTAAATTGGTGATTTGATTTGTGGTGGAGAGTAATTCAAAATATGCTAAAACTTAAATTAAAATAACAAGAATAAATTCTGAAATTGAAATTGAAATGGCAAGAATAAATTGTAGAGAATTATAATAAAATGACGTACTTGGATATCTGGATCTGCATCAACATGCATCATGGGCTAAATATTCCTTATTAATACCAATTAATCATGAGGGGGGAATCCACACCTCATGAACCACGCTCTAATAAATATGGTTATAAGGGTTTATCGTGCCAAATAATAATAATCTTATACTAGAGAGCCGGTGAAACCGGGGCAGTACTAGATAAGATTAGTATTATTTATCGACGAGAAGTCAAAACATCCACAAAAACTAGAGGGGAAAAGAAAATAAATTTACCAAATCAAGCCCATGACACATGTTGAGACTTCACCTTCAACCCAAGCTTGAAAGAAAATTAGCCACTTATAGTTGAACTAGAGGCAAAATGGGAATTTATTAAAATACGTAGAAAATACAAGATAGAGAGAGAATTACAGAAAATAGATCCTAGAAATGGATTCAGAGGTGTCAAATTAGGGGGGAAAGGCCCCCTTTTTATAGTTACATCGAGTAAATCATGACCATCGAATTAAAAACAGTTTGGACGCTCAGGATTGTGCCACGTCATCAGTCAACAGTACAGTCAACAGTACGCGGTTTGGCCACTATTTATACAGTAACGCGGTTTACACACAGGTTAAATAGTAACGCGGTCTGCACACTAAATAATCCCCTGTGTTGCATGTACCGTACGCGTGTTTTTTGGTCCACTAATATGCTGCCACGTCACCATCAACAATACATAAGAATTTTAGTCCAATAGGATCTTGACACGTCATCAGTCAATGCCACGTCATCGATCCGTCTATATAAACAGTGCCGTGAACAGTAACGTAGACAGTACCCGTACATGTGAATAATGCCGTACATGTGAACAATGTCATTTTTCCTTTTATGCTCCTCCTAAGGTTTTCGACCGTCCTGAGTTCAAAAATGATGTCAGTTTTGCCATCTGATCTCTCGTTTATTGTGAAATGACTATGATGCCCCTAAAATACATAAAATACTTAATTAGAATAAAACACACGTAATTAAATTACAAGAAACTTAAATACATAAAAGTAAGGGTTGTTAGTAATACTTGATATGTAAAATAACGATTTTCTCCTTTATAAATATGCATTTTCTAACACTCAAGATATGTAAAATAACGATATTGTCTTAAGTCTAAAGAAACATCACATCCACATCAACCATCCACATGAATCAGCCAGTAGACTTTGTCGTAGTTACCTTCAAGAATGATATGTCAAACCCCAAAATCTCACTGGAAGTAGTACACTCTCACAAAGAAATTAGACCCAAAAAAAATAGTCACTCCAATGAATGGTAATTGAGAGAAAATAATAAAGAAGTGATCTTACATCTCTTACCAAAAAGAAATATGCCCTTACCTTAGAAATAATACGATCTCCAGTCAAATAAAAATACTAGTCAACCCAATTTATTTATTATTATTATATTTTTTTTATGCATCACTACATCTTTTTAGCCCATATAACTAGCTTCTACTTCAGACTATGGTTCCCTAAAATCAAGAAGGACTTTTATTAGGACGTAACGTAGGCTAGGAACATGGCTAACAAAGCAGGAAAATAGGAAAAACAAAATATATGTTTGAGAAAAATGCAGAGGATTTTTTTCTTTTTTTTGGAAGTTGCAATGTAGATTTCACCTATTATTATTTTTTTTAAGCAACAATTTTTTTCTTCTTTTTTTTTAGAAATTTTTTTTGAACTAGACATAACTTCACTATACAAAATATTTATTTACATTTTTCTCAAACATAAATGGGTGATGAATTTTGTAAGATATTGGGTAATACTCCAAATCGGAGAGAGTCAAGATGATAAGTTGACAAAGAAAAAGTTTTCAATTAGAAATAGCATTCACTACTGATATAAAGAAGCATTCATTACTGATATAAAAACTGTTTCTATCAATTGTTCCTCTAAAATCAAATGCAACAATTAAGCGTTCTCAATTAGAAATAGCAAAGAAGACTTATTGGTACCTTACTGAAGCTAACATTATGGCACGGTTGTTCATATGTAATGGGCCTAATGGCTGCTCTGTTATGCTAGCTTCTATGTTTTTGCTTCTATTTTTGCTTATAGTTTTGAACATAAATTCTTGCTCAAATAACCCATAATTAAATAACACTAATATGGCTCATGAAATCCTATAATAGCTAATTACGCAACTTTCTCCTCCTCCTCAATTATGTCTTCCCCTGCTCGTACACTAAATTCAAAATTCAATCCCCAAAAAACAACACAAGAAATCTTTGAGTTAGTTCGTGACCAGTTTATATATAGTAGCAATTGAAAAAAGAAAAAGAAGAAAAGAGTTAATTATTATTTAGACCTTCACTTATTAGGAAGTTTGTTCTGCTATTGGGTGAGATCAAGCTCTCAGCATATACTTCCATATGATACTTTCTAACATTTTCTTGAAAGCCATCAATCATAAAATCTTCGTACTTTTTTCCATCCTTTGGATCAATAAGTACAAATTTCTCATCTAAAACAGAAAATAAAACCATTGTCCTTCATGGAACATAATGGCTGCAATGCCTGAACTGAATTGGCTAATGAAATTTGAGTCCAGGATTCTCTCAGCCCATATTCTTTCATAATCCAAAATTCTTTTCTTTCTCGACATGGAACATAGTCTACTTTTCTTTCTCGACATATGTCTCTGTACTTTTCTCTCTCTACTGATCCACACTTTTTCATACTTCTAACTATCATTTTGCTTTTTTTTTTGGGTTGTGATTTATTCAATTATTTTGTATTTTTAATGACAATTATTTAATATTTAGTTAGTTTTGATATTGATTAGTGATTGAAAGTGTATTTTAGAAGACTTCAGGTCTCTTGAAAAAAGGAAAAATGGAGAAGAAGAAGAAGTGTTCTTGATTTTTCTGTAGGCATTAAAGTTAAACGGTTTGAAATGATATTTTGTTTTAATTTCACTCATTAATCTCATTCAGGATAAAATTATAAATGTAAATAAATGGGGTTTCATAAGTATTTTTAATAGTGTTAAAAGGTTTACTCACTAAATAAACATGTTTTACCCAAACCAATCCGATTAATAAAGTTATTGGGTTGGGTTGATCATTTTAAAAATCAAAATTAAAAATTAAATAAATAAAAAAGGCATAAAAACTATCTGTTACTTGAAAATAAAAAGAATTTCTGATAGTTAGTTCTAATGTCCCATATCCAAAACATGCATATTAAATAAATATTATAAGTTAGAAATAAAATATCCAAGAAATAATGAATGAATGACATACCATATTTTTGTTGAGAATTAAGAGTGTGATTTTAATTTTGAGATTGTGCATATTAAAATGTGCAAAACAATGAATTATATGTACGATCGAGTGCAGACACATTTTTCAATAAGAAGTTAAAAGATATTTATGCATGAAAAAAGCCTACGTTTGTAGTTATTCTAATTTTTAAAAACAAAATTTACATTTAGATCCCTAAAATTTACGTATAATTATAAAAGTTTCAAATATTGTCTATTATTTTTTTAATATGCATATTCCTTGTGGATAATTCTGTCTCATCACTAATGTTGTTTCTTGCTTACAAAAAACAAATGTCATCTCCTTTTACAATTTTTATAGCGTCTCAAAATAGACAATAGGGGGATTTTGAATTTCTTAAGTCTCAATATAGTCTCTAATCTTGTGAGAAAGATTTTCTTTCAATAATATGGAGGTAAACATAACATAACTTTTTGGACTAAAGCCTAACTCTGCTAATTAGTAATTGGTGGTATCCTTTTCAAGACTTGAGTCTTTAGATTCGAGTTTTATACAGTGTGCATGTGTATTTAATTAATATTTTTTTAAAAAAATTACATCAAATACTAATATTCATGACATAATTTAGTTCATAATTTTTTTAAATACATCAAAAAATATAATTTTTTAACATCTTAAAGGCCTGACAAATTTCAAGATATAAATATCAGTCAAAATAAGTGGATGAAATAATGGTGTCAATTCTAATTTCTTAACTAAATTAATTACTGCAGGAGCCCCGAATACGACACGAGAGTTTGATGGGCTAACTTGGCACAAGAACGTGAATAGTTAACTCATTTAAGAAATAATTCAACAAAAAATATAATTGATAAGAATGCAATATTGAAATGAATTTTTTACGAAACATTGAATTAATGATTATTAAGCAAGAACAATAAAAAAATAAAATTAAAATAAAGATTAACCATTGATAAGCTTCAACAAGAACTCAACACAACCCTCAATCCTAATCCAAATCATAAATGTCATTCATATATTCATTATAAATCAATAACAAAGGTTATAAATGTTTAGAAATTCTAGAGGGAAGGAAGGTATCGCCGGGGAATCAACAATTAATTGATGTAATTGTGGCACGAGATGGAATATGAAAACTACACCACAATTTCAAATGCCGCCATAGACATTGACTTATCTACAATAACAATGATCTAATTAAAATAAAAATAAAGTTTATGGGCATTTATTATTTTGACATTCATCATTTGCAAATAGGGATACAATTATAATTTTACTTAGTCAAAACAATCAGTAGTTTTCTTCATTATAGGAGTGAAGTAAAAACATTTAGATTTTAATGTATGTACGAAAAATTTATCTTTAAAAATACTTTCTTAATGTGTGTATATATATTGAAACACTCAAACCAATTTTGGTTATTCTATAATTAAACAAATTTTGAAATATGAAAAATGTAATGTAGTTATAGTGGATAAACAATAAGTGAGCACAATATAATTAATCGAATATTATGCCATCAAAAGTTAATTTTAGAAATTCCAAATCCAATAGCCAACACAATTCTTTTTTAAAAAAAAAAGTTGACACAATTAATAAAATTAGTGACATGAATTTCAGGCCATTAATACACAACAATTAGTATTACTTTCTAAACTTGCTTCAACTGGTCGTTGATGTCCGGGTCACCAAAAGTATAAGCTATAACAAGGGGCATTGGGCAAGAGTGATGAATTGTGACACCCCACACCCGGC
Source organism: Citrus glauca (assembly GCA_029633175.1). Classification (NCBI taxonomy): domain Eukaryota; kingdom Viridiplantae; phylum Streptophyta; class Magnoliopsida; order Sapindales; family Rutaceae; genus Citrus; species Citrus glauca. The sequence goes on along the minus strand of JAQOOD010000003.1, from coordinate 41,812,641 downwards.
TTTTGACCCATTTTTGCCACCCATATATAAGAGAAAGAGAGAGAGAAAGGTAGAGAACCGAGAGAGAGAAGAGAACCCGTTTGACCAGAACCCGACCCGGACCTGCGACCTTGACCCGACTGGTTCTCCCATTTCCGGCCACCATTCCGGGCAAGCTTGGTACCGTTTCAAAGCTTGAGAGACGAGCAAGGTATCCATGCCATCCTTGCTGCCGGAAATCGATCGGAAAGCCGCCGATCGAAGCCTTGAAGTTTCGCGGAATCGCCGGCTCGATTCGCCGTGATTTCGCCGGTTTTCGGTAAAGCCAGCACTCGGGTTTTGTTCCTTACCCTTCCCTCTGTCATTTCCGACTAGCCATGGATGCCGGGGACGTTGTTTTGCTGTTGATCGGCCATTGATGGATTCACGGCTTTGGGAGCTCGATTTGCCGCCATCGCCGCGCGTGGGAGGTCACCACCGCCACCATTGGACTCAGCGTGGCTGGAACTTTCAGTTCTGAGCTTCCTATCGCCGTCGGATGAATTCTGGTGACCGTTGACCGGCAAGGGTATTTCGGTAATTTCACAATGTAAGGGCAATTTTGTAATTTCGGATTTTTTGGGTATTTTAGTAATTGTTGAAATTGAGGATAAGTTGGTAATTTATGATTTGAGGTTAATTTGGTCATTTTGAGAAGAGGGTATTTTGGTAATATTGAATTCAAGGGCATTTTGGTAATTTTGATATTTGAGGGTAATTTCGTAATTTCAAGAATTATGAGTATTTTGATAATTAAGATTATTTGAGCTTAAGTATGGAATATGATTATATTGAGGAATTTGAGAATATTGGAGTTTATAATTATGGTTTAATTTTATACTTATGAGAGTATTATTTATTTATTTTTAGGCCAATGATATCGGTTTGCATTTGTTACTCGAGGATACCAGGAGGTAAGTAAACTGGATTTCTAAACGAATCACAATAAACAATATATATGTTTGAAAAGTCTATTTTGAGATATTTACGAATATTGATTTATCTGTTATGCTCGTATGTTTATGTGATGTGCTGATATGAGATGTTGATATATGTGTTTATTGACATGGGCATACGTATGAATAGAGTTGGCAAAACGGGTTATCGGGTTGTGTTCGTGTCGTGTCAGCTTCGTGTCGTGTCAAATTTAAGTCGACCCAAACCCGACCTATTTAATAATCGTGTCAAAATATTGAGACCCAAACCCGACACGGAAAAATAATCGGGTTACCCAATAACCCGTTTAATATTTATATATTAAATGAAAGTTACATTAAATATTTACACTTTGTCATACATATATATACACATACATACATACATCTATACATACATACATAATTTATCAATATTATAAAATATACATATCTACTAAAATATTACACACACTATTGAGGTTTTAATTATATATATGTAAATAATATTATTTATCAATATTATAAAATATACATGTCTATCAATATTTTATACATTTACACTATTAAATCTTTAAATATATTTAAAATTTTATAAATAAAATATTGTGTCTATATTCATCATTTTAAAGAATAAAAAAATCCTAATATTTGAGTTTTGATGACAAGAATCTGTAAATCATTTTAAAATAGAAAATATAATCGGGTCGTTGATCGGGTAAATAGGTCAAGAATTTTAACCTGAACCCGACTCGGAAAAAAATCGTGTTGACCCGGACCCGACCCATTTAATAATCGTGTTAAATTCGACGATCCATAACAATTTATTTGTGTCGTGTTCGTGTCGGGTAATCGGGTCGTGTCCAATTTTGCCAGCTCTATGTATGAATATTTTATTGGCATGAGCACGAAAATGCATTATGTTTTCTGGAAAATGAGAAAGGTGATTTTAGCAAATGAGATTTGAAAAAAAAGAAGATTGTTTTACAGTTTTAGCTTGGATGCTTGAATTCGTTACTAGCTTAGTGGAGGACTCTCGAGATGTTTATATAGTTATGAGATAAGTGGACGAAGGACGCATTGCGAGAAGCCCAAAGAGTATGAAAGAGAAAGTTATGAAAGTTAAGAGAGTATCCTACTAAGCAGTAATTGGTAGCTAAGAGATTTAAAAGAGAATGTGAAGTTTGAGAAAGACAGAATGAGATTTCGATGATTTGTTTTACGATGTTTTCGATACAATGGCACGTCATTCATTTGATATATATATGTATATATGTATTTTGGAATATGCAAAACTGGTTTATTTATTGAGTTTTGTACTCATTATAGTTTATTGTGATTCAGCTTCAGTAAATCAGGATTAATTCGTGATGAGCGTCGATAAGGACTTGAATGGAGGGATTAGATGGTTTGGCATAAATTTTAAATTCTTTCACTACAGTTTGTTTTTTGTATTTGTATTTGTATTTTCAAGAAGACGGATTGTAAAAGGATTATTTATTATTATTTTATTTTTAAGAACTTTTATTAGTACGATTCGCCCTGTGGAGGTCGGGTCAGGGCGGGTCGTTACATGAATGTTTAGTCGGTGCATTTGATTGATAGATATATAAAGGGCCGAAACTTGAGATTATATTACTTTTATAAATTTTAATCCAATCACATATTTGCTGAAAAGAAAATGAGTTACGATAGTTTATTTAGAACCCATATTTTAATAAGGTTTCATTTGTTGTAGTTTTTTGAATAGTGATTATTTGAGTAAAGTTTCCTCAATAGAGTTTTTATCAATCAAATTTTATTTATTTGGTTGTCGATGAGAACTTTCATTAAAAATTATAAAATTATTTAAATAAACATATTTTTTTAAAATTACATTATAAAAATAATTAAATAAAATTAAAAAGTAAAATATATTTTAGATATTTTAATATTTAAGAAAAATTTCAATCTCTATTTTCAAAAATTCAAATTTTTAGCTTTTAGTTGTAGAGGTAAAACATCTTATTTAATCTTTAAAAGTTATGTTAAAAACAATCAAATAACTACAAAAATTTTAATAAGAGCATATAAAATTAAATAAGCATTTATTAATAATTACTTTGGAATACTTATCTAATGACTATAAATATTTATTTAATCTCATAAGTTCTTACTTAATCTCATGAGCTCTTTTTAATTTTTTTTGGTGTTTGTTTTTTAGTATAGTTTTTGAAAATTAAATAAATTATTTTGTCTCTACTAGAAAAAAACTTAAATTTTAGATTTTTGTGAGTAAATGTTTAATTTTTTTAAAAAATATTAAAATGTCTAAGATATATTTTCTTTATTTCATAATCTTATATCATTTCTTCATAACATAACTTTAAATAATTTACCTATTAAAATAATTTCATAATTTCTAATAAAAACTCTAATTGATAATTAAGTAACAACTTTTTTTTTTGTAAAAACTTTGTAAAAACTCTATTTATAAAAAATCTAATAATAAAAATTCTATTTAAATAAATGATATTTGAAAAGGTGTACTAAACCAACCTAACATAAAAACAAAAATTTTTACATCCAGACAATTAAGCTTAAAACAATTTCAAATGAATTTTAGACTAATCAAAGTACAATACGTACCAAGTTTGGTAACTAATTGACATCTTCTCATTTAACCTTCGATCAAGTCGATTCTCACTTCACTTGACGACTAATTGGTACGTCACCGTTGTTCTCTATACTCGCATGCATCCGATCACAAATCTCACTCCAATTGTCGTCTTTCTTCGGCAGCATTTTAGCGCATCCTTCTTGAATTTCCCGCATTTCGTTCCCTCCTGTTACAAGTCTCCGGTCAGGTCAGCTCTCTCGACGATTAATTCGGCAAATCTCGAATCTCTTCTCTATCCCTCTCGTTTTCTCGCGTCGTTTCACTTCAATTTCTCGTGTCTCCTTTCAGTTTAAGTGATTGAATCAATTCTATCGCAGTCTTAAGAGAAATTAAGTAATGCTCTTGGATTTAAAATTTTTTTGCTTTCGACTTTAGATCTCGAAAGTCAAACTCTGCTACGAATCCATAGATTCTCAAATGTTTATAATCTTATTTGTGTTTGACCAGGTAACTGGATCGTGAAATTCGTCGTTTTGTATCAATTCAAGCTTTCACGAGCTCATGGAATCACCTGGTGAGTTGTGGTGAAACGTTATCGTTTCAATTTTCGCGTAATTCTTTATTGCATATTTTTTTCTCTAATATTTCAGTTTAATTTAGAAAAGAAAGAGGACCCAAAAAGAGAGAGAGAGAGAGAGACTCTACCATACTCAATTCCTTGCTCATTCTGATTTGGCCTGAATGTTGGCATTGACTATTATTTGTTTTCATTTCGATTTAATTCTCATTTAGACAGTCTTTACGAACGGTCAATAATAGTTTAAGGAAAATGATAATACGGATTCTGCAATAATCTTTCTGCATTGTTCAAGTTAGTAGACGATGAATAGGATGTTTATGTTTACCTCATTTTGAACCCTGAGGGCTTAGTTGAGTAGTTGATTGATTCGGTCTTGCAATGTGTTCCCACAAGGTTTTGAGTTTGATTCCTAATTATGTGGCCCTTAGTTTCGAATTTGAGTTTGTTAGGTGGGTTGATGGGGTTTTTGGGTATATTGTACAAACCTGTTGATTATTTATTTATTTTATTTTTGTACTATTTTGTTTTACAGTTGGTGGTTCAAGACAGACATCTGTTATTGTTGTAACTTTGGATACTGGTGAAGTATATATTGTAACCAGCTTGTATTCTAGGATTGACACTCAAGTGATATATGTTGATCCAACTACTGGTGCACTTCGCTACCATGGGAAATGGGGCTATGATGTTTTTGGATCTGAAAATGAAGCAGTAGATTACATAACAAATGGATCACGATGGATGTGCAAGAGTACAACTTTTGCCAAGGCGATATTGGGTTATACCGCCCTGGGAAGCTTTGGGCTGCTTCTTGTTGCCACAAGGTTAACTGCCAGCATTCCAAATCTTCCTGGTGGAGGAACTGTATGCACGGTTACAGAGAGCCAATGGATCAAAATTCCACTTCAAAATCCTCAACCCCAGGGTAAAGGAGAACTAAAGAATGTTCAAGAGTTGCCTGATCTTGACATTGATGGGAAGCACTACTTTTGTGAGACAAGAGATATCACACGACCTTTCCCCAGCCGCATGCCTTTGCAAAATCCTGACGAGGAATTTGTTTGGAATGAATGGCTTTCAATGCCTTTTAAAAGCATTGGTTTACCTCAGCATTGTGTCATTCTTCTGCAGGTTTTGCTTCATACTCGGTATCTTCAAAATTGAAGCTCATTAAACTTCTTTCATTCCCCGCCCTCTCACTATCCCTCCACCTAATTTTGTTTCCAAAAGTTTGTTTGATAGTCTATTGCCATTATATGTAAATGTATCATTTCCATTCTGAGCATGATATTTTATTCATCATCACTTGTTATTCTAATCTTTAGATGAAAGAATATTTCGTATTAACATTTTTCATGGGCCAGTACCTATTTTGTGGTCCATTGTAGATGCTAATATGACCAACTTTATTTCTTGGTCATAAAAAGTTGCGACAGAAATTTTAAACACATGAATATTTAAAGCTGATAATTCATTAAAGATTTCAACCTAATAGATTGAAAACTTAGATTCATTCCATGAATGAAAGATAATAAAGCATCAGCCGATGGAATATGGGAAATAGAAACACTTTCCCTTCTATTAAGAAGAGCCTGCTTCAGATGATCCTCATTTTCTTCATCCACTGGCCAACCTAGAACATACCACACCAAGGTAAGAAAGAAGAGGGGTAGCAGGATTGCCTAGTTTGACAATTAGCAAAGCCCCAAATGTTCCTCTTTTACTTTTCTTTTAGAAAGTTAGACATGTTTGACAGATTTGGGACATTGCATCATCCCTTTCCGCTGCACATGGTTGCAATGTTTTACTTCTCACGTGAAAGCCTAGAAATACCAATCCAATAATAAAAGGCCATTTTAGAGTCAATGTACAAAAACTTCCTTCCTTGTCTCTATATCCTCTTTTACAATCCATTCTTAGTTGAATTGAGATTATGCTACAGCTGCTTCTTCAAGTTAACATTGTTATGCAATTCAATGGTGATTTACGTGTGTACTTGTCCTAAGCATGTGATTTGAAAATAATATGTTAATATTGTTTTCACTGGATATTAATGTATAGGGATTTGCAGAATGTCGAAATTTTGGAAGATCAGGTCAGCTAGAAGGGGTTGTTGCTCTTATAGCTCGTCGTAGTAGGCTGCATCCTGGTACTCGATACTTGGCTAGGGGGATTAATTCTTGTTTTAGTACAGGTAAGATAATCTTTAACATCTCCAGACCTGGAAATTACATTTTTGTTGTTGAGATTCACTTGGTTCTTCTATACAATTAAAAAAAAATTAAGGATTTAGTTTTTTTTTTTTTTTTTTGAAACGGAATTTTCTTTTCCTTTCAGTACTCTTTGCATTCTGTGTATGCTGTTTATTCTGATTGTCATTGATCTCATGCCTTTACTAGGAAACAGGTAATAGTTTCAGTGGTAAATTCAAGTGGAATTGGTTTTGATTCCGTTGTTTAGAAAGATGGATTATAGAACTACAGAACATTTATCGTGCCACCTCATGGCTCATGCATGCTTTTGGAGTATTCTTTACCTGTAGAATTTGTGTTTTTGTAGTTGACTTGGAATATAACTTTACCCTTTTTTTCAAATAATAAGAATCAATGAGTCTCATCAATATTAATCATTAATGAGCTAAAGATATATAACTTGTGTCTCAGAACTATAAATTATATGCTTGTGAAGGTGTATTATTTTAAGTAGAGATACCAAATGCTACAGGGAGAAGCAAAAAAGAACATGCTCCGGTGAAAACCTTCTGACAGATTGCATTTTTGGGATAAAAAAGAAACATTGAGATCATCAGCCACACTTTTTCTTCTTGTACTGTTTAATTAGTTCAGAGGCCTTTTAGTTGGTTTTGCTTGCCTGGAGGTGTCATACAGTTCACTTTTTGAATACCCGGGTTTTCTACAGATTAGAACTTGGTTTCCTTTCACTCCACAGCTTTTGCTTTGCTACATCACATCCTTTGGGATAATTGAATAATGAATGAATGAAAACAATCAAATAATTTCTGACAATTAGTTAATAACTTTTGTTTTTTATGATCCTTTTGATATGTGTGGTCCTTTAATTTACAGTTGAAATATAAATATGAAAAAAGTCTGCCAATTAGTTTTACAAATGACTTTTGTGCCACAGAATTTTTTTTTTTTTTTTTGCAAAAAACAAAACAAATTCATAAACAACATTGTCTTTCACCAATTAACAGTGCAAGTGTCATTATAGTTTCCACATATTAGTTCTGTTTTTGTTAGTTTCATTTTCTTTCTGTTATGTAACTGATGTTTCATTGCTATAAAATTAATTGTCTGTTTCTTTTCACAACTGTTATTTTGAATGATTTGTTCTGAATTTTATAAAGAATTTGTATATGACAGGAAATGAAGCAGAGTGCGAGCAACTTGTATGGATTCCTAAAAGGTCTGGTCAGAGTGTTCCTTTCAATGCATACATCTGGCGGCGAGGGACTATTCCAATATGGTGGGGTGCAGAATTAAAGCTTACTGCTGCTGAAGCAGAAATTTATGTTGCAGATCGGGATCCTTATAAAGGAAGTCTGCAGTATTATCAGAGGTTGAGTAATCGATATGAGGCTCGAAACTTTGACTTAGCTGTTGGGGAAAATCAGAAGAAAAAGCCTTTTATTCCAATTGTATGCATTAACTTGCTTAGGAATGCGGAAGGGAAATCAGAATCTATTTTAGTTCAGCATTTTGAGGAATCTTTGAACTATGTCAGATCAACTGGAAAACTTCCTTATACTCGAATTATTTTAATAAATTATGACTGGCATGCCAGTACAAAATTAAAAGGTGAACAACTTACAATTGAAGGATTATGGAAGCATCTAAAAGCACCCACTCAGGCCATAGGCATTTCTGAAGGGGACTATTTGCCATCACGGCAACGACTTAATGATTGCCGAGGTGAAGTCATCTGCAATGATGACTTTGTGGGTGCCTTTTGCTTAAGATCCCATCAGAATGGAGTGATACGCTTTAACTGTGCAGACTCTCTTGATCGGACCAATGCTGCTAGTTATTTTGGTGCTCTGCAAGTATTTGTGGAGCAATGTAGGCGGCTTGGGGTCTCCCTTGACAGTGATTTTGCATATGGCTATCAGTCAGCTAATAACTATGGTGGATATACTGCTCCTTTGCCACGAGGATGGGAGAAACGAGCTGATGCAGTGACAGGAAAAACATATTATATCGATCACAACACTAGGACCACAACATGGATTCATCCATGCCCAGACAAACCTTGGAAGAGATTTGATATGACATTTGAGGAGTTCAAGCAATCAACAATTTTATCACCAGTGTCTCAGCTAGCAGATCTTTTTCTGCTTTCTGGTGATATCCATGCAACCCTTTATACTGGTTCAAAAGCAATGCATAGCCAAATTCTTAATATATTCAATGAAGAACCAGGAAAGTTCAAACAATTTTCTGCAGCACAAAATATGAAAATTACTCTGCAGAGAAGATACAAAAATGCAGTTGTCGATAGCTCTCGTCAGAAACAGCTGGAGATGTTTCTTGGATTGAGGCTTTTCAAGCATCTTCCATCTGTTTCAGTTCAACCTCTCAATGTATGATACTGCAGAACTTCAGATTACCTATTCATACAATCTGAGTTCAATGATTATCAATTTTCATGAGGGATGGAGATAATATTACACTAGCTACTTGTTTCTAACCTAAGCATCCCTAACTTCTGCACTTAAATAAATGATGCGCAAAGCATACCATAGCTATATCAATGCCCATTTCCTGTTTGATGTTGACCAATAATGTTTGGAAGTTAGCTATTGCATGGTAAGATGATTTGAAGCTTCATTTAAAGCTTCTAAGTCATCTGGCTTAGAGAATTTAAATGTCCTCCAGAAGTCTGGAATCACTGTTGCATCTCAGCCTGATTGATATTTGTTATTGTTAACTTGGAAATATTTTGTTAATCTTTCGGATTGAACAACATCGTGCTATGATCATTATTCAAGAAATGACCTCAAGAACTTGTTGCAGTTGAGTATTTTTTGGTAATGACGAAAATTATTCATGTTTAGGAACAGCTCTTTAGGGGAAAAGCATATATGGGCTGGCTGGCCCTTTTTGGTGTATTTGATGAACCATTTCATATCATGCTGGTAACTGCAGGTTCTTTCTCGACCATCTGGTTTCTTTCTCAAGCCAGTTCCCAACATGTTCCCAAGTTCTGATGGTGGAGCTAGTCTTCTAAGCTTCAAAAGAAAAGACATGATCTGGGTATGGGTTGCAGCTAAACTTAGTCCTTTGTAGTATTCCTAATTCTCTGATTGTCTTTTCTTTGTAGCATTCTTAATTCTCTGATTGTCTTTTCTGTCCTTAATGGAATTCATGCATTTTTGGTTCTTTAGGTATGTCCACAAGGCACAGATGTGGTTGAAATTTTCATCTACCTTGGTGAACCTTGTCATGTCTGTCAGCTTCTTCTCACCATATCCCATGGTGCAGATGATTCAACATATCCTGCAACAGTTGATGTGAGAACAGGACGCCACTTAGATGGGCTTAAACTGATTTTGGAGGTTTGTATTGGTTCTATTGTACACCTTGCTTACAAATATTTTATTTTTAATTTTGTATGATATGCTCTTTGTTGGTAAATTTCATTTGACTTAAAAGAGATAGTTTTATTCCAACAGTGGGATAAATCATTGAGATGCATGGCAGTGTGAATATAGCAGACAAATCATTGAGACCCTGGTGGTGTGAACATAGTAAACTTTGTCAAACACAGCTAAGATGAACAAATTGTTTCATTAGCCTTTATCTTATCTGCTGTGATGATTCAAATTAATGCTGTTTGGTAGGTTGCAAAAAACGAAATGAGCTGACTGTTCGTATTATTTAGTCAGATCTCTAGCAATAAGTTGAAGTTCATTGTCACATGGGTTGGGAGTAGCGTGGGCTGTGAGTGGTAGAATGGATTTATGGAGTTGATACAAGTGCCCACAATCTCAAATGTCATTCTAGGATTAACTGGATTGCACATTACTGTAAAAATGGAGGTTAAATTTATATAATTTGGATTGATTGTAAAATGGAAGGCAGAGATGAGCTAGAAAAAGAATGACCCATGTCCTTTTTGAGCTGTTTCTAAATGTCCCTGGTGTGCTTCATGCTTAACACATGCCTTTCCAAATAATTGTGCTTAACCTGTGCTTGTCTACTTCTTGTGCTATTCTGTGCCTGGTCCTGAGCTGTATTGGTAGATTGACATCCAGCTTGAACTTTTAGGTATCTTTTGTACATAAATTCTGAATACCCATGGACTTAGCGTGATAAAGTCAAGGATCCATTTAGCTGAGTCCTTCAAGTTTTGTTAGTATGTCTTCGGATTATAAATATGTAACAAAATGAGGTGTAGAATACATTTAAAAAGAAAAAGATAAAAAAACAAAAGAAATGAAAAGAGGTGTTTAGAAGTAATGGCTAAACTAGATACACTCCCACTAATTAGCAATTCTGATGAACAGTGCCCTTAGCTTCTTTTATACCTTGAAGTTGCAGAAATTGATTCTTGGTAAATTAAGTCAGTTACAGACATAACTTTTTCTTCCATCTAATTTTTATTAGGTTAGATAGGAGAAGACTTGTTTCAGGGTTTCCTGACCCTAGTATTAGTTTTCTTGTCAGACTTTTCATGAAAATTTACAATGCACGCGACATACAACTTCTAGTAATCCTAGGACTTTGTTGACAGGGTGCTTCTATTCCTCGTTGTGGAAATGGGACAAACCTTTTGATAACTTTACCAGGATCAGTTAGTGCTGAGGATATGGCTATTACGGGAGCTGGTGCACGACTTCATGATCAAGATGCACCAACCCTTCCACTGTTGTATGATTTTGAAGAATTAGAGGGAGAATTGGATTTTCTTACTCGTTTTGTGGCGGTTACCTTTTATCCTGCTATTTCTGGAACAAGTTCCATGACTCTTGGTGAGGTAGAAAATATTTTCATAAAATGTTAATTGATGTATCTATGCAATTTATTCTTAAATTAGTATTTTAGACCATGAGCTTTGTGGAGTGGGTTTGCTGTAACTGCTGCTGGTGACAACATAATTGTTAATATTATTACAGATAGAGATTCTTGGAGTTTCTCTTCCATGGAGGGGGGTATTCAATAATGAAGGCCCTGGTGCTAGATTAATTGAGCTTGGCAAAAAGTTTCAGAAGGAAACCGATCCATTTTTGTCAAATTCAGTTACAAATACGGTTCTGTTTTCCAATGAAAATGTGTCAACATCAATGCAAACAGAAGCTGCTTCCAATCCTTGGGTTGACCTGTTGTCTGGAGGGGACACATTTTCTGATCCTCTTTCAGAGCCATTTTCTAACCCTCTTTCTGAGCCGTTCTCTGATCCTCTTTCTGAGTCGTTCTCTGATCCTCTTTCTGAGCCAGTGACAAGAAATGTTGCATCTGGAGGGGCTGATTTGCTTGATTTCTTGGACCAGCCTATAGTTGAAGATCATGGTGTGGAAACTTATAAAAGATCTTCAACACAGGATGGCTGTTCTCTAGCTAGTGGTGCCCAGCAGTACATAAGCTGTCTAAAATCCCTTGCAGGGCCACGCGAGGTATAGTACTGCTCTCTTGTGTTTTTGGCAGCTCTACATCTTAGCAACCTCATCTTTTTAATGGAGTAAATTCTAGAAGTTCAACAAATTTTGCTTTGCTAAATGTATAACTTATTAATCAGAGTCCTGTTATTATGGTTTGACACTACTGACATATTGTGGTGGTGATTTATTTGTACTCCCCTTGGTTGAATTATTTGCTGTCTCCATGCCATTCGATATGGTGCTACTTGGTTTTTGATCATCCATGACACTATATATATATGTAAAGGATGAATTGGTTGTTTTGGCTTGTATTCTCACATTTTATGATTGATCGATGGAAAGGTCTTCCTGTATTAAATTCAACCTCACAAGCGTAAGATTGACAGATTCTGGGCAAATTTTCAGGAAAAGAAACTAGACTTCATGGAAGCAATGAAGCTTGAAATTGAACGTCTGCAGCTGAATCTTTCTGCAGCGGAAAGGGATAGAGCTTTATTGTCAATTGGAACTGATCCTGCCTCTATAAATCCAAATGTATTGCTTGATGAATCTTACATGGGAAGACTGTGTCGAGTAGCAAACACTCTTGCATTACTTGGCCAAGCTTCCCTAGAAGACAAAATTGTTGGTGCAATGGGCCTTGAGAATAGTGATGATAGTGTTTTAGACTTCTGGAATATTACTAGAATCGGAGAGAGTTGTTTTGGTGGTGGGTGCGAGGTTCGTGCAGAAACTAAGGCGCCTGCTCTTGCTTCCTCAACTGCAACATCTGTTGGATCTTCACAATCCCCTTTGTTGTGTTCTCAATGTGAAAGAAAAGTTTGCAAAGTTTGCTGTGCAGGAAGAGGAGCTCTACTGTTTTCAAATTATAAGTCAAGGGATGTGACCAACTACAATGGCTTCTCAAGTCAGAGTGGATCAAGCCATGGAAGCCAAGTTGATGTATCTACCAGTCGTTCACTAACACTGGATGGCGTTATCTGTAATCACTGCTGCCATGAGATTGTGCTTCATGCATTGATGTTGGACTATGTTAGGGTCTTGATTTGCTTGCGAAGAAGTTCCCGTGCAGACAGCGCAGCATACAATGCTTTGAATGAGGTTGTTGGATCCTGCTTAAAGGATAGTCTTTCTGAGAGGATTCAGTCTTCCGATAAAGTGCAACCAGCTGAAGTCCTTCACCAATTATATGGTGGACAGGAAGCACTTGCTGAATTTCCATTTGCTAGCTTTTTGCACTCGGTATGTTCTTGGTTTGTATTCAGTTCTCATCATATTATGTTTTCCTTTTAAATTTCTTTTCTTGATTAAAATTTTTAGAAATATGTTTTAGCATTTATTCTTATGATATATGCCCAGAACATTCATCCCACTTATCCATGAGAATCCTTGTCTGGTTTGATTTTCAATTGAGACATTTTTGGGAACCTTGAGCAGGTTCCATATGCTAATAATCTTTGAGGTAAGGTGTTGTAGGATGCCTTGAGAAGCCAAAAACCTATTACAAGGAAAAGCTCTTGCATTGTTTTGTGCAATCTGTGTGCGAGCAAGTCATGTCTCTAATAATTTCATAGTTTGCTTGATTGGAATTTTTTATCTTGATATGGATTGTTTATTCTAGATTCCTTGGTGCCACTGTAGGTTGAAACAGCAACAGATTCAGCACCGATTTTGTCACTGCTTGCTCCATTAAATTCTGGATCAAGGCACTCATATTGGAGAGCTCCACCTAGTACTACTTCTGTTGAATTTGTTATTGTTCTCGGTTCTGTTTCTGATGTCAGTGGGGTTATCTTGCTTGTTAGTCCTTGCGGCTATTCTGTGGCTGACACTCCGATGGTAAGTGCCATATTTATTCCCTTATTTCCTTGTTCAATAAATTTGGTGATAAGCCAAGCGGCCTTAATAATGAAGCCCAGTACCAGGGGTGGTGGGTAATAGATATTCAACTTGTGAATATTCCTAAGCAAGCACTGAATCAACATATACCTCGGCAAAAGTTCTCCATTGTATTATAACGAAAGTCATATTTTGAAATAATTAAAAGAGTCCCTGTGTAGTGCCATTTCCAAAGAAATTGCAGCTGGGGGTTTAGTTTCATGTAGGTTAGTTTCCGATAATAAACTTTCCATTTCATTAATTGCTGATGAAAAAACCAAGTAAGAACAATTTCAAATGCACTGCTAGAGAAATTGTAGCTTTTTGTCATTAGTTAAAAGGAAAAAGAATAAGAACTATCCGGCCCTTTCCTTCATGAATGTGTGTTGAGGTTGCTGTATTATTTAGTCAGTATTTGTAATTTTCTTCCCTGCAGTGCTCTCTGCCTCCTGAATTTGCTTCCTATTGCTCTTACAGGTGCAAATCTGGGCAAGCAATAAGATACACCGGGAGGAAAGGTCATCAATGGGAAAATGGGATGTCCAATCCCTCATCACATCTTCTTCAGATTTGTATGGTCCAGAAAAGTCTGCTAGTTTTGAAAAATTACCTAGGCATGTAAAATTTACTTTTAAGAATCCTGTTAGGTGCCGCATTATTTGGATCACATTACGTCTTCAGAGACCTGGTTCGGCTTCAGTTAATTTCGGAAAGGACCTAAGTGTTTTGTCTCTTGATGAAGATGAAAACCCCTTTGCACAAGTAGATAGACGTGCTTCATTTGGAGGAGCAGTTGAAAATGAACCATGTATTCATGCCAAAAGAATTCTTGTAGTCGGAAGCCCAGTAAAAATGGAGGGGCTTACCACATCACAGAGCTCTGAGCAGCTAAGTATTAGAAACTGGTTGGATAGAGCTCCACAAATGAGTAGATTCAAGGTATTAGTTGCTTTCAGTCTTTGTTCATTCATAATTCCAGCTTTCTGCTTGATGGCTTGCCTCCAATAAACCTCTTCTTTCTCTTCAGGTCCCAATTGAGGCCGAGAGATTGATGGACTACGATCTCGTCTTGGAACAGTATCTACCTCCAGCGTCACCTTCGCTTGCCGGATTCCGTCTAGATGCTTTCAGTGCAATAAAACCTAGGGTTACCCATTCACCCTCAGATTCAGATATCTGGGACAAATCAGCAACATTTTTAGAAGACAGGTACATCTCTCAAGCTGTGTTGTATTTACAAGTATCTGCACTCCAGGAACCACATAACATGGTAACTATTGCGGAATATCGACTGCCGGAGGCTAGAGCCGGAACGCCAATGTACTTTGATTTCCCACGACCGATACAGTCCGGGCGAGTTTCATTCAAGCTTCTTGGAGATGTTACAGCATTTGCAGATGAACCTTCAGAACAAGATGATTCAGGATTGAGAGCTCCACTTGTGGCCACAGGTTTGTCTTTGTCAAACAGAATCAAGTTATATTATTATTGTGATCCTTATGAGCTGGGAAAATGGGCAAGCCTTTCTGGAGTTTGATCGTTATTTACATGTAAGAGAAAGGGTTTTGGGTTTGATTTTGATTTTCATTTGTAATTTTTGTCAGTTTGTTGAAATTTTTTGTTGTATAAAAGCAGAATGTAAAGGTATAAAAATTCATTGATGCTGCAATGTCCGTGCTTTTGAGAAAGGAGAATTCAATGTGTTTTCTATGCCATTGGATTTTCCACTGCTTGTAAACTTTGGGCTGTCGAATGCTCTGTGAACCTTAAGGGCTAAATAATTTTCTAAACTGAAGGATTTATTAATCGAGTTCAAAAGATTGCAAGTTGGTGAGCGTTGGCATTTAAAAAATCAATTGTTATTCTCTCAATAATCTCTCTCTTCTGCCGACACCCCAAGCTCAGTAACCCGTTGTTCCGACGGACGTGTAACACTTCTAGAAATTAGCCTTTTCTTCTATTTGAAGGTTGATCTCTCCTCGTGAAGTGTTTTCTTTTTTGAGTGAAGGTGGTTTTCTACTTGCGTACGATGGGGGTCTTATGATATCTAATGTGTGAAATTTCTTTCTCATTTTACCATAAAGAGAATGTCTGTAATGATCTAAAGCTCGAGTCTTAAATTATCTTAAATTTATATTTAGAGTGGAGCTATTGTCATACCTACATTATTCTTACAAAATTCCACTTTAAATAAAATTACAATTAAGAACAATTAAAAATTAAACACTTATAAATTTTTTTTACAGTAAATTACTTAATTCATAATCAATTATTTAAAAAAAATTTATTTGATACTTCCTATCTAACTAAAATAAATTGTACAAATTTAAAATAATCTATTATTCTCTTTTGATTTCTTATTGATTAAATATTTTTATACTTAAAATTATTTTGAAATTATAATTTGAAATATGTGTTATTTTAACCAATGATTAACACTTAAAAACTTATCACCCATATAATTTTTTAATTTGTGTGTAGGGTAATAATAAAATAATTAAAAAAATAGCACAATAATAAGTTTTAACAATAAAATAAATCAAATAAAAATTTAAAATTTAAAAAAATGTATCTAAAAAAAGGACATTTTCAGAAATAAAATGAATATAACTAAAAAAGAGGTTTTATGAGGAGATTAGAGGGGTGCCAATAATCCACCTCATAATTAAGAATCTCCCATTACATTGTCAACCAAAAAGACACTTGCATAAGAAGAAAAATTTTCTGTTTGATTTTATTTGTGGATCCAATATTTCTCATATCCTGAGCGCCTTTCCGTATCAAATTAAAATAGTATTAGCAAAATTGTAGTGGACATTCAATTAACCAACTAATAGTCTAAGAAGCAAAGAGAGGATTACGAGTTCACAACACCATTACAAAGGATTCAAAATTCCCACGCGAAAACATCAATGTACTGATTATAAACAATCCGAATTGGACGCAAGAAAAACCCTTCAATGGATTGCTTGCCTTCCCGATGCTATATACTGTGCAAACTGCGCACTGGCCAAGAAAATGTTTTAAATTTAGTTTATTTTCAAATTGCTTATTTTCTCATAATATAAAAAATAAAAAAAGAATCCTTACATGTTTCATCAGCATGATTAAAATCAAAGAAGAAAGCGAAGACGTAATGTCTCTGACGTAATAAAATTACAAAAATTTCATGAAAAAAAAAAAGGTTAAAACATGTAATCTTCAGAAGCATATAATAAAAGAACACTTCCACAAATTACTACAATTTCATGCAGTAGAGATTGAAGAGTTGAATTCCACTAATTTTAATAATGAAAACAACAACAGAGGATTAACTGATGCTTTGACTTATTGCAATGAATTATTAACTGATGCTTTGACTTATTATTTCTGCAGCTAAGTTAAATAAAATAAGGTATGTTCGAAAGCAAAATGGAATACATAGATAAAAACATCATCTTAAACAAATCACAATCTAGAATTAGAGCATTTTCGACATACCTAAGGAAAACGAATACGTGAAAACGGGTGATTCATTTGATAAGGAGTGTTGATTTGGTCGTCTCTGCAAATTCTCTTGGGACTCGGTTCCAATTCCTCTTCATCAAAACTGTAATATAATTCCCCTTCATCAGAACTCGAATCAAATTCACTTGCAGCAGTTCCACTCGCGCTTGGCAAATCATCCAATTTCCAAACTTCGGTAGCAAAATTGATAGTAAAAGTGTTGTCTTTGGTCTCGCTGGGATTTGCATATACTGGACATACTCCGCAACGTTTTATCTCAGCGGAGAACTTAAATGTGGCAGTTGTATGATGGTAACCATCAAGAACCCCAACCTTCAAGCAAGGTTTAAAACCAAGTATGACATGATCTGAATCAATGAGGACTTCACTAAAGTCCGAATTGTAACCCAGACGAACAGGTTTGGTTTCAGAGAGAGTCTTTATTTCTAAGTCGAATTGACACTCGACGAAAAATAAACCAAAATGATCAGAAACTTTCTTAGAATCAATAACAGCACAAAAAGCAAACCCGATTAAGTTTCTGCAAAAAGAGTGCGGTGGCAGTTGAATACGTATCGAAGATCCTGAACTTTGATTGCTGAACCAGTCAGGAATTTCACTCCCAGGTAAAACAATTTGGGATTCTCTGAGTTCAGAAAGTTTCTGCGAAACGACATTTAAAAAAAGAAAATTGTAAAATGAAAACCATGATTTCAGATATAACAAAGAGGGACAGAGTAAACAAGAGAGGGAATTTGATACCTCGTTGTATGCATTTTCATAGCCCAGTCTCAGTGATGCTGCAATTGCCATACGTAGTGAATCTGCCAAGATCTTGTTGTTTGCTTTTCCATCAAGTTTAAAGCAGTTAGTAAACTTAAAATCAATTGTTTCTGGTGGTGACGTCAGCCGTAATTCACGAAGGTCAGGAGAGGGTTTGGATAGCTTTTCGAGTACGGATGCACCTAGTTCTTGTAGACATGACGGAATCTCTGGCAAAGATTGAAGCCGGTTGCAGTTCCTTGCATTTAGTGATTGTAGACACGATGAAAGTTCTGGTAATGACCGAAGCATGTTACAATCCTCCAAGTCAAGAGTTTGTAGACACAATGGAAGTTCTGGTATTGACCGAAGCATGTTACAACCCGTCAAGCCAAGAAATTCTAGACACAATGTAAGTGCTGCTAATGACTGAAGTATCTTACAATCCGTCAAGTCAAGAGATTTTAGGCACAATGGAAGTTCTGGTAATGACTGAAGCATCTTACAATCACTCAAGTCCAGAGAACTCAGCTGCGACAGTTGCTTGATACTTGCAGGTAAACTCTCAAAGTTATTTCCACATAGATTCAAGCGTGTCAGTGAGGATAGCCAGGCAATCTCTTGTGGAATTTCCACTACAGCACAGTTCCTTATCCATAGAAGTCCCAAAGAAGATGAACCTAATAATAATGATCGAGGCAATGATACCAAACCTTTGCAGTTAGAGACCGAAAGAATTCGAAGTGCGTTTGAATCTGCAACAGAGGATGGCTCTAAATTGCCAATGTTATCCGGCCACTTATCAAGTTTAGAGCAATCATATACGAACAATGATTCAAGCCCCGGTAGATTTTCAAATGACGATGGCAACTCTGTAATTGCCGTCCCGCTTAAAAAGATGTATCTTAAATGTTCCATTTTCTCCAAGATTTCTGGGAAACGCTCAAGGTTCAAGCAGTCAGCAAGTAAAAGCTCAACCAAAGATCTCAATTTACAGAACCTTGTTGAAATCCTCCTCAGCCGTTTGCAAAACCTCAAACTCAACACTTTAAGATCAGTTAGGCACTCTATTGATGATGGAACTTCTTCTATTGCAGTGAAGCTCAAGTCTAGCGATGTTACTTTCCCAGAAATCTGTGGAAACTCTATGAGATTAACACAATAGGAGAAATTAATAGTTACTGGACAAACAAAACGAAGATTGCTTGGAAAAGACCTAAGACTTTTGCAGCCTTTAAAAGACAACATACTGAGATACTTGAAATTCTGGATAGATGAGGGAACACAAGCCAAGTTTGTATAATCCAAAAGATATGTTTCAACATTTGGGGTTTCTAATGAGCCTGGCATCTTAATGAAATGCTGAGAATGGCGGAGGTTAATAGATTTTAACTTGAAAGCTTTCTGCAATAACAGATATATAAAGACTATATTAATTAAAAAGCAACATTGAATTCAACAATTAATTGCACGTATATTTAAAGAAAGTAAAAATTATTGTTTTAGTTTTAGTACAGAACTTACCTTTTCTCCTTCCCAAAGTTGCTCAACTTCACTAAAACGCAAATTCATTTCAACAAGGTTCTTTGGCTTGAACTTTGATGGCAGTGTCCTTAATGGATATGTGTCCCAATGAAGATATCTCAATTTTTTAGGAAGATAATCTAGGCCATTTGGAAGTTGCACTTTAGAGTATGAAAGTTGCTCTTCAATGCTCATACTTAGAAACCTTTCAGTCTCAGGTACATAAAATTTGAGCAATCTTAGATTAGACATTTTTGTGAAGGCACCAGGGTCTAAATTGATGCCTTTTATTTTGGACAAATCCAGAAATATGCCTTCAATTGCATCGGTCCCCTTATCAAAAAAAAAAAAATAAAGAATGAGTAACCCTAAAACAGAAAAGAAACATTCGTAAACTTTATTAACTAAGAGCTCCTTAAACAAAAACAAATTCTGCAATCTTTGATTTTATTTTTTTAATATATTAAATATCTATATACGAGAAAAGAAAATTTTGGGGACCATTGCAAAATTAAACTAACCGAAAAAAAATTCAAAATTTCTCTAATTTACAAACCTGTTATCTTAATATCTAGAAGTTGAAAAGACAAGGCCTATTTGATTGTTATAAGATTTTGATTTTTTTTTTAGTCCATAGAATCCAAAATGTTAGTTCAAAATTAGGGAAAAAAATGAAAGTTATTTTTTTTCCACTAGCTGTAATTGTATCCAAGTCAAATTGAGATACGACCCTTTTCAAAAGGATTTAATCATCTTATTGCCTTCTTAAGATACAATTAAGCTAAAAGGAGTAATTGGAAGCCCAACTAGGTGGACCGGTCAATCCATTTTATTAGCGACTGTTGCTTTAAAAAAATTATACTCTAAAACACACTTACTTTTTTGAAAAAAAAATATAATTATATTGAAGTAGAACCTGGGCCAATCCTCATGGCACTCAATTTGTTCTGACACTCTTCACTAAATTTGAAGAAAAATAAAATTATACTTTTCACACTCTTATTCAACATTCCAAAATTGATAAAATCTGGAGTTTTCTTTAAAAATTTGAAGACTTGTTCTCTTGACACCCTCAGCCATTAATTTTACCTGATTATGGTTTTTATGATTTTGGTTGTTTTGTTCATAAAATAATTTTAAAGGATGTTCTCGTAATAATAAAAATAAAAAAATAAAAACATGGGTGTGCTGGTGTGGTTGGGAAAATACGAGTGCAGAACTCCAAACAAATAGAAGATGTACAAAAAAAATGGAGGATTCTTACTTTATTACGCTTTAGTACGCGGCAGATTTCCTTGGGATCCCACAACCTGCTGCGTTTGCCCGGCTCTTTCTCAGATTCTTGGCGAACAATTTGTCGCCCCATCTCTTGCAATAAATCATGCATTTGCAAGCAATTACCTGATACTGATATGAGTGACTTATCAATAAGGACATTCACGCCATTCAGTCCGTAAGACTGAGAATCATCAAGAATCCTTATCACAAAATCTTTACCCCATCCCTCAAAGAAACACGCAATATCTAGAAACATACTCTTGATATTGGGCGTTAATTCATTAAAACTAATCTTTAATATATCATAAATATTATGAATATCAGATTCACAAATCCGATTTAAGTCGTCCAATACGTTTCCCCAATGGCTTTTCCCCTTGAGATACAGGGAGGAACCCAACACTTTAAGAACTAATGGATTGCCATGGGCATACTCTACAACCCTCCGTGAGTGCTGGTAGAGATCTTCAGGACAATGATTTTCTCTAACAGCGAAGTTACAAAAATGCTCGAAAGCCTCGTCAAATTTCAATCCATTGACCCTATATATTTTCTCCTTCTCCACTCCAAATTTTTCGAGGACTCGTTTATCCCTGGTGGTTACAACAATTCTACTTCCTGGACCATATTGATCAAGCCCTCCAATCAAACCCTCTAATTGTTCATCTTTATTCACATCATCGAGTACAATCAACACCTTCATGCGTCGGACCCTCCCTTTAGTAAATTGTGGAATATTGGGACCAGCTACTTCAAGTTTTTCACTTAATATTGTCGAAAGCATTTCCTTTTGTAGGTCTTCTAGGCCACCCTCTGTTTCTGATTTTCTCCTAACATTTTTTGCAAAGTATTTACCATCAAACTCACCAGCGAATTGATAGAAAATAGCTTCAGCAAGGGTGGTTTTGCCTATACCGCCCATGCCCCAAATTCCAACAATTTGGACAGTATCCCACAAATCCATACACAAAAATGGTTTAATCTGCTCAATTCGTGAATTTAATCCAACTAGGCCATTGGATGAGTCCGTTGAGACTGTTATTTTTTCCAACTTCTTCAAAACATCTTCGACAATTTTGTTTACAAGTTGCGCATCATGCCTAATATGAAGGTGCAAAGATGCAAAAACATTGAGTCAAATCGGGCCGAGACAGAAACAGAGAAAAGATGAATTAGGAAAGAGAGTTACCTGAATTTCGTGGATTCATGGCCGGCTAGATGGGATGTTTCTGTCAGTGCATCCCTCCACTTCTGAACCATTTCTGGTTTATCTTCGAACTGTTTTTTGAGCTCATCAAAACGGTCTCCAAATGTTCCGTTTTGATGCCGCACATCAGATGGACTTACTCCATAGAAGACTGGAATAATAATTTGGCCGTTTGTGTGCTTGCATTCAAGAATCTTGACAAGTTCATTCAGGCACCATTTTGAAGAAGCGTAGTCCTTTGAGAAAATGACCACCGAAATTTTTGAACCTTCGATTGCGTTCAAAAGGGCGGGTGAAATCTCATCTCCTCGCCTAAGCCCTTCATCATCAATAAATGTTTTGATTTTCTTTCCTTCATACAATTTATCATGGAGACGGTAAGTAAAGCTCTCACGAGTGTCCTCCCCTCTAAAGTTGAGGAAGACTTCATAATTGCAAGAAGAAGAAGAGGAAGCCATGAAGGAAATTCTAGAAATTTTGGTGACAGAAACAGAGAATTAATCTTGAGAGTTGAGAGAGGAGATTTAAGAATGAACATGTGTGAAGATTCTTGCGAGTACATAGTAAATAATTGAATGGCCGGAGCTTTCTTAGTTTCCTGGAAATTTCCTGGAGCTTTCGTTTACAAGCTCTGTCAGGTCATGAAACATAATCATGATAATGGGGCAGACCAGGAAGGAAAGAAAATTTGATCCAACCAATAAAGGAAGGAAAAGTAAATTTGAGCAAGCATTCACCTAAATTTTACCTCCGCCTGTAAATTCTTAAGTTTTGAAAATTATATGGGGAGATATTATAATCGAATCAAAACTTAAAATTTTAATATTGTTAATCTTTATTCTTTTAAAGAAAAATTGAACAACGGAGTAATTTCTAACATAGAAAAAGTTGTCCACGGTAAGTTATAAGTCTAGTCAAGCACATGCATAGAGCTAACTAGAACAAGAGAACCAAACAAAAAAAAAAAGCGATAATGTGAATGGGTTCTTGAAAGGAAAAGCAAAATCGCTTGGTGGCCCAGCAAACTTAAGACCGAATACGTTTTTACACAATATGTCAAGCACATAAATGACAAAAGCCATTTCATTTCTCTTTTACATGTTATTAATTTTTGTAACACGGGGTGGCAACATATGCATAATCCAAGTGAGGCAAAAGGGTTTCAAATTATGGTGGAAAAAACGTGAAGAAGGATGCCAACTGAATAATTCCTTCGATAAAATGAAAAATAATCACAGAAAAAGGAATCTCTTAAAAAATGTTTGTGTATTTTTTATAAGGTCTGAAACTTTAGGTGGCCGGTAAATGATTTCTTAATTGAATAATATATAAAAAAGCTAATTATTTATAATTTTAAATAATCTGGATTTGTATGTTAGAAATTTCATCTCTTTAATTTTTGAGAATTTTTCATAAAGAATAGGGAATATAATGTTAACATTAAGGGTGGGCAAATTCGGTTTGGATCGGTTTGAGACATATTATCAAACCGATCCAAACGTATCGGTTTGAAATATTCCCAAACTGATATAGAAATAATTTTTTTATAAACCGAACCAATGTCGGTTTGGATCTTCGGTTTGAATTCCAATAATAGAATACATATTGTTTTTATATTTGTTCACAACAAAATACATTCTAATAAATAAATTCTCTCTATGTTCAATCAAAACGAACTCACAAAATTTATTCACAACATAATACATTATAATAAAGAAGTTCTCTCCATGTTCAATCGAAACAAACTCACAAAATCTTAAAGCTTTTTAAATTTTAGATTGGATCGGTTTGAATCCATTTAAAATTTTTTCAAACTAAAATCCAAATCGAGTGATGTCGGTTTACAATCCAATAAACCGAAACCAGTGTTTTACTAATGAAACCGATCCTCGGTTTGGATCGGTTCGGTTAAAATGTGCTCACCCCTAGTTAACATTTAAAGTAACACATCTGAATCGTCGAAATTATTTTTCTATTAAATCCAACGATAAGGAATTATGGTCAGAAAAGGACAAAATTAGTGGTGGCTTGCAATAATTGCAAGGTAGCTGGACCCTCGAAAATGTGTGAAAGTAAATAATTGAATGCCGGGAGCTCGCTTTCTTACTTTCGTTCCGGTTTCCTGGAAATTTCTTGGAGCTTTCATATACAGGATTTGCCAAGTCAAGAAACAGGGTCATGATAATGGGGCAAACATTTGATTGAACCGATAAAGGAAGGGAAAGCAAAGTAAGGAAAATTTGAAATTATAGGAAGCTAAAAAAACATCCAACGTCATTACCTCACTGTTACAATTTTTATTGAGACTTGAGCAAACACTTACCTCCGCCTGTAAATTTATAACTTTTGAAAATTATGAGATCTTATATTGCGAGGTATTAAAATCGAATTAAAATTTAGAATTTCAATATTATTATTCTTTTAAAAAGAAATTTGAGATAACAGAGTGATTGATAATATAGGAGAGCTTGTCCACGGTAGGCCAAAAGTCTAGGCAAGCATATGCATACGCAGAAACGTGATGGATTCAAAGAAATTAAAGTAATAATGTACACGGTGTATGCATCGTGAGGCAAAAGGGCTTCGATTATGCAACTTTTAATTTCATTAAAAAAATTAATAAGATTTGCGCAAACAAGATTTGCAAAAGTAATAATGTAATAATGTACTACAGAGTACTGTTACCATTTTTATTAAGATTTGCGCAAACATTTACTTAAATATTATTTCCGTAACTTATGAGTTTTGAAAATTATAAGATGGAGTTATTATAATCGAATTAAAATTTAAAATTTCAATATTATTATTCTTTTTTAAAAAAAATTGAGATATCAGATAATCAGAGTGATATCGCATAGAAAAACTTGTCCACGGTAAGCCAAAAGTCTAGTCAAGCACATGCATAAAGCTAAAAAGAACGGCAGAAATTGTTATGGATTCAAAAGAAATTAAAGTAATAATTGCATGGGCCCTTAAAAGAAAAGGCCAAATCGTTTGATGGCCCAGTGAAATTAATCCTGAATATATATATATATTGTGACACGGTGTGGGAGAACATGAACAAGGACGCGTGATGAATAATTCCTTCGATCAAAAGAAAAACAAACGCAGAGAAAAGAATTTCTTATGTGCCTTCATATTGATTAATATTCAGCGATAGCTTAATGCTTACCATCAAGCAACTTTGAAGATATAAACAAAGTTAATAAACTAGTTGGATCCCTTAAATCTGTAACAAAAGTCATCTATTGCAAGTGCAATTATAGAACAACTTTCCAAAATAAATAGAAAAAAAAGATATAAATCTGCAGCCGGTCGATGTAAGAGTCAAGCACATGAAAGCAGGAAGCTATATATGACAAGAAATCAAAGTAATGTGAAGGAACGTGATGAAGAAATTGCAGGCCAGACTTTTTTTTGTACTATAGTATAATTTTTTTAAACCATCAATGATAAAATCTTCATACTTTTTTCCATCCTTTGGATCAATAAGTACAAATTTCTCATCTAAATCTTCATACTTTTTACAAATGACTTTTGTACAACAGACTTTTTTTTTTTTTTTTTGGTTTTGCAGAAAAACAAAACAAATTCATAACCAACATTGTCTTTCACCAATTAACAGTGCAAGTGTCATTATAGTTTCCACATATTAGTTCTGTTTTTGTTAGTTTCATTTTCTTTCTGTTATGTAACCGATGTTTCATTGCTATAAAATTAATTGTCTGTTTCTCTTCACAACTGTTATTTTGAATGATTTTTTCTGAATTTTATAAAGAATTTGTATATGACTGGAAATGAAGCAGAGTGCGAGCAACTTGTATGGATTCCTAAAAGGTCTGGTCAGAGTGTTCCTTTCAATGCATACATCTGGCGGCGAGGGACTATTCCAATATGGTGGGGTGCAGAATTAAAGCTTACTGCTGATGAAGCAGAAATTTATGTTGCAGATTGGGATCCTTATAAAGAAAGTCTGCAGTATTATCAGAGGTTGAGTAATCGATATGATGCTCGAAACTTTGACTTAGCTGTTGGGGAAAATCAGAAGAAAAAGCCTTTTATTCCAATTGTATGCATTAACTTTCTTAGGAATGCGGAAGGGAAATCAGAATCTATTTTAGTTCAGCATTTTGAGGAATCTTTGAACTATGCCAGATCAACTGGAAAACTTCCTTATACTCGAATTATTTTAATAAATTATGACTGGCATGCCAGTACAAAATTAAAAGGTGAACAACTTACAATTGAAGGATTATGGAAGCATCTAAAAGCACCCACTCAGGCCATAGGCATTTCTGAAGGGGACTATTTGCCATCACGGCAACGACTTAATGATTGCCGAGGTGAAGTCATCCGCAATGATGACTTTGTGGGTGCCTTTTGCTTAAGATCCCATCAGAATGGAGTGATACGCTTTAACTGTGCAGACTCTCTTGATCGGACCAATGCTGCTAGTTATTTTGGTGCTCTGCAAGTATTTGTGGAGCAATGTAGGCGGCTTGGGGTCTCCCTTGACAGTGATTTTGCATATGGCTATCAGTCAGCTAATAACTATGGTGGATATACTGCTCCTTTGCCACGAGGATGGGAGAAACGAGCTGATGCAGTGACAGGAAAAACATATTATATCGATCACAACACTAGGACCACAACATGGATTCATCCGTGCCCAGACAAACCTTGGAAGAGATTTGATATGACATTTGAGGAGTTCAAGCAATCAACAATTTTATCACCAGTGTCTCAGCTAGCAGATCTTTTTCTGCTATCTGGTGATATCCATGCAACCCTTTATACTGGTTCAAAAGCAATGCATAGCCAAATTCTTAATATATTCAATGAAGAACCAGGAAAGTTCAACCAATTTTCTGCAGCACAAAATATGAAAATTACTCTGCAGAGAAGATACAAAAATGCAGTTGTCGATAGCTCTCGTCAGAAACAGCTGGAGATGTTTCTTGGATTTCAGGCTTTTCAAGCATCTTCTATCTGTTTCAGTTCAACCTCTACATTTATGATACTGTAGAACTTCAGATTACCTATTCATACAATCTGAGTTCAATGATTATCAATTTTCATGAGGGATGGAGATGATATTACACTAGCTACTTGTGCACATAAATAAATGACGCGCAAAGCATACCATAGCTATATCAATGCCCATTTCCTGTTTGATGTTGACCAATAATGTTTGGAAGTTAGCTATTGCATGGTAAGATGATTTGAAGCTTCATTTAAAGCTTCTAAGTCATCTGGCTTACAGAATATAAATGTCCTCCAAAAGTCTGGAATCACTGTTGCATCTCAAGCTGATTGATATTTGTTATTGTTAACTTGGAAATATTTTGTTAATCTTTCGGATTGAACGCTATGATCATTATTCAAGAAATGACCTCAAGAACTTGTTGCAGTTGAGTGATTTTTTGGTAATGACGAAAATTATTCATGTTTAGGAACAGCTCTTTAGGGGAAAAGCATATATGGACTGGCTGGCCCTTTTTGGTGCATTTGATGAGCCATTTCTTTCTCGACCATCTGGTTTCTTTCTCAAGCCAGTTCCCAACATGTTCCCAAGTTCTGATGGTGGTGTACTAGTATTCTAGAAAAATATGTATCAAAAGTATGTTGTTATGTGTATTGAAGTAAATTACAGTCATACACAACAAAATAAAAGTGAACAGAAGAATTTTACTGTTTTATTTTAGAATCAATCCATTCAATTCAATTATTAGTATCAAATCTAACGAACCTAGAAAAATACACAAAAATGAAAAGCTATATATAAATCAATCTACTTTTATTCCACTTATAGGATTCCGATTCTGAAAATAAACCAATTTGACAGTTACTCGCTTTTAATTTAATATTAATGGCATGTTTGGCTTGAAGAAATGGAAAAGAAGGAGAGAAGATGAAAGAAGAGGAAAGGAAAACAATAAAAGGAAAAGAGAGGAATTTCATATTAAAGCAAACAATAAAATTAAAATTTACCGTCTTTTCTTCTCATTCTTTTCTCCTCTCTTCTCCTTTCCCTCCTCATATTTCTTGCAACCAAACATAACGTAATGATAGAAAGGGATATCAGGTAACAGCAAGCATCGATAGCTACAACTCTCCAGAAGACAAGAAGTAATGGGCCTAATGGCATTCCTAAAATGGACTAAAAAATAATACAAATCGAATCATTCAACCACTCTTTCTTCATGGCAGCCGCATTATATGGCTAGTCACTATACGTTTGATGTGATTAACCATATAATAAATAAATTTCCCATAACTTAATTTTATTACTCGTAAATTTATTACAAAGTTTAAAAATTTCATTTAATCCAAAAAAAAGGAAACAACCACCACCAAACTTTATGAGATCATGAGATTTTGACGATGGTTAATTGGTCTGAGCCAGAGGACCTCTGGGGATTCCCCGGCGCTGGGGACCCTTGCGACTTTTAAAACGATGCCTCTTTCTTTAACTGTTACTTTCTGCAATTCAACAATAATAAAAATATATAACCATCAAATTTTTTCGTTTTATTTCTCAATTTTTTTTGTAATCTTAAAAATTTAAATAAAAATATAAAATCTTGAGAAATTTAACCCAAAAAAATTAACTGGTGTCGTATTGTAATTATATTTATTTCAATAGTAAATTAAAGTAACCAACCTGCGTCAGCCTGGGCTCTTCCCCATCTTGGTCTATTTCTGAGCAAAAGAAAAGAAATAATCGAAATTAATTACACTAAAACTAAACACAAAAAAAAAAAAAAACAAAGCAAAAACAAAAACAAGAAAAAAATAAATAAAGAGAAATATGTAGTTTCCAATTGGGAGATTGTCACTTTCCCTCTCCTACAGAAATCAACATATACAATTTACCTCCTTATTATTTTTGTAATGGCCAAAAACCCCCTCCGACAGCATAAATTACAATATTACCCTTATTTTTAACTACTCTTTTATTTACATTTATTATAAATTAAATAAATTACATGAATAGAAACTAAATAAAAAAATTAAGCATTAAAAACAAGAAATATATGTTTTGATAAGGGAAAAAATTTAATAATAAAATTTTTTTCTAATTATTTATTTTGTGAATATTTTCTTATAATAAATATTTTGTAATATTTTAAAATTAAATGTAAAAAGATAGGTAAAATATTTTATTATTTATCTTATAATAAATTTTATTTATCATTCAAGTTTTCTTATAATATTTTTATATCATTTTATAATATTTTTCTTATATATTTATTATAAGAAAATTTTCATAAATTAAATAAGTATACGAAAAAAATTTTATTATTAATTTTTTATTCATATCAAAATATATATTTTTTATTTTTAATGTTTAATTTTTTATTTAGTTTCTCTTTATATAATTTATTTAATTTATAATAAATATAAATAAAAAATAATTAAAAATAAAAATAATATTATAAACTTATCAAGTTTTTGTCCATTATGATAATAATAGAACGCCTGCTTCCTATGATATCATAATCTCAAGCCAGTTCCTTTCCCCTTGTTTCTTCTTCTAAGCTTCAAAAGAAAAGACATGATCTGGGTATGGGTTGCAGCTAAATTTAGTCCTTTGTAGCACTCTTAATTCTCTGATTGTCTTTTCTGCTCTTAATGGAATTCATGCATTTTTGGTTCTTTAGGTATGTCCACAAGGCACAGATGTGGTTGAACTTTTTATCTACCTTGGTGAACCTTGTCATGTCTGTCAGCTTCTTCTCACCATATCTCATGGTGCAGATGATTCAACGTATCCAGCAACGGTTGATGTGAGAACAGGACGCCACTTAGATGGGCTTAAACTGATTTTGGAGGTTTGTATTGGTTCTATTGTACGTCTTGCTTACAAATTTTTTATTTTTTATTTTTTATTTTTAATTTGTATAATATGCTCTTTGTTGGTAAATCTCATTTGACTTAGAAGAGATAGTTTTATCCCAACAGTGGGATAAATCATTGAGATGCATGGCAGTGTGAATATAGTAGACAAAATCATTGAGACCCATGGTGGTGTGAACATAGTAAACTTTGTCAAACACGGCTAAGATAAACAAATTGTTTCATTACTCTTTATCTTATCTGCTGTGATGATTCAAATTAATGCTGTTTGGTAGGTTGCAAAAAACGAAATGAGCTGACTGTTCGTATTATTTAGTCAGATCTATAGCAATAAGTTGAAGCTCATTGTTGCATGGGTTGGGAGTAGTGTGGGCTGAGAGTAGTAGAATGGATTATGGAGCTGATACAAGTGCCCACAATCTATCGTGTCATTCTAGGATTAAATGGATTGCACATTACTGTAAAAATGGAGGTTAAATTTATATAATTCAGATTGATTATAAAATGGAAGGCAGAGATGAGTTAGAAAAAGAATGGCCCGTGTCCTTTTTGAGCTGTTTCTAAATGTCCCTGGTGTGCTTCATGCTTAACATGTGCCTTTCCAAATAATTTTGTTTAACCTGTGCTTGTCTACTTCTTGTGCTATTCTGTGCCTGGTCCTGAGCTGTATTGGTAGATTGACATCCAGCTTGAACTTTTAGGTATATCTTTTGTACATAAATTCTGAATACCACTTAGCGTGATAAAGTCAAGGATCCATTTAGCTAAGTCCTTTAAGTTTTGTTAGTATGTCTTCGGATTATAAATATGTAACAAAATGAGGTGTGGAATAACATTTAAAAAGAAAAGGATAAAAAATAGAAAAGAAATGAAAAGAGGTGTTTAGAAGTAGTAATAGCTAAACTAGATACACTCCCACTAATTAGCGATTCTGATGAACAGTGCCCATAGCTTCTTTTATACCTTGAAGTTGCAGAAATTGACTCTTGGCGAATTAAGTCACTTACAGACATAACTTTTTCTTCCATCTAATTTTTATTAGGTTAGATAGGAGGAGACTTGTTTCAGGGTGTCCTGACTCTAGTATTAGTTTTCTTGTCAGACTTTTCAAGAAAATTTACAATGCACGCGACATACAACTTCTAGTAATCCTAGGACTTTGTTGGTACAGGGTGCTTCTATTCCTCGTTGTCGAAATGGGACAAACCTTTTGATGCCTTTACCAGCATCAGTTAGTGCTGAGGATATGGTTATTACTGGAGCTGGTGCACGACTTCATGATCAAGATGCACCAACCCCTCCAGTGTTGTATGATTTTGAAGAATTAGAGGGAGAATTGGATTTTCTTCTCGTTTTGTGACAGTTACCTTTTATCCTGCTATTTCTGGAACAAGCTCCATGACTCGTGGTGAGGTAGAAAATATTTTCATAAAATGTTAATTGATGTATCTACGCACTTTATTCTTAAACTAGTATTTTAGACCATGAGCTTTGTGGAGCGGGTTTGCTGTAACTGCTGCTGGTGACAACATTTGTTAATATAATTACAGATAGAGATTCTTGGAGTTTCTCTTCTATGGAGGTGGGTATTCAATAATGAAGGCCGTGGTGCTACATTAATTGAGCTTGGCAAAAAGTTTCAGAAGGAAACCGATCCATTTTTGTCAAATTCAGTTACAAATACAGTTCCGTTTTCCAATGAAAATGTGTCAACATCAATACAAACAGAGGCTGCCTCCAATCTTTGGGTTGACCTGTTGTCTGAAGGGGACACATTTTCTGATCCTCTTTCTGAGCCAGTGACAAGAAATGTTGCGTCTGGAGGGGCTAATTTGCTTGATTTCTTGGACCAGCCTATAGTTGAAGATCGTGGTGTGGAAACTTATAAAAGATCTTCAGCACAGTATGGCTGTTCTCTAGCTAGTGGTGCCCAGCAGTACATAAGCTGTCTAAAATCCCTTGCAGGGCCATGCGAGGTATACTGCTCTCTTGTGTTTTTTGCAGCTCTACATCTTAGCAACTTCATCTATTTTTATGGAGTAAATTTAGAAGTTCAGCAAATTTTGCTTTGCTAAATGTATAACTTATTAATCAGAGTCCTGTTATTATGTTTAGACACTACTGAACATATTGTGTTGGTAATTCATTTGTACTTCCCTTGGTTGAATTATTTGTTGTCTCCATGCCATTCGATATGTGCTACTTGGTTTTTAATCATCCATGACACTATATATATGTAAAGGATGAAAGGATGAATTGATTGTTTTGGCTTGTATTCTCACATTTTATGATTGATCGATGGAAAGGTCTTCCTGTATTAAATTCAACCTCACAAGCTTAAGATTGACAGATTCTGGGCAAATTTTCAGGAAAAGAAACTAGACTTCATGGAAGCAATGAAGCTTGAAATTGAACGTCTGCAGCTGAATCTTTCTGCAGCTGAAAGGGATAGAGCTTTATTGTCAATTGGAACTGATCCTGCCTCTATAAATCCAAATGTATAGCTTGATGAGTCTTACATGGGAAGACTGTGTCGAGTAGCAAACACTCTTGCATTACTTGGCCAAGCTTCCCTAGAAGACAAGATTGTTGGTGTAATTGGCCTTGAGAATAGTGATGATAGTGTTTTAGACTTCTGGAATATTACTAGAATCGGAGAGAGTTGTTCTGGTGGAGGGTGCGAGGTTCGTGCAGAAACTAAGGTGCCTGCTCTTGCTTCGTCAACTGCAACATCAGTTCTCATCATATTATGTTTTCCTTTTAAATTTCTTATCTTGATTAAAATTTTTAGAAATATGTTTTAGCATTTATTCTTATGATATATGCGCAGAACATTCATCCCACTTATCGATGAGAATCCTTGTCTGGTTTGATTTTCAATTGAGACATTTTTGGAAACCCTGAGCAGGTTCCATATGCTAATAATCTTTGAGGTAACGTGTTGTAGGATGCCTTGAGAAGCTAAAAACCTCTTACAAGGAAAAGCTCTTGCATTGTTTTGTGCAATCTGTGTGCTAGCTAGTCACGTCTCTCATAATTTCATAGTTTGCTTGATTGGAATTTTTTATCTTTATACGGATTGTTAATTCTAGATTCCTTGGTGCCACTATAGGTTGAAACAGCAAAAGATTCAGCACTGATTTTTTCACCGCTTGCTCCATTAAATTGTGGATCAAGGCACTCATATTGGAGAGCTCCACCTAGTACTACTGTTGAATTTGTTATTGTTCTCGGTTCTGTTTCTGATGTCAGTGGGGTTATCTTGCTTGTTAGTCCTTGCGGCTATTCTGTGGATGACACTCCGATGGTAAGTGCCATATTTATTCCCTGATTTACTTGTTCAATAAATTTGGTGATAAGCCAAGTGGCCTTAATAATGAAGCCCAGTACCAGGAGTGGCGGGTGATAGATATTCAACTTGTGAATATTCCTAAGCAAACACCGAATCAACATATACCTCGGCAAAAGTTCTCCATGCTATGATAATGGAAGTCATATTTTGAAATGATTAAAAGAGTCCCTGTGTAGTGCCATTTCCAAAGAAATTGAAGCTGGGGTTTTAGTTTCATGTAGGTTAGTTTCCGATAATAAACTTTCCATTTCATTAATTGCTGATGAAAAAACCAAGTAGGAACAGTTTTGTTGCTCGTCATTTATGTATATTTTGGTAAAATGTAATTTTAAATTCTCAACGATCTTCCCTTTGTATGTAAGAAGATGGTCCACTCACTTGATATTTATGATTGTAGATCAGGTTTCTATTGGTTTGCCTTTATCATTCGGAACCCAAGTTTGATATTAACAGAGATCACGTCAATAATATCCTATTTGGGTAGATGTGGGTGAGGATTTAAAATCAAATTTGAAATTGAGGGGAAAGAAGAGAAAAGGAACCACAATAATTAAACAAAATAATAGGAACTATTCTGATGAGTTTTAAACTTTTAATCTCTTGAGGAACAATTTTCAAATGCACTGATAGAGAAATTGTAGCTTTTTGTCATTAGTTAAAAGGAAAAAGAATAAGAACTATCCGGCCCTTTCCTTCATGAATGTGTGTTGAGGTTGCTGTACTATTTAGTCAGTATTTGTAATTTTCTTCCCTGCAGTGCTCTCTGCCTCCTGAATTTGCTTCCTATTGCTGTTACAGGTGCAAATCTGGGCAAGCAATAAGATACACCGGGAGGAAAGGTCATCAATGGGAAAATGGGATGTCCAATCCCTCATCAGATCTTCTTCAGATTTGTACAGTCCAGAAAAGTCTGCTAGTGTTGAAAAATTACCTAGGCATGTAAAATTTACTTTTAAGACTCCTGTTAGGTGCCGCATTGTTTGGATCACATTACGTCTTCAGAGACCTGGTTCGGCTTCAGTTAGTTTCAGGAAGGACTTCAGTCTTTTGTCTCTTGATGAAGATGAAAACCCCTTTGCACAAGTAGACAGGCGTGCTTCATTTGGAGGAGCAGTTGAAAATGAACCATGTATTCATGCCAAAAGAATTCTTGTAGTCGGAAGCCCAGTAAAAAGGGAGGGGCTTACCTCATCACAGAGCTCTGAGCAGCTAAGTATTAGAAACTGGTTGGACAGAGCACCACAAATGAGTAGATTCAAGGTATTAGTTGCTTTCACTCTTTGTTCATTCATAATTCCGGCTTTCTGCTTGATGGCTTGCCTCTGATAAACCTCTTTTTTCTCTTCAGGTCCCAATTGAGGCCGAGAGATTGATGGACTACGATCTCGTCTTGGAACAATAGCTACCTCCAGCATCACCTTTGCTTGCCATAATTAAAATTGCTTTGAAATTATAATTTGAAATATGTGTTATTTTGGCCAATGATTAACACTAAAAAATTTATTAGCCATATAACTTTTTAATTTATGTGTAGGGTAATAATAAATTAAAAAATAGTATAATAATGAGTTTTAACAATAAAATAAATTAAATAAAAATTAAAAATTTAGAAAAGTGTATCTAAAAAAAGAATATTTTCGAAATAAAATGAATATAATTAAAAAAAGGTTTTTTGAGGAGATCAGATGGGTGTCAATAGTCCAACTTGTAATTAAGAATCTCCCATTCTATTGTCAACCAAAAAGACACTTGAATAAAAAGTAAAATTTATCACTTTGATTTTATTTGTAGATCCAACATTTCTCATATCCTGAGCGCCTTTAGGTATCAAATTAAAATAGTAGTAGCAAAATCGTAGTGCACATTCAATTAACCAACTAATAGTCTAAGAAGCGAAGAGAGGATTATAAGTTCACAACACCATTAATTCCCACACTAAAACATCAATTAGAGCATTTTCGACATACCTAAGGAAAACGAATACGTGAAAACGGGTGATTCATTTGTTAAGGAGTGTTGATTTGGTCGTCTCTGCAAACTCTCTTGGGACTCGGTTCCAATTCCTCTTCATCAAAACTGTAATATAATTCCCCTTCATCAGAACTCGAATCGATGCAATATAATTCCCCTTCATCAGAACTCGAATCAAATTCACTTGCAGCAGTTCCACTCGCGCTTGGCAAATCATCCAATTTCCAAACTTCGGTAGCAAAATTGAGAGTTAAAGTGTTGGCTTCGATCTCGCTGGGATTTGCATATACTGGACATACTCCGCAACGTTTTATCTTCTGACCCTTTTGGAACTTTCCGTTTTGGTAACACTCATTGAAGAACTTGAACTTTCCGTTTTGGTAACACTCATTGAAGAACTTAAGTGAGACGGTTGTATGATGGTCACCACCAGGAAAGCCAACATTCAAGCAAGGTTTAAAACCAAGTATGAGATGATCTGAACCATAGGGGTCTTTAATCAAGCCCGATCGGTAACGCAGATCAACATGTTTGGTTTCAGAGAGAGTCTTTATTTTTAAGTCGACGTTAAAAAAAAAACGACTCAAAGGATCAGAATAAAGTTGCTTAAAATCAAGAACAGCACAAAAAGCAAACCCGATTAAGGTTCTGCAAAAAGAGTGCGGTGGCAGTTGAATACGTATCGAAGATCCTGAACTTTGATTGCCGAACCAGTCAGGAATTTCGGTCCCAGGTAAAACAATTAGGGATCCTCTGAGTTCAGAAAGTTTCTGCGAAACGACATTTAAAAAAAAGAAAATTGTAAAATGAAAACCATGATTTCAGATATAACAAAGAGGGACAGAGTAAACAAGAGAGGGAATTTGATACCTCGTATTTATTTTCATAGTCCAGTCTCAGTGATGCTGCAATTGCCATACGTAGTGAATCTGACAAAATCTTGTTGTTTGCTTTTCCATCAAGTTTAAAGCAGTTAGTAAACCCAAAATGAATTGGGTCGGACCTCACATATTCCGGATGCCATTCACGAAGGTCAAGAGAGGGTTTGGATAGCTTTTCGAGTACGGATGCATCTAGTTCTTGTAGACATGACGGAATCTCTGGCAAAGATTGAAGCCGGTTGCAGTTCATTGCGTGTAGTGACTTTAGACCCAATGGAAGTGCTGGTAATGACTGAAGCATGTTACAACGCCATAAGCGAAGAGATTTTAGACCCGATGGAAATTCTGGTTATGACCGAAGCATGTTACAATCCCCCAAGTCAAGAGTTTCTAGACCCAATGGAAGTGCTGGTAATGACCGAGGCATGATACAACGCCACAAGTCAAGAGATTTTAGGCACAATGGAAGTTCTGGTAATGACTGAAGCATCTTACAATCACTCAATTTAAGTTTTTCTAGACTCAATGGAAGTTCTGGTAATGACTGAAGCATGTTACAACGCCATAAGTGAAGAGTTTCTAGACCCAATGGAAGTTCTGGTAATGACTGAAGTATCTTACAATCCCACAATTGAAGATATTTTAGACACAATGGAAGTTCTGGTAATGACTGAAGCATATTACAATCCCCCAAGGAAAGATAACTTAGCCACGACAGTTGCTTGATACTTGCAGGTAAACTCTCAAAGCTATTTCCATTTAAATTACTCATGGACAATTCTTCAAGCCCCGGTAGACTTTCAAATGGCGATGGCAGCTCTGTAATTGCCGTCCCGTCTAAATTGATGATATCTAAATATTCCATTTTCTCCAAGATTTCTGGGAAACGCTCAAGGTTCAAGCAGCCACTAAGAAAAAGCTCATCCAAAGATCTCAATTTACAGAACCTAGTCGAAATCCTCTTCAGCTGTTTGCAATCCGCCAAATACAACGATACAAGATCAGTTAGGCACTCTATTAATGATGGAACTTCTTCTATTGCAGTGTCGGTCAAGTATAGCTCTGTGATTTTCCCAGAAATCCGTGGAAACTCTATGAGATTAACACAATGGGAGAAATTAATAGTTACTGGACAAACAAAATGAAGATTGCTTGGAAAAGACCTAAGACTTTGGCAGCCCTTAAAAGACAATGCACTGAGATACTTGAAATTCTGGATAGATGAGGGAACACAAGCCAAGTTTGTATAATCCAAAAGATATGTTTCAACATTTGGGGTTTCGAATGGGCCTGGCATCTTAATCAAATGTTGAGAATGGCTGAGGTTAATAGATTTTAACTTGAAAGCTTCCTGCAATAACAGATATATAAAGACTATATTAATTAAAAAGCAACATTGAATTCAACCATTAATTGCACCTATATTTAAAGAAAGAAAAAATTACTGTTTTAGTTTTAGTACAGAACTTACCTTTTCTCCTTCCCAAAGTTGCTCAACTTTACTAAAACGCAAATTCAGTTCAACAAGGTTCTTTGGCTTGAAATTTAATGGCAGTGTCCTTAATGGATATGTGTCCCAATGAAGATATCTCAATGTTTTAGGAAGATAATCTAGGCCATTTGGAAGTTGCACTTTAGAGTATGAAAGCTGCTCTTCAATGCTCATATACAGAAACTTGGGTACATAAAATTTGAGCAATCTTAGATTAGACATTTTTGTGAAGGCTCTCGGGTCTAAATTAATGCCTTTTATTTTGGACAAATCCAGAAATATGCCTTCAATTGCATCGGTTCCCTTATTATAAAAAAAAAAGAAAACAAAGAATGAGTAACCCTAAAACAGAAAAGAAACATTCGTAAACTTTATTAACTAAGAGCTCCTTAAACAAAAAAAAATTCTACAATCTTTGATTTTATTTTTTTAATATATTAAATATCATATACGAGAAAAGAAAATTTTGGGGACCATTGCAAAATTAAACTAACCAAAAAAAAATTCAAAATTTCTCTAATTGACAAACCTGTTATCTTAATATCTAGAAGTTGAGAAGACAAGGCCTATTTGATTGGTATAAGCTTTCGATTTTTTTTTAGTCCATAGAATCCAAAATGTTAGTTCAAAATTAGGGAAAAAAAATGAAAGTTTTTTTTTTCACTAGTTGTAATTGTATCCAAGTGAAATTGTAATTGTATCCAAGTGAAATTGAGATACGATCCTTTTCGAAAGGATTTAATCATCATATAGCCTCCTTAAGATACATTTAAGCTAAAAAGAGTGATTGGAGGCAGAACTAGGTGGGCCAGTCAATCCATTTTATTAGCCACTATTGCTTTAAAAAATTATACTCTAAAACACACTTTTTTGAAAAAGGAAATTATTATATTGAAGTAGAACCACGTGGGCCAATCCTCATGGCACTCACTTTGTTCTGACACTCTTCACTAAATTTGATGAAAAATAAAATTATACTCTTCACACTCTTATTCAACATTCCAAAATTGATAAAATCTGGAGTTTTCTTTAAAAATTTAAAATTTGAAGACTTGTTCTCTTGACACCCTCAGTCATTAGTTTCACCTAATAATGGTTTTTATGATTTTGGTTGTTTTGTTCATAAAATAATTTTACTAAAGGATGTTCGCGTAATAATAAAAATTATAAAAAAAACACGGGTGTGCTGGTATGGTTGGGAAAATGCGAGTGCAGAACTCCAAACAAATAAAAGATGTATAAAATAATGCAGGATACTTACCTTATTATGATTTAGTACGCGGCTGATTTCCTTAGGATCCCACAACCTACTGCGTTTGCCTGGCTCTTTCTCAGATTCTTGGCGAACAATCTGTCGCCCCATTTCTTGCAATATATCATGCATGTGCAAGAAATTACCTGATATTGATACGAGTGACTTATCAAAAAGGACATCCAGCCCATCAGACTCAGAATCATCAAGAATGCTTGCCACAAAATCTTTATCCTCTCCTTCAAAGAAACACGCAATATCTAGAAATATACTCTTCACCCTGGCCGTTAATTCGTTAAAACTAATCTTTAATATATCATAAATATCATGAATATCAGATTCACAAATCCGATTTAAGTCGTGCAATACATTTTCCCAATGGCTTTTCCTCTTGAGGCACAGGGAGGAACCCAACACTTCAAGAACTAATGGATTGCCTTTGGTATATGATACAACACTCCGTGAGTGCGAGTTGAGATCTTCAGGACAGTGATTTTCTTTAAAAGCGAAGTTACAAAAATGCTCGAAAGCCGCTTCAAATTCCAATCCATTAACCCTATATATTTTCTTCTCCTCCCCTCTAAATTTTTCGAAGACTCGTTTGTCTCTAGTGGTTACAACAATTCTACTTCCTCGACCAAATTGATCAAGCTCTCCAATCAGACGCTTTAATTGTCCAACTTCATTCACATCATCGAGCACTATCAACAACTTCATGCGTCGGACCCTCTCTTTAGTAAAATGTGGAATATTGGGACCAGCTACTTCAAGTTTTTTGCTTAATATTGTTGAAAGCATTTGCTTTTGGAGATGTTCTAATCCACCCGCCGTTTCTGAGTTTCTCCTAACATCTGACATAAAGTAACTACCTTCAAATTCATGGGAGAATTGGTCGAAAATAGCTTTGGCAAGGGTGGTTTTGCCGATACCACCCATGCCCCAAATTCCAACAATTTGGACCGTATCCGACAAATCCAAACGTAGAAATTGCTTAATCCACTCAATTCTTGAATTTAATCCAACGAGGCCATTGGATGAGTCCGTTGAGACTTTTTTTTTCCAACTTCTTCAAAACATCTTCGACAATTTTGTTTACAAGTTGCGCATCATGCCTAATATGAAGGTGCAAAGATGCAAAAACATTGAATCAAATCGGGCCAAGACAGAAACAGAGAAAAGATGAATTAGGAAAGAGAGTTACCCGAATTTCGCGGATTCGTGGCCGGCTAGATGGGATGTTTCTGTCAGGGCATCCCTCCACTTGAGAACCATTTCTGGTTTATCTTGGAACTGTTTTTTGAGCTCATCAAAACCGTCTCCAAAAGTTCCATTTTGATGCCGCACATCAGATGGACTTACTCCATAGAAAACTGGAATAATGATTTGGCGCTTCATCCTCTTGCATTCAAGAATCTTTACAAGTTCATTCAGGCACCATTTTGAAGAAGCGTAGTCCTTTGAGAAAATGACCACCGAAATTTTTGAACCTTGGATTGCGTTCAAAAGGGCAGGTGAAATCTCATCTCCTCGGCTAAGCCGTTCATCATCAATAAATGTTCCGATTTTCTTTCTTTCATACAAATTATCAAAGAGATGGCAAGTAAAGCTCGTACGAGTGTCCTCCCCTCTAAAGTTAAGGAAGACCTCATAATTGCCAGAAGAAGAAGAAGAGGAAGCCATTAAGGAAATTTTAGAAATTTTGGTGACAGAAACAGAGAATTATTCTCGGAAGTTGAGAGAGGAGATGTAAGAATGTACATGTTGAAGATTCTTGCGAGTACATAGTAAATAATTGAATGGCTGGAGCTTTCTTAGTTTCCTGGAAATTTCCTGGAGCTTTCGTTTACATGCTCTGTCAAGTCATGAAACATATCATGATAATGGGGCAGACCGAAAAGAAAAGCAACAATTCAAATATTTGATTCAACCAACATAAAAAGGAAGGAAAAGCAAAGAAAGGAAGTGTTGAAAGTAGATTTAGGGAATTATAAAAAGCAAAAGGAAAATGGAATTTTGTGCAATTTCAATATGAGAACTTATATTGGGAGATATTATAATCGAATTAGAACTTAAAATTTCAATATTATTATTCTTTTAAAAAAAAATTGAGATATCAGAGTAATATCACATAGAAAAACTTGCCCACGGACGGTAAGCCAAAAGTCTAGTCAACAACATGCATAAAGCTAACTAGAACAAGAGAACAGAGAAACGCGTGGGTCCCTAAAAGAAAAAAGCAAGCACGTAAATAAATGAAAAGGCCATTACATTTCTATTTTACATGTCATTCCTAATTTTTGTAACACGGTGTGTGGCACC
Source organism: Citrus glauca (assembly GCA_029633175.1). Classification (NCBI taxonomy): domain Eukaryota; kingdom Viridiplantae; phylum Streptophyta; class Magnoliopsida; order Sapindales; family Rutaceae; genus Citrus; species Citrus glauca. The sequence continues at coordinate 41,771,647 of JAQOOD010000003.1, read as the reverse complement.
ACAGCATATGCACAATCAAGTGAGGCAAAAGGGATTCGATTTTCGTGGCAGAACCGGAACGAGGACGCGTGATGAATAATTCCTTCGACAAAACGAAAAACGAATGCAGAGAAAATAATATCTTATATGACAAGAAATCTAAGTAATGTGAAGGAACATGATGAAGAAATTGCAGACCGATCAGTTATCCCCATGGACTCCTATAAATTGAACCAAAATAACAATTTCAATCTTACCAAATTCTTGAGTTAAATTCATTCAATGCTTTTATTTTTGGGGAAAATGAGAACCGCGGCATGTATAGAAGACATTGAGGTGTAAAGCGACATTAATTTCATGGGTTATGCCTTATACACATAATTTATTCAGTCCAAATTTAACTATGCAAAGAGGCTTGAGAACTTAAAATTAAACACAAACTAAACAGACGAAGTAAATACATGATTATGCAACATAACATTAATTCTCTCAATTTATAGCATGTTTTTGCTACATGAATCTTGCACAGTTAATCCTAATTGAATTCTAAAAAAGAACAATTGGAACAAGGTTATTTCAAAAACGTATGTTCGATAAGCGGGTCGGTCAGCGGAGTAGTAACCTTGGAACAAGGTATCAACTTGGAAACCAAATTTCTTGTAAAGATTCACAGCGGGAGTTCTCAAAGGATCAACATGAAGCGTTATGCGGAGCACAGTTCTGGTTCTGCATTTCTTAATTGCTGCTTCCAACTTTGTAAATATAAATCCAGTACAAAGTTGATTATAAACCAAACTGACTTATTAGTAATAGAGATCTGAAGTTGAGATTTGGTCTTACATCAAATGTTATCGGAATCTAAGCAAAAGAGTATAATTTTATTTTGATTAGCGAAATATATCTCTGCACAAAGAATTTCGCAATCAATTATTGATGCATCAGCCTAGTAAATATTTTTCGACATATAAATTAAGATCATCATTCTCTCGTGATAATATATCTCTGCACAAAGAATATAAGGTGATTATAAACCAAAAATATTAATTCACTGCTGAAGATACATCAACTTCAGCTCTCCATAAATTTGTCTGATTTTGCAATTTACATCACTGATGTAGTCTGCCTAAACAATAAATAAAGGTGGTAGGCAATCCATATCGGTGGGAGATTATTTGCTTTCAAGTTAACGTCAGTCTTTATAAAGGATGAGGGACGTACATATGCCGTTGCCATTGGTGCATGTTTACCGAGTAGCATGACTGACGAGGGACATCACATGCCATTGTCATTCATGCATGAGTGATGAAACAAATAATTCATTAACTAAAATGGACCAGCAACCAAAATATACAACTCATCAAATTTATTTATTGACTTTACCTACTCTATCAACTAGAAATTTTGTCACTTTTCTAGACTCATAATTTAATTGCTTTTTGCTTTGCGTATTACACAATCAAAACAAAACAAAATAAAAAGTCCTCTTTTCTTTCTAATCATCCATTTTAATTTAGTGATGGATTCTGGCGATAGTGAAATAACCCACAATTTCCCACCCTACTTCAAGGTTTTCAAAGATGGACGTGTGGAGAGGAACAGGGTATTCCAATCTGTTGACGCACGCATTGACCCAACCACCGGAGTCCAATCCAAAGATGTAATGATCTCACAGGAAACCGGCGTCAAGGCCCGTATTTTTCTGCCCAAGATCAACGGCCCAGATCAAAAGCCCCCCCTTCTAGTTCACTACCATGGTGGAGCATTTTGCTTGGGATCGGCCTTCGGCGTTATGAGCACGCATTTTCTCACTTCACTTGTCTCCCAAGCCAACATCATCGCCATTTCCATTGACTACGGGTTAGCCCCAGAGCACCCTCTGCCAATTGCATACGATGACTCATGGCCCGGGCTACTTGCGGCCCACTCTAATCGGCTCGGGCCCGAACCATGGCTTAACGATCATGCGGATCTTGGGCGGGTTTTCCTGGCGGGTGAAAGTGCCGGAGCCAACATAGCACACTACGTGGCAGTCCAAGCTGGCGCTACTAAATTAGCTAGCATCAAAATCCATGGGCTGCTTATTGTGCACCCATTCTTTGGAGCTAAAGAGCCGGATGAAATGTACAAGTACATGTGTCTGGGCAGTTCCGGATCCGATGACGACCCGAAGTTGAATCCCGCAGCGGATCCGAATTTGAAGAATACGGCTGGGGATAGGGTGCTGGTTTGCGTGGCAGAGAAAGATGGGCTGAGAAATAGAGGCGTGGCTTATTACGAGGAGCTGTGCTAGGTAGCGAGAGGAACGAGAGAAGGACGAGAGAAACGGCACTCTCTCCTGCCGTTTCGCTTCTCCTTCCTCTCGCTAAAAACTGAATAAAAAATAATAAATACTGACATTGTGCAGACAGCAATTATAACATTTTATCAGTACTCTTCCTCTCTCCCTCGCTTTCCTCTCTCCCTCACCACTCCTCACCAGCTTTTCTCCCTCACCAGCTTCTCTCCTCCCTCACACTTTCAGAAGCTACGTCACGGATTCCGGCGTACTTCGCACTTCCAGATCCCTCACCAGCGTCTCTCTCCCTCACACTTCCAGAAGCTCCGTCACGGATTCCGGCGTGCCTCACGCTTTCAGATCCGTCACGGCTTCCGGCGTACACCACGTCACTCCTCACTCTCTTCTTCGTCACCTTCCTCTCACTCAACAGTTTCTCCTCAAACAAATTCCTTCTTTGAAAAATCGCATTTTCTCTTTCACAGCAACAGTTACAATGTCTTCAACTTCCAAAAAGGTAATTCTTTTTAATTTTTTTTTGTTTAGTTTCTTTCTGTTGCCTTTTTGTTTCATTTTTTGAATTTTCTGTGTCGTTTTTTTTCCCCCAAGGTTTGGTGCCTGTTGCGAACGGGAGTGAGCCGATTGAGGCCGTGATAACCATCGATGTTTTGAGAAGGTCTGGAGCTGACGTCACGGTTGCGTCTGTGGAGAAACAGCTTCGTGTCGACGCGTGTGTGGAGAAACAGCTTCGTGTCGACGCGTGTCATGGTGTCAAGATTGTCGCTGATGCGTTCTTAAGTCATCTTCATTTAATTTTCGACTGAAAATGAAAATAACAGTAATTTTGAGCAAAGAAAAATGTAGAAAATGTTTATTTTTTTAATTTTTAATTTTTTGAGATTTCCTTATTGTGGCTGTTATCATTCATTATATGGTCATAGTTAAATATTTCAAGTTGTTGTAGTCAGTGAAATTCTTTTCGATATTTATTCTGGCATGTATATTTTTCCTTTCAATTTCTTTTGTTGCTGATTCTTTGATTGATTATGTTAGATCCTTTTTTGTTTCCCTTGTAGGGTGGCATGCCCGGTGCTACCAATCTGAAAGAATCTGAAGTATTGGAAAGCATTGTAATACATCTTTGATTATGTTACATTCTTGTTGGTAATAACTTTTATAGATAATGTTGTTTAAAAAAATTGTGAGTTATATAATTTGTGGAAATTCATTCTAATATGTTCATCTGGTATGTCAAATTGGAAGGTTCAGATGCTAATATATTCCAAAAAATTAGTTCAGGGGAAAATTATGACTTTTTGCATTAGCTGCTCATCAGGTGAAGTTGTATGCCTGCTTATCCATCTTAAGGTGGTGAAAACAATGTCTGATACAATTAATGACATCTCGATATGTGCATTTGTTGAGCTTCAATGTCTGAAATAAATTCTGCATACCATAACATACCCCGCAATAAGATTCAACATAAATACTAAAGTTGAAATAAAACAAAATTTATAACATAATTCATAATAAAATTTATATTATTTAAATTATAATGAGATCCAGCAACAACACAAAAAAAAAAAACTTAAAACTAAGTTGAAAGAAAAACTCACAATGACAGCCAAGAGAAGGGAAGAAAGGGAGGAGATTGTGAGAAGTGTAATTGTCGTGTGATGCAAATGAAGGAAAATAAATGTAGTTCACGCGGGGGAAGAAGAAAAAATAAAGAAAAATAAGAGAGAGTTCACGTGGGGAAAGACAAATAATGGAAAGAGAAAAGTGAGAAAAAGTAAATTTCACTTTTCTCTCTCTTATTTTTCTTCCCACGTGATTACATGTATCAGCTTCTCTCATTTATTTATTCATTGTCTCATCAATTTTATTCATATTCTCATTTCTTTTAACATTTTTTTTATATTTATTCAGCGGGAGAAACGAGAGGAGAAACGGCAGGAGAGAGCGCCGTTTCTCTCGTCCTTCTCTCGTCCCTCTCGCTACCTAGCATTTCTCTATTACGAGACTTTGGCTAAAAGTGAATGGGACGGTCACGTGGAATTTTATGAGACTTCAGGCGAAGATCATTGCTTTCACATTAGACCAGACAGCGAGAAAGTTGGACCACTCATTAAGAAAATGATTTATTTTATCAATAATGCAAGACTTTAATGAATTGTACTCGTATCTTTGTAGCTCTCCTTTTGCGTGTAAGTCACCTCGGTCTCAGCAGCAATAAAAGTTGAAAACTCTTTTTTAAAAAATAATAATAATAAATTGATTCCATGTTAAAATTAAAGGAAACAATCAAGTCGAGAAAATTGTAATATAAATAATTTCCAATAAATGTAATTTGGGAAAATTCTGGAATAATTCATTCTAGATGATAATGAATTGCCAAGATTTGTGAAGTAATTGTATTTACTTAGTTTCTTATTTAATTTCATATTTTATCTATATAAAGATTCTTTTGTCGGACATTGAATATAGAGTTCAACATGCTCCAGGGTCTTCGTTAAGGTGTGTTTGGAATTAATATTATTTTTTATTTTTTAAAACCATAAAATAAAATAAAAAACATTTGGTTGCAGTAATTATTGTTGTACTTTTACTAATAAGTCAGTACAAAGTTAAAAATACTACCATGGTACGCCTATGGACCAAATCTCAACTTTGTACTGGAATCTCAACTTCTGCATTTCTTTTATTTGTGATGAAAGCGTAAGGAATGATGCACTTAGAATGATGCACTTTTATCAAACAGTTGAGATTACGGGCATGCAGTGGAAATTTCAACAATGGGGACAAAGATACGGGACCTGCAAGCTTGGTGATAGAAGCAGACAAGGAAGTAGGCCACGCGTACATGACGAAACCAACGACTTGTCCATGAATCTGAATGTAAAGCAGGCCTGAGTTTTTCTTTTTCAGCTCTTCATCAAAAGATCTTGCCAGTGATTCGTGCTTGGGAAAAATCTTCTCCATCTTCACAATCTCGTCCACTACGACAGTCCAGTTCGTTGAGTTTCTCTGCAGCTCCGTGACGGTTCCATTACTCCCCATGGCACGTGGCTTGTTGCAACTTACAGTTGATCCAGCACGTATAGAAAATTAGAAATGAAGCCTCCTAGCGTTCTTTCGAACAGACAAAAAAAGTCAATGGACATAGAGGCGCCATGTGTGTAAATGTTAAGAACATGATGAAGTCCCCAAGAGGCCAGCGCGGCGTGGCATTGCACCTCATCATTTTTTTAATGCTAATCTGTAGAGCGGCCCAAAATGCCGGCATAATAAATAGCTGGCAAAGTCCACCGAAGCCGAACTATTTGGGCCAACATATCATAAATTAATAAATATATTTAAATGCACGGTACAACGCAAACAGAGATGATTTGTGCAAAGATGTGCTTCCTTTATGAGACCAATTATATTGGTATAGCTCTAAAGTAGAGTATTCTTTCATAACTATATAATCAAAGTTATAATAAAATTTTTATTATTTATTACTTTACGTGTGTGATTAAGATTTGTGATCCACTATAAATCAGCTCCGACATAACAGTAGCCTTCTTTTATTGCTCATCATCTTTAGCAAACAGTCATTGGCTTTGGATGTTGCTACAATTTATTTTGCATAATTGACAAGGATAGTCGATGTGCACAATGATAGAAATTTTATTATAATATATCAAAATACGTAATAATTGTTTAACTATATTAATGCTGGATTAATTTGACGAATTATGAAATGACAGTAGGCATTATATTTTAGAGGAACAATTAAATATAACAACCTAAAAAGTAGGAATAATCTCATAACCAAACTAAAGATGTAGGACATCTAAAAATAAATTTAGCTAATGTGTAGTACAATTACAACATCTTAGAATATGTCAAAACTTGAAGTGTTGTTGTGTTGAAATAAGTTCCTATACTATTCTGGACATGTATGAGATATACTGAAAACAAATTAAATAACCCACAATAGATATGACACGACCACCAAAAGAGACATTATTCTCACTAGGTAGTTGTAACAAGAGCGAAATGTTTTAACCTATATCGACATGCACTACTAGAAAAAAAGGCCTTTATGACATGTATTACCTACCATCTATCATGTTGTACGATAATTGAGCGACCGTCGTTGATTTTGGTGTCAAGAAAATAAAATGATTGTTTAAATACGTCATTTTATATATGACATATTATCTGTTACTATTTTGGTCATAACTGCTTTGATGAAAAATGTTGCATATGATTAATATTTGTCATAATCACTTCCATGCGTGACTAATATATGTCATAAGATAATGGCATATACAAATAAATTTGGTGGGATTCCAAAATTTTAAATGAATTTTGTTGCGAATTTCAAAATTTAGTGGATATTCATATTTTTTATTCCATTTGTTATTATTTGTATTTAATTAAACAAATAGTTGAAGGAAAGTCCCATCCTAACAAAAAGTTGATGGTTGTTATACATTATAAATAAGAGCGATAACGTCATTATCTACGCAGACCAAGGAGAATTTTAATAACTAAGTTAATTTTATTTAAATAAAAAATCTTAATTATATACACGAAAGCTCGGCACGTGTGTCAGTCGCATACCTAATAATATATATATATATACACAAACACACACACACATATACATATACATATACATATACATATATATCTATATATAAATTTATTTATAATCTTATAAACTGAATTTTATAAAATTATAAAATAGTAAAAACATTGTAAACACTTCTCAAATTTTAATTCCAAATTTTAATTTTAGACCTGAATATACACACACACATATGGCATATATAATTCCTCCATAGACTCTAGAGTTTGGGTTAATTTTACTTCCAAGATTATTCAAAATAGTATTTTTAATTTATATAGTTTAAATATTCAAACAAATCTAACATATAAGTTATAACATATATATATATATACACACACACACACACAACATGTAAATCAATATGAAATGTAAAATAAAATATAATTGTGCAAATGAAACATAAGACTTGTAAATGGAAGGTAAAACAATTAAATCAACATAAGAGTGGTAAATTGATATATTACCGGTAAATAAAATAAAAGCTTATAAATATAACATCAAACTTATAAATCAATACTAAGTGTAAAATAAAATATAAATGATGTAAATAGAATATAAGACTTGTGAATAAAAGGTAAAATAAGTAAATTAATATAGGAGTGGTAAATTGATATTTCATTGGTGAATAAAATAAAAATCTTATTAATATAACATAAAACTTGTAAATCAACATTAAATATAAAATAAAACATAAATTAAGTAAATAAAACATAAGACATGTAAATAGAATGTAAAACAAGTAAATTAAGAAAGGAGTGGTAAAACGATATATTAGTAAACAAAACATAAACTTACAAATGTTATACAAAACTTGTAAATCAACATTAACTATAAAATAAAATAAAAAGTAAGTAAATAAAACATTAAACCTGCAAATAGAAAGTAAAACAAATAAACTAACAAAAGAGTGGTAAAATTATGTATTATTGATAAACAAAATATAAACTTACAGATGAAACATAAAAATTATATATCACTATTAAGTGTAAAATAACATATGAATTATGTAAATGAAATAGAAGATTTATAAATGAAATGTAAAATAAGTAAATGTTATAAGAATTATGAAGAAAATAAAACTTACAAATATAAAATAAAAACTCACTATAATAATGATTACCTTATATATTTATTGTTTTTATTTTTAAATTGAATTATGATAATTTTGGGTCCATATAATACATGTAATGATATTTGTGAAATTTTATTGGGATAAAACTTATTTCTAAAATCAAATTTTGAAAAAACAATTCATATTTTTCAAAATTGTTTGCAAGAGAAGTGATTTTGCATCCTAAACCTGCTTGACAACAACCCTAAATAAGATTTTTTTTTTTGGCTTGATTCACATTAAGAAAAATAATTTTACTTAATTAACTTGTATATTTAACAAATAATATGACGGAAAAAGAAAAAAAAGGTTTATAAGTGTCCTAGCATGAATATAGAATTTATGGTTAAACCAATTTAATGAAACTTATTCCAATTGTCTTCAATATAAATTATTTGTTTTCAATTGAAGAGCAACTTTTTTCATTACTTAAATAATTAAAAAAATAATTTTTAAAAAAATTAAAGTTTCATGCTAATTTACAAGCTTATGTTATTTTATAAGTAACACTAATTTACATTTCTTATATTAATTTACTTGTTTTACCTTTTATTTACTATCTTTATATGTAATTTATGAAATTTATATTCATCACGATATTGATACCGCAATTTTAATCACAGTATTGTAGAATTTTTCTTAACGACAAATATGAGCTTGATATCGTCTTTTCATCTGCAGCTTCCTTTATTTATTTATTTTTTATTTTTAGAGAGAAAGGGCAACTTCCTTTAATTCAAAATTGGAAACTTTTTGGCCTTCCAACTGAGGCTAATGTTAATTGCTAAGTTATATACATATAACTTACAATCCTCTCACATGAATAATGAATGGTGTGGGCTCACTCATTATTTATGTGAAAGAGTTGTAAATTATATACATGTAACTTAGGAGATCCTTCAACTTAACCCTACTAAACATCTTCGATCATTTCACTAAATTAAAGTTTTTTCAGTCTACCTGCCCATGTCAAAAAGACTAAAATACCCTTCAGGCATCAAAATTTCCCAATAAGACATGGAGATGAAAAGGATTTATTATGTAACTGTTCTAATGCTACATTGATGGTGTGTAAGACATTACAATTGCAGGAAGAAGAGGATGAAGTCATGAAACACAGACGAATGAAATTGATAGACGTGGAAATAGTAATATATACGTGTCAAGTGCTTACACCTTTCTTGTTTCCTTTGCTTCGGGCTCCCACGGAGGAGAGCTTTCAACAGACCATTAAAAACACAATATCAACAGAACAATATTTTATTATGCAATATCTTTTTTTCTTTTTTCTGGTGAGACTAATTAATTTAACTTCAACTTTTTATAAAAAGGTTTCGATACAGATTATCTACTTTTTTATTTTAAATATCTACTATTGGATTATACAAGATCAATAGATGAGAATTTATGTCTATATTTGAAATTAAAAATTTTAATTAAAATGGCTAGTTCTTTTTTAATACTTTTTAAATAAATTCTTCAGTATAATATGACAACTGAAATTTGTACAAGGTAATCTGAAAATTAAACAAATCTAAAATCTAAAAATAACTTTCAAAATGCCCAAGCAAATACTAATGAAAATCACTGATTAAGAATAATATATTATGTGGTTGAAGCTTTCGTTTTATCAATCTTCTTTCTACCCATTTATTTTCCCACGACTTTCCGGTTTCATTTCTTGAATCTCCATGGAAACTTTCAATAAACCATAAAATAAACTAGTGGTTTTTGGTTTTAAGAAAGGAAAGGAGAGGAAAATAGTGGAATGTAAGGAAAATGAGAAGAGAATAGTGAAAAAAAATAGTGAAATTAAATTTCATTGTTTGGTTTGACATAAAATTTAATAGCGAAAAGAATTGTGATTTTTTTTGTGGATAAATTTATCCTTTGCCTTAAATATTAAATTATCTTTATTAATAATAAAATATAATTTAATATTAATACCAAACTTTTTTAATTTCAAAAAGTTCTAAAACAATTCATGATTTATATTTAATATAAAATATAAAATAATTTAATATAAAATATAAAATAATTTAATATATTAAACTATTTAATATAAACAAAAGCTGGACAACATAAGTCAACGTCGGTCAACATAAGTCATCATCAGTCAACAAAAGCCAACATCGGTCAACACAGGTCAACGGAAGTCAAATGCCAGCTGCATATTTTTCGACAAAAGTCCGGTGAGTTCCGGCTGAGATCCAGTGGTTGTCCGGTGAGGTCCACACGGAAGTCCATTTATAATATTAAATCAATAAAATTATAAATAATAATTATTAATGACATTAAATAAATTAAAAAAATGAAGGGTAATTTTGAAAATTTTAGTTTCTAATATAAAAAAATTTAAATTCTTCACTGCTTAGTATGAAATTTAAATTCTATATTATAATGAATATTAAATTCTAAGGAAAATTAATGGTGCATTTGATATCATTTAAAAATGATGTTTTTGAATTTTTTTTATAAAATAAGAATTATTAGTTTTTTGTTAAAAATAAAAACATGTTTGGTAGCTTTTTTTAAAAACAGTACTTGAAAATAAAAAAAAAGGTGAAAAGGTATTTGGTAGTTTGTCGGAAAAAATGAAGACAAAGAGAGAGAAGAAAATTATTTAATGAAACTATTATGAAAGAGTAATATAATACAATGAAAATAGATATATATTTTATATCATTAAATAATTTATCTATTTACTTATTATATTATGATGTATTATATATTATTATAAATGCATATAGGTACGAAGATTTTTTAATGATTTCTTAAAAACTTTTAATTATGTAAATAAACTGTAGTTATAAGATAATATTAATTGAGAAAATCTTAAATTACTTCATAATTATCATATATTTATTTATATTATGTGTCAAGATGTAACTTTATTATTAAAATATTTTCATTAATATATGAAAGTTTGTAATAAATTTTAAATAACTGCATATTGGGAGAACAATGTAATAATTTAGTATAATAATTATATGGTATTACTTCTTATTTAAAATAATTTGGGTAATATATTAAGTAATTAAGCTGCAAGGTATGGAATAAACTCTTGCTATTATTTTTAAATATTTGTTATAATAGTTTATTTATTAGATTATTTCTTTATTAAATGGGCCCACATAATTTATTACACTATGTTTTAAAGGTTAAGATTATGGGGCCCTTGGTAAATAGTAAAAGTGAAATAAAATGGAGAAAGCTATTATAGCGTTCTCTTGTTTTTTTTTTTTTGTAAACAATGAAAAATGAAAATATTTTGTTTTTAATTACTGTACAGTTTTCCACCAAAATAAACTCACCAAACAAGTTTTCTGCATTTTCTTTTTCATAAAACGAAAACTAAGAAATTGAAAATAGTACCAAACGCACCCTAAATTTTTATACATTTTATTAAATCAAATAATATAAATAAAAAAGAATTTAAATTATTTTTCTTTTCTACATTCTCTCCTTTCAACCAAACACCATTTAAGAAATTATTTTCTCGAACACAATTATAATTTTAATAAATGGGCGGACCATCTAGAATAGTATATATAATTCTGATTAATTAATAAGTTGAAAAAATCATCAAGAGAAATTCTAATATTATGAGCTTGGCACAAATTCTTCACTAATTCCAAAATAAGGAGTTGTTTTATAAGAACTGTGGTCTCTATGTTTTCGATACATTTCGCTGCTAACTTTAACTAATTACTTTATTTCAACTTTATTTCCTGGCGGGCACTGTATGGTGGGTCTAAGAGGGGACCTACAATAATCAATCCTAAGATTTAGTACGGATATCAAATAGTTAGTGCTATTTTGGGTTGAGTGCTAAACATCTAGAAAGCTGAGAGAAGCTGCCGTTTCGCTTCTCTCCTTCCTCTCAGCTATAAAATATTATTTTATTATTAAAAAAAAGCTTGGTGGGATAAAAACATCACTCTCTCTCTCTCTCTTTCTCTCGGTTCGCGTGCCATCACCACTCTGATAGAAAGTCGTTTATCAAACGGAGCCGGCCCGAAGCAATGAAGAAGGTGAACTCCCAACTAAGCTTGTCCCCAGGTATCGAATCCGAAGACTGCAGTAAGCTACCTTGCTCTCACCCCTCACTGGATATTGAAGCTTCGAAGGCATCGACCGCATCAACTAATCCATTTCCAGTGCTTGGGGGCCTATTGTTGCGGACCGCCCAATTCGCTAGCCCAATTGCCCACAATTTTGGGCTAGAGAGCCAAACACAAGGCCAAGAGTGCTAGCTTGGCCCAATTCCGGAATATTCTAGGCAACTCTAGCACAAATGACATGTAAATACTCTAGAATTCTCTATACAATTCCAGCACATGTAAATAGCTAGGATATTGTAGAATTCTCTAGAATCTCTAGAGCTTGGCAAGCCTCCCCTATAAATATGGGATGGCATTTGGCATTTGTATCCAACAAACACACAACAAGCATTGTATTCTCTCTTTGTGCAATACAAATTCTCTTTTGGCTCAATTGCTCTCTTCTCTAATTCGAGAAGCTTTAGGCTTACTTAGCAACATTCGGCAAGTTGTCTAAGTGCCGCACGGGTTAGCTGCGCAAAATACTCATCCCGTGACAAGTGGTATCAGAGCTAAGGTTTGCACGCACGCAAAATAGCTCACGAAGCAATGGCCAACACTTCGAATGTAGCACAAGAGGGTGTTGTTGGTGTGGATGTTCCACCGGAACCAGTCCGCGGCCGAGAGGGAGAACGTGGCCAAGGCAAGACTCGTGGCAAGTCCAAGGCCCCATCCGTGGATGCGTTGGAGCCTCGTGTGAGTACTCTCGAAATTGCATTGTCCGCCGCTCAAGAAAGCCTCGAGGGATTGGAGGAACGAGTGGACGGTCTCGAGGGTGAATATGCCGAGTTCACGGTGGCAACCAAAGCTCTCATCCAAGAGCAAGCGAACACTCTCCGAGGTGAGTTTCGTTCATTTCATGATGAATTGCTAAAACTTCGTAGTTTTGTCCAGGACGAACTACGCGCTGTCCGTGCGGAAGTGGATGAAGTCCGCTCGGATTGGGCATGGCACAAGCGCACACTCTCCACAAGTCCAGCTTCCGCAAACTCGAGTGATGCGCGCCGCATTGACGTGCCAAAGCCCGACACATACGATGGCACACGAAATGCCACCATCGTCGACAACTTTCTATTTGGGCTTGATCAATACTTCGATACCATGGGTGTCCGAGATGAGGCATCAAAGGTGGGCACTGCACCCACTTATCTTAGAGGCGCTGCACAACTATGGTGGCGTCGCAAGCATGGCGAGATGGGCAAGGGCATTTGCACCATCGACACTTGGGTCGACTTCAAGCAAGAACTCCGAAAGCAATTCGCCCCCAAGCAATGCGGAAAAGGAAGCGCGAGCGCGCCTACGTCGCCTCAAGCAATCGGGTAGTATGCGGGATTACATCAATGAGTTCACTACCCTTATGTTAGAGATAAGCGACATGTCCGACAAGGATTCACTCTTCTACTTCCAAGATGGCCTCAAGGATTGGGCTAAGACCGAGCTTGACAGGCGTGGTGTCCAAACCCTCGACGACGCCATTGCCGTTGCGGAGTCGCTCACTGAATACTCTACCCAATCCATGGACAAAAAGGCCAACCAAGGCAAAGGTGGGGGAGAGAGTCGCAAGGACAAGGGCAATAGCCGCAAAGATTGGGGGCAGAAAAAGCCGCCTAGCAACAAGAGCGGGCAAGGAAAGTCGGAGGGCAAGAAGGAGACGCCAAAGCCACGAAGCCCATGCTTTATATGCAATGGTCCTCATTGGGTACGCGACTGTCCGAAGAAGAAGTCGCTTAATGCTCTCGCTGCCCAACTAAAGACCAACCCCACAATGTCCTCGGAGGAACCCCAACTCAGCATGGGTTCTCTCCAACGCCTCGGCGCACTCAATCGCCAACAGCCCACACTCGTCAAGAAAGGGCTCATGTATGTAAGCGCAAAGATAAATGGCCAGTCCGTTCGCGCGCTGCTAGACACGGGAGCGACGCACAACTTTGTGTCCGAAGATGAGGCCAAGCGCTTAGGCCTCAAGACCACCAAGGAAGGAGGCACAATGAAGGCTGTAAACTCACCCGCCAAGCCAATTGCGGGAATTGCACAAGGTGTGCACTTAACACTCGGGACGTGGAGTGGAAAGATTGATTTCTCCATCGTGCCCATGGATGACTTCAAGATGGTCCTCGGCATGGAATTCTTCGACCAAGTCCATGCCTTCCCGCTGCCCGCTACAAACTCCCTAAGCATCCTCGACGGGAGCAAAGCATGCATGGTACCTACGGAGCGAGGCAAGTCCGAAGAGAAGACACTCTCCGCCATGCAATTCAAGAGGGCGTTCAAGAAGGACCCAAGCTTCTTGGTCTCCATTCGGGAACTAAATGAGGAAGGAAATAGCGGAACGTCGCCAAGTCCCGTCCCTCCACAAATTCAAGCCGTCCTTAATGAGTACAAGGACGTGATGCCTCCAGAACTTCCGAAGAAGCTCCCACCTCGACGAGAGGTAGACCACGCAATCGAGCTGGAACAAGGCGCGAAACCACCAGCCTTGGCGCCCTACCGCATGGCGCCACCCGAACTTGAGGAGTTGCGGAGACAACTCAAAGACTTGCTGGACGCAGGCTACATCCGTCCCTCAAAAGCCCCATTCGGTGCACCGGTCCTCTTCCAAAAGAAAAAGGATGGATCGTTACGGATGTGCATCGACTATAGAGCGCTCAACAAGATCACCATCAAGAACAAGTATCTGATTCCCTTGATTGCGGACTTGTTCGACCAGCTTGGCAAAGCGCGGTACTTCACCAAACTCGACTTGCGCTCCGGGTACTATCAAGTGCGCATCGCCAAGGGAGATGAACCGAAGACAGCGTGCACAACAAGGTACGGGTCTTTCGAATTCCTTGTGATGCCTTTTGGCCTTACTAATGCACCCGCCACATTTTGCACACTCATGAACAAGGTACTCCAACCATTCCTCGACCGCTTTGTGGTCGTGTACTTGGATGACATAGTGGTGTATAGCACCACGCTTGAGGATCATGCCCAACATTTGCGACAAGTCCTCCAAGTACTCCGAGACAACGAGCTCTTCCTCAAGTTAGAGAAATGCTCGTTTGCCCAACAAGAGGTGGAGTTCCTTGGTCACAAGATTGCGGGTGGGAAGATTATGATGGAGAACACCAAAGTAAAGGCCATCCTTGAATGGGAACCTCCCTCGAAGGTGCCCGAGCTTCGCTCATTCCTTGGGTTGGTGAACTACTACCGCCGCTTCATCAAGGGCTATTCGGCCAAGGCGGCACCCTTGACGGATATGCTCAAGAAAAACATAACGTGGCACTGGTCCAAAGAATGCCAACATGCATTTGATGAATTGAAGAAGGCAATTTCGGAGGAACCCGTCCTTGCACTTCCAGACCACACAAAGCCCTTCGAAGTCCAAACGGATGCCTCGGATTTCGCCATAGGAGGAGTCCTCATGCAAGAAGGCTACCCTATAGCGTTCGAGAGTCGCAAGCTAAATGATACAGAACGCCGCTACACGGTACAAGAAAAGGAGATGACAGCCATCATCCATTGCCTAAGAGTGTGGCGACATTACTTGCTTGGCTCACACTTCACGATCATGACGGATAACGTAGCGACAAGCTACTTCCAAACACAAAAGAAGTTGAGTCCGAAGCAAGCAAGGTGGCAAGATTTCCTAGCGGAATTCGACTATCGGCTTGAGTACAAACCGGGTAAAGCCAATGTCGTTGCGGATGCTCTAAGCCGCAAGACAGAATTGGCCACACTTAGCATGAGCCAACCGAAGTCCGACCTTGTCTCACGCATCAAGGAAGGCCTCCAACAAGATCCGCTAGCAAAGGATTTGCTGGAGAAGGTGCTCGAGGGAAAGACAAGGCGATTTTGGCAAGAGGAAGGCATCCTCCTCACCAAGGGAGATCGGCTGTTCGTGCCTAGGTGGGGAAACTTGCGGAAGGAAGTTATCAAGGAATGCCACGACTCTAAGTGGGCTGGTCACCCAGGAATCGAGCGCACCATCGCACTAGTCCAAGCCTCGTATTTTTGGCCGCACATGAGGGACGACATCGAGGCATATGTGCGAACTTGTCTTGTATGCCAACAAGACAAGGTGGATCATCAACTTCTAGCGGGATTATTGGAGCCGTTACCACTAGCAACAAGGCCATGGGAAAGTATCTCCATGGACTTTATCACATCGCTGCCCAAGTCCGAAGGTTGCGGAAGCATCATGGTCGTTGTCGACCGATACAGCAAGTATGCCACATTCATTGCCGCACCCGCCGATTGCAAAGCGGACGAGGCAGCCCGCCTATTTGTCAAGCATATTGTGAAGCTTTGGGGAGTTCCAAGGAGCATTGTGAGCGACCGAGACCCTCGGTTCACTGGGCGTTTTTGGACGGAACTCTTCAAGATGTTGGGGACTGATCTCAAGTTCTCGACAAGCTTCCACCCACAAACGGATGGGCAGACCGAGCGCATTAATGGCCTCCTCGAGATGTACTTAAGGCATTATGTGAGCGCTCATCAGCGAGATTGGGCGAAGCTACTCGACATCGCCCAATTTTCTTATAACTTGCAGCGAAGTGAGGCTACGGGCAAGAGTCCATTCGAGATCGTCATGGGATTCCAGCCCATGACCCCTAACGCCATAGCCTCTACTTACGGAGGGAAAAGCCCCGCGGCACACAAGCTCGCCCGCGAATGGCATGAGGAAGCGGACATCACGCGAGCATACCTCGACAAAGCCGCGAGGAAAATGAAGAAATGGGCGGATACGAGGAGACGGCATGTTGAGTACAAGGAAGGAGATCAAGTCATGATCAAGCTCCTACCCCAACAATTCAAGACATTGCGGAAAGTCCACAAGGGGTTAGTGAGGCGCTACGAGGGACCCTTCCGAGTTGTTCGACGTGTGGGCAACGTCTCGTATCAACTCCAACTTCCGCCAAGACTCAAGATCCATCCGGTCTTCCATGTGAGTCTTCTCAAGCCATACCACGAAGACATGGGAGACCCACGTCGCGGAGAATCGAGGCGCGCG
Source organism: Citrus glauca (assembly GCA_029633175.1). Taxonomy (NCBI): domain Eukaryota; kingdom Viridiplantae; phylum Streptophyta; class Magnoliopsida; order Sapindales; family Rutaceae; genus Citrus; species Citrus glauca. The sequence continues at coordinate 41,754,562 of JAQOOD010000003.1, read as the reverse complement.
CCAACCGCCGTTGTCACCGCGTTCGACAAAGATGTGGACTACATCATTGCGGACCAAGTGGTTTCGAGGAGGGGCGTGCCAGCACATAGCGAGTACTTGGTGAAGTGGAAAAACCTCCCCGAGAGCGAAGCCACATGGGAACGTGAAGAAGATTTGTGGCAATTCGCTGAACACATCCAGAATTTCAAGCATGACAACGCGACGAGGACGCCGCGAGCTTAGGTGGGGGAGGATGTTGCGGACCGCCCAATTCGCTAGCCCAATTGCCCACAATTTTGGGCTAGAGAGCCAAACACAAGGCCAAGAGTGCTAGCTTGGCCCAATTCCGGAATATTCTAGGCAACTCTAGCACAAATGACATGTAAATACTCTAGAATTCTCTATACAATTCCAGCACATGTAAATAGCTAGGATATTGTAGAATTCTCTAGAATCTCTAGAGCTTGGCAAGCCTCCCCTATAAATATGGGATGGCATTTGGCATTTGTATCCAACAAACACACAACAAGCATTGTATTCTCTCTTTGTGCAATACAAATTCTCTTTTGGCTCAATTGCTCTCTTCTCTAGTTCGAGAAGCTTTAGGCTTACTTAGCAACATTCGGCAAGTTGTCTAAGTGCCGCACGGGTTAGCTGCGCAAAATACTCATCCCGTGACACTATGCTCCGAGGCAATCTCTTCCATCAATAGCTGGCTGGGTATCTCATTGATTCACCATCCCTCGAGGCGAGGGGCAATAAGGAGCCAAAACCATGGGTCTAGAATTAAAAAATCTCCCCATCCGATTCAGTGGAAGCTACAAAGCAACCTTCTGACTCTGCATCCCCAGCGGAGCCGAAGGATCAAATTCATTGATCCGATAACAGGAGAAGGGAATAAAACCTGTTTCCCGCGATCAAAAACAAAGAAAGCCGCAGATACCTCTCCCTCTTCTCTTATTGTATTGTTCCAGCGAGTGAAGCATCTCATCTCTGGATCAGTAAACAGAGAAAGGATGTACTCACCATCGGTTCGCGTGCCATCACCACTCTCTTTCTCTCTCACTACTGCATATGCTAGTGCTCTCTCAGTGTGAGTGGATCTAGAGAGATATCCATCCTCCCTCACTCATGACTATTGCACAGCTCAAGCTCATCCTACCTCAAATTTTGCCCTGTTCTCTGTTTTTATTTCTCTCTCTCTCTCACCCTTTCCTGTCTTCTGCAAGTCGTAATTAAATGTTGAATTATATGGAATTAATGCTTCATAAATCTGCCTGCGCTGGCCTTTTTTTTTTTTTTTGTGAGGTCGAATTGATGCTGTTGTTAATTTTGTAACAAGCTTCGATGTCCCGTTACGAACAATAGCATCACACTCTTCTGACATAGCTTGACGCCAGTGAGAATTTTTGATAGCTTGTGTCACAGTTGTAGGTTCATCTATAATGGCTGAAATAAATGATAGCTTGTGAAACTTATTTTTAGCTCGGGTAGTCATATCATGATGATTTGTGGGGCAATGATCTAGTGGAGTTTGGGAAGATGATTGAACAGGAAGTGAAGATCAGAGTTGTTGATATTTGCAAATGGAGATCCCCATATTTGCAAATGGAGACATTTAACAAATCACCAACATGCTTCATCCGGTCCACGAAATTCTGCAACTGATTCAAATCTGGAACCCGAACCAGAGTCGGAGGTATATCTTGAGCCATATCTAAAGCAGTTTGAAGTTCAAGACCTTGAGCCCTTGACAAAGGTTTTGAAATTGGAGCATCATCGATTACTGCAGACTTGTACTCCTCGGTTTCAAAGGTAAGGAAAGGCATTGCTTGAGAACAATTTGGAGGCAGCTTCTTCACCAATTTTATTTGGAGGATGACTCTACTTCGAACAGCACACTGAAGAAGTGATAGGAGTGTGAGATCAATAACATAAAATTGATTAAATTAATAATTACACATGAACATAGATGTATATGCGTTCCAATTTCCAAAGTGCTCAAAGCACATTTCTCACCAAACTTTCCTCTGAATTTCCCGTAGCTGACTCCTTTGTTTGCGTTTTTGGAAATTTTTAGGAACTTTTTCTATTTAGTATATTGTACATTTTTCTTTTCAGGTGAGATTAATTTAACTCAAATTAGAAAATCTTATCCTTTTTTAATATTATTTAAATAAAATCTGTCTATCTTTCATTTTATTTGTCTACTTTCTACCCATTAATTAAGGCTTTTCGATTTCTTTTTGCCTAAGTTTTTCATTGACTATCTTTCAATAAAGCATAAAAATTTCTGAGTCATTTATCGGATAGTTAGATGATCATATTTCAAAATATCAACAATAAGTTGCTCTTAAATATTTCATTAATAGTTGAAGAATTGTGATCAGTGTGGACATCTACATAAAAATTATATTGAAACACAGCTAAAAGATAAAAAAATAAAGTAAAATAAATAGCACAAACATACAACCATAGGTTAAACACAAAGAAAAAACACGAACCAATACACTAAAATGTTTTAGATGTCGTTAGTTTTCAGTTTCATTACTTAAGTCCCACGTGCATAAGTCACGTGACTGAGGTCAAAAAAATGATTGCGACATTAAAGTTCGATGTACGGAGAGGGGTAATTAAGGAGTGGAGCTATTGACACCCTTACATTAATCTTAAAAAACCTCACTTTAAATAAAATTAAAATTAAGAACAATTGAAAATTAAACACTTATAGATTTTTTTTACAGTAAATTACTTAATTCATAATCAATCCTTTTTTTAAAAAAAATTATATGTTACGTCTTATCTAACTAAAATAAATTGTATAAATTTAGAATAATCTATTATTCTCTTTTGATTTCTTATTGATAAATATTTTTATACTTAAAATTGCTTTGAAATATGTGTTATTTCATCCAATAATTAACACAAAAAAAATTCACCCATATAACTTTTTAATTTTTGTGTAGGGTAATAATAAAATTGAAAATAATTAAAAAAGTAGCACAATAATGAGTTTTTACAATAAAACAAATCAAATGAAAATTGAAAATTTAGAAAAGTGTATCTAAAAAAAGGGGCATTTTCAAAAATAAAATGAATATAATTAAAAAGGGGATTTTATGAGGGGATTAGAGGGGTGCCAATAGTCCAACTCTTATATTTAAAGCTACTTTGACTTTGTATTTCCGATGATATATTTATTAGGTAATTTTTAATTTAGTCATTATTTGTAGAAAAGTTTTCTGAGACTAGAAGTTTATAAAATGAATCAATTAAACCCCTCTAAGTATAAATTTATGTCATTCAAGTCTTTAACTTAATTTCTTCATTAAAATTATTAACAACATCGAGGACATTTTAGTTAAAAAAACAATTAAGCACCTTCTCATTCTTTATTTTTGACAGCTGACAATAGTTTAAAATAAATTCAAGTAATGCAAATTAATGTTCTTTAAAAAAAAGGTTAGTTAATGTGCAGGCAAGCAATATCACTTCATCAACTGCACAGGTCTGATTTCTTTTGATACAAGTGGATTTCTTTTATATATATTCATTATGTTATCAAATGAATTAATAAATTGATGATCCTAGTGATGTGTAGGCAACCAATAGGACATCACTAGTTATACATGTTTGATTTGACTGTGAAATCCTATAGATTAATTGCTTTTAATAAAAAGAAATTGAAGTCTTTTTTTTTTTTTTTCATTTCTGGACGGCATGGAATTAGCCCACAATCTCAATAAGTAGATGTCAATGAACAAGCAATTGACAATAATTCTGAACATGTGAATTAGACTTCAATCAATGTCGCTCAGCCTGTGGGACAACATACACAAATTTTATGGGCTGTACCTCAACCTCAAAATAAACAACCTATGTTTTCGACAAGGAGTATAATAGTACAATATTTGCCTTGGGCTGGCATTTAATTCTCCATCATCGAATCTAGAAGACAATTAGCTATTTCTTGTACTTGAATTTCAGTTTACCTTAATGTTGTCAAGGTGTTTATTAGTTTCAATTTAATTGACTTTCATACTTTTAGTTTCATTTTTAAACCGAATGTTATTGTGGTTTTTTCTAATATTATATTCAATACATGTTATTTAGTTTAACAATCATCATATATCTTATAGACGTGATGGAATTATATGGATAGGAAATTACATTTTCATGTGTAATTCCAAGAGTTATGATGGTTATGTTTTTTAATGGTGCTCTCTATATTTGAATTAGTTTAAAAAAACTGACTAAAGATTTTGTTTAAATTGTTGCAGAGTTTTGTTTCCGGTTGCTCAAATTGGTAAAATAGGCTGCTAGACTCGAAAAAAGAAATAATGCCTAAAGGTAAAATTGTACTTAAAATCACTAATATGATATATATGGGAATATAATTATCTTTTTATGTTTAAATTAACGTTTTCACTAACTTTTATGACGAAAGAATTAGCTGAAAAATCTGAAAGACGTCAATTTGTATTTAAAAAGGTTTAATTGATTTATTTTATAAAATTTTGGTCTTTGAATTTTTTTTCTATAAATAATAAGGACTCAATTAAAGATCACCCTATTTATTATTGGCTGTTTTAAAAAACAAAAGAGATGACTAGAGTTGATCACTTTAACTCTAACGTGGGTCATATTGGTTGTTCCTATAATGGCATGTCGAATTTGGGATGACTATTACGTTGAGGACTTGAGGTGGAATTTCTTTCGGCTAAAAAAAAAAAAAGTATGCGGCCAAAATTTTGCTTAAAAATTGGCTACCATTAACTTCTACCGTTAATAGACAAAGGACCATCTCACCTCTGACCATAAACTTCTACCGTTAAATCTGCTGCTATATTTAACTAGTTTTGACCCATGCAATGATTTTTTCTTATAAGTTGTGTCATGTGTGGAAGCTCTTTTCTAAAAATAAAAGGGTAAATTTTTTTTTTTTTTTGGGTAAGAGATGGAAATGGTTTTCTAAAAGCAAAGAGATGAACTTGTTCTTTTCTTAAAAGTCTCGGGGCTATAAGTCTCTTAACCTAAAGTTATAATTATAATTACACTAATAATACAATAAATTTTTTATAGATAAATATTTAAGAAATTAATAACTTTGGGTAAATAACAAACTTCCGCCCCAACTTGCACCATATTAAATTAATAATTTCATTTAATGCATATGATAATATTTTTTTTAAAAAAATTCATTAAGGCCCAATGAAAATATAAATTAATAATTAATTAAATATAAAAATTAATAACTACTAAAATATAAATTTATAACATTAAAGAATTTTGTTTTTCGTACAACTTCAATCATCTAAATTAAAATCTTTGCAAATATATGCATATAGAGTTGTTTGCTTTTTTTTTTAATTCCTAAATTGAATTCAATCTCCTCTCTTAATTTTTCCTTTTATTGTAGAGCATGCGCCACATTTAGTAATATATAATATTTTTTTTCTTCATGTTTTAGAAAGTAGTTATTTAAGATTATTATTGCTTGAAAGACCTCTTTTGCAGAAACATTTGATAAAACACAATTATTATTTGAATCATGATTGTCATCAGCAGAGTTATCCAATACTCTTTTTATAATATGTTGAATCAGTGAGTGATTCCCTCACTACATCTATGGTATTATGAATAGTAGTAATCAGAGGAGATATTATTGACATGAGGAAGTACGATTTGTGTTTATTTATAAGTAAAAATATTGATAAAACTCTTCCTAAAAACAAAATAAAAAATTTTGTTTCTAAATTAATAAATATTCATTGATCAATAAATTATTAAAATTTATAAAATAAATAACTTATCTAAAATAATATTTTTTCTTAGTCCTAGCAATATTATTTTGTAGAGGTTTTTTTAGTAATAACAATAATATAATAATAATAATTATTACGATTATATATAATAATTAATTATAATATTTACTATTATGATAGTTATCATTATAATTATTATTTATTATTATCAATTATCACTATCATTGTTATTAGTTCTTTTACTATTTATTATTATTGTTATCATAGTAGTAATTTATTATGTAGCTATTATTATTACTATTAATTTTTTAATTTTATAAAAGGGGCAAATTTCAAATTTTAAAAACTGTGAGAAGAATTTCATTATTTCCATTAGTTTTCATTCTCACATAAAGAAATACGATCAATTATTCACATTTCCCTATCCCACAAGTGAATACTGTAAATTATTATTTTTTTAAAGAAAAATATCAAAACCGCATGGGTCCCAGCATAAGCCTTCTTACCTACCTGCTCCCTGTCGGAAAAAAAAAGTCAACTTTTAGGGCATGTTTTTATTAATAAAAAAACAAAACAAAACAAAACGTAGAAGTAGGAGCAAGCAGGCCGCGTGCCAAACCTTGTGGGTACCACCGTACGACTGTTAACCTCCCTCCCTGCTTTCCCTCTGGGCTTGTCCTTAAAATTAAAGTGCAGCATGCAGCCATGGTGGTAAAATTAAAGTTCCCCAAGGATAAAAAGGAGATTTTAATAGTCTCGTAGTCACTTTTCTCGGTGTAAAGTAGATTATCTCCGTTTCGTTTGGGAGAGACGCAGCAGGAGAAATGGTAAAAACCGTAAGATTTGGATTAGTATGTGGAATTGGAGGAGGAGGAGAAGGAGCAAGTAGCAGCAGGTTTCCGAAGAGACAAAGGAGCAGTCAACAAGATCTTGATGAGTCTGAATATTCTGAAGAAGTAGTAGAAGAAGAATTTCCTACTGTACAACGTCAAGCGCGTTCACAAGAAACTAGTGCTGCTGATAAAGGCGGTGGCAGCAAAGGAAACAAGACGGCTGATCCTGGGAAACGTAGTAACAATGGGCTGGTTTCTGTGACACTAAACGATCCAGAGGTTCTTGATTGCCCCGTTTGCTATGAGCCTTTGACTATTCCTGTCTATCAGGTATGTTTCCTCTTGAAAGTTCTTTCCTTTATGAAGAATTGAAGATAATGTCAGTTGGTTATGCTTGGTATGCATGAAATGAAGCTGATTTTCATTCGTCCCTTTGATTTTTTGGGGTTTTCAATTTTATTGTGGTGTTTCTTCTTGTGCTTTGAATTTTTCTAGCGAGTGCGACAGCCCCTCTTTCGTTCAACTGTTGCCATCCGTGATTAATATAGAATTCTATGTCTTCCTTTTGCCCCCCCCCCCCCTTCCAGTGCCAACGATTTTGAAATATTAATTGATTCCCACTGGTGGAGATAACGTTATTCGGAGCAGACTCAACAATTTTTTTTTTGGAAGATTAACAACTTTATTAATTATTCTTCGTACATAAATTTTTAGCCTGGATTAGATTTATTTCAATGGAATCAGCTTTTCATTGAAGAAAATAAAGATTGACGCGGGGGCGGGGCCAACCAACATGAGGTTCAAAAAGTTTACTCTTCATGCAGAAACTTTTAGCCGTCGGATTAAGTTTACTATACATAGATATTCGGTCGTTGGATTAGGTCTATTTCAATTGCGTCAGACATAATTAGCTTTTAATTAAAGAGAATAGAGAGTGTGACGCCGGGACCACCAATTTTCTTTCCTGACTTTTGTCTAAAAATTATTGTTAAGAGCTTATCTCAACACATTGACCTGAATCTAATCAGAGGGCTAAAAATTTGTGACTACGTAAACAAGGAGGCACCCAAAGTTCCATTAAGATCAATTGGAAAGAAAGTGAGTGAGCATAATCACAGAGAGAAAAACTAAACACACAATATCGCTTAGTTTTCCATATAATACCTTGTTGATTTTTTCTAGTTATACCTTTACTTGCAACCCCCCACAAAAAATAAAAAATAAAAAGAAAAGAAAAAAGACACGCACACAAACACACACAACCGATTCCTTTCTATTTCAGTTTTCTGTAGATTTTTTCTACCAACATTTTTTCATAGTCATTTTCTGTCAATTCTTGTCGTCCTTCCCCCCAAAAAAAAATGTCGATCGTTGGAGAAACCATTCTAACTGTCACCACTGAGGTGTTGGTTGAAAAGTTGATATCAGATGTGATTCAGCTGTTCGCACGCCAAGAACAGATCCAAGCTGCTCTTAAGGATTGGAAGAAGAAACTGGGGATGATCAGGGTGGTGCTCGACTTTTTTAAAAAGAAAAAAAGTTGTCTTCCACGTCAGTGAAGACGAGGCTGGGCGGACTTGACAACTAAGCTTGTGACGTGGAAGACATATTGGATGAGTTTGCAGCTGAGGCTTTGCCGAGGAAGTTGGTTTTTGAACCAGCCGATCTTGTTCAACCTCGTGCAAGTAAGTTGTGGAAGCTCGTTCCTGCCTGCTGCACTAAATTCAGTCTGCAAAATGTGAGGTTTGTCGTTGTCAAACAGAATCAAGTTATATTATTATTATTGTGATCCTTATGAGCTTGGAAAATGGGCAAGCCTTTCTGGAGTTTGATCGTCATTTATATGTCAGAGGAAGAGTTTTGGGTTTGATTCTGATTTGTAATTTTTGTCAGTTTATTGAATTTTTTTAGTTGTATAAAAGCAGAATGTAAAGGTATAAAAATTCAGTGATGCTGCAATGTCTGTGCTTTTGAGAAAGAAGAATTCAATATCTTTTCTATGCAATTGGATTTTCCACTGCTTGTAAACTTGGGCTGTCGAATGCTCTGTGAACCTTAAGGGCTATAAAGCAATTTTCAAGACTGAAGGATTTATTAATCGAGCTCAAAAGATTGCAAGTTGGTGAGCGTTGGCATTTAAAAAATCAATTGTTATTCTCTCAATAATCACTCTCTTCTGCCGGCACCCCAAGCTCAGAAACCCGTTGTTCCGACGGACGTGTAACACTTCTATATGAAGATTGATCTCTCCTCGTGGATTGCTCCCTTTTTCGAGTGAAGGTGGTTTTCTACTTACATACGTCGGGGGTCTTATGATATCTAATGTGTGAAATTTCTTTCTCATTATACCATAAAGAAAATGTCTGTAATGATATAAAGCTCGAGTCTTAAATTATCTTAAATTTACATTTAAATTTATTGTTACAACTCGCAGTCAATATGTAGCGTCCATGATGGGGACTGGTTCTACTGGTTACAAATTGAAGAAGCTGACAAATCAAGATTGCCTGCGTGTGTTTGCTCAACACTCCTTGGGGACAACAGGTTTCAGCCGGCACCAACAGTTGAAAGAAATCGGTGAGGAAATAGCGAAGAAGTGCTGTGGTTTGCCCCTCGCAGCGAAAACCCTTGGCGGCCTCTTGCATGGCAAAAACAGCCCTCATGACTGGCTAAAGGTGCTGAATAACAAGATCTGGGATCTATCTGAGGAAGGAGATGATATTATGCGTGCTCTTGAAGAAAGTTACCATTATCTTCCTGCACATTTAAAGCGATGCTTCACGCTTTGTTTCTTGTTTCCAAAGGACTATGAATTTGATGAGTGGGAGATAGTCTTGCTCTGGATGGCTGAGAGTTTGTTGCCACCAGATACGAGTGAGGTGAAGATGGAGGAGTCAGGCCACTATTATTTTCAAGAGCTGCTGGCAAAGTCGTTCTTTGAACAATCAACTGCGGATACATCAAAATTTGTCATGCATGACCTCCTTAATGATCTTGCACAATGGGCTGCAGGACAAATGTATTTTAGAATGGAGGATACGTTGGATGGTAATAAGCGACAGAAGTTTCCCAAACATCTTCGTCATTTTTCGTACAACATCGGCAAGCACAATTATATTAAAAGGTTGGAGTTCCTCCCTGTTGCTGAAAATTTACGGACCTTTTTATTGATCAAGTTGACGTATAGCCATTATTTTGTGTATGAAAATATTGTCCATATGTTGCTAAAGCTACAACGTTTAAGGGTTTTATCTTTCCGTGGGTGTTGCATCTTCGAGATACCAAATTCAATAGGTGATTTGAAGCTTTTACAGCAGCTTGACCTATCGGAAACTAGAATTGAAACCTTGCTTGAATCTGTTAATAAACTTTTCCATTTGCATACACTTCTCTTACGAAAGTGTTATCGCATGAAAAAGTTGTGTGCGGATATGGGAAATTTAACCAAGCTGCGTCATCTCAATAATTCAGATGTAGATTTTTTAGAGGAAATGCCTCTAGGAATGGGTAAGTTGATTTGTCTCCAAACACTATGTAATTTTGTTGTTGGGGAAAACACTGGCTCTCGACTAGGAGATCTCAGACTGATTCAATGGAAGCTTTACCGGATGCGTTGATGCACAAAGGTAAAGCACCGCTTGAAAAGTTAATCATTTCTGGTTGTCATACTCTGTTATACATCGCCAGGGCCCAGCTACCTCCTAGTCTTAAGAAGCTGAGGGTCTACTATTGCAACAGTCTTAGGACTTTGGTAGAGGAAGATCAAATTTCGGACATCAATAGTTGCGGTGGGTACACCTCTGTTCTTGAGCAGTTACAGATTATTCATTGTCCATCTCTGACATCCTTATGGTCAAAAAGCGAGCTACCCGCCACGCTTGAAAATATTTATGTTGATCGTTGCTCGTTGCTCGTCGCTCGAAGCTTACTTTCTTGTCATTGAGAGGCAATCTATCGAAGGCTCTTAAGCACCTTTATATTGTTAGTTGCTCAAACCTGGAGTCAATAGCAGAAGGGTTGGACGACAACACATCTCTTGAAACTATGGAAATTTTTATTTGTCAAAATCTGAAAGTTTTATCCGATAACTTGCACAAGGCCCGCCATCTTCAACTATTGAGGATAAATGAATGTCCAAATCTTGTTTCCTTTCCAGAAGGAGGGCTGGTGCCTTTTAGGAAACTGACTACGCTTGAGATATTTAATTGTGAGAAACTGAAGGCCCTCCCCAACGGCCTGCGCAATCTCACATCTCTTCAATACTTATTAATACAAGATTGTCCAAGCATAGGATCTTTCACTGCAAATTGCTTTCCCACCAACGTTGCTTCATTTGACTATGAGAAGATTTATAGGCCATTGATATTGGAGCGTGGCCCGGGATTGCACAGATTCACCTCTCTTAGACAACTCACGCTATTTGGAGGAGAATGTTGCGGCGTGGTGTCATTTCCACTGGAGAAAGCTTCAGGAAAGGCACTTCCTGCCTCTCTAAAGCATCTGTCAATTTGGAGTTTTCCTAATTTGGAACGCATATCCTCAATTGAAAACCTCACTTCATTTGAATCTCTTCAGCTCTTTTGTTGTCCAAAGCTCCAGGAGTTTCCAGACAATGGCCTGCCTACCTCACTTTTGAGACTAGAAATCTATGGATGTACGTTGATTGAAGAAAGGTTCGAGAAGGATAAAGGACAATATTGGTCCTTGATAGCCGATATACCTTGTGTACGGATAGATTGCCATTGTGTGATAGATCCCAAAGCACAGAGACAACTGTATCCTGTTTAAATTCACAAAATCCAATCCCAGGTATGTGTAGTTAATAAATATCCAACCAATTACAATTACGTTTTAATTATATTTCTTTCTTTTTTAAAAAATTAAATCTCGTGGATCCAAACAAGTGATTACACAATTCCCCACTCATCCGCTCGTTTCTTTCCATATCAACTTATCAAGGTAATTTTTTTTTTCTTTTCATGGTGAGAAATACTTTTATTTATTATTCTTATTTTGTTTCTTTTCTTGACAATTGACATAGCCGAGCTACATCTAAGTCCTTTTCCTTTGTGATGCGGACCACTAATGGTTGGTAGTCAACTATTGCATGGTAAGATGATTTGAAACTTCTTTTAAAACTTCTGTGTCATCTAGCTTAGAGAACTTGACGGTCCACCAAGAGTCTGGAGTCACCTGTTGCATCTCAAGTTGATTTGGTATTTGTTATTTTTAATGAGGAAATACTTTGCTAGAACTTTCAGATTGAACATTGCAGGTAGGATTATTATTCAAGTCATGACCTTGGAGAATTTGTTGCAGTTGAATTTTTTTTGGGGGGGGGGGGGGAGATAATTGTTAGAAAATTGGTGGTGAAAGCAGACACGTAGCTAAAGTAAAATTGTAATAAAATAAAGAACAAGTGTAAAAGAGGACACCAGAAATTACGTGGTTCGGCTTTTAGCTACGTCCACGGGCGAAAACAGAAGGAAATATTTTACTAGTGAAAAGGAGTTACAAGTATTGTAGTATTTTAGCTCACTTCCCAAAACCCCAATACACCCAAACTCTCTAAATCACTGTAACAAGGACTTATTAATTCAAGCCCACAAAACTTTCTCTCAACTCTCTAATTCTCTCTAGGGAATTGCTTGGAATTGGAATTGGATGCTAAATGCATTCGGAACTCTCCCTTTTATAGCAAAAACCATGGCTATTTAAATAATTTTTTTTTCTTTTGTTCTTGGTCAAAGCCGCGTAATTCATTTGGGCTGCTGTTCTTTTGGCTGATGTCAAAGCCAATTGAAGTTGGCTTTGACAGCCTTGTTGCTGAATTCTTCTCTTGCATTCAAAAGTTGTGTGCTTCTAGATGAAGAGTTTCTAGAAGCCACGGTTTTATACATTCTCCCACTTGGAGATTAGATTGAGGATCAATCAATCTCCACACCATCCTTTCTGCTTCGCCATAAACATGTTGCCTATGTTTCTACTAGGCCACAAGAGGATCTACTCCAGATAAACTTGTCAATATTTATCGGCTTGGTCAAAACATCTGCTAGGTTCTCCTTCGTATGGATTTTCTGTAAATCCACACTTCCGTCTTCCACTATTTCTCGAACGAAGTGATACTGAACTCCTATGTGCTTTGTCCTTGAATGAAAGGTTGGATTCCTTGCAATATGCAAGGCACTCTGACTGTCACAAAACACAGAAATTTTCTCTTGTTTGTGCCCGAGCTCCTCCAATAACCTTTGTATCCAAATAGCTTCCTTGCAAGCTTGTGTAGCTGCCATGTATTCTGCTTTTGTTGTAGATAAAGCCACAACGGTCTGCAGTTTTGAAACCCAGCTTACAGTTGCTCCCGCAAGTGTAAACACATAACCAGTAGTAGATTTCCTTTTATCAAGGTCTCCTGCAAAATCTGAATCCACATAGCCCCTGACAGTAAACTCTAATCCTCCATAACATAATGCAACATCTGAGGTTCCTCTGATGTATCTCAAAATCCTCTTTACAGCTATCCAATGCTCTCCACCAGGATTCGCCATGTATCGACTGACTGCTCCCATTGCTTGTGCAATGTCCGGTCTTGTACATATCATAGCGAACATCAAATTTCCCACTGCTGATGCATACGGTACTCGAGACATCTCCTTCCTCTCCGCTTCATTGCTAGGACACATACTTGAGGATAATTTGAAATTAACAGGAAGTGGGGTAGAAATTGACTTACACTCTTGCATGTTGAAGCGTCGCAAGATTTTCTTCAAGTAATTCTTCTGTGAAAGCCAAATCTTCCTGTTATTTCTGTCTCGGTGAATTTGCATCCCTAGAATCTTGTTTGCTGATCCCAAATCCTTCATTTCAAACTCCTTAGCCAACTGTGCCTTCAATTCTTGGATTCGATCTTTGTTGGGGCCTGCTACCAACATGTCATCCACATACAACAACAAAATAATGAAATCATTATCTTCAAACCTCTTGTAATATGCACAATGGTCTGAACTGAGTCTGTTGTATCCAAGGCTCATAATGAAGGAATCAAATCTCTTATACCAACACCTCGGCGCCTATTTGAGACCGTATAGAGATTTGTTCAACCTGCAAACCAAGTTCTCCTTTCCTGTTTCTGCAAAACCTTCTTGTTGGAGCATATATATTTCTTCTTCAAGTTCTCCATGAAGAAATGCAGTTTTCACATCTAACTGCTCTAGATGTAGGTCAAATGTAGCACACATTGCTAAGACTACTCTGACTGTCGTGAGTCGAACCACCAGAGAAGATATCTCATTGAAGTCAATACCTTCTTTCTGAGCATATCCTTTCACCACCAATCTCGCACGATACCGTTCCACTTGGTCATTGCCATTACGTTTGATCTTGTAGACCCATTTGTTTCCAATGGCTTTTCTTCCACGTGGCAGTGGTACAAGTTCCCATGTCTTGTTTTTGTGTAGAGCTTCAATTTCTTCCTGCATTGCTGTCATCCACAAAGTAACATCTGAGCTGTTTAAAGCTTCATGGAAAGTTGAAGGCTCTCCATCCTCTGTTAGAAGACAGTATGCAACGTTGATCTCTATGACATACTCCGAGTGCCACGTTGGCGGTCGTCTCTCCCGAGTTGACTGACGAACTTCTGGAACCTCGGACTTGACTGGTTCTTGTCCCTCGTGCTCTGGTGCTGCTTCAGAAGAATCTGAATCTTCTGGATTATTTTCCACATATACCGGTACAGTCTCTAACTTTTCTTTTACAGTGCTATCATCCTCATCTTTCCTTTGCAGTTGATCTTCTAAAAAGATAACATCTCTGCTGATGACGATCTTATGGGCAGTGGAGTCCCACAGACGATACCCCTTTACTCCATCAGCATACCCCAAGAAGATACATCTTCTAGATTTTGGATCCAGCTTTGTTCTTTCTTGAGCGTTGTACATCACGTACACAGGACATCCAAATGCATGAAGGTAGGAATAATCAGCTGGCTTTCCAGTCCACATCTCCATCGCCGTCTTCAACCCAATAGCTGTAGATGGCGACCGATTTACTATATAACAGGCAGTTTTGGCCGCTTCTGCCCAAAATGAATTGGGTAGACCAGCAGTCCTCAACATAGCTCTTATTCTTTCTGTAAGAATTCTGTTCATCCGCTCCGCCACTCCGTTTTGTTAAGGAGTGTATGCCACCGTGAACTGCCTCTGAATACCTTCTTGCTTACAGAAGGTAAGAAACTCGCCGTCTGTATACTCTCCACCATTATCCGTCCTCAAGCACTTGATCTTTTTACCAGATTCAAGTTCCACCTGCGCTTTGTATTCTTTAAACACTATAAATACATCTGACTTTTTCTTAATGGGATACACCCAACATCTTCTGGAATAATCATCAATGAAAGTCACCATGTACTTTGCACCTCCCATAGATATATCCGGTGATTCCCAAACATCAGAATGAATCAAGTCTAAAATGCATTTACTTCTAGCAATAGATCTACTGAATTTTAATCTATGCTGCTTACTTATAACACAATGCTCGCAAAATGGTAAACTTACCGATTTGAGCCCCGGAAGCAATTTTCGCTCAGAGAGAATCTTCAAGCCTTGTTCCGACATGTGGCCAAGTTTGAGATGCCACATCATCGTTGACTCTTCTCCATTTGATGCGACACACGCGTCAGCCTCTAGTAGTGTTTCTCCTTTAAGCATGAATAGATTAGCACCGATCTTTTCTGCTTTCATCAATACAAGCACGCCTTTAACGATCTTCATAATTCCATTCTCCACATGAGTTTTGTACCCATGATTATCCATTTGCCCCAAAGACAATAGATTTTTCTTCAGGCCATTGACATGTCGTACCTCCCCAATTGTGCGAATTGTACCATCAAACATTTTTATTTTAATAGTACCAATACCAGCGATCTCCAAGGCATGATCATTACCCATATATACAGATCCTCCTGAGATAGGTTCATATGTGTGGAACCATTCTCTCCGAGAGGTCATGTGCCAGGTAGCTCCTGAGTCTATAAGCCAGACATCAGATAGTCGTTTTCTGCCTTCTGAAATAGTTGTTGCCTCGCTGTACAGAATTTTGCCGTCATCTGAGGTACTTGCTACACACCTCTGAGCATTTGATGACTCAGGTTCTTTGCCCTCTTTTCTCTTACTCCAACACTCTTTCTTGACGTGCCCTTTCTTGCCACAGTTGTAGCATTTCACATTCTTCTTACTTCTGGATTTTGATCTACCATGATTTTGACTCCCACTGGGGCCACGTTCCGTTGATCTCCCTCTCGTCACCGATAGTGCCTCCGCTTGCTGCGAACTTGCTTGTCTGTTTTCCTTATTTTTCCGCCTGCTCTCCTCATTTAATACGGAGGCTGCAACATCGTCGAAAACTAGACTGTCCACTGGATTGTTGTTCATCATGTTGATGATGAGTTGATTATACGAATCTGGTAGACTTTGAAGTAGAAGTTCTGCACGTTCATTCTCCTCTATATTATGACCCAACGTTGTGAGTTGTGAAAATAGAGTCTTCAAGGTGTTGATGTGGTCGGTCACCATTGTAGATTCCGCCATTCGAAGAGTATAGAGTTTTCTCTTCAAGAAGATTTTGTTGTGTAGTGACTTGGCCTCGTATAATTTTGTGAGAGTATCCCATATTTCCTTCGCCGTGTTTTTCTCTGCCACACTGGATAATACTCCATCTGCAAGTGCCAAGTGTAGATCAGAAATGGTATTGCCATCTACCTCGTTCCACATGTCATCAGTTATCTCCATGGGCCTTTCTCCAATTGCTGCCAAGCAATTATTTTTCCTCAATACAGCTTTCATCTTCATTTTCCACAACGAAAAATTATTTCCGTTAAACTTCTCAATTTCATACTTTGCCGCCATTTTGTTGATAAATACCGCACACAAACTAGTGTACTACCTTGAATAGTTGTGAGTATGTGTGAAAATGTACACCAGGAAAGTTCCCAGGAAAGACTGAAGGGGTCACAATGGTCCCACTTAAAACCCAGACTCCTTAAGCTCTTATCGCCTTTGTGATAGAACTTTCCTAGACATGTACAAAAAACCATACAGTTGCTTTACTCACACCACTATTCCCTGCTTTGCACCGCCAAATCTTGGGTCGCTCCCACCGTTTCTTGTGAACAGTACCGTATACGTGAACAGTACCGTATACGTGAATAGTGCCGTATACGCGAATAGTGCCGTATACGCGAACAGTACCACTCCCGCCGTTTCACGTGAATAGTACGTATAAGTGAATAGTAACGTATACGTGAACAATGTTGTATACGTCAATACCCCTTACGTGAACAGTACCCGACTCCAAAAAATACAACCAATAGCTCTGATACCACTGTTAGGAAATTGGTGGTGAAAGCAGACACGCAGCTAAAGTAAAATTGTAATAAAATAAAGAACAAGTGTAAAAGAGGACACCAGAAATTACGTGGTTCGGCTTTTAGCCTACGTCCACGGGCGAAAACAGAAGGAAATATTTTACTAGTGAAAAGGAGTTACAAGTATTGTAATATTTTAGCTCACTTCCCAAAATCCCAATATACCCAAACTCTCTAAATCACTGTAACAAGGACTTATTAATTAAAGCCCACAAAACTTTCTCTCAACTCTCCAATTCTCTCTAGGGAATTGCTTGGAATTGGAATTGGATGCTAAATGCATTCGGAACTCTCCCTTTTATAGCAAAAACCATGGCTATTTAAATAATTTTTTTTTCTTTTGTTCTTGGTCAAAGCCGTGTAATTCATTTGGGCTGCTGTTCTTTTGGCTGATGTCAAAGCCAATTTGAAGTTGGCTTTGACAGCCTTGTTGCTGAATTCTTCTCTTTCATTCAAAAGTTGTGTGCTTCTAGATGAAGAGTTTCTAGAAGCCACGGTTTTGCACAATAATGACAAAAATTATTAATGTTTAGGAACAACTCTTTAGGGGAGAAGCATATATATCTGGCTGGCAATTTTGGCATATTCAACTGTTGATAGCAGAATGGATGTATGGAGGGTTGACTTCAGTGACCACAATTAATTATGTCATTCTACGGTTAAATGGTTGCATTATGGAAAGCAGAGATGCGTTAGAAAATGACATGGCCTTTGTCATGCTTAATCTGTGCCTATGCAGCTATTGTATTAACTTGCTTTTTTAATTCTTGTACTATGACTGCCTGGTCCTAAGCAATATTGATGGAAATGACATCCAGCTTGAAGCTTATGTAAATCTTTCAAAATAAATTCTGAATACCCTTGGATTTGGTGTGTACAAAGTCAAAGAATCCATTTAGCTGGTCCTACAAGTTTTAGACTTTGCAGGGAGGCTTTAGATTTATAAATATGTAACAAAAAAGGTGTAGACTACATAAAAAGACATTAAAAAAAGTGTATAGAATTATTAGCTATGCTTAGATAAATTCCCGGTAATTACCTTTATAGTATTACTTTTTTTCTTCTTGTTTCTTTGAGATATTTCAAGAAATATACAATATATGCAAATGTATAACTTCTTGAAATTTTTAATTATAGGATTCTGTTGACTGGTTGGTTCTATACCTCTTTGTGGGAATGGGCGAAACATCTCGATACCTTTACCAAGATCAGTTAGTGCTCGGGTTTTGGCTATTACTGGAGCTGGCGTGTGACTGCATGATCAAGATGCATCAAACCTTCCACTGTTCTATTGGTTTGCCTTTATCATTCGGAATCCAAGTTCGATATTAACAGAGATCACATCAATAATATCCTATTTGGGTAGATGTAGGTGAAGATTTAAAATCAAATTTGAAATTGAGAGGAAAGAAAAGGAACCACAATAATTAAACAAAAAAATTCTGATGAGTTTTAATCTTGAGAGGAACAATTTTCAAATGCAAATTTAACTGCTAGAGAAATTGTAGCTTTTTATCATTAGTTAAATGGAAAAAGAATAAGAACTATCCGGCCCTTTCCTTCATGAATGTGTTGAGGTTGCTGTATTATTTAGTCAGTATTTGTAATTTTCTTCCCTGCAGTGCTCTCTGCTTCCTGAATTTGCTACCGAGTCCATATTTTTCTTTGAGCTTTTGCTTCCTATTGCTGTTACAGGTGCAAATCTGGGCAAGCAATAAGATACACCGGGAGGAAAGGTCATCAATGCGAAAATGGAATGTCCGATCCCTCATCACATCTTCTTCAGATTTGTATGGTCCAGAAAAGTTAGCTAGTGTTGAAAAATTACCTAGGCATGTAAAATTTGCTTTTAAGAATCCTGTTAGGTGCCACATTATTTGGATCACATTACGTCTTCAGAGACCTGGTTCGGCTTCTGTTAATTTCGGGAAGGACTACAGCATTTGCAGATGAACCTTCAGAACAAGATGATTCAGGATTGAGAGCTCCACTTGTGGTTACAGGTTTGTCTTTGTCAAACAGAATCAAGTTACATTATTATTGTGATCCTTATGAGCTTGGAAAATGGGCAAGCCTTTCTGGAGTTTGATCGTTATTTATATGTCAGAGAAAGAGTTTTGGGTTTGATTTTGATTTGTAATTTTTGTCAGTTTTTTTGTTGTATAAAAGCACAATGTAAAGGTATAAAAATTCATTGATGCTGTAATGTCTGTGCTTTTGAGAAAGAAGAATTCAATGTTTCCACTGCTGGTGAAACCTGAGCTGTCGAATGCTCTGTGAACCTTAAGGGCTATAAAGTAATTTTTTTAAAATTTTGCTATATACAGATATTACATTAGATATTATAATTATAATATTTACAATCGTACTAAATAATTGAGACCAACGTCATACATTAACCCACTGAAGTATTTGTTAAAATATTTTAAACCTCTCTAATATTTAAGGGGTGTCTATTCTATTCACATTTTGTTAAGGAGAGATTGTCTCCACTTAATTAGTTGATAAATGAGAAAGAATTGAAACTAGCCTTTATAATATTCTTATAGAGATTCGAATTCCTGCACTCAATATTATAAGTGTAAGGCTTCTACCATTGTATCAAAGACTCATTAGTGGCTATAAAGTAATTTTCAAGATTGAAGGATTTATTAATCAAGTTCAAAAGATTGCAAGCTGGTGAGCGTTGGCATTTAAAAATCAATTGTTATTCTCTCAATAATCTCTCTCTTCTGCCGATACCCGAAGCTCAGAAACCCGTTGTTCCGACGGACCTGTAACACTTCCAGAAGTTAGCCTTTTCTTCTATATGAAGGTTGAACTCTCCTGCAGTGTTTTCTTTTTCGAGTGAAGGTGGTTTTCTACTTACATATGTCGGGGGTCTTACGATATCTAATGTGTGAAATTTCTTTCTCATTTTACCATTAAGAAATGTCAGTAATGATTTAAAGCTCGAGTCTTAAATTATCTTAAATTAAGAATCTCTCATTACATTGTCAACCAAAAAGACACTTACATAAGAAGAATTTGTCTGTTTGATTTTATTTGTAGATCCAACATTTCTCAGAGCACCTTTCCGTATCAAATTAAAATAGTAGTAGCAAAATCATAGTGCACATTCAATTAACCAACTAATAGTCTAAGCAAAGAGAGGATTATAAGTTCACAACACCGTTACAAAGGATTCAAAATTCCGGCACGAAAAGATCAATGTACAGATATAAACAACCCGAATTGGACACAAGAAAAACTCTTCAATGGATTGTTTGCCTTCCCAATGCTATATACTGTGCAAACTGCGCACTGGCCAAGAAAATGTTTTCAATTTAGTGTACTTTCAAAATGCTTATTTTCTCATAATATTAAAAAAATAAAAAAATAAAAAAAGAATTCGTACATGTTTCATCAGCATGATTAAAATCAAAGAAGAAAGCGAGACATAATGTGTCTGACATAATAAAATTACAAAAATTTCAAAAAAAAGGTTAAAACGTGTAAACATGAAGGTATTTTCAAAAGCAAAATGGAATACATAGATAAAACATCATCTTAAACAAATCACAATCTAGAATTAGAGCATTTTCGACATACCTAAGGAAAACGAATACGTGAAAACGGGTGATTCATTTGTTAAGGAGTGTTGATTTGATCGGCTCTGCAAATTCTCTTGGGACTCGGTTCCAATTCCTCTTCATCAGCAGTTCCACTCGCGCTTGGCAAATCATCCAATTTCCAAACTTCGGTAGCAAAATTGACAGTAAAAGTAAGTAAATACTCGCTGGGATTTGCATATACTGGACATACTCCGCAACGTTTTATCTTCTGACCCTTTTGGACCTCCCATAGGTTTCGGTAACACTCATTGAAGAACTTAAGTGAGACAGTTGTATGATGGTGACCATCAGGAAAGCCAACATTCAAGCAAGGTTTAAAACCAAGTATGACATGATCTGAACCATGGGGGTCGTCAATCCAGCCCGAATGGTAACCCAGATCAACATGTTTGGTTTCAGAGAGAGTCTTTATTTCTAAGTCGGATCGACAGTCGACGTAAAAAGAACGACAACGATCAGAATAAAGTTGCTTGAAATCAAGAACAGCACAAAAAGCAAACCCGATTAAGTTTCTGCAAAAAGAGTGCGATGGCAGTTGAATACGTATCGAAGATCCTGAACTTTGATGGCTGAACCAGTCAGGAATTTCGCTCCCAGGAAAAAAAATTAGGGATCCTCTGAGTTCAAAAAGTTTCTGCGAAACGACATTTAAAAAAAGAAAATTGTAAAATGAAAACCATGATTTCAGATATAACAAAGAGGGACAGAGTAAACAAGAGAGGGAATTTGATACCCCGTATTTATTTTCATAGCCCAGTCTCAGTGATGCTGCAATTGTCATACGTAGTAAATCTGCCAAAATCTTCTTGTTTGCTTTTCCATCAAGTTTAAAGCAGTTATTAAACTCAAAATAAATTGGTTCTGACGTCCGATATTCCGGATGCCATTCACGAAGGTCAGGAGAGGGTTTGGATAGCTTTTCGAGTACGGATACATCTAGTTCTTGTAGACATGACGGAATCTCTGGCAAAGATTGAAGCCGGTTGCAGTTCATTACTTTTAGTGACTGTAGACACAATGGAAGTTCTGGTAATGACCGAAGCATGTTACAATCCTCCAAGTGAAGAGTTTCTAGACCCAATGGAAGTGCTGGCAATGACTGAAGCATGTTACAATCCTCCAAGTCAAGAGTTTCTAGACCCAATGGAAGTGCTGGTAATGACCGAAGCATGTTACAACGCCCTAAGCGAAGAGTTTTTAGACCCAATGGAAGTTCTGGTAATGACTGAAGTATCTTACAATCCCTCAAATTAAGATATCTTAGGCCCAATGGAAGTTCTGGTAATGACTGAAGCATATTACAATCCTCCAAGGAAAGAACACGTAGCCACGACAGTTGCTTGATACTTGCAAGTAAACTCTCAAAGTTATTTCCATTTAAATTGCCAATGTTATCCGGCAACTTATCAAGTATAGAGCAACCACTTACCGACAAAAGTACAAGCCCCGGTAGATTTTCAAATGGCGATGGCAGCTCTGTAATTGCCGTCCAGACTAAATAGATGCGCTTTAAATGTTCCATTTTCTCCAAGATTTCTGGGAAACGCTCAAGTTTCAAGCAGCCACTAAGAGAAAGGTCAACCAAAGATCTCAATTTACAGAACCTTGCTAAAATCCTCTTCAGCCGTTTGCAATACCCCAAATCCAACACTTCAAGATCAGTTAGGCACTCTATTGATGATGGAACTTCTTCTATTGCAGTATGGCTCAAGTCTAGCGATGTTACTTTCCCAAAAATCTGTGGAAACTCTATGAGATTAACACAAAAGGAGAAATTAATAGTTACTGGACAAACAAAATGAAGATTGCTTGGAAAAGACCTAAGACTTTGGCAGCCCTTAAAAGACAACGCACTGAGATACTTGAAATTCTGGATAGATGAGGGAACACAAGCCTTTTCTCCTTCCCAAGGTTGCTCAACTTTACTAAAACGCAAATTCAGTTCAACAAGGTTCTTTGGCTTGAAATTTGATGGCAGTCTCCTTAATGGATATGTGTCCCAATGAAGATATCTCAATTTTTTAGGAAGACAATCTAGGCCTTTTCGAAGCTGCACTTTAGAGTATAAAAGTTGCTCGTCAATGCTCATACTTAGAAACCATTCAATCTCAGATACATAAAATTTGAGCAATCTTAGATTAGACATTTTTGTGAAGGCTCCCGGGTCTAAATTGATGCCTTTTATTTTGGACAAATCCAGAAATATGCCTTCAATTGCATCGGTCCCCTTATTAAAAAAAAAAAAACAAAGAATGAGTAACCCTAAAACAAAAAAAGAAACATTCGTAAACTTTATTAACTAAGAGCTCCTTAAACAAAAACAAATTCTACAATCTTTGATTTTATTTTTTAATATATTAAATATCTATATGCGAGAAAAGAAAATTTTGGGGACCATTGCAAAATTAAACTAAATGAAAAAAAAAATCAAAATTTCTCTAATTGACAAACCTGTTATCTTAATATTTAGAAGTTGAGAAGACATGGCTTATTTGATTGGTATAAGATTTCGATTTTTTTTAGTCCATAGAATCCAAAATGTTAGTCCAAAATTAGGGAAAAAAATGAAAGATTTTTTTACCACTAGCTGTAATTGTATTCAAGTCAAATTGAGATACGACCATTTTCGAAAGGATTTAACCATCTTACGGCCTCCTTAAGATACATTTAAGCTAAAATGAGTGATTGGAGGCAGAACTAGGTGAACCAATCAGTCCATTTTATTAGCGATTGTTGCTTAAAAAAATGATACTGTAAAACACACTTACTTTTTTTGAAAAAAAAAATAATTATATTGAAATAGAATGTGGGCCAATTCTCATGGCACTCACTTTGTTCTTACAGTCTTCACTAAATTTGAAGAAAAATAAAATTATACTCTTCACACTTATGCAACATTTCAAAATTGATAAAATCTGGAGTTTTCTTTAAAAATTTAAAATTTGAAGACTTGTTCTCTTGACACCCTCAGTCATTAATTTCACCTAATTATGGTTTTTTATGATTTTGGTTGTTTTGTTCATAAAATAATTTTACTAAAGGATGTTCTCGTAATAATAAAAATTATAAAAAAAAAAACACGGGTGTGCTGGCATGGTTGGGAATTACGAGTGCAGAACTCCAAACAAATAAAAGATGTATAAAATAACGGAAGATTCTTACCTTATTATGCTTTAGTACGCGGCTGATTTCCTTAGGATCCCACAACCTGCTGCGTTTGCCTGGCTCTTTCTCAGATTCTTGGCGAACAATCTCTACGCCCATTTCTTGCAATATATCATGCATGTGCAAGAAATTACCTGATATTGATATGAGTGACTTATCAATAAGGACATCCAGCCCATCAGATTCAGAATCATCAAGTATCCTTATCACAAAATCTTTATCCTCTCCCTCAAAGAAACACGCAATATCTAGAAACATACTCTTCACCCTGGGCGTTAATTCTTTAAAACTAATCTCTAATATATCATAAATATCATGAATTTCAGATTCACAAATCCGATTTAAGTCGTGCAATACATTTTCCCAATGGCTTTTCCTCTTGAGATACAGGGAGGAACCCAACACTTCAAGAACTAATGGATTGCCTTTGGTATATGATACAACACTCCGTGAGTGCCAGTTGAGATCTTCAGGACAATGATTTTCTTTAAAAGCGAAGTTACAAAAATGCTCGAAAGCCGCTTCAAATTCCAATCCATTAACCCTATATATTTTCTTCTCCTCCCCTCTAAATTTTTCGAGGACTCGTTTGTCTCTAGTGGTTACAACAATTCTACTTCCTCGACCAAATTGATCAAGCTCTCCAATCAGACGCTTTAATTGTCCAACTTTATTCACATCATCGAGTACTATCAACAACTTCATGCGTCGGACCCTCTCTTTAGTAAAATGTGGAATATTGGGACCAGCTACTTCAATGTTTTCGTTTAATATTTTTGAAAGCATTTGCTTTTGGAGATGTTCTAATCCACCCGCCGTTTCTGAGTTTCTCCTAACATCTGACATAAAGCAACTACCTTCAAATTCATGGGAGAATTGGGCGAAAATAGCTTTGGCAAGGGTGGTTTTGCCGATACCACCCATGCCCCAAATTCCAACAATTTGGACAGTATCCGACAAATCCATGCACAGAAATGGTTTAATCTGCTCAATTCGTGAATTTAATCCAACTAGGCCATTGGATGAGTCCGTTGAGACTGTTATTTTTTCCATCTTCTTCAAAACATCTTCGACAATTTTGTTTACAAGTTGCGCATCATGCCTAATATGAAGGTGCAAAGATGCAAAAACATTGATTCAAATCGGGCCAACACAGAAACAGAGATAAGATGAATTAGGAAAGAGAGTTACCTGAATTTCGTGGATTCGTGGCCAGCTAGATGGGATGTTTCTGTCAGTGCATCCCTCCACTTCTGAACCATTTCTGGCTTCTCTTTGAACTGTTGTTTCAGCTGATCAAAACCGTGCCCAAAACTTCCAGTTTGATGCCGCACATCGGACGGACTTACGCTATAGAAAACTGGAATAACGATTTGGCCGTTTGTGTGCTTGCATTCAAGAATCTTGACAAGTTCATTCAGGCACCATTTTGAAGAAGCGTAGTCCTTTGAGAAAATGACCACCGAAATTTTTGAACCTTCGATTGCGTTCAAAAGAGCAGGTGAAATCTCATCTCCTCGCCTAAGCTCTTCATCATCAATAAACGTTTTGATTTTCGTTCTTTTATCCAAATTATAATGGAGATGGCATGTAAAGCTCACGCGAGTGTCCTCTCCTCTGAAATTGAGGAATACATCATAATTGCAAGAAGAAGAAGAAGCCATGAAGGAAATTTTAGAAATTTGGTGACAGAAACAGAGAATTAATCTTGAGAGTTGAGAGGGGATATGTAAGAATGAAAATGCGTAAATAGTAAATAATTGAATGGCCGGAGCTTTCTTAGTTTCCTGGAAATTTCCTGGAGCTTTCGTATACATGATTGTCAAGTCAAGAAACATAATCATGATATGGGGCAGACCAGGAAGGAAAGAAAATTTGATCCAACCAATAAAGGAAGGAAAAGTAAAGAAAGAAAATTTGAAAGAAGATTCAGAGAATTATAAAAAGCTAAAGGAAATTAGAATATTGTACAATTTCTCCAGCGAAAAACTTTCATTGTCATTACCTCACCGTTACAGTTTGGATTAAGATTTGAACAAGCATTCACCTAAATTTTACCACCGCCTGTAAATTTTTAAATTTTAAAAATTATGAGACTTTTATATTGGGAGATATTATAATCGAATCAAAACTTAAAATTTTAATATTGTTAATCTTTAATCTTTTAAAGAAAAATTGAACAACAGAGTAATTTCTAACATAGAAAAAGTTGTCCACGGTAAGTTATAAGTCTAGTCAAGCACATGCATAGAGCTAGCTAGAACAAGAGAACCAAAAAAAAAAAAGTGATAATGTGCATGGGTTCTTGAAAGGAAAAGCAAAATCGCTTGGTGGCCCAGCAAACTTACGACCGAATACGTTTTTACACAATATGTCAAGCACATAAATGACAAAAGCCATTTCATTTCTCTTTTACATGTTACTAATTTTTGGAACACGGGGTGGGCCGTGGCAACATTTGCATAATCAAGTGAGGCAAAAGGGTTTCAAATTATGGTGGAAAAACGTGAAGAAGGTGCCAACTGAATAATTCCTTCGATAAAACGAAAAATAATCACAGAAAAAGGAATCTCTTATAAAATGTTTGTGTATTTTTTATAGGGTTTGAAACTTTAGGTGGTCGGTAAATGATTTCTTAATTGAATAATATATAAAAAAAAGCTAATTATTTACAATTGGCAAAAGGGTTTCAATTTGTTTAATATTCAGCGATAGCCTAATGGCTAATGCTTACCGTCAAGCAACTTTGAAGATATATACAAAGTTAATAAAATAGTTAGATCCCTTAAATCTATAACAAAAGTCATCTATTGCAAGCGCAATTATAGAACAACTTTCCAAAACAAATTGAAAAAAAAAAATCTGCAGTAAGTGGATGTAAGAGTCAAGCACATGAAAGCAGGAAGCTATATATGACAAGAAATCAAAGTAATGTGAAGGAACACGATGATGAAATTGCAGGCCAGCAAGAAAACACCTACCCTGTGATCTGTTTAAATGGACACGAAGACCTTAAGGTTTGGAAAAAAAAATTGAATTTATATTGTATTATAATACATTTTTTTAAAACCAAACCCAACTTATGTTACATGGTTTAAAAAGAAAAACTTATTTTATATGGTTAAAAGAAAACCTTATATTATGCTGTTTTAAAAAAAAATTATATTACATGGTTTAAAGAAACTATACATCCTAAATTTTTTATCCCAAAAAGTTATCTCAAATGATTTGTCATTTATCAATTGATTGGTGAGATAATACAATTAATTCACTTGTATCTTGTAAAGAATTATCAACCACTTAATTAATGACACATCATTTGGGATAACTTTTTTTAATAAAAAATTTGAAATGTATGGCACTACTGTTAAAGAAATGACTCACTAATAATCACACAAACCTTAAGGATTAGCTACCATTTATTTTTTTGAAAAAAAATTAAATCTAAAGATTTTTAAGAAATGACCCATTATAAATAATCACTCTGTTATGCTAGCTTCTCTGTTTTTGCTTCTATTTTTGCTTACAGTTTTGAACATAAATTCTTGCTCAAATAACCCATAATTAAATAACACTAATATGGCTCGTGAAATCCCATAATAGCTAATTACGCAACTTTCTCCTCCTCCTCAATTCTGTCTTCCCCTGCTCGTACACTAAATTCTAAATTCAATGCCCCGAAAAACAACACAAGAAATCTTTGAGTTAAAAGAGTCTATTATTATTCAGGCTTCACTTATTAGGAAGTTTGTTCTGCTTTTCGGTGAGATCAAGCTCTCAGCATATACTTCCATATGATACTTTCTAACATTTTCTTGAAAGCCATCAATCATAAAATCTTCATACTTTTTTGCATCCTTTGGATCAATAAGTACAAATTTCTCATCTCTAACAGACAAAATAAAATCCCTGTCCTTCATGGAATCAGAATTGAGCTTACAAAAACCGAAGTGGACAGTTCCATTGAGATTGGTCACCCGAGAACAATGATGAAAAGACTTAAAATCAGTTTCAAAGGTTTTCCAAGTATTGTTCCTTAAAGAAAAGACATGCACACCCACTACTTCTTTGGCATTTCTATGGGAATCAGAAAACCCAAAAACCTTGAACTCATCTATTGACTGGGCATAACCTAAGCTAACTAACGGTGTATCTCTATTAGTGAAAGGTTCATAGTCGTTCGGTATTCTCTTGAACTCTCTAGTTGAACAATTGTATATAAATGAAGTGTCAGTTGCAGTTTCATCTCGGAGGGATAAGTACAACAAACCATTACGAGAGCAGCATATCCTAAGACAATCAAAAGAGCTTTCTTTAATTGGAAAATCAAGCTGATCTTCTGTAATAATTTTGCTATCGAGGTCTATACGGAGAAGAGAGTTTCTTACCAAGCTCTTGACCATATCAACAAGAACGAGCGTTTGTCCTTGTTGGTTTTTAGTTTGGTGGATCTTGACGAACCGGGGATTAGTAATTAAGGCCCTGAATGACTTGGATAAACACTTGAATCGGCGGAGAGACTTGGCGGGGAGTTTTGCAAACACATCGACGATGATATCTGGAGGAAGAGCCGCATTGCTTCTTCAACAAGTTAAGAAAGACTTTAGGGTTTCTTGATCTCAATTTGGCAGCCGTGATGTTTGTAAAGAGCAGTCATTCACATAAAAACTATTAAATATATTATTTTTTTATTCTAAAACAATATCAAAGTATTTTTTTTAAATACTGTTCAGTTAATTTTGAAGTAAAATTTTTGGGCTCCTTTCAAAATATTTTGCCTCTACTCCCAAATGTCCAGCCAAATACCCAATGAATAGCTCCGCCTCGAATATCAGATGAATATCTCCAATGAAAATCACGTTCCACTCTTTTTTTCTCTCGCAAGAGCTGGTTTTCACAGAGAAAACGTTTACAATTTGTTCACAAAAACCAAATTTCACAATTTTATAGTCATCAATTTGCTCAGCATAACAAAACCCATATAGACTTTTCACTATTTTACATATGGTATAATATAACTCTTCTCCTCAGTCCTCAGTTCCCTCTTATGAGAAAACTAAAATTCACGTCTCCTTCTTCGATAACAAGTAGTTTCTCACGTTAAAACCCTCAAATACAACAAGACTTGCTAATATTTCATAATAAAGAAGAGAGAAACAATGCGTTCATATCCTCAAAAGTAAATGAGAACTTGCAATAATTAAAGTAGCAACATACGGTTTGCGACCCTGTTGATGATAGGCGTCTAGGCTAGCAAGTGGCTTTAGTATGTAAAACTACTTAGAATCAAAATCTAGGTACATTCGATAAGCGGGTCAGTCAGCAGAGTAGTAACCTTGGATCAGGGTATCAACTTGGAAACCAAATTTCTTGTAGAGATTCACAGCGGGAGTTCTCAAAGGATCAACTGTTAGACACGTTTTCAAAAAACGTGTATAATGTGGCCATCTAATTTATCGTAATTATTAGTTTTCTAATTTAAATTGATATTTATCTTTATTTAGTTTACTTTTAAAAACGTTGGGTTTGGTTTAAAATTTGAATAAAGATAAAATACCTCTTCCTAATATCTCTCATACACGTTACGGGTGGTTTACTAAAATCAAGGGGATAACAGCTCATAACTTCCTCTTTTATTTAAACATGTCATCTTGATGGGAGATGACTTGCAGTCACGATTTTTCAAGAAAAAAAAATATTGAGGGTCTCTGGTCTAACAACAGAGCCTGTATATATCATTTATTCTCAGGAATGAAGTGTTGGATAGACTAGAAAATTCTGAGTACAAGGCATCGCTTGTTTTCGTTGGTTTTGTTTGCACTCCAGAGGCAAGTTTATATTGAATCTGATAACTATGGCAGGAGGTAAGTTTTCTAACTTGAGCAATGATGAATTTAGTTCAATAGTTGGTATCAAGAGCCATGCTTCTCGTCTAATTATCGATTCTTATGTTTTAGAATCTGAAAAATTTAAAGCATGATTGATTATTATATGAATAATTGTTTCGCATGCGTGATATAACATATGAATAGGATTGTGTGATATTCTGTGATATATATATAGTTTCAGGATAGCCTAAAATTTTTCCGTTGTCTTTTCATATGGAATGCATGAATGGACTTATGCAATAATGGTTATTTGACACTTGTCTGCAGAATTGATACAAGTATAAGTAATGATGTCGTTTGACTCTAGCATGTTGTTATATAAATTCAATTAATGCAATAGTATACATTCGGCTTTTGGTTAATGACGATGGTGACATGTTGGTTGTCTAACATATGTAAATAAATGCATGCATGATTGAATATAATATATTTGTTGTATTCTTGGATTGCATTAATAATGATAAAGGACACCTGTATTTGTTATTACGATTGGAAACCTGATACATGACAAATGTCATATTTCCATGCTATTGGTTCTGTGAAGAATTGTTGGGTGTCTTAAAATTATATTCGGTAACCTTGGCATGTACTTTGATGATATAAATCCATGGAAAGTGATAATACTAGTTTCTGTTTTGTGAAATTATCACCTCTGTCAGTTCTGGATTATAAGGAATTTATTATATGTTATTCACATGCCTAAATTATTTACCGTGTGCATGTTGTTTGCATATTGGAATAAATTTGATGTCATTTCTAAAGTTGTTACAATTTATTTATTAATTGAGAGATAGCCACAGCACTCTAAATTAAGACAATTTAGTCATATAAATTCTTAGTGACATCAGATGATAAAATGAAACATAATAATTAACCCCACAGGGAAATTATTATTATTTGCGTTTCAATTAGAATGAGATAGCGACTTATTATTTTACTTATAATAGTTGCTCACAGGCCTATTTATCAAGATAATAAATAATATGCTAGTCTCATTATATAGATATAAATCTGTTGCATGTTATAATTTGCCCACAGGATAGTTATAATGATGCTTTGATTTATTTAAATTATTGGAAATTATTTACATGTGTAAATTTTTCTTATAATTTATGCTTCAATATGTTTTGTAAGCTTGTATTTTGTTTGTTTTTGTAGCTATTCAATCTTTGTCTGTTCCAAACAATGATACTTCTCGGATCCCTTTTCTCAGTGGTGACAAGTTTAATGAATGGAAGGAGAAAATTCTCCTAACGTTAGGGTGTAATGACCTTGACTTAGCATTTCGAGTGGATGAGCCTCCGGTGCCTACGGAATTAAGTACTCCACAAGAGAAAGCATCATATGAACGATGGGAGCGATCCAATCGATT
Organism: Citrus glauca; assembly: GCA_029633175.1. Classification (NCBI taxonomy): domain Eukaryota; kingdom Viridiplantae; phylum Streptophyta; class Magnoliopsida; order Sapindales; family Rutaceae; genus Citrus; species Citrus glauca. Next base: position 41,723,529 of record JAQOOD010000003.1, on the reverse strand, counting down.
GAGCATGATGCTTATTAAGGCTCATGTTGGGAAAAGCATTCGTGGCTCTATTCCAGATTGTGATAAGGTGAAAGATTATCTCAATGCTATAGAGCAACAATTTGAGACATCTGACAAGGCTATGGCAAGCACCTTAATGAGTAAATTGTCATCCATGAAGTTTACTGGCACCAAAGGAGTGCGTGAGCACATTATGGAAATGAGGGATATTGCTGCTCAACTCAAGTCACTAGAAATTGAGATTTCTGAGTCATTTCTGGTTCACTTTATTCTTAACTCACTCCCTCAAGATTATCGACCTTTTAAGATTTCTTATAACACACATAAGGAAAAGTGGTCAATTAATGAACTCTTAACCTTATGTGTGTAAGAGGAAGGGAGGTTGAATTAAGAGAGAATGGAAAGTGCCCATACAGTGACTGCTGGAAAGAAATTTGATAAAAAGGGGAAAGGAAAAGGTAAAGCGCCTCTTAATCAAGTTAATAAGAACGATATCAAGTGTTTTTTTCTGCAAGAAGAAAGGACACATGAAGAAAGCTTGCCCCAAATATAAGAAATGGCTTGAAAAGAAAGGTAATCTTATCTCTCTTGTGTGTTACGAATCTAATATGGTTCATGTTTCTCATAACACTTGGTGGATTGACTCTGGTTCTACAATCCATATCTCTAATACCATGCAGGGCTTCCTAAACCACAGGAAACTGATGGAAAGTGAACGAGCCATCTATTCAGGAAACAAGATGCCTTCACGTGTTAAAGCTGTCGGGACCTACAAACTTGTTCTTAATTCTGGCTTTGTTCGACACCTTGTTAAACCTTTTACATTTCATCTTTTTCTAGAAACCTTGTTTCAGTTTCAAGACTTTTACCATTTGGTTTTGGTTTTAATTTTTTTGGGACAATTTTTCTCTTGTTAAAAGATTTTGTTATTGTTGGTGATGAAATCTTAGATGATGGTATGTTTAAACTTCATTTAAACCCCACTTTTGATTTTAACCTTATGACTATGCATGGTAATATTAGTGTTAAGAGAAGTGCCTTAAATGAGCAATCCTCCATGTTGTGGCATAGGAGATTAGGTCATATCTCCATTGAGAGAATTAAAAGGTTAGTAAATGATGGAACACTTGGGGCTCTTGACTTTACTGATTTTGGTACTTGTGTGGACTGCATTAAGGGAAAGCAGACCAATAAGACCAAGAAAGGTGCAAGGAGGAGTTCAGATATTTTAGAAATCGTACACACTGACATTTGTGGTCCATTTTCAGAAGTGTGCTTAAATGGTCAGAGATATTTCATCTCCTTTATTGATGATTATTCACAATACATGTATCTCTACTTGCTTTATGATAAGGGTGAAGCATTGGATGCTTTTAAAGTTTATAAAGCAGAAGTAGAGAAACAATTAGGGAAACCAATCAAAATCGTGAGATCAGATAGAGGTGGAGAATATTATGGTCGATACACGGGATCAGGGCAAAAACCAGGTCCTTTTGCTAGGTTTCTTGAAGAAAATGGTATTGCTACTCAATATACAATGCCATGCTCACCATATCAGAATGGCATAGCTGAAAGACAAAACCGAATGTTAATGGACATGGTTCGGAGTATGATTAGCAACTCCAATCTCCCATTATCTTTATGGAGTGAAGCCTTAAAAACTGATGTATATGTATTAAATAGGGTTCCAACTAAGGCTGTTCCTATAACTCCTTTTGAGTTATGGAAAGGTTGGAAGCCTAGTTTAAGACATATACGAGAATGGGGTTGTCCCGCTGAAGTTAAGGTGTACAATCCACAAGAGAAAAAGTTAGACCCAAGGACAGTCAGTGGGTTTTTCATTGGCTATGCAGAAAGGTCTAAGGGATATAGATTTTATTGTCCATCCCATGCTTTTAAAATTGTAGAAGCCAAGAATGCTAGGTTTATAGAAAATGATGGGATTAATGGGAGTAGTCAACCTCGAAACATAATTTTTGAGGAAGATGAAAGTTCAAAAACTACTCCTGATACTTCAGATCATTTGGTTGTAGTTCAACAATTTCCACAACCAGCCACTGAAGAGCCTCATCATAAAGAGAATGTTCCTGCAGATCTAGCTATTCAGCAGCCTCCTCAAGAGGATGTTGATATAACATTAAGGAGATCCACAAGGACAAAGAAACCAGCAATACCTTCTGATTATGTGGTGTATCTACAAGAATCTGATGTTAATATTGGTGCTGAAGATGACCCTATCTAATTTTTCCAAGCTACGTGTAGTAGTAAATCCATTTTATGGTACAATGCCATGAAGGATAAGATGGATTCTATGACTAATAACCAAGTTTGGGATCTTGTTGAATTACCTAAAGAAGCAAAAGCTATTGGTTGTAAATGGGTTTTCAAAACCAAAACAGATTCTTTAGGCAATATTGAAGGATATAAAGCAAGTCAACAAAAAGGAATTGATTATCATGACACCTTTTTTCCAGTTTGTAAGAAGGATTCCTTTGTAGCCAAAGGATCCAAACAGCTGATTACACAATTCCCCACTCATCTGCTCGTTTCTTTCTATATCAGCTTATCAAGGTAATTTTTTATTTTTCTCTTTTCATGGTGAGAAATGATTTTATTTATCATTCTTATTTTGTTTCTTTTCTAGAAAATCGACATAGCTGAGCTACATCTAAGAACTTTTCCTTTCTGATGCTGACCACTAATGGTTGGAAGTCAACTATTGCATAGTAAGATGATTTGAAACTTCTTTTAAAACTTCTTTGTCATCTAGCTTAGAGAACTTGACCGTCCCCCAAGAGTCTGGAGTCACCAGTTGCAGCTCAAGTTGTTTCGGTATTTGTTATTTTTAATGAGGAAATACTTTGCTAGAACTTTCAGATTGAACATTGCGGTAGGATTATTATTCAAGTTGTGACCTTCGAGAACTTGTTGCAGTTGAGTTTTTTTTTTTTTTTTTGGTGGGGGGTAATGACAAATTATTAATGATTAGGAACAACTCTATAGGGGAGAAGCATATTATATGCTGCATATATATCTGGCAGGCAATTTTGGCGTATTCAACTCTTGATAGTAGAATGGATGTATGAAGGGTTGACTTCAGTGACCGCAATTAATTATGTCATTGTACGGTTAAATGGATCGCATTATGGAAAGCAGAGACGCGTTAGAAAATGACATGGCCTTTGTCATGATTAATCTGTGCCTTTGCAGCTATTGTATTATCTTGGTTAACCTGTGCTTTTTTAATTCTTGTACTATGACTGCCTGGTCCTAAGCGATATTCATGGAAATGACATCCAGCTTGAAGTTTATGTAAATCTGGACAAAACTACGTTACAGAATCTGTAAGCTACAGACTGCAGCATCAGCCGTTGGATGTGGTTGGATGTGGAGTGAGAAACTAAACAAAAGAAAATCGGATGGTGGGATGACGGGAGATGTTTGTTACAGAATCTGTAACATAGACAGGTCCTGTAAATCTTTCAAAATAAATTCTGAATACCCTTGTACTTGGTGTGTACAAAGTCAAAGAATCCATTTAGCTGGTCCTACAAGTTTTAGACTTTTCAGGGAGGCTTCAGATTTGTAAATATGTAACAAAAAAGGTGTAGCATACATAAAAAGACATTGAAAAAAAAGTGTATAGAATTATTAGCTATGCTTAGATAAATTCCCGGTAATTACCTTTCTAGAATTACTTTTTTTCTTGTTCTTTCTTTGAGATATTTCAAGAAATATACAACATATGCAAACATATAACTTCTTGAAATTTGTAATTATAGGATTCTGTTGACTGGTTGGTTCTATACCTCTTTGTGGGAATGGCAAAACATCTTCATACCTTTACCAAGATCAGTTAGTGCTGAGGTTTTGGCTATTACTGGAGCTGGCGCGCGACTGCATGATCAAGATGCATCAAACCTTCCACTGTTGTATGATTTTGAAGAATTAGAGGTAGAATTGGATTTTTGTACTCGTCTTGTGGCAGTTATATTAGATCCTGCTATTTCAGGAACAAGCTCCATAACTCTTGGCGAGGTAGATTTTTTTTTTTTTCAGAATTATGTTAATTGATGTGTCTATGCCATTTATCCTGAAATAATTATTTTAAACCATGAGCTTTGTGGAGTGGGTTTGCTATAACTGCTTGTAGGTGATAACGCAATTGTTTATTTCGTTACAGGTAGATATCCTTGCAATTTCTTTTCTGTGGTGTAAGGTATTCAATATAAAGGACCTGTTGCTAGATTAATTGAGCTTGCCAAAAAGTTTGAGGAAGAAACCTATCCATTTTTGTCAAATTCAGATACAAATGCAGTTTTAATTGTCCAATGAAAATGTGTCAACATTAGTGCAACCAGTTTTACAATCCTTGCGTTGACCTTTTGACCGCAGGGGACATGCTTTCTGATCCTCTTTCTGAGTTAGTGACCAGAAATATTGTACCTGAAGGGGCTACTTGCTTGATTTCTTGGACCAACCTTTTGTCGAATATCATGGTGGGCCGAAGCTGATAAAAAATCTTCTTCTACACAGGATGGAATATTTCCAGCTAGCAGTGCCTTGCAGTATGTAAACTGTCTAGAGTGGCATGGTATAGTACTGCTCTTCTTGTGTTGTTTTCAACTTTAATATCATACCAGGATCATCGTAGTTATGGAGTAAATTCTAGAAGTTCAACAAATTTTGCTTTGCAAAATGTGTAACTTATTAATCAGAGTCCTGTTATGATGATTTGACACTGACTAAACATATTCTGTTGGAAATTTATTTGTACTTTTCTTGGTTGAATTATTTGCTGGCTCCACGCGATTAATACTACTTAGTGGTGCTCCTTGGGTTTTGATCATCCATGGCACTATTAATATGTAAAGGATGAATTGATTGTTTTGGCCTGTATTTTTATGATTGATCGACGGAAAGGTCTTCACATATTAAATTCAACCTCATAAGTGTAAGACTGACTGATTCTGTGCAAATTTTCAGGAAAAGAAACTAGACTTTATGGAAGCAATGAAGCTGAAAGGGATAGAGCTTTATTGTCAATTGGAACTGATCCTGCCTCTATAAATACAAATGGATTGCTTGATGAATCTTAAATAGGAAGACCATGTAGACTAGCAAGCACTCTTGCTTTACTTGGCCAAGTTTTCCTACAAATATTGTCAGTGCAATTGGCGTTGAGAATAGTGATGATAGTGTTTTAGACTTCTGAGATATTACTAGAATCAGAGAGGGTTGTTCTGGTGCCAGGTGTGATGTTTGTGCAGAAACTAAGGTGCCTGCTTGTGCCTCCTTTACTGTGTCTTCAGTTGGAGCTTCACAATCCCCTTTGTTGTACTCTCAATGCAGAAGAAAGGTTTGCAATGTTTGTTGTGCAGGAAGAGGATCTCTACTGTTTTCAAATTATAAATCAAGGGGTGCAAAATGGCTTCTCAAGTCAGGGTGGACCAAGCCATGGCAGCCAAGTTGATGTATTTACCAGTCGTTCACTATCACTGGATGGCATAATCTGTAAACAATGCTGCCATGAGATTGTGCTTGATGCATGTTGGGCTATGTTAGGGTCTTGACTAGCTTGGGAAGAAGTGCTGTTGCAGACAATGCAGCTTATAATGCTTGGAACGAGGTTGTTGGATCTTTCTTAAAGGATAATCTTTCTGAAAGGATTCAGTCTTATGATAATGAGCACGCTGTCAAAGTCCTTCACCAATTATATGGTGATTCATTTTGTATCAGTGAAATCCAATAAATGAAGGAATCACTTGCTGAATTTCCATTTGCTAGCTTTTTGCACTCGGTATGTTCTTGGTTTGTACCATCATATTATGTTTTCCCTTTGCCTCTTTAGGTTAAACTTATTTTCCTGGTTAGAATCTGTAGAAATATATTTTAGCATTTATGCGTTATGATGTATTACCAGAACATTCCTCCCAGTTATCCATGGAAATCCTTGTGTGGTTTAATTTTCAGTTGAGATATTTTTGTGGACCCTGAGTGGGTTCCATATGCTAATTATCTTTAAGGTAAGGTGATGGAGGATGCCTTGAGAAGCTAAAAACCTATTACAAGGCTCTTGCATTGTTTTGTGCAATCTGTGTGCTACCAAGTCACGTCTCTAAAAATTTCAAAGTTTGCTTGATTGGATTTTTTTTTATCTTGGTATGATTGTTTATTTTAGATTCCTTGGTGCTACTGTAGGTTGGAACAGTAAAATATTCAACCCCAGTTTTGTCACTGCGTGCTCCATTAAATTCTGGATTAAGGCAGTCATATTGGAGAGCTCCTCCTAATACTACTACTGTTGAATTTGTCTTTGTTCTTGGTATTCTGATGTCAGTGGTGTTATCTTGCTTGTTAGTACTTGTGGCTATTCTCTGGCTACACTCCAATGGCAAGTACAATATATATCCTTCTTGTTCAATAAATTTGGTCATAAGCCACGTGACCTTAGTAATGAAGCCCAATAACATTCAACTTGTGAATATTCAAAAGCAAACACTGAATCAACATATAACCTCAGCAAAAGTTCTCCATGCTATGGCAATGGAAGGCATCTTTTTACATGATTGAAAGAGTCCCTGTGTCGTGCCATTGCCAAAGAAAATAAAATAGCCTGGGCATTTAGTTTCGTGTAGGGTATTTTCTGATAATCAACTTTCCCTTATATTAATTGCTGATGTCAAACCAAATATGAAAAATTTTGTTGCTCATCATTTATGTATATTTTGGTAAATTGTAATTTTAAATCCTCAACCAACTTCCCTTTGTGGGTAATAAGGTAGTCCACTCTTTGATTTTTATGATTGTAGTTTGTAGATCACGTTTCTATTGGATTGCCTTTATCATTCTGAAGCCAAGATTGATGTTAACAGTGATCACATCAAATGTGGTGAAGATCTGAAATCAAATTTGAAATTGAGGGGAAAGAAAGAAAAGGAATCACAATAATTAAACAGAACTATGAAAATTTAGGTCAGATTAGTTCAGTTTCAATTCTAAGAAGTTTTAATCTGGAGGAACAATTTTCAAATCTCCAATTTAGAATTGCTAGAGAAACTGTAGCTTTCACATTAGTAAAAATGAAGAAACAATTGGAACTATATGGCCCTTTATTTATTCAATCTGTGTCTCCAAGGTGCAGTGTCATTTAGTCAATTTTTGCAATTTTCTTCCCTGTAGTGTTCTCTACTTACTGATTTGCTACCAAGTTCATATATTTCTTAGGCCTGTTGCTTCCTATTGCCATTGCAGGTGCAAATCCGGGCCAGCAATAAAATACACTGGGAAGAAAAGTCATCCATGGGAAAATGGGATGTCCAATCCCTGATTACAGCTTCTTCATTTTTGTAGTCGAGAAAAGTCGGCTAGTGTTGATAAATTACCTAGGCATGTAAAATTTACTTTTAAGAATCCTGTTAGGTGCTGCATTATTTGGGTCACATTACGTCTTCAGGGACCTGGATCGGCTTCAGTTAATTTAGGGATGGACTTCAGTCTTTTGTCTGTTGATGAAGACGAAAACCCCTTTGCACTATTAGATTGACGTGTTTCATTTGGAGGCGCAGTTGAAGTGAACCATGTATTCATGCCAAAAGAATTGGGGCTTACACCAAAAAAAAAAAAAAAAAGAATTGGGGCTTACCTCATCACAGAGCTCTGGGTAGCTAAATATTGGAAACTGGTTGGATAGAGCTCCCCAACTGAGTAGATTCAAGGTATTAATTGCTTTCACTCTTTGTTCATTCATAATTCCAGTTTTCTGCTGGATGCTTTACATCTGATAAACCTCCTTTTTCTCTCCAGGTCCCAAGTGAGGCCGAGATATTGACGGACTACGATCTCGTCTTGGAACAGTACCTACCTCCCTTGTCACCTTTGCTTGCCGGATTCTGTGTAGATGCTTTCAGCGCAATAAAACCTGGGGTTGCACATTCACCTTCCTCAGATTCAGATATCTGGGACAAATCAGAAACATTTTAATAAGACAGTTACACCTCTGAAGCTGTGTTGTACTTACCAAGTATCCACACTCCAGGTACCACATAACATGGTAACTATTGCAGAATATTGACTACCGCAGGCTAGAGCCGGAACGCCAATGTACTTTGATTTTCTACGACCGATACAGTCCTGCCGAGTTTCATTCAAGCTTCTTGGAGATGTTACAGCATTTGCAGTTGAACCTTCAGAACAAGATGATTCAGGATTGAGAGCTCCACTTGTGGCTGCAGGTTTGTCTTTTAACAGAATCAAGTTACATTATTATTGCGATCCTCATGAGCTCCGGAAATGGGCAAGCCTTTCGGCTGTTTGATCGTTATTTATACACAAAACAAAGAGTTTTGGGTTTGATTTTGATTTGTATTGGTTGTCATTTTATTTAACTTTTTTGTTGTATAAAAATCAGAATGTAAAAGTAATAAATTCACTGATGCGGTAATATCTGTGTTGTTCAGAGATAAGAACTCAAGAGTAAACGTGTAATGTCTTTTTTATGCCTAACCTCAGGCTGTCGACCGTTTCGTTGAACATTAAAAGCTAAAAGCAAAAGAGACTTTTTAAGATTGAAATGCATGATTTTATGTTTAGCTTGAAGATAGTAAGGAGTGACTTAACAATGGCACTTTGAGTTTAACGTGGATCACAATGTATTTGAAATTAAAAAAACAAAGAGAAAGAAATTAATTTTTAATTGAGTTGGACAATTTTCCGTGGCTAATTGCATTTGCATCAAATAGTGTACAAATTTTTCAGCTGAAAAAAATCTGCTCCCAGATAAGAGAAGAGAATGAGATTGTGCTTCCTCACACAAAGAAAGAATCAGAACGTCTTCACTACTTAATCAACAATGAATGGTTTTGGCAAATTTATATGATTTTTATTTCGTACCCTTTGCTCAAAGAAAGAACAAATTAGATTCTACTATATCAAACTACATGATTTAGTGTCTATTTGATATATCTTATTTAATGGTCATAAGTGCTTATTTAAATTTATAAATTTTTTATCATAATTTTTGTTGGTATTTAGTTATTAAATAAGTTGTTTGGGGATATTTCGACAAGACCAGACATGACTAGCAGGATCCTGGTAGTAGGATGTGCTTCAGCAAGGATCAGTAGAGGCGAGCAGAACCTGGCAGCGAGGGAGCATGAGCAGAGACTCCCTGCCACTGCTCAGGCACACTATCCGCGGGGCTAACCTGCTGAAGAAGGCAATATGCTCATTCCTGTTAAGACTTGGACCGAGGAGACCCGGTCAACGCCAGTTGAAGTGACGTGTTCACCAACCCGAGACTCAAGGCACGAAAGCCACGCAAGCTACGCGACCGCCCGTTGCTGCAGTAATGGAGAGATACACAATCGCCCGTTACTGCAATAATGGAGAGATAGTGGACGCGAATGGGGGGACGGTTTGGATCATCCGAAGGCCTATAAAAAGGTAACCGGCGAAGGTAAAAGGGTTGGATTTTTTGTTATTCTAAGAGAGAAAGAACAACACTTTGTAACTGATTTTAACCAAGAGATTTACGACCAACCTTTTTCCAAAAACTTTCTTATCTGACTTGAGCATCGGAGGGTTTACGCTGGGAAAACAACCGGCGCACTCTGACCTATTCTGTGAACGCAGGGAACTAAAAAAGCAATTGTGCGAGGAGAAGTTCTGGTCGTGACAGAGTTGAACGAGCAGAGATCCTGGTCACCAAGAGAACAACCAGAATTCTGCATCAACATAAGTTATTTTGCTTTTAGTAGCTAAACCTCAAATTTTAAACTTTTGAGAGTAGAGGTTGAACATTTTTTTAAAAGAATTTTAAAATATCTAACATATCCCTACTTATTTGACAATTTTATTTTATTCTTTTTATAATATAACTTTAAAAAACTTACCTATTAAAGTAATTTCATAAAATTTTAATAAAAGCTCTTATTGACAACTAAACAATTAAATATTTTTTAGTAAAAGTTCTATTTATAAAAGCTCTTCTAATAAAAATTATATTTAAATAAGTTCTAATTGAAAAGTTGTACCAAAAGGAGTTTTAAAGAATGATGAAAGGGAATAAAATAAAATAAAAAGAAATAGAAAAAGAAAAATAAGGAAAAAATAATAAAGAAATAAGTAAATAAAAATGAAATAGAAAAATAATAATAGTGTATAAAATGAATGAGGATGAAATTTTTGGATAAGAATGATGCATATTGTATTATGCGCATTGATGATGGATTTAAAAAGATAGTTGCGACCATGTTACGCATAACCTTGAAACAAACACCAATGGGAACTTGGAAGGTGATTGCCATCGCCTTCTCGTAAAGCAATGCTATGAAGAATAATAATTGTCATTTACAACCTTATTCACATTCAAGAAAATTTTATTCAACCTTAGAAATATTAAATTCGCTATTAATTTTAGGAGCGCCCGTTTATTTTAACCGGTAGATCCCTAAAAGTGGTATAATTAATAATTTTAAATTTTAGACTTGAATCTAATTTTATTTTGGTGAAATAATATATATGAAAAAAATCATATTTCATCTATAAGGATGAATTCTCATTTCTATCATTTATATTATTATATATCAAATAATCATAAAAAAATTAATTTCTCTAGAACAATATTAATGAAACTTTCTATTAATTTGTTTAATAATAATAATAAAACCCGGTACAGTTCATTAATCCAGAGTGATATGTACCAAAAGACCAAAATACCCTTAACTGAGAGAAACCCTAGCGCCCACTAGGCAAACAAATCTTAGCCGTTGATCTAATAATCCTCGCTTAGGTCTTTTCATGGTTCTAGGGTTTATATATCAATCTTCTTTATGTTCATGCACTCCTTAGCCGTCTCTCCTTCCCTCTCCTTTTCTCTTACAATTCGAAAGTTCGAGCAATGGTAAGATACACCTCTGTTTGCTTAGCAAGAAAATGTGGGAAAGTAGTAGTAGAAAGAGTTGACATTTTTGGGTTATTTTTGTTATTGCGCTAAAATAACTGGAAACTTTTGTTCTAACTATACGATTTATAGGAAAATACGTTGATGGGTTTGTGCTTTTCTTCATTAAAAAGATCCAGTTTTGTTCAGCAAGTGGTATTAGTTTCTCTGCACTATTATTTGTTTTGAGTCACAATACGATTTCGTGTTTGTAGGCCTTTGTCAAGGCTCAGAAATCCAAGGCTTACTTCAAGCGGTTCCAGGTTAAGTACAAGAGAAGAAGAGGTAATTTTTGTACCTTCTCTTTTTGTTAATTAAATCTGCTTTTTTGTTTATATATTTATTGCTTTATTTAATTTTGTGTGGTTTTTCTGTAGAGGGAAAGACTGATTACAGAGCTAGAATTCGCCTGATTAATCAGGACAAGAATAAGTACAACACACCCAAGTACCGATTTGTTGTCCGATTCGTATCCTTCAATTGCTTTTTGTCACTCTGTGATCATGATAACAGGTAGTCATAGTTTATTCTATTTTTCTATTGTTTACCTTTGGTATTTCAGTGCATTTGGAATGGTCTGAAGTGCTTTTAAATTGTAAAGAATGTTGTTGTTTTTGTAGGGAAATCACTTGAAATGCATTTTAAATATTGTCTTTTTTTCCCATTTACTTAGAATTAGACTGTAAATGCTTGCACACAGTATTGGTTATCCTATTTTGTCCAGAATGGTATCAGGAATATGTTATTGAGTGATGCTTTAATGAGTCAGCGTAATTTCTATTCATGTTCCATCCTTTACCATGGTATTAGACAAACAAGGACATCATTGCACAGATAGTGTCAGCCAACATTGTTGGTGATTCTGTCCTTGCTGCTGCTTATGCCCATGAGCTTCCTCGTTATGGACTTGAAGTAGGTCTTACAAACTATGCTGCAGGTATATTAAAACTTTTGGTTTTTTTCTGTTTCCTATTATGTCCTAGTTTTTGGCTATATCATAGAAGTGTAATTCTTAATTGCTTTGTATTAAAAATGTGGTCAGCTTATTGCACTGGGCTTCTTTTGGCTCGTCGTGTCTTGAAGATGCTTGAAATGGATGATGAGTATGAGGGCAATGTTGAGGTACATTTTAAGTGTCTTAGCCTGATTTGAGTAAGAAGAAACATTCTTAGAAACTAATGTTAACTTTTGAGGAGATTAGATTTCTAGAGTTAATACTTCTAATTGTTAGGCTACTGGAGAGGATTACTCTGTCGAACCAGCTGATACAAGGAGGCCATTCCGTGCTCTCCTTGATGTTGGGCTCATCAAAACAACAACTGGAAACCGTGTCTTTGGTGCTCTGAAGGTATAATAAACTGTGAACATTCAATCAGATTATATACCATTCTTTGCGATCTTGATTTCATATAATTTATTGTTGTAATTAGGCGATTAGTTTAACAAACATATGCTTACCTTTCAATTGTGTAGTAATAGAATCTATTGTCTGGTTTTAGAACTTTTTAGGCATATTTTCTTGGTAAAATTTTTCACTTTCCTGTCCGTAGTTTTGTTCGCTGTGCATTGTTGTTTACACCTTCTTTTTTAATCTATAATTACAGGGAGCATTAGATGGTGGATTGGACATTCCTCATAGTGACAAGAGGTTTGCTGGTTTTTCGAAGGACGGCAAGCAGCTGGATGCTGAGGTTCACCGCAAGTATATCTATGGTGGACATGTTGCTGCTTACATGAGTGTATGGCCGAATTTTTCATTCATTATCTTTAATTTACTAGTTTATGATATTTGATAACCTTCAGTGATGTCTTTGGATCTATCTCTCAGCTCTGAAGTGATATATTAACTTTTGTCTTTGTGGCTGTTAGACATTGATGGAAGATGAGCCAGAGAAGTATCAATCTCACTTCACCGAGTACATCAAGAAGGGAATTGATGCTGATGGCTTGGAGGCACTGTACAAGAAGGTTCATGCTGCCATTCGTGCAGATCCTACAATGAAGAAATCTGAGAAGCCAGCTCCCAAAGAACATAAGAGGTAAAATATATATATGATAGGTTTTTCTTTGAGATTTGATAGGTTTTTCAGTTGAAGTTATTGATGTTTTCTTTGAGATTGAATGGTACTTATTTTTTGACTAGATGGGTTAGTCTATGTCACTTGTTAAGGGGAAATTTGGAAATGCTAATGATTTTTTTATTTCAAGCTGTCTTTGTGTCTTTCCTTGATTTTAATGTAGTTATTTATGGTTGCATCTCAGGTATAATTTGAAGAAGCTTACTTACGAGGAAAGGAAGGCGAAGCTGGTTGAAAGGCTGAATGCCCTTAACTCGGCAGTTGATGAGGACGATGAATGAAAGCATCATAACTAGATATGAATTCAAAATATGTGGCAAATCTGCAGTACACATTTGTTGTTGCAGTTCCTAGAACCTAAAAATGTTTCTTTGCCCAGTTTTTATTTTTATTTTTATTTTTTTTCATCTTCTGTTTTGGCAATTTTGCAGCTTGGATTTCTCATTAGATAACAAGGTTTTGAGATTTGTAGCTTTTGTTGAAATGCAATTTCAATTTTGACTTAATGTTAAATTGGCCAGCTCTTCTGTTCCCAATACAATTAATTTCTATTCTTGATGCCAAAAGGATGATTATTATTTGTCTACTGTCTTTGTCATTAGAACTTTAGAAAATACATAAATTACTTGTCTAATCTCATCATAGTTCTAAATATTGTAAAATTTGATGTAGTTATACATCATTTTGATGATGGATATGGTGGAATATCGGCACCTTTCTTCAATCATTAATTGTTGATTTCATCCAAAAAAGAAAAGAAAAAAAAAAGAATCATTAATAGCTAAATTCCTTGAAAAAAAAATTGTTGATTAATTATAACCGTAATGTACCTTCAATGAGAAAGTTTGCAATTTTGGCAGTACATATTTTAGTGTATTCTCAAATCATTTATTGAAAATATTTATTTTAGTTGTCAAAGATTAGGTTGTTCTTTCAATCCAAATACACTCATCACAAAATAAGTATTTATTAAACATAATTTGAGAGCAGGTTATTACTTATTGGATGATCCTCTACAATTTAAATTATGCACCCATTTTTTGATGCAGAAGGTGACAATCATATGATGTTTGGTGGTTAGAAAATTAACATTCTAGGTCAAAAGTATAATTATCCTACCTATTAGAAAAGTTATGTATATATGTATGCATACATATAATCATTTTGTAGTGAAGGTGTCCTAAATTTTTTAAAGTAAATTCTTTTACAATCTAAATAGTTAAACTTAGAAATAATTTTTTTTATTTATTATGGTGTAGTTTGAATATCTACTATCTAGGTTTAAAACAAGTCAGATTATTTAAAAAAAATCAATATTTATAATACGTATAGAAATACTTAAATTATTGACCTTAAGAATAAAATCAATAGGTTTTTACGGTGATCTCAAGAATAAACTCTTGTTTGGGATTGAGATGCCGTAACTTTTTTAAGTTACAATTGTTAGGGAAAAAATTATAATTATAAGATAAAAATTAATGGTATATAGTAAATATAATTTTTAAATAATAATTCTAACAAAATTATTAAAAATATAATTAATTTTTCATCATACAAATAAAAAATTATATCAACAAAAATTTTAAAATATAACAATTAATATTTATCAAATATTTTATAATTATTTAACCTCAACTCTAAATAGGTTTTAAAACTAAAAGGTTAGTTTTCCACACCAGCGGACTAAAAGGCGGTTTGTAAAAAGCAACCCAGAATCATATTTTATCACACCTTAGCATTTAACAAGTCCATGATCCATCCCAATGCAGCTAAATTAGAGAAAAGCATCGAAAGAGAAAAATAGTGAGATTTGAAATCGAATCAAAGGGTCCACAAAATTTGCAACCTTATCCACAAATAACCAATGAATTTCCAATTCCACTCCCTTTGACATCTAAACCTTCGAACACTAGCCACATACAATTTCATTCACTCACCAACACAAAAACACAAACACAACCACAAAAAAATTGACTCAAAAATAAAATTAAACGACATGGTCTTCAAAATTTTATTAGAATTCAACTCAAGAAAAACACCCCAAAGCGAGATAGAGTCATCATCATCGTTATGGCCCATTCACTAACCACAGCTCCTCCCACTACATTAACACCCATCTCAACCAAATCTAACAAAAACCTAAACGTCCCTTCTGTTTGTTTCCATAGAGTTTGGGCTTGTGATCAGCATTATGAGCAGGGCCCGGATGATAAACTCATACACCGCAGGTTTGTTGTTATTATGTTCATATGTTTCTTGAGTTAAGTGTATATATGTTAGTGCATTGCATATTGTTACTTAGCATTACGAATTGTGTGGGATGGGTTCATTTTCATGGTGTAGGAATGTGACATTAGGCTTGGCCGGAGCAGCGCTAGGCTTGAACATCATTGGTGACCGGAATGCAAATGCGGCAGCCCGGAGGCCTCCGCCGCCTCAGCCGGAGGAGAAGAAGGACCCAAATGTGAGTGGCGTGCAAGCAAAGGTATTAGCGAGCAAGAAGAGGAAGGAGGCCATGAAGCAAGCTGTGGCCAAGCTTAGAGAGAAAGGAAAGCCCGTAAATGGGCCTTCTGAATAGTCTCTCTCTCTCTCTCGATGAGACTTGTCACTTATTCGTTTTCATTTTATTTTGTGCAAAGTTTTTTGTATGCAATGACTTGAAGAGTCAATATGGATTCCTTTATGTTGGTATTGGGAAGAAATATATCAAGAGTTGCATCAATTTAATATAAATAATAATAATAATAATAATAATATAGCTTTTGAATTGTTTTAGTGTGCATGTATATGGTGTAATATCTCTGTGCTTCAACTGACATTGTAAACATGTCGCTTTGGTTGCTCGAATGCATGATGTTTCCACTTTGCCACATCAATTGAGAATAGGAGATTGCTGTTTGCCCCTTAAATGAAATTTCTTTTCAGCAACGACTTTGTAATTTTCATACTACTTTTGTTTTACCTTTGACAATTGACATAACATCCATAAGCTAATTTTTTTTTTGAGTTGTTTTAATTTTTATATTATTGCAATTATGTATTAATACCGACCATAACAGAAAATTTTGCAAATGGCGAATGAAAGGCAGTGGATGACAGTTTAATTAATCACTAAACTAATATCTGCCACGGTGCAATAATTGCATCACTTGAAAGCATTTCGTGGACGTTTCATACACTTCAGATTTTGCTCACGGCAATGACCATGGGCCAGAGGCCAACTAAATCCAAGCCCAGCCCAAACTAAGAACAGCGCCATTGTTTGGCTCATAAAGATAGGTCCGGTTGATTTTCTGACGTAGATGAAAGTTTGGACGAGACTAGAAAGCTCCATTTGCTGATTAAAGATCAACATCTCTCTTTAGTTAAAATCTAACAGCCGTATGTAAATTCTGAATACAAAATCTCTGAATATGACCGCAGAGTACCAAGACCTGTTTACATGCACTAAAGCAAACTCTGCAATACATTGTTTTACAAAATCTTCATGTCCATTCCCTTTACATTGCATTGCTTAACAAAATCTCCATGTCCATCCCCTTTATATTGCTCCAGCTTTCAAGTTATTCGCAAAGATGGTACACAGAAGTTCCAAAAAAAAAAAGTGTTTATGCTGACGTACATATGCATAATCCATGGCGGGATTGCACGGGGGTAATACAATTTTGGTGCGTGGCAGAGCAGAAGTTGCTTGTTTGGCTCTCACTCGGGCTTCTTGAGCTTGATACGACCATGGGATTATAGACACACTGAAGGTTGTCTGCTTCTGAGAAGAACATAGATGCTGCAAATGAACAGGAAAACGTAGTGTAAACGAAGATGCAGAGAAGATAACAAAACTTTCATTTCCTTTACTTTTCTTATCCACTAAACTTTTTCTAGGAAAATCGAATCAAACATAATGTTAATGACTATAATCCATGCTCTCAAAATCACGAAAGTATGCAACATTTATCCAAAATTGACGACCTATGGATTCTACATGACCTAGGCTTTTCATAGTCTAAAGCACAATCCAAAGAATGATGTATGCAGATAACTTGAGAAATTGAATGCAGCGGTTACCTTTGGCAGAGGACATTAAACACAACCAAATGCCAATGAATCTTTCTGAGTACTCACAAACTCCCAAGCCAGCAGAAGGTTTTCCCTAGTTCTGATCATCGTTGATGTTTTGATTTCAAATTTTAAAGGTTACTGTTCTTGCTTGTAATTGATCATACTAGCACTGAATCAGCTTTTTACCTGAGTGAAGACAATAACATGATAAGCTTCATAGTTCATATCATAAGTTCAAAACTCAAGTTCGTTAAAAAAGTCTTAAGTTCCACAAATATTTGTGATTTAATGCCCAATGAGTTCCAAGCCATAAAATCTCTTTAATCAGAACTCTCCAAGTGCACAACCAATAATGTCAAAAATCATTGGTTATTGGCACTAATATAATGTTGCAATAGGAAAAATAGTCAGCAGAGAAAACCCAGTCTCGTGGAAGATTCTCACATACCAGCAAATCAACACTAGCATGAATGAAGAAGGTACTGCAAATACCTGAATTTTCCTTCATAGCAATCATTTTATTTTCCAGATTTTGAGCAGCCTCAGTCATTCCCAGCGCATTGTAGGCTTGGATCATCACGGCAAACGTGATATTATCAGGCACACAATGTCTCTCTTTCATTGCCAAAAACAACTCACCCAACTTCTCTACATCACCAGCCTGACCATAGGCACTGATGATGCAGTTGAAAAATGGAGTATCCAGTATTACATCCGAATTCTCTACCTGCCTCAAAATTGAATCAACCTTCATAATAAACCCAGCTTTACTGTAAGCACTAACTAGAGAGCAGTATGTAATGGAGTTAGGTTTCATTCCTCTATGTTTCATTTTCTTGAAGTATTCCTCCATTTTCTCAATATTTCCCGCCTTCCCAAATGTCTCGATAACTATATTATAAGTAACAACTGTAGGGGAGAAGAATCTTTTCTGCATGAAATCCATAACAGACCTCATCTTATCATACATTCCTGCTCTACCATATGACTTAGTTAGGATATTAAATGTCTGAATGTCTGCCTTCACTCCCATAAGATTAAATTCTTCATACCATTTCTCCATTTTCTCAATGTTCCCACTATTCCCATAAGCTGAAACCATTGAATTTAATGTGAAAATATCAGGATGGCAGCTACCACTTTCAACCATAGCAGAAAATGAACTCTCCATCTCTTCAAACTTTTTAGCCTTGCCATATCCATCGATAATCGTATTATATGTAACTGCGCTACATTCAATTCCTAGATAAGACATCTCAGCAAGAATTTTTTCAATCAGATCAAATCGATGGAACTTGGTGCAAGATTTGATAAGGATAGAATATGTATATACATCAGGTTTGCAGTCTGAGACTGACTTCATATCATTTATGGTTGAAAATGCCTCATCAAGAAGGCCACTTTGGCCATAAGCACTCACAAGAGCTGTATAAACATCAACACTTGGTTTCAGCCCATCAGACAACATGACCTCAAACAGCAAACTTGCCTGCTCAGGTTGCTTGCACTTGCCAAGCATCACTATAAGCTTTGTAAATGTTTGGCATCTTGCTTGATACCACTGCTGCTGACGCAGAAGCCCAAAAATCTATGATAGGGAATAGGTTTTTATTTCAGAAGAAAGAACAAAATAGTTGAAGTACAACCGAAGTATCAACTATGTATCAATACACATAAAACTCAACAAGACATGTAAAGTTATGCATACAAACTGATGTGGCAACTAGTATGACAATAGTTTATGGATATTACTCAATGAGCAATGATCTAGTGTGCAAGTTGCCCATATTATATTCTGCAACACTATTGCATAACTTTGTCCGGTTAAATCCCCAATGTCAACATTATCCACACTGAGTTTTAAAATTGTGCTACCTGTACAGTTGTGCACGTATAATTAATGAAGTAGCTAACTAAATCATAAACATACTTGTCACAACTCCATGTTAAATATGAAGACACATGAAAACCCCATAACCCAGTAAAACTAAAAAAACTATAAAAAGAAAAAGAAAAAAATCAAACCTTGAGAGCAAGTTGCCATTTCTTTTGTTTGATAGCCTCATCAAGAGCTTCTAAAACTGGTTTAGGCCACAAATTTTTGTACTTCTTCGAGCTCACTTTCTTTTCGATATTCTTAATGGCAAATTCAGTTCTCAGAATCTTAGACAAGTCCTTCTCTGCCTCTTTCTGGATTCCCAGTTCTTGTATTGGACCAGGGCTCCGCTTTATTGCTTGGATTCGGAAAACGGGTTCCTTGTAGAATTTTGGTGGGTGAGCGGTGGTGGTTGGATGAGTGAAGATTGAAGTGGAGAGGTGCATGTTGGAGGAACTAGAAGGTTTTGATAAATCACCAGCGGCAAAGGTAGCAAACGCCGCCTCAGCATTACAGAAGTTGAGGAGTGGTGATGGGTTGTGCTGGCCGGATTATGTTTCAGAATCTGCATCAAATATTCCAATCAGCACAACTACCTAAAAAACTGAATTCTAGTGAGAATAATACTCGTGACCAAGACAAAAATATCTTATTTTACCGGTCCACTTCTAATCTTATTCTTACTTACAATGAATCCACAAGTTTGTGCCAACCCCATATGCACAAATACACATTCATTACCTCTTTTGCACATGTCATTTTATGGCAAGCACATAAGACAGGTACAACAATGTACTTCTAAGAAAGCTAAAGTTTTATTCAAAGGCAACTCCAAAAAAGAAACCAAGATAAAATACAAGTCAAAATTTTGGGTAGCAGCAAGCATTCGACAGCAGTATTTCAAAATCTGTAATTAAAAAAGATTTGAATAAAAAAGCCAAAACAGAAACTAACCTTTACAAATGGCAAACGGCCAGCAGCAGGGACGGTAGTAGATGGCGCGAAGAGCAGTGGGTTTGTGAGCCACTGAGCTTCAGCGTTTTCCCTTTAGCATTCGGTTTTTTGGATAAGAAATGAATGATGAACCGAACCAAACACAAACCGTTTTGAATTTTTCTCACTTTTATGCCATGTTAAAATCAATTATTATCCACGAATATAAAAAAAAAAAGAAAATAGAATAATAATTTAATTTATAAATATTAATTATAATCTCATATAATATGAGTTATACTCTTAAATAATAATTTTATGTTATAAAAGATTAATTATTAAAAAATTATGAGTGCCTAGAGCAGGTAAAATTTATTATAGGGTACATAAATAAGGAAGAAGTTGATTTATTATTAAGTTAAATAAAAAAATTAAAAAATCAAATTTTTTAAGTAACTCGATTTAGTTGATTATAAGAAAAAAAATAGATGAAAGAAAGAATAACAAATGATAAAATTAATGTGACATTTCGATTAATTATTGATATCAAGGTAGTTATTAATATTTAGTATGAAGAGTAAATATTAATAATTAGATTGATGATATAATCACAAACTCTTATATAAATTTATTTGTATAAATTGATATGTTATTAAATCATTAGTTGAATAAAAATATAAAATAATAAAAATTAATCATGTGAGTTAAGAGATATTTAATTTAATTAATAAATTAATGACATATTAATTTATACAAAATAAATTTATACAAGAATTTATAGTTATATTATTACTTTAATAATTAATATGGTTAGAACTAATATTGAGATACCACGAGTCGGTCGTAGGTGGGGAAGCAAAAGAAAATTAAAAAAATTGGTATCGTTGCAGATTGTTTTAAAAATAGGGACTCCTATGATATTTTACTCTATTAGTCTACTAGGCTTACTTCTCATTTTCTTCTCTCTCCTCACCGACTAAAGGCTCTTGCCGGACTGCTTCCGGCTACAGTTGGTTTTTAATTGAAGTTGAAAAGCTGCTTGTAGCCAGTTCCATAGACCTCAAAATTGAAACTGTTTTCTGAATTCTGAAAACCACCCAAAAAAAAAAATTTTAATTTAAAAATTTTAAAATAAAAATAAGAAATAAACAATGATTGCAAAATGCTCTGTTCAATCCAATGACCCTCACCTCTTTCAGACCCTCAACGGACTTCGCCATATCGCCGAAACGCGCCGTTTCAAGGTAATCAAACCAAATGTCACCTTAATTTCCCCCATTTTTCAGCTTCTCCCAAAATTTAAATGTTTTGCCCAGTGTCAGTTTTGTCATTTCATTTGTGTGGCGCTCGTATCTGAATTTTAGTTTTCTATTATTTATTTCAAGTGATGTTGGCTGCTGAATTAGATAGCTTTAATTGCTCAAAAATATTGAAAAATAATTATGTTTTAAGTAAAGGAAGAAATCTTTTTATGTTTAAAGGGTGCGTGTGTGTTTGTTTGGAAGCTCATTTGCAAATTGGCTAAACAGCTTTGGTTGACTATGCAAAAGTGCTTTTTTGGATTAAAATGCAATTACAGTGCTTATTCTCATTAACTAGTAATTAAGTTGGAGCTTTTTTCTTTTTTCTTTTAATAATAATTTTAAATGTGGTTTTAGTGTAAGAAAAAAAAATTCAATTGCTTTTTGGAGAAACATCAGATAATTAGTATTGTTTATGTGCGTACATGTTTTTAAAATGTGTTAATCTGTTGGTGGTGTGTGTGCAGGCTTGGCTCTTGGATCAATTTGGGGTTCTTCATGATGGGAAAAAACCTTATCCTGGTGCAATTTCTACATGTAAGTCTTCATATGCGAGATTTGGCATTTGGGTTAGCTTTTCTAAAGCTAATATCATAATACATTAACTTTCCAGGATTGTTAGTGTGCTTGTGGTGGATACCTCATTTACTTGGAATGCTTAAGCTTTTAGCTTGCATTCCATCATGTGTTAATAACCATGTGTTTCTCTTGATATGTTTCAGATACTCTGTTTTTGTGCATAATGATTATCATAAGTGTCAGCGCATTTAGCAATATTTGTCCACCTTACAGCTTCGGCCTTTTAGGTTGGACTTTCTGACAAGTATGAATGACATGGTATCTTAAGAATCTTTTACTTGGTGGCAGTAGAAATGCTGGCAACCGCTGGCGCAAAAATGGTTGTCATTAGTAATTCTTCACGACGTGCTTCAACAACGATAGACAAACTGAAGAGCCTTGGTTTCGATCCCTCGCTTTTTGCAGGAGCTATCACCAGTGGAGAATTGACACATCAGTACTTGCTAAGGTTGGTAATAGCATCTTCAGTGATTAAGGACTAAAAAAACATTTATTTCTCAATTTGTAATATGTTAGACTGTGTGATGATTACCATGTCAATCTATTTAGCAGCTTGTATCTATCAAATTGAGCTACTTAACTTTCTTGTCTCAACTATTAATCTTCTCCATTTGTTTCCATCTCTTGTTCATTTAGCAATATTTGTACTTTGAAATAAACTATTCCTTATTCAAATGGTAGAATTATCCACGGCTAGTGCCTGGTCAAAATTCCATTGGTTTGGTTCCCTTACTTTCCTTGAACACTCTAATCTTTTTCTCATCATCCTCCTACCTTTCTCATTTTCTGTGATGGGTGAATTTTTTTTTTGAAATTATAATGTTGAACATGATTTTCGATGAACCTATTGTTTTATAGAGTGGAAAAGCACATTTCAAATATTTTTGGAATTTATATGAATAGGAGAGATGATACTTGGTTTGCAGCTCTCGGAAGGTCGTGCATTCACATGACTTGGAGTGATAGAGGTGCTATATCTCTTGAGGTATGAGCTCTCTGAGTATTTTGTTTACTGATATTTTATTCCCACTTTTCTTTTCCTCCTCAATTTTCCTTAAATTAAATCCTCTATTTTGGAAGTACTTAGAACTCTTTCTCTCTCTTTTTCTGCAATCCTGCAGCTTTTTGTGGATACAGGATTACATGAAATGACATAATTGAAGAGCTTTAACTTAGAAATGATATTCATATAAAGCAAAAACTCGGGGGCAAAATTTTACATCTTTAACTCTCTGGCAATGCTCTGAGGCTTGAATCTAATTGTCCCAAGGGAACCAACTGATTTTAATTTACTGACTTTTTCTGAGGAATTTTCAATGTTTAACAAGGTTATGATGAGAATCACCCAGCAGTGATTGTAATGTTACTTCTTCTCTTGTCGTTTCCTCATTCAGATGAGGACAGATCTTTTTTTTTTTTTGGGATTGACTGGAGCCATGAACATAACTTTTAAGGAGATATGGTTTTGAATAATTTGGTACATAGTTGAGAGGATATTTTATTATGTTGCACCACGTAAAACTTTATTTTATTTTATTGTAGCTTTGGTTTTCTTTTGGTTGTTTGCAGGGTCTAGGCTTAAAAGTTGTGGAAAATGTTGAAGATGCTGATTTTATCTTAGCTCATGGTACTGAAGGCATGGGGCTTCCTTCTGGAGATGTACGCCCAATGAGTCTTCAGGATCTCGAGAAAATTTTGGAAATTTGTGCATCTAAGAAAATTCCCATGGTGGTTGCCAATCCAGATTATGTGACTGTCGAAGCTAGGGCTCTGCGTGTCATGCCTGGTAAAGATGTTTTAGTTAATGAGATCTTCAGACCACACGATGTGGCACAGGAAAAGTACATTATATCTAGGATGACAGATTTGATTCTGTTTGATTTAAAAAACTTTAACCTAGTGTCTGTTGATATTATATACTCATCTCACAAGTTATTGAGTAGGAATTTCTCAATATCTAAGAATTTCACATTTAGGAATTTTATTGGTTTACCATTTGTTTATGAATGTATTTTGATCATACTAGGTACATTGGCATCTAAATTTGAAAAGCTTGGGGGTAAAGTGAGATGGATGGGAAAGCCTGATAAGGTGGTGCAATTACTTTGTTCTCTTTCTAGTAGTGTTATTATCCTTTTCCTGATATTTTTGGACTTTTAGCAGACTCTGTGTGGTAGATGGTGTATGTCTTTAGTCAAACAAACTGACATCCAATAATACATGTGGCTGTAATGATCATTCTCACATGATATCTTTTGGGTTGCCTTTGATAACTTTAGTTTTGCTTTTGGGCCTACCTTCACATATGTTTCTTGCATTATATTACTGAATTTGACAACTTTTAGGAAAACCACTTATTACTCACACACTCTTTTGTTATGTCATTTCAATTAACCAAATATTAGCTATAAGTGCTAAACTCAATACTACTGGCTATTCCCTTCTACTCACCCACACCTCATCAAACACAATTGCACTCCTTTAATTTATTTTTTGTCCAAATATGTCAGTGTATTCCAACTTTATCTCAGATTGTAATACATGAATTTATGATTTGGTTAGTTGTGATGGCAACATCATATCTATGTTGAGATTTTGCAGTATATAGAAGTAGCTAGATGAAATTGGTGACATCATCACTCTGCATTTGCACTTTCGTTTGATTGTTTACTTTCTTTTAACTAGGCTGTCTATTGTCATTATCTTTCTGTGGTCATTTTATATTCTCTGTATTTTCACTCCTTTTAATTATTTCATCAGATAATATATAAATCAGCCATGGCCATGGTTGGTGTGGATGCTTGTGATTCTATAGCTGTGGGCGACTCTCTTCACCATGATATTAAGGGTGCCAATGCGGCTGGAATCCAGTCCGTATTTATTACTGGAGGAATCCATGCAACTGAACTTGGACTTGGCAGTTATGGAGAAGTTGCAGATCTATCTTCTGTTCAAACTCTTGTATCTAAATATGATGCATATCCATCATATGTGTTGCCATCATTTACGTGGTAGACTTATTTTGGTATGCTCTCTTCGTGGGTCTCTGCCATTTGCAAGATACACATTTAATAAGTCACTATGACTCCAATATTTAAGAATGAGAGCTGTTAGCTACTCAGATGGTTTAGCCGGAGAGAGGGGATGAGAGAGTAATTGCATTGGATTAGCTTTTAACAAAACTCCTTTCCCCATCGAAGTGAAAAAAATCGGGACCATGAGGTGAGGAAAGGAACAATGAATGTTTGTGATTTCGTCCGGCCTATATAGAGTCTGGCCAAATTCTGTAATTTGCATGTTGTCCATAACGGAGGTGATATTGGGTAATTGAGCAGACTGTAGATTTTGCCATCATCAATTCTGTTTATCATCTTTACTTCGTACAATCAGTTTTGAAATTTTTGTTGGCATATTGTCTTCTGAATTTTCAGGGATCTCAAGAATGCAATCATTTTCCTGACACAATTTTTCTGGCATCAAATGATAGTTTCTACATTTATGTGTTGTGAGACAAAAGGATGCGATGCACCTTGAGAGCGGTGGTTCATCCTGATGCGAATTATCCTCGGTTGACTTTCTGAACTTCAGATGTTTTTACGGCATTCATCTCATTGTCTTAAACCTTTTATCAACTTTGGTCCTGGGTTGAGGCTAAATAAACTTTCTATCTCATATGAATATGGTAATGTCATGTAACAATGATCTTCCATCACCTGATGAGTAAACTCAGATGGCAGTGGTTAACTCGGATAGTGTTTTTTTATTTGAATCCTGAAGTTCTCATGTTGCCGTTTCAGATTGAGAAGAAAAATAGAAATTTTCCATCGCGATTTTAGTGTCTTATGTCAAATTTCTTCAACAAGTTCTTATTTTTTAAAAGACAAATCTGGAATCGGTTGTTCAATTTATTACGTTTGTATGGTATCTATCAAATATCAATCATTGATCTCTTGGGTCAAATAAAAATGCAAAATTTATTTATTGCCGGATTGTGCCATTAATTGATCAATCTTGATGACCTTTACAAAATAAACTACATATTTCTTGCTGTACTCGTTATTTTACTAAATAGTAAATAAAATATTAAGCTTGTTTTTTTTATTCTTCCAAAGCAGTTTCTTTTTGACCATCTTGGTGTAGCTTGGTCAAATTTTCATGATACCATGCCTGCAATCAGAATGTTGAATTTTTTCATAAACGATGGAACTCAACAATTACCTCTCTACAATTTTGGTAAAACTTTGTTACCCATTAAATGAAATAAATTTTTACAAAAAAAAAATTAATTGCGAGGGAAAGTGTCAATCTCTGATTTGCTATGTCAAAAGTCCCAGAGAAAGTACTGGTACAGGAATGAAAAAGTTTTTTAATATTAAAAATGAAATTCTTAATTAGACAAAATAAAATTGAGATTTTGGTTACATGGTGACTATTAACAGTTTTGATAGTTGACATAATGCCGGCGAGTGACGGTTAATTGGTATTTGGTAATGGCACACAAGCAGCTTATTATTACGTGTACGAAATAATAATAGAATTATTCCAAAGTTTCTAGAAGATAAAAGATAATAACACTTGGATTTCCAATTTTAATAAAATCATAAATAAACACACAGTTTATATATTTTTACACAAGTTCTACAATTAAGCATCTGCATACGAAAAAAGACATACATAATTTAATTATTTATTTATTTTTAGTACAAATCAATTAGTAAAGTATTAAACTTCTCTTTCTCACTATGTACTAAGATGAGGATTTATATCTGAAAGATTTTCTTTTAAATAATGGAACATACTAAGTTCGAGTTTTTAAAAAGTACACCGTAATAAAATTATTTTAAATATGATTTTAGTGAAATTTTGATTATAATATTAAAAAAAACTATTCTGTATATATTGGAAATAAGCTATTTTCAAAATTATAGTGGTCAGGTTGTCGACTTGTATTATTGGCAATTTGGCATCGTACAACAAGCACTACAATACTACGACAGTAGAGTTGGTAAAATTTGATTCGATCTGATTATCCGACAAGAACACGACATGAATAAATGAATATGAATCATCAAATTTGGTATAATTATTAAATGGATCAAGTTCGAGTTGACATAATTTTTTTATGTGTCATATTATGATTAAAGTTCTTAATTCATTTACCTTACCAATAACACGATTATATTTTTTTATTTTAAATTAATTTATAATTCCTTGTTATTAAAACTCAAGTGTTGGATATGATTATCTCTTTTTATTATTTTTAGAAAGATAGACATTTATACAATATTTTATTTATAAAATTTTATATAGATTTAGAACTTATATAGTGTATATGTATGTATATATGTGTATATATATGTGTGTGTGCGCGCCTGCGCAAATATTTGATATAAATTTTTATGAATATATAAAACAAGTTACTAAATAACTCATTTATTTTTTATGTCGGGTTTAGATCTTAATATTTTGATATAATTATTAAATGAGTCGTGTTTAGGTTGACCTGAATTTGAGATGACACAAGGGTGATACGACACAAGCACGATCCGGTGGTTCGTTTTACTAGCTCTACGTAACAACAGGGATCTATTTGAAAACCACTGCAAGATCTATTCTTATTTATGATTTTATTAAAATAATGATACCTAAATGTTATTACATCCAGACACGAGAAGAACAAAATCTTAAAATAGTGAAATAAATAAATAAATATAAACCAACAGAATTTAGATCTGTTGACCAAAGAAAATCTTCAATCCTTAACACGAACACGTAGCATATCACTGAGCATGATCCCAGCACTCAAGTAACAAGAAGCCCAGATAAAGAAAGCGAGCGACAAAATGGAAGGTGGGCCCCCGGCGGCGGACACGGAGATGGCGGAGGCGCAGCCCGACCCACAGCAGACGGCAGCTCCAGCGGCAGGGGGGATCGAGAGCATCCCGGCGACTTTGAGCCACGGAGGGAGGTTTATACAATATAACATTTTTGGTAACATTTTTGAGGTTACTGCTAAGTATAAGCCACCGATTATGCCCATCGGGAAAGGTGCATACGGCATCGTTTGGTAACTAGCTCTGTCTTATCATCTTTTAATTTGATGTATCTGTATGTGGGTTTGGGTAGATATTTGTGATTTTGAAGCAAGTTTGTAGCTTTATAGATGTATGTGCTTGTGAAGAAGCCGAGCGAGAGAGAGAGGATTCTAGGTGAGAGAATCCTTGAAATGATGCTTAAGGTTAAAGAGGAAATAAGGGAATTGGATTTTATTTGAAAGTTGTTATGTCGTTATAGTAAAGGTTTGTTGGATTTTCAGTTTTGAACCCGGTGAATGTGCAAGTGACAGTGAAAAATTTCTGGGTATTGAAAATGGTGAGGTAGTAAATAGGACACAATATGGGTGAACGAGGGTATAGAACTGAATTTGAATTTTGCAGGAAGAGGATTAAAACTTATTAGCCATCTCCTGTTAGCTTCTTTTCGTTGTTAATCATTTGCAATAAGTGCTTAATATATTTTCCCTTTAGTAAGTGACAGAGCATTTCTTCTGAAGGAAAAAGGAGATCAAATCTAATTTGTGTATGGTGATTGATAAAAGCATACCTGCCAGTCCAACAGGAATTTATTAGAAATGCTTTTGTATGTCGAGGGGTGTGTGAATAGTTTTTATCCACATCCAGTCTAGTTTGTCGACTTCTCTTTTCGGTTTATACAAGAAATGTACTGATAACAATTTTGGCTGTTTCTTAGTTCGGCACTAAACTTGGAGACGAATGAGCACGTGGCGATAAAAAAGATAGCTAATGCATTCGATAACAAAATTGATGCAAAGAGGACGCTTCGTGAGATCAAGTTGCTTCGACACATGGATCATGAAAACGTCAGTGAGTGATAATTACTGATTCTTGCTTTTCTTTTTTTCCAGCAACGCGAGCAGTGTGTTAGATTAATGTCTGTTGTTTAGTTTGATCTTCTGTGGGAAAGTTGGAATTTTGGTGGAATCGTTTGTGTTTCTGTCTATATCCTTGTTCTAATCTTTTACTGAATTAAAGTATTTCCTTTTTATTAATAGTATTCTTAATTAAAGTACTTGAGATGGTTTATTTGATCAAATTTTCTGTCATTGATTGCTAACAATGCTGAAAATTATGTCTTTTGTTGTTGGGGGGGGGGGGGGGGGGGGGGTTGCAGTGAATCAGATAACAGAAGAAGAAACCCATTAAGATGCATTTCTTGCTTGCTTCACTCTAGTTGTTGGTGATTGCATCATTATTGTGATAGGACTGTGTGATGCAGAATAGCAGAAAGAGAACTTAAATATTACTCTCAAATTCATATTTTCACTATAAAGCATTAAGGAAAGCACACAATACTTTTGACAATGAACACTGCTCTATGCGAATTAACCATTTATTTGATTTCTAATTTATTTATTGGTACTCCCTAGGGAATTTCATCCCAAAATTTGTGAATAAAAAAGGCTGCATGCACTGCAAAATGATAAAAGGTAAAAAAGACTGAATGCGCGTATAGTCAGATAGTTTCGGACTGAATGTGAGTATAATCAGATAGTTTCAGTTGTCTTGTTATTTTATTTTTAAAGTTGTTTGAGAAAGAATGGTTCACAGATAATAAGCTATTGAGCATCTCGTCACATCAAAATTTAGGGCTTTTTAGAAGCTTTGAGTTATGATACAGAGAATGTGATGTGGTTATTTTGTTCAAAGAAATTTGGACGGTTAATAAGTTATTCAGTATTCTCTTTTTCTTTCCTTTAAACGAAACTTGGAATTGATGAGCGTCGCACTTTGAATATTTGACCTGATCCGCATTTATTTGCCCAAGTTGTTAGAACAACCATTTTATGGATTTCATATTTTGTAGCTCTCATGGGCTAGTTTGTGGGATGACATTTGATGTGCGTGGGAGGATTTGTTGATAATATTTTCTTTCAAGATGAATGGTGGAAGAAGGTTGACTTGCCTAGATGATTTGTCTTGGAGCAATCTTTGATGAGTGGTTCTCTGTATTCCTATGCCATTGCTAATATTTGTTAGAGTTATTAGTTTTTTATACCTAATGCTTGTTGGGCCTAGTGGTGACTACCATACTATTGTATTGTTTGGTGTTTTAGCCTTTGTATACAACATGGAATGATAAAGGAATATTTTTATATCTAGTGTATTTATTTGATGTAATAGCTTTAGTATTTTCCTGGTGTATTTGTTTCTAACTCAGCTGTTTCTTTTTTTCTTTTTTATAGGTGAAAGAAAAGTTTATTTGTCTTTAACTAAAGCCAACTGCATTTCTTATGCAGGTTGTTGCAATCAGGGATATAATACCGCCACCACAAAGGGAATCATTTAATGATGTTTATATTGCATATGAGCTCATGGATACTGACCTGCATCAGATAATTCGTTCCAATCAAGCATTATCAGAGGAGCACTGTCAGGTTTGAATTTAAATATTCAGATTTATTATATAATCTTGTAAAATGGCTCTACTAAGGCTCATTTTGGTAATATTGTAGCTTCTTAAATAATTGCTGTTAGTTGTGCTCTGAAATAATTAGCTGTGAAGAGAATCGGTTTAATATTTGGTAAAATTTGTTTTTAAAAGTGGTATGAGTTTTAAAGCAGTCATATGTGTTTGCTAAATCTTATTTTTAAGTTGTCGTAAGAATGCAAATAATTGAAATGAACATTATGTTGAATAAAATTTATTTACACATTTATAAACATGCATGTGTACTATTTCCTATTGTTTATATATAATAATTGACAACTAAAATAATTTATGTTTTATTTTGTTATCTCAATATAATTGATAATGATAATAATCTCTTTAAATTTAATGGTTTTATTTCCTAATTGAATAAGGATAATTTTGGATTATAATATATGTGAGGATATATATGGAATTGTATTAAATACATAACTGATTCTTAAAATCGATTTGAAAAGCCACTCCTTCCTTACTTTCCAAAATCTGTTGTAGGACGAGGTGATATTTCCAAACATGATTCTTAAAATATTTATCAAACACCAAAATTAGCTTTTAGCTTTTCGAAATCACTTTTGAGCCTCGTTCAACCATTACACGTTTTCCCCTCTCAATAAGAGAACTCATGATTTTTCTTTCTGGTTTTTGCTGTTTTTGACATAAACAAATCAGCTGACTCTATATATTTCTTGTTGCTTCTAGTTTGCGCCTTGATAGTTGTTTTCATTTATTAGGTTACCATCTCCATCAGCCTCATAACTAAATTAATCACTTTATTTTCTTTTTTTGCAGTATTTCCTGTATCAGATCCTCCGTGGACTTAAATACATACATTCTGCAAATGTTCTTCACAGGGATTTGAAACCTAGCAATCTCCTCCTAAATGCCAACTGTGACTTAAAAATATGTGATTTTGGCCTGGCTCGTGTCACCTCTGAAACTGATTTTATGACAGAATATGTAGTTACTAGATGGTATCGTGCCCCTGAGCTTCTTTTGAACTCTTCAGATTATACCGCAGCTATTGATGTTTGGTCAGTTGGTTGTATTTTTATGGAATTGATGGATCGCAAGCCATTGTTTCCTGGAAGAGATCATGTGCATCAGCTACGCTTGCTTATTGAGGTATCTAATCATCAACTTTTTGTATTCTAAATCCAAGATTGTGTGGATTGATATATTGACTTCCAAGAAATTGGATATATTTATTGAGAATGTTGCATGAAGTTGATATCAATTGAAAAAGGTAAATTAGTTCTGAATCAAAAGGTTCAAGTCTACTGGTAGGATTTGCATTTTTTTTTTTTTTTTCGAGCCCAAAGACAAGCATGGAAATAGAGACAAAAGAACCCCCATATTACAGAAATTTTAGGAACTTTCTATATTGAGATATTTGTATTTCAAAATTGTGTAAATAGTGGAGGGGTGGATGTCGCAAAGTGGATCGAGACAGTGGATTGTGAATCCACTATGTGCGGGATGAAAAATATTGAAGTTTTGGCCACTGATAGTTGGTATACTTTTGTGCAATGAAATGTTAAAACAGATTAAATGTACAACATTTCAGACCTCTTATATTTGTTTACTTATACTTGATATATTATGTGTGATATGTCAGCAATTTTAACCATTAAAATTCATGGATGTCTTTATTTAGCTGGAATCTCGTTTTCAGTTTTTAGTGTAAAGAATATTATTCCTTTATTACCCTTCTCTTATCTTGCTTGGTTCTTGAATTTTGTTACAAGTTTGTTGCACATATGAATTCATGCCTAAATGTATAGGTATAAAATCATGAACTCCTTGCCAAGTAATTTATATTGTTTATACATGTCTGTATTTTAGTATGATTAAGGTCACACTACATCCATGCAGCTGATTGGTACTCCATCAGAGGCTGAGTTGGGGTTCTTGAATGAAAATGCCAAGAAATACATTTGCCAACTTCCTCGTTATCAACGGCAGTCTTTCACTGAAAAGTTTCCAAATGTCCACCCTTCAGCTATTGATCTTGTTGAAAAGATGTTAACATTTGATCCGCGACAAAGGATTACTGGTGAGTTAATTATCCGTACAATTTGGTGTTGTGTCAATGACCTTAGTGAATGAATGCTACACTTGCATGTGGAGTAGCATGTATAAATTAGGATTTCTAAGCAATTAATAATTATGTCCTTGCACAACTTCATGGCCATATTTGATTGAAGTTTCTTGAAAACCATTTGTTGATCCTGTCTCTTCCGATTAATATGTGTTGAGCTTTCATATTAATGGTTGCATCACAAAATTGTAAAGCAGCATGTGTTTTTTGGTTGAACTTTTAAGTCACTTAATTCTTCAATCTTCTGGTCATTTTGTGCATCATGCTGCAGTTCTTTTGATTAATTAATTTGCTCTTTGATCTCTAATCTGCTATTGATTTATTTTTTTAACTGCAGTCGAAGATGCACTTGCACATCCCTACCTGGGGTCATTGCATGACATCAGTGATGAGCCTGTCTGCATGAGCCCCTTCAGCTTTGACTTTGAGCAGCATGCCCTGACTGAAGGACAGATGAAGGAGTTGATCTATCAGGAGGCTCTTGCATTCAACCCTGAGTATCGGCAGCAGTAATAACTTGTGAGCTGATTATTTAATGTGGCTTTGATAGTGTTGTTTCTCTGTTTTATGTTTCAGTGAATTGAGTTCTTCATGTAAATACATGTTACATCCAAAAAAGGGGATGGCTATTGAGTTGCAATATTTTATCATGATGGGCAGAATTCAAGGACCAGAATATTTGTAATGGTGTTTGTATTGGCTGTCTTTATTGTTGTCCTAATGAAAACAGTCAACGTCTGATGATCAGATTTCACTCGTCTTTTTCAGCAATTCTGTATCTATCTGTCCTGCTGTCGCAAAACAATCAATGGGCATTTACTAAATTGAAATAAAAATGGGCTGAAATGAGAATGAGTTAGAATGAGAATAAAAAAAAAAAAAATAGAAAAAGTTGTTTATTTAAAATTGTAGGAATTAGAATTGAAATGAATTGTTTATTTTTTTTGTCTTGAAATTAAAATTAGAATGAGTTAAATTATAATAAATTATTAAAAAGTACTTATTAAATTATTGTCATGATTATTATTTTATAATTTAATTATGGTTATTATTTATTTAAAAATTATTATTAAAAATTATTGTTAATAAGATATTAATATATTAATTAATAATTAGTATATTTTGTAATTATAATATATTAATTAAATATAATAATATATTAAATATTGTGATTATTTATTTAAAATTTACTATTAATTATAATTAATATTAATAGTAACAATTTTTTTAGTAATAATGATGATATAAGGGAGATTAAAATGATAATTTTAAAATTTAAGTGGGTGTAATATGATCACTTCAATGAATGAGATTTTCATTTCCACCTCTTTTATAACAATGAAAACTCTAATAATCATTATCAATTTTCAATAAATCCCGCCACTTTGATTCTTATTCAATCTCTCATACAAACAAGTAAACGTATCATTTATTTTCATTCTTGACTCGTTCTCATTCCTGATAAGTAACCACACTACAAGTGTGAAACTAGAAATGCTTGCGTCCCAACGACAATGGCATCTGCCATCTACAGTCTGGCTTAGAATCCTTTCCGGTAAAGCATAAGCAAAGCAAAAGCATTATTTTGCTTTTGCTGCCGATCTGGGACATCTCTATTCAGCAGTATCTTGCGGCAATTTAAAGAGTTGAAATTGAAATGAATGTCACAAACTGGATTGGCCTGGATTGGCATTTTTTACATTACGACGTAAATGAAACTGCAACAATTTCTCAGCTCACAAGAAATTTCCTTAACATGGTAACAGAAATTTATATGATACAGTTCACTCAAGCCTTTCAGAAAATTTCCAAACTCGCAACTTCAAAGAAAAGCAGAATTTGAAACTCTAATTTGAAAATCAAGAAAAACAGATATCATCACAAGCTCATAATAAAGAAAGAACAAATCAGATCTTTAAGAAACAGGAAAATAACAAATAATCTCCTATTGTATAAAGCCTGAATTAAGTACACAACAATATCTTCAATGATGATGCTGTTAACTTTTCGTGCTCTCAAAGAATCTTGAAAGCGGCACAGGACCACTAGCCTCCTCATCATCACTGCCAGAGTGCTTGGTCCTTGACCTGTGCTTCTTTTCCTTCTTTGATTTCTTGGACCTGGACTTTGATTTTCTTGATTCTCTCTCTTCCTCATCACTACTAGAAGATTCTGATGATGAACTCGAGGAACTTGAGTCAGAAGATCTCCGCCTTGAATGCTGCAAAGGAAAGATTTTGAGTCAGAAGATCTAACTATAACCGTATTTTTGTTAAATATATATATATATAAAAAATGAAAAATAAAAAATAAAAAGCCTAAGATTAGAACATTTGGCTAGTGATTACACAATCCAAAGAGAACAGTAAATCCAGGATACTGCATAATTCCATTGAAAAGAAAAGACAGTTATAAGCGAGAAACAAATCCACATATCCAGATGGTACACCAGCTTACCAGTAAAACCAACAAAAGTTACATATTAAACCATATGTTAAGCAATTCAGATTGACAACAGTGTACCACAATTAAACACCAACACAGAACTCTATCCTGTCTCTAATCTTTCTTGATGCCTCTAAACCAGAAATAAATCTTCACTTCTCATCATTTGTTAAATGACACAACTGATTCTGTCCCAATCAAATACTAAATTTTCTCTGCAGTTTATAGCAACCAAAATTGCAGTTAAGAGTTCCCATGGATTCATCAACCCCTCCAAGAATGTCATATACTGACCTGAAGATAAAAAAATATGTTACAAACTAAGAGCTACAATGCAATTCTTCAAGCATGGGTCGCCTCTTTTATCACTATTAGATTTGACAAAAAATAGCTTCCAGGAGATTCTTGGTAGTTGATATTTAAACTGCAAGTACCGAAATGGACAGATATGAGTTTCTAAACAGTTTCAAGATCCATGATTTTTCTTCACTCATCTAAACCGGGTAGGGATTTTGTGATAGCGAACTATATCTGATTCTAGCTTTGTATAGGGGTGATTGGGTATACATTAATAGCACAAACAGTCTTAAAATTTTGTTTTCTTAGAAGACAGCTGGTCCACTATCTGTTTTAAATCTTCATCTTTAATACAATTTTGAGTTTCTTTAAAAAAAATATATATCACCAAAATACAAGGCTAGGCCAAACAGGGTTCTTAGCATACTTTATTGGTAAGAGTTCAAATCACTATATTTACATGTGCAAAGTATGTCAATACCTAAATTAAAACTTTGGATTGTATTTCAAACATGAAACAGTCAGATTCATAAGGTTGACAAACCATATGATGCAAATGAATACAAACTTGAAAAAAGCACAAACTGCACAATAAAAGGAGCGAGGGGCGTCAAACTTGAAGAAAGCACAAACCCCACAATACTGGGAGCGATGCATGTTGGTACTCAACTATGGACCAATTATTTGAAACAGTCTAACTTGCTCAACCTCCCAAAGAGAATATGTTTGTTTCATATTTTGGACTGCATCAATGATGCAAAATTTAGTAAATGGATAAGCAATTTTAATCCTCCAAAAAACAGTACCACTAGGCCATTTTAGTCTAGTAATAAATGTAAAAGCCTTTACCAGGAAACTAATTTAGAACAGAAGACTGAAACATGTGTTTCTAGTTTCAAAAAACATCCATGAAGGCAAGAGCATAGAGGGTTGTTCCCTTAGCTTATCGTTAAGGAATTAAAAAAATCCATGTTATAAGTATTATCATATCAGTCACTTATGTAATTTATATGAAACAGTGACCAGCAACCAGAATCTACATGCAAGCCTTGTTAGAAATAGTAAGCACCTTTCTCTTTTTGCTGCTGCGTTTCTTTAAGTCTCTGTCCTTCCTATCTACAAGAATGCATTCATCAGTAGAGAGGTAAAGAATAAGGGTCAGTAATCATGAGAAAAGAGACACGTGCTCTTGTCTTAAGATCTTTTACACATACCCTTTTTACGATCAGACTTACTACCAGAGTGATTCCTTCCTTGGGCCAGCTTGCGTGCCCTTTCAGCATCTAATTGTGCTCTGTACTCCCGCATCATTCTATCAGTATCTTTTTCCAGTTCACCTTTTCTCAGTTCATCTTCCTAGCACATCAAGTACAAAGATAAGTGAAAAATATGCCAATCATAATAACACAAACACCAGTAGCTTAGCACACATTCAGAAGGTATGCATCAAGCAAAACTTGAAACTGAATAAGAAAATGGTTAACAGTAACAATTCTAATGTGAACAGAAAAGAAATATACAGGGGGTCATAAGAGAGTCCAAAGTGCAAGCAAAGGGTAAGCTGGTCCTTTGGCCAGCTTTGTCTGAACCATTTGCAAGCAATATTGACTCTAGCTCCAACTTTTTCTTCACTTATTTTCGTAGCATTTACATCATAACAATGTGAGTTTCTAAGATCAGACAGAAGATTTTGGAATATTTAGGGAGCATCAAGTTAACCTGTTCAAAGTTAGTCTCTTATGACCGACTATTTGCATCTTTCATGGTGAGGGATTAAGGGGGCCATTGTATTCTGTAAGCAAAATAACTCAAATTTCAGGGGTTCTCACTTGGAGGGTGTATGTTTGCACTAATCACAACCACACAATAAATCAATACCTTGCTATGTTGAAGAGTTTCAAAATAAATAAATAAAAATCAAATTCAAACTTCCTGATTGTTATCATCCAAACTTGGGACTTAATGAATTGTGAAAAATTGGACTTGCAAGGTTAACAAACTATGGTGGGTTTAAATACATTTGACAAATCCTGCCACAGCAATACTCCATCAGTCTAATTCTATGATACTTAGGAACAAGGCAAACACAAGCTTAAAGCCAGTGTAGCTACGAACGAACCTAAAAGTCCAGACAACAAAAGACTGCATCATTTTTAAACTCGTAGATGCCAAATTGCACAAAATCATAATCCTAGATATATAACAAGCGAAATTATCCAGAAAATTTCAAAAACAAGTCCATTTAAATTCGAGCTTAATCAAATACCTAATCAACTTTTTCAAAAAGAAATTTAGTACTTTACAATCCGAAATCAGAATGCATTATCAAAAATAGAATAAGCTTCTGTATGTGACAGACGAATAGAGGTGCCAAATATATTTCTTTATTTCTATTACTCTAAATAACTTCTCACATTCATGCATGTGGATATGTTTCTTCACATAGGACATAGTCACAGAGAATTATGTTTATCGCATTCACTGAACATTGTAGCAAGATTACACCAACAGTTAATAATTTAAAAATAAAAATAAAAACATATATGAATTTGCATTGCAGCTTACCTTTTGTTTCTTTTTAAACTCTTCCCAGGTAACCGTGTGAGATGTTTTAAGGCTGGCCAAACGAGCAGCATGCCACTCTGGTGAATGAAAAGACCCATCCACCTGCGAGGGCCCCATCAGAAATATTCCAGGAAAAATAGTCATCCAAAATAATATTACAGCATTACTTAAAACAATCGAATTGTCTAATTGATGAAAAGAAAAACCTTTCCTAAGACACCCTAAAATAAAGAATGAATTTAAAAAGTTAACCTCACCATTAGCAATTTTCAGCACTAAGCATCTAAGAACACTAAACTATCATCTGTTCACTCAAATAAATAGAACTTGCTAGCATGCCCTTGATCGTTAAATCAAGAAATAAAAGAGGGCCATAGGACTGGCAAGCACTTGCAATCAAACATACCAACAGAGAGAAAGAAAACATTTATGTACATGTGCAGATCACTTCTCTAATTAATAACGTAGCAGCTAACTCATCAAAAGCTTGTCAAGAGTCATACCCTTGTGCACTTCTTCTTCTTCTAGGAGCTGATTTACCATCTAAATTTATTCCAAACACAACCTATACAATCTAACAACTAACTTCATCTAATAAACGTATTGAGAAGAAATTGTTCTGTCATTCAATTTAAAAACTAAACTCAAAAGTTGCTATCACTACTCTTGTACTGTTGTAAGCACTCTAAGAGGTTTTACCAGTTAGGCTAACAAGCGGCTAACCCAATAAAGGTGTAAAAAACTGACTAGCAGAAACAGTTAATAGCATAAAATTAAAAACTAGTGCACCATACGAAATTCTAATAATCCAACTAAGCTCACTCCTCACTCAAAACCACCAACCAACAAGCCAATTGAATCAGACTTTTCCCGCTGGTAAGCAGAAAAAACAATTATTTAGCTCAACAAACTTTAGGAAACAATGCAAATCACAAGCAACAAGCATGTGCCAGAAATTTAAAATTAGACAGATTATTAAAACAATCCAAATTAAAAACACAAATTTACTAAACCACTAAGCATAAGCAACTGGCCTAATCGAGAAAATGATAAAAAAATTAAAAAATTGAAAAATGGGAAAGATTTTGATTTTGAAATACTAGTATGAAAGGGTACGAACCATGCCATCCTCGATCTCATCAGGGGCAGCCGAGGAAGAGCCGAGGCGAGCTCTCTGCATGGCTTTGTACGCTTGGTTTTTGCCCATTTTGAATGATATACCCAGATGAAAAAAAATCCGAGAAAATTTGAGGGAACAATTCAGAAACCCAGAAAGAAAAAATAGAGGAAAAGTTTTCTTTTCTCTTTTTAATTTTCTAGGATATTAACGGTCGAGAACCCATGAAAAAGGAGAGGAAATATAGGGATTGTACGAAATTTGTTGTTATCGTGAGTGACAGAGAAAAGAAAGAGACGATGAAATAATACATAAATATTAAGGGGCGAAAAAGAAAGATGGAAGATATCTAATTTCTTTTGGGTAATTTTCGGGTCGGGTTGATCAAATCTTATTTAACCAATCCTTTTTAAACCTTTTAAAGTCCGTAAAGTTACAGTTTGGATTGCCCTTGAAGGCTCAAGGCCCATGAGAAAGTTACTAATCGGGCTCCAGTGTCCATAAAGTTTGATATGAGTTGAGTGTTACAATAATAGGCATATCCATTGTAATAAATAAATAAATAATTTTCACTTCAACAGTTATAATC
This sequence comes from Citrus glauca, assembly GCA_029633175.1. Classification (NCBI taxonomy): domain Eukaryota; kingdom Viridiplantae; phylum Streptophyta; class Magnoliopsida; order Sapindales; family Rutaceae; genus Citrus; species Citrus glauca. The sequence continues at coordinate 41,684,142 of JAQOOD010000003.1, read as the reverse complement.
CCGGTAAAAAATTTCTAATGTATTTTATATTAATATATTGAGATGTTGTATTTTTTACATTACATTTATTGTGCTTTAAAGAATGGAAGCTAGCGAATCATCAGAAATCTCGATTTACTCCATAATATTTGACAAATCAATCATTCTTTGACACTACAAGAAATATTATCTTTTACCACCATTCAAAAATGCTGCGAAAACACAATTACAACATTTATAAAAATGTCCTAACGAAGGATGCAGTAAATAACATCAAACTTTTGTATCATTTTTCAACTGCGGTAAGAAACGCTGCATAAAATAATAGTAACGACGTTACTAAAATGTTGTTTTTTAGGCCATTTGCTATATGAGTAAGTTGTTGCAAAAATTAGTAAATAAATACGGAAATCTACTGCCATTCAATTTGCAAAATTGATAACAGTTCAATCAACTAAAAATAATCTCCATAAAATCATTTGAAATTGGCATCCATACAACAAAAATTTAGTTGAAGATTGTTAAATCTCTACACTAAATATAATACTCAAAGTGTAAACTAAAACTCTTGCCCAGGTTAATGTTTTTTTCCCCTGACTTGTAAGATTCAAGTATATGTATGAAGAAAATTAGAAACTATAAGCCTACTCCAACAAAATGTAGTTTTTTGGCCAAGTAATTGTGCTTCCAATTGCATCACTAAGAACATAAAACTCAGCTTAGACTTAAATATAAATGTCAACCACCTTGTTTTATCACAAAATAAAGAAAGAGTATTAAAATTAAGAGTTTATTTGTTAAATATCTGAAGTCTTAAATTTTATTCATTTCAAATTTTTTTTTAATTTACTAGATTGTTTTTTATAATTTATGTCTAATTATCAGACATTTACATCTGACTAAGAAAAGTAAACTTTGTTATTTTTATCTGAATGAGAAGTAAATATTATATTCAATATATATATATATATATATGTAATAACTTATTTCCTTAACAATAAAATCTAATTCTTTTTTTTACCGAGAGCATAAATGATAAATAACCATATTTAAGTTTTTTTAATAAAAACAAACAAAATTGCTACTTATATTCAGATATTAAAAAGAGAAAAACAAATATATCTATTAAAAAAATTAATAAATATGTCATTCAGATAATTATATTCAAACTTCGAAAAAATTTAGACCAATTCGAAATTCCAAAAAAAAAACTACCTAATTAAGAAGTCTTTTTTTTTTAACACCAACATTACATTTTTTGAGGGTAGAATAATATGATGGTGCCTATTAACAAAGCTGCAGATTGTTTCAACCAAATATTAACTACGTGTTCCATGTAAAATTCTCTTGTGTGCATTAATTTTTTGTGTTGTCGAAGAGATTATTCATTGGAGATGCATTCTTCTCGTTTAATTCGCCTAACACCCTGCCTACTTAATACATTGTTCCACACGCCGTAAAAGAGAAATGAAATGGCTTGACTTGAGTCAGTCTACAATATTATGCGTGAAAAAAGAAACAGTTTACAACGTAGTAATTAGAGGATTCCAAACTTTATAAGGTTTGGGATTCCGGAATTGAAAGTGATTGCTCAAGGACCAATGATTGCAGATGTCACCACCAACGCTCCAAATCAGCGTGCTGGACAAAGAAGACAACAAGCATGATTCCAGTATTTGAAGGCAGGCAAAGCAACACCCTCAATTCCAGTCCTGCAAAGTATATGTGCTGCAACGGGTAGACAGCTGATTCAATTATTCAGATCGTTCGCATTCTCAGACTGCTACATCAGTTAATAGCGACTTTATTTTGACCCGCTTCAGGGTTTGGTAGGTCGTCGCCAAGTGCTTTTTCTTCTTCTATACGGAATATTTTCGGTGTGTGGTAGGTAGGTCGACGCCACGTGCTTTTTCTTCTTATATATGGAATATTTTTCGGTACTCTTGAGCTTTTTTTTTTCACTCTTTATATATATATATATTATTAACCTATTATGATAATATATTTACAATAAATAATGCAGGGATGAAGAGTAATGTTCCAAGAGCACCAAAAATCTTCTGCTTCTATATTATCATTTTTTTTACTTTGCTTTTATTTTATTTATTTCATTAAAACTTTCGGTCTCTCTCTCTCTCTCTTTCTCTTCTTCTCTCTAAATAACACAAGACATAAGGACCCACCATGCATCATGCGTATTTTTTCAAATTTTCTTTTATTGGGTTTTCTTTCGTTATCATTCTGTTTCTTGACTTTGACTTTGACTTCAGCTCTACGTGGAAAATATAGCTACATAAAAGTCAAGAAACTTTCGGCAGTTAAAATTTTAAGTATTTAGAAATTTCATTTATTTGTACAAACTGCTGCTTCAATTAACTGGTGGACATTTTATTATCCTAATCTTAAAATAGATAGTTCGAATATTTAACTATGATGTTGTTTTTCTTTTTCCAAATATTGAAAATAAATCCAACCCGTTGCATTATCTCTTGAAATTATATTCGGCGGTTTCGATAGACTTTAAACCAGCTAGAGATTGAAATTTCCTCTTCAGAACACGTCATTTATTTGTCAATAGTGCGATGCTCTTTAATTTTTTAACAACACAGTCAAAATGAGATATTAAAAATTTGTAAGGAGCCCATAGTTTCAAACTGCATTCTCTCATATATTCAGATGGGGAAAGCTACATGAAATTTCTAAGGAAAATAATCCAAAGAGAGAAGAAAGAAACGGAAAAGTAATAGGAAATTAATTATAATTTATGCATAATACAAGCTCAAAGTAGGAAAGTCATATATTTACTTTCACTCAACACTACTCTCTGTTTAATTCAGTCACAAAAATTTCCTTCATACATGGCTTCATCATCATCTTCTTCTTCTTCCGGCCTTACAGCTCAAAGCAAATATGAGGTCTTCCTCAGTTTCAGAGGGGAGGACACTCGTAATGGCTTTACCAGCCATCTAGCTGCAGCTTTACACCGGAAACAAATACAATTCTTTATTGACGACGAAGAACTTAAGAAAGGTGATGAGATTTCGCCTACCATTTTGAAGGCAATCGAAACATCAGATATTTCGATAATTATCTTCTCAAAAGACTATGCTGCTTCCAAATGGTGCCTCAATGAGCTTGTCAAGATTCTTGATTGCAAGAAAATAAATGGCCAAATTGTGATACCGGTTTTCTACCAAGTGGATCCATCTGATGTGCGAAAACAGAGTGGGAGTTTCGGAGAAGCTTTTGACGAGTATGAAAAGAGCTTTCCAAATATGGTTCAAAAATGGAGGGACGCATTGACCCAAGCATCAAATATATCTGGATATCATGAGTCCAGGACTTTCAGGTCACTCTTTTTAACTCTTCCTATTCCTCGTATAATTTGGCCTTTTTCTTTTAGTCAATAAAAGAATATTAATGCTTTATAGCCTAAGCTACGCTTACGTTGGATTAGGATATGATCAAATTATGAGAGGATCCTTTCCTGGAAATGTTTGGGATTGCTTTAATTTCCTAAATAATATTGCTAGAGTTTCCTAAATAATCTGCTTTATAAATATTTTGGTAAAATACTTGGTAATTTTACATTATGAAATAGTCACTTAACAAATAATTTATCATATATATTTGATAAGTTAACCACTACAGCGCATTAGAAAATATAAATAGAAAGTTAAAAAATTTTAAAAATATTATCAATGCTAATTAATGAAATAAATATACCATTGTTCCGTAATTCATGTCTTATTATCTCATAACAATTTGCCAGGAACGAGGCGGAACTAGTGGAAAATATTGTCGAAGATATTTCCAAGAAATTGGAAGATATGTCAAACTCAACTGATTTAGATAGCTTCGTCGGATTAAATTCACGAATTGAGGAAATGAAATCACTGATGTGTCTCGAATCTCACGATGTTCGAATCGTAGGAATTTGGGGCATGGGCGGTGTCGGTAAGACAACCATTGCTAGTGTTGTTTTCCATCAAATATCAAGAGACTTTCAAGGCAAGTGCTTCGTGGCGGACGTCAGAGAAGAATCAAATAAAATGGGAGTCATTCACGTTCGAGATGAGGTTATTTCTCGAGTATTAGGAGAAAATCTCAAAATAGGAACCCCCACTATACCCCAGAACATCCGGAAAAGGCTCCAACGGATCAAAGTGTTGATCGTTCTTGATGATGTTCATGATGGATTCACTCAATTAGAAACTTTAGTTGGAGGGTCTGATAAATTTAGCCCTGGAAGTAGAATCATTATAACTACTAGAGATAAACGAGTACTTGATAAATGTGGAGTGGATAACATATTTGAGGTCAAGGGATTGCAACACAGTAAAGCTCTCGAGCTCTTTTGTAGAAAAGCCTTTAGAAAAAACTATCGCTCTCATGATCTTCTTGAGCTCTCACAGGAAGTAGTGTGTTATGCCGATGGCAATCCGTTGGCTCTCGAAGTTTTGGGTTCTTCCCTTCACCAAAAGAGCAAACAGCAATGGGAAGATAAATTGCACAACTTGAAATTGATTTCTGAACCGAGTATTTATAAGGTGTTGAAAATCAGTTATGATGAGCTGAATTCAGAAGAGAAGGAAATGTTTCTTGACATCGCATGTTTCTTTAATGGAGAATACATAGACTTCGTGACGAGGATACAAGACGATCCAATGTCCATACGTGATCGACTGAACATTCTCATTGACAAGTCACTCATCACAACATCGTCATATGGGAATCGGCTACGGATGCATGATTTATTGCAAGAGATGGGTCAGATAATCGTTCGCCAAGAATCTGTCAAAGAACCGTGCAAACGCAGCAGGCTGTGGGATCACAATGATGTCTATCACGTGCTAAAGAAAAATAAGGTAAAGAATCACTGATTTGAATTTTACTATTATTTTTTCCTCTCCAAAGTGAGAAATTTTAGAATACATAAGAGGAACATACAATAAGTAAAAAATATTATAACATACGTGCATTTAGTTCAAAAAACTATTATGTAAGTGGTGGTTATATTAAATTTAATTATGCATGACATGTATGTATCAATTAATTATAATACATTAGAGGTATTCTAAAATTTTTTCTCCAAAAATGAGTTTTAATTTGCCAAAATTATCGTTAGTCGATGTTACTTACAAGGCCCCTAAATTGCTTTTTGCGCCCATTCACTATAATATCATTTAAAACTTTTGTTGAACAACTTAGGAGCATCGCAAGCAAATTACTTGGTAGTAGAAAACACATCTTTCAAAATAAAAAGCCTAGGTTAGTTTTTAGGCAATTAAAAGTAATGAGATTATCATTGCAATCTATGAAATTAGATTAACGAATATGGTATTTTTGTTGGTCAAAAAGAAATTTATTAAAATATTTAGGTTTATGTTGAAATTTCTTAAAACATTTAGGTGTTATTGAAATTAATCTATATATTTTTTTGAGAAGAAATTAATCTATATAAAAGATAAAATTTTGACTTTCCATGAGTTAGTTAACTGTCAAAAAAATAATATAATATTACATTTTTGGCTGCTAAAATTTATGATAAGATAATTATATTTTAGAATAAATTAAAGTTTTATATTTTTAGAGATAAATTAAAATTTTCATTCTAATTATGGAATAAATTGAAGTTTACCCTAAATTTTTAGATAAAAATAAAATAAAAATAGCTAAAAACTAAAAAGTAGAAGAGACGAGGATGATCAGCAATGAATTCAAATAACCCAACACTTAGGCTATGTTTAGAAGACCATATTAGACTCAATTAACTTTTAGGATTAGATTCGATTGGCTTATATTAGATTATATAATCTTGTCTCCTATTACGTATAGAGTTAGAAAAAAACTATGTAAAATTTAATGAAAAATAACTATTTAAATAATCTATTTATTTTTAAAAAGTTTAAATTAAATATTTAATATTATTGTAAATAAATAATTGAATTCTTTTTTATGTTTGATATCACATACTAGTGCAAATAAATTATTGAATAAAATTTTGATATTAATAGCAAATTTAGATTAAAATAGTTAGTCCTATTTAAACCCATGTGAAAATGAGGATTAATAATCCCATGAATGTTAGACTAAAATTTAGACTAATTTATTAGTCATGATAGTCAAACATAATTCTGGATTGTAATTTTTTTATCCTTTAAATTAGTTTAATTCCACCTTTTATCCAATGTCCAAACATAGTTGTATGTATGTATGTGTGGGCGCCTTCATTTTTTTTTCTTGTTAACACACTTTTAAATCTTGGGGTTTAATATAGTTAGTTATTAAGCCCGTTAAACCACACGACTTTATTGTATATTGAAAATTAACTCTATTAAGTCGTACGGCTTAATAGCGTTTCCGAATTAAAATAAAATGAGGGTATCCGCATCTAAGAATGATTATATATATATATTAATATTATATCTTCGATTAGGAAGCTCTTAACCAAATTTTCAAAAGTTTTGGTAAATTTTATGCTTACTCACTCTTTGCTTATGTTGTTAGGGGACCAATAAAATTGAAGGCATATTCCTTGACATGTCCAAGATAAATGATATTCATCTAAATTCTCAAACCTTTGCAAAAATGTCCAATCTCAGATTGCTTAAATTCTATATGCCCGAGCCTAATGATGTTCAAATTATAAGCTCTAAAGTGCATCTTGATCAAGGTTTGGAATATTTTCCTGAGGATATGAGGTATCTTCATTGGCACGGATATCCTTTGAAAACACTACCATTTGATGTTGAATTGGAGAACCTTGTTGAGCTCAATTTGCCTTACAGTAAAATTGAGCAAATTTGGGAAGGAAAAAAGGTATGGTGTTCTCTTACCAAAACATTAATTACTTTTTTCTTCTTTAAATAATATAAAATTAATTGTGAAATTCAGTGGCACTAATTTAATATAATCTGTTTATTTTTTGTTACAGAAAGCTTTCAAGTTAAAATCTATTGATGTTGGCCATTCCCAATATCTTACTAGAATGCCGGACCTGTCGGAAACTCCAAATCTTGAGAGAATAAATTTTTTGAATTGTACGAAATTAGCTTGTGTTCCCTCATCAATCCAGAATTTCAACCATCTCACTGAGCTGTGTTTTAGGGGCTGCAAAAGTCTTAGGTCATTTCCAAGCAACCTTCATTTTGTTTGTCCAATAAGTATTGATTTCTCCTCCTGTGTTAATCTCACAGAGTTCCCACAGATTTCTGGGAATATAAAGACGCTATACTTATTCGAGACGGCAATAGAAGAAGTTCCCTCATCAATAGAATGCCTAACTAATCTTACACTCTTAACTATAAGTAGATGCACAAGGCTGAAAAGGGTTTCAACTAGCATCTGTAAATTGAAATCTCTGATTTGGCTTTCTGTCCACGGGTGCTTAAACCTCGAGAGTTTCCCAGAAAGCTTGGAGAAGATGGAACATTTAAATCAAATCAATTTAGGCAGGGCTAAAATTACAGAGCAGCGACCATCTTCATTTGAAAATGTAGAAGGGCTTGGAACGCAGGGGTTAGAGGGCTGTTCTGAATCAGATAATATTGGCAATTTAAAATCTCATGAGTACGTGGGTGCACATGGATCTGCCACTAGTCAACTACCACCCTTATTATCAGGTTTGGGGTCACTGCCTGCATTGTTGTTATCCGGTTTATCTTCATTGAATTGGCTAGATTTAGATAACTGTGGTTTAACGGCTATTCCGCAAGAGATTGGCTGTCTATCGTCCTTGGATTGGTTGCATCTAAGTGGAAATAACTTTGAGAGTTTACCGGCAAGTATCAAGCAACTTTCACGGCTGAGAGAACTTTTCTTGAGCGATTGCAATATGCTTCAGTCATTACCAGAGCTCCCACCAAGTTTGGAATTATTAGATGCAAGTAATTGCCAGCGACTACAATCTTTGCCAGAGATTCCATCATGTCTAGAAGAACTAGATGCATCCCTACTTGAAAAGCTATCCAAACACTCCCGTAATGAAGTTGAATTTCACTTTTCGACGCATCAAGTCACTTCGTCCATTGAGTTCTGGCTTATTAATTGCTCGAAACTGGCTGAAGAAGCAAACAGGAATTTGGCAGATTCACAACTAAGGATTCAGCATATGGCAATTGCATCACTGAGACGACTTTATGAATTGGAAATGGTATATATATGTAATTCTCTCTCTTCTCTCCGATCCTCTCTCCCTCTTCATTACATCCGAAATCATAATTTTTTTACAGGAACGCGGTAGACTGGGGGGTCCCAGCATAATTTTACCAGGCAGCGAGATTCCAGAGTGGTTCAGCAATCAAAGTTCAGGATCTTTATTAACTCTTCAAATGCCGCAACATTGTCGTCAAACTTTAGTTGGGTTTGCTTTCTGTGCTGTTCTTATGTCATGTGATTCAGAACGGAGTGGGTTTGACGTCGACTTTCGATACAGCTTTGAAACGAAGACTCTCGGTGGAAGGAAACGTGGTCGTCACTGTTGCTTTGAGGAAGGATGGGTTGGTGGTTATCAGGTGACTAAAACGGATCATGTCGTGCTTGGGTTTAGTCCCTGCGGGCAAGTTGGGTTTCCTGATGATAACCACCACACAACTGTCTCCTTTGAGTTCCTCTCGAGAGTGGACAAGGTGAAATGTTATGGGGTGTGTCCGGTGTATGCAAATCCGAACGAGACCAAACCCAACACTTTTACCCTCAATTTTGCTACCCAAGTTTGGAAATTGGATGATATGGCGAGCGCAAGTGGAACTTCTGATGAAGAGGAATTGGAACCGAGTCCCAAGAGAATTTGCAGAGACGACGAAGTCAACACTCCCTAGCAAATGAGTCACTCCTTCTCACATACTCTTTTCCCTTAGGTATGTCTAAAATGCTACAATTGATCTCTATTTCTTTATCCTTTTTATTAATTTTTCCTTAATAATTAATCTCTTCCTCTCAACACCTAAAAAAAGAGAAGATCTTCCCTTGGTGAAATAAATTTGATTTGATTTAAATTAATTTGGATTTCTGTTTTAACCCCCATGTCGTTTAAAATTTTAATCCTATATTGTCGTTGTCAATATTAACCGTATACAAAAGCACTTATCATTTTGCGCTATAAAATATTTTACTTCGTAAGCATTAAGGTGAATTAAATTCTTGAGATGTGAGAAAAGTTCAGATAGTTTAATCTTCTTATTCTTGCTTTCAGTATTGTTTAGATTGCCATATGATTTTTGCAAATGTTTAATACTAATAAATTATTTAGATGCGAGTGTCTTCATTTTTTTAAATGCGGATATGTTTTTAAGCCATATACTAAGAAAGTTAAAAATTGATATGCCTTAAAAAAATATCAATATGAAAAAAAATAAGGTTGTCCGCAATAGAGAAGGACTCGTATACTTGTTTCGCATGACTGATTTTGACATAACTTATATAATTGATTTTAATCACGGCGTCGTATAATTTTCCGTTATTTAATTGTAAGTCTCCTAACTCCTTCCCCAAATCCAATACCTGCTAAGAGTCGGTTAAGTTGTATTTATTTCTATTCACTCACGGAAAATTTTCCAAGATTCTAATCTGACACACTAGCGGACCCCGCAAGTTTAATATTCCAGAAACAAAAGAAATTATAACACGACCTCGTTTCAATTTGCAAGTGGAAGCAGTGAAGGCTATAGCAACAATTCGAAGAAGGGAAAACTTTCTGAAGAAGTTCAAAATAAACCAGATGAATTTGCGAAAGCCAGCCTTGCAAATTTGCCTCCAAAGTATTCATCAATCCGATTCCAAGTTATCCAGAAGCCAACTGCGGTCTCTGACGCCAAAGTTAATGCAAAATCAGAGACAACAAACTAGAGGAAAGCTCTGGACTACAATCACTCCGCCAGAACTACCGCAGTGTTGATGAGCAGTAAATCTTAGCATTCTAACCGCCATTTGTATAATTAAATGCTGTGCTAAAGATTGTTTAATTGGACACTGATTTCTGACAAACTGACGATAGGCAAAGTCGGATTAGTTTGGAGGTTATGCATGCATGGCGGAGATATTAAATTAAAGGCTTATGGCTGCTGAGCTTTGTAGGTACAGTAGTTGCTTTCAATTTCTTTGATATGATGTGTTAGCAGCTGTTGTCAATGGCTTCAAACATCATCTTCTTGCCTTAATCATTAAGCAATTTTTTTATTTTTATTATTTCTTCGCTTTAAAGTTTGAAACTTTGAATTGGTTGTAAATGTTTTGATAAAAATTAACGCAGCTTGATCAATCAAGGAGAACGGAGGGAATCATCAGCATTTGTTGCATAATCACACACAACAGTCCCGAGTCCCGCTTTGCCAGCTCACTGCAGCATATATTTTCAACTTGAACTACGGTGGCGGCAATCAGATGTAATTCAAACCCTTCGTTATGACCATAAGTTATTAGAACCTTTTTCGATATGACCGTCAACAGCAAAGTGAGACTTCTCCCCATGGGACTCTTGTGACCACACAGCTAATGGCTTGTCAAACTCATTTGAGAGCAGAGCTTGGTTACTAGAACCCCACACTGCCCAGCCCCCAATCACAAATACTAGCACGCAACGATAGTGACCACAAAGATTCACCTGACCAACTGCTGCAAACTCCTTAAAAAAGAGAATGTTTCCAAAAAGCCACAGTCAAAACTCGCAATAAGAGCCACATCAAAATCAAGAGGAAGTGGAAGAGACTTGTTTATGTACCAGGAGATTTGCAGTTGGTAACAAATCTGAAACAGCTCGCCTAAGAAATACTTGAACCCTTGGAGGAATCTGAAGTTGCTAAGGAAAACACCACACATTGTATCGTTAATCTTTGTAGCTGACCAATCGAGAGAGAAAGAAAGAGATGATGGCTCTGTTAGCAGCTAGTTTAGTGGGGTTATTGTTAGTTAGTGACAGAGATTATTAATTCTATTTATATTTAAATTTTAAGATTTCTTAATCCCGATCAAATTTTATTATTAAGTCTTTTTCAGCTTATAATAATTAATTAAACGAAATGACATTATTCTAAATGGCCGGCCAAAATAAAAATCAAAGCCTTTTAATGGAGTTTAGCGGCATATTGTTATTCCATTGTTTGAAACACAGTCGTCTAATTACTGTTTAAAAAAAAGACTCGTTTTTATTTTATGGTTTATTGAAAGTTCCTCCATGAAAACAAGAAAAGGAAACTTAGGAAACTAGAAAGTCATAGGAAAATCAATTGGTAGAAAATAGACTTACATTCTGATACCAAATTTCAGAAATTTGCTTCATGGCTTCAACGCCATCTTCTTCTTGCAAATATGATGTCTTCCTCAGTTTCAGAGGGGAGGATACTTGTCGTAAGTTTACTAGTCATCTCTACGCTGCTTTTTGTCAGAAGAAGATCAAAACATTTATTGATGATGAAGAGATTAGTAGGGGAGAAAAGATTTCACCTGCCATTTCGAAGGCAATCCAAGGCTCAAATGTTTCGATAATCATTTTCTCGAAGGACTATGCTTCTTCAGATTGGTGCCTGAATGAACTTGTCAGGATTCTTGACTGCAAGAAAATAAATGGTCAAATTGTTATTCCAGTTTTCTATCACGTAGATCCATCGGATGTACGGAAGCAAAATGGAAGTTTCGGGGATCCGTTTGTTGAGCATGAAAAACAGTTCAAGAACATGCCAGAAAAGATTCAGAAATGGAGGGCTGCGTTGACCGAAGCATCCAATCTGTCTGGATGGGATTCCATGACAATCAGGTATCTGTTAACCATTCATGTATTCTGTTAAAGAAAAATTTGTATGTGCCTCGTTGTTCTGTTTCTGTCAGTATAATTTAAATTTAACTAATTTCTGTCATCTTCGCACCTGCTAGGTCTGAGGCACAACTCGTAAACAAAATTGTCAATCAGCAGAACCCAGCTTCTGTGGAAGCTCCTCATCTTCAGAGCTGTAAAAAAGTGTCAACTTTCGCAGGCCATTTCCACTTCATCTCTAGAGAGACTCTCATCATCATGTTCCTTCTTATTGAAGGAAGCTTGTTTGCTCTTCTCATCCCAATTTCTTGACTTACAAGACTGAACGGATTGGTGAAAAGAACTATATAATAAAAACCTATAAGACAATATAACCTGAATGAATGCAGAAAATTGATTAAAGGGGTGTTTGAGGAGAAAGAGCCAAGCTTGGAGAAGGTGAAAGAAGCTTTTGATGTGTTTGATGAGAACAAAGATGGCTTCATAGATGCCATGGAGTTGCAGAGAGTGCCCGGTATTTTGGGCTTGAAAGAGGGATTTGAGCTGGAGAATTGCAAGAAAATGATCAAAACTTTTGATAAAAATGGAGATGGAAGGATAGATTTTAAGGAATTTGTAAAGTTTATGGAGAAGAGCTTTGTTGAATCATAACTCAATTCTGAAAAATAAATAAAAGTACAGAACTTAATATAATATTTTCAACATATTCTTTTTTTTTCCCCTCTGTTGTTGTGATATGAATATCTATGTAATTTTCTTTTGCATCTTTCTCAAATCCACATTAAATCTTCATCAGTAGTCTGCACAACATCTCATTTGACTGGTGTAGAACTCATAAACTTCTCAGCCTCATCAAGCAGACCGGCCTTCAAATACTCGTACTAGACCCAAGTGGCCAAAGCAGGGAGAACCCCAACAAAAGTTACATGGTTAGAACATTCGTCTCTGCAACAAACATACCTGTCCCGAAACATAGTCTGAGCGTCCATACATATGATTAATAAATTATCATTATTGTGTACGTGATATGATTAATAAATTATCATTATTGTGTACGTGATGTGAATTCCTACAGACTGTACGAAATTGTTGGTTATTGTCTTAATTGTTGGGATGCGGGGCATGGGGATATAAGCAAAACGACCTTGCTACAACTATTTTCATCAAATTTGCTGAATGTTGAAATATTTGACTTGAATATGGGAAAACATTTATGACAAACGACAAGTTAGTAATTGCATGGTAAAAGTGTAACATATGCACTTTAATTGTCTTAATTAAGTGTGCGATTTAATTTTTCCGCTTCGAATCTAGATAAATTGAGCGCGATTAAGAGCTCGAGTGGTCGGATTTTATTTTCGTTACGGGTCCGGTATACCCTTCATCAGTATTAAGCTTAAAAAAAAAAAAAAGAAAAAAATCGTGTTCTATATATTTGGACGGGGGAACTGTGCTCATTTTGGAAAAGAGAGAGAGAAAGAGACAGAAGAGAGAGAGAGAGAGAGAGAATTTGACCCGGTTGACCCGAAAACCCGACCCGAACCCGCGACCTTGACCCGGTCGTTTCTCCCGATTCCGGCCACCTCACCGGCCGTGCTTGGTACCGTTTTGAAGCTTGAGAGACAAGCAGCGTATCCCTGCCGTCCTTGTTGCCGGAAACCACCTGGAACGCCGCCGGTTGAAGCCCGAAAACTCGCGGCCAAACCCGTTTTCGTCGCCGTCGATTTCGCCAGATTTTTGACACGCCACCACTTGAATCTTGTTCCTCAGCTCACTAGCGTCATTTTCCGACCGACCCCGTCACCTGAATCGGCCGGATTGCCGCCGATTTGCTCTTGGAAGCTCGCGGTTTTGGGGAGCTCGATCCGCCGCCGGTAGAGCACGTGAGACGTCACCGCCGCCACCATTGAACTCAGCGTGGCCGAAACTATCAGACCTAAGCTCCCCGTCGCCGTTGACTGAAGTCCGGTCACCGTTGACCGGCAGGGGCATTTCGGAGGATCCGCGAACGAGAATCAACCCGCAGACGTCGTTGATACCGAGTCTAGTCATCGTCACTGTGAGTGGAATATACAAAACTTATTTTTATAAGTATATGTTGATTTTATGATACAGTGCAGTATGTTTTGAAAAATAAATATTTGATGCTTCGATTTAATGATTTTAGAAAAGTGAATTTATTTACATGTGTTGATTTTATTATTACTGAGAAAGAGTTTGAATAATGATTTTATTACCGTTTTTGAATAAATGCTTGATATAGAATTGAATGGATTTGCTATATGTTGAAGAAAAAGAGAATGAGATTTCAAATGAGATTATATGTTTTCGTACATGTGTATTAAATGTTATTTGAGAAATTGTTAAACAGTACCCTTCCCTCCAGATACAGAGAAACAGATACTATGAGATGAATACAGATATACAGATGAGATGAGATGAGATAGAGGCCTTTGGGGCCCGTCTGAACACACATAGAGGCTTTGGGCCGTGTGTTTGGGCGCTTTTGCCTTTTGGGGGCTTATGCATGCACAGATATTGAGATGTATCAGTTATGAGATGAGATTTTCCCTATCTATCCGTTGTAGCTCCGGGGCGTGGCGGTACCCAGATAGTACGTCATTGCCTGTCCGTCGAGGTCCGGATATGATGAGATCATTCCCCTGGGTACTTGTTTGATGATAGTTTTTGATATTCAGTATTTGATATGATAAGTATTATGATTCCTTCGATTTTACGCAGATTTATAAACAATAGTATTTCAGTGACTGATTTTGAATTAAATATGTTTAAATAAGTTCTTACGATGTTTTAATGCAATTGATTTTGAGAAAGAGAAATTAGTTTAAATAAATTTATTTTTCGGAAACTAGTATCCACTCACTGAGTTTTATACTCACCACGTTTTATTATATTTTATTTTCCCCCCACAGGAGATTTGCAGGTACATCAGTCGACCCAGCATCGGTAGTTAGATTTGTAATTGTGGCCACGTGATGGTGCTAGGAGTCGTAGTTTTAATATTTTGATTTTTTTTTTGGATTTGTGATTTATATTTACGGTTATGTTTTTTGTATTGAGGATAACCATTGTATTTGTGTTTATATTGAAGTGATTTGTGCGATATTTGAGATAATGACTGGAGAAGTTGGATTTGAAGTTTGAATGATTATTTGGGAGTGTTGTTTTGTACATTGTAATTTTGGGAATGTTGTAGTTATAGGGGAGGTTCTGCCGAATTTTCGGTAGAATCTTTAGATAGTATTATACTGTCGATCTGATTTTACGAGTTTAGATAGATTCGCCCTGGGAGTGCGGGGCGGGTCGTTTCAGTTGGTATCAGAGCATGGTTATAGATTCTGTAGACTTTTCGTAAATAGAATAAGTGTTATTGTTATTAAGTCGGAATTGATATTTTGTAGGCACCATCATGATTCGTCGTAGCAGTAGACGTGGCCGCGGACGTGCCCGTGGTCGTGGCCGTACTAGACTAGTAGCTGGGTTGACTGAAGGAGATGTACCTGCGGGGGAAAATAATCCAGTAGACGAGGGAATAGTTGAGTCTTCAACGCACGAGGTTGTGCAACAGGCACCAGGAAATGCTCCGAACATTGAGCAGTCAATTGACAGATTAGCTCAGATTGTGACTACAGTAGTACAGAATCAGACTCATTCGCAAGTTGGTCATGCAAATACTATTGAGCGTGTACGAAGTTTAGGGGCAAGGATTTTTAATGGTTCTGGAGATCCACCTGAGGCAGAATCGTGGTTTATTAAGTTAGAGCGTATTTTTGATGTGATGAGATGCTCAGAGGAAGATAGACTTACATTTGCCACCTTTCTACTTGAGGATAGAGCTTATCATTGGTGGCAGACAGTAGAGCGTAGATATCAGGGGCATGCTGCGCTCACTTGGGCTATTTTCCGTAAGGAGTTCTACGATCATTATTTTCCAACTGTCTATCAGGATATTAAGCGGAGTGAATTTCTTCGGCTGGTTCAAGGATCAATGACGGTAGAAGAGTATGAGAAGAAGTTTTTGGATCTTTCTAGGTTTGCCACCTCAGCAGTTGGTGATGAGAGGGAGAGATGCAGGCGTTTTGAGGAGGGTCTCCGATTTGAGATTCGCACAACTGTGACTGCATCACGATACACTGAGTTTACTGAGATAGTTGAGGCAGCTAAGAGAGTGGAGCATAGTATTTCTGAAGGACGTCGAGTTCAGGCTCTGAAACAGAAACGTAGTCAGAGTTGGGCAGAGGGTGGCTCGAGCAGCAGACTGCCGAAGAGAGGCTCACATACAAATTACTCTGCTGGTACGCAAAGGAATCAGAGTATTAGTAACAGAGGAGATCAGAGGCAGGCCGCCAGTTATAGTTCGGCACAGCCATCAGTGGGGAGTAATGTTAGAACTCAGGGGCAGTATGATAGGAATAGCGGAGGATACCGTAGGAGTATACAACAGACCTCTTGCCCTTCGTGTGGTAGGAACCACCAGGGCCAATGCCGTATGGAAGACAAGGTGTGTTATTTATGTGGACAACCTGGTCATATTAAGAGGTTCTGCCCCACTTTATCTCGGGTGACAGTTCTGCCCGAGGGACAGCCCCACAGTATCAATCTCATGCTGGACCAGTTCAGAGTCAAAGGGGTAGACAGACAGGGGGTTCTATATCTAGAAGTCAGGCTGCTATTCCAAGTCAGAGAGGTCAACCTGGTCGACCTCATACTCAGGCTCGAGTTTTTGCCTTGACTCAGCAGGAGGCTCATGCTGCACCAGAAGTTATTATGGGTACATTATCTATCTTTGGTCATGATGCTCATATTCTTATTGATCCTGGATCCACACATTCTTTTATTTCTCGTGCATTTGTTATGCATATAAAGAGGGAGCCTGAATTGCTAGATTATGGTTTGGTTGTTAGTACACCTACCGGAGGGTCACTGCTTGCGGAGAGGGTGTATCGAGATTGTATGATTCGATTGGGTGAGCATGAATTTAAGGCGAATTTGATCATTTTAGACATTCGAGATTTCGATGCCATTTTGGGTATGGATTGGCTTACATCTCATCATGCTACTGTGGATTGTTTCAAAAAAGAAGTTGTGTTTAATAAGCCAGGAGGAATTGAGGTGAAATTTTGTGGTGAGCGTAAAGTTCTACCCTCATGTGTCATTTCGGCTATTGAGGCGAGACGCTTACTAAGGAAGGATTGTTCGGCTTATCTTGCATACGTAATAGATACTGAGGCTCAGGAGTTGAGATTGGAAGATATTCCAGTAGTTCAGGAATTTTCAGATGTCTTTCCAGATGAACTTCCAGGGATGCCACCTAGCAGGGAGATTGAATTCTCTATTGATATAGTTCCTGAGACGGCTCCTATATCTATAGCACCATATAGGATGGCTCCAGCTGAACTAAAGGAACTTAAGACCCAACTGCAAGAATTGGTGGATAAGGGGTTTATTAGACCTAGTGTGTCTCCATGGGGTGCTCCAGTTTTGTTTGTTAAGAAGAAGGATGGTACGCTTAGACTCTGCATTGACTACAGACAGCTGAATAAAGTTACCGTGCGTAATAAATATCCGCTTCCGCGTATTGATGACTTGTTTGATCAACTTCAGGGAGCCAAGGTGTTTTCAAAGATTGATTTACGCTCGGGATATCATCAGCTTAGAATTAAAGAGGCCGATGTTCCTAAAACAGCATTTAGAACTCGTTATGGACATTATGAGTTCTTGGTGATGCTATTTGGGTTGACTAATGCCCCAGCAGCTTTTATGGATCTTATGAATCGGGTATTTCGCCCTTATCTGGATCGATTTGTGATTGTGTTCATTGATGACATTTTGGTGTATTCTCGAAGTCAGGAGGAACATGAGGAGCACTTGCGGATTGTTTTGCAGACTTTGAGGCAAAAGCAATTGTATGCCAAGTTTAACAAGTGTGAGTTCTGGTTGGATAAGGTAGCATTTCTAGGCCATGTGATATCAGTTGAAGGAATTTATGTTGATCCTCAAAAGGTTGAAGCAGTTGTAAATTGGGAACGGCCTACAAATGTGACCGAGGTTCGAAGTTTCCTTGGATTAGCTGGCTATTATCGTAGATTTGTGGAGGGATTCTCCAAGATTGCTACTCCTCTGACACGGTTGACCAGAAAGAATGCTAAGTACCAGTGGGATGATGACTGTGAAAAGAGTTTTCAAGAACTCAAGGCACGACTTACTTCGGCACCAATTCTTACACTGCCATCGGGTAATGAAGGGTTTGTGGTATTCAGTGATGCATCCAGGCATGGATTGGGTTGTGTGCTAATGCAACATGGGAAAGTAGTGGCTTATGCTTCTAGACAACTTAAGAAGCATGAACAAAACTATCCGACTCATGATTTAGAGTTAGCAGCAGTGGTATTTGCACTCAAGATATGGAGGCATTATTTATACGGAGCAACATGCCAGATTTTCACTGATCATAAGAGTTTGAAGTACTTGTTTACTCAGAAAGAGTTGAATTTGAGACAGAGGAGATGGATCGAATTGATTAAGGACTATGATTGCACTATCGATTATCATCCGAGTAAAGCGAATGTGGTAGCGGATGCACTAAGTAGAAAGTCTTCCAGCTCTATCGCTCACTTGCGAGTGAAATATGTGCCTTTGTTGATCGAGTTAAGATCTTTGGGAGTCGAATTGAATACTGATGATCGTGGAGCTTTGATAGCTAACTTTCGAGTTAGGCCGACTTTGATTGACAAGGTTCATCAGATGCAAGATCAAGATTTGCAGTTACGAAGGTTGAAAGAGGAGGTGCAAAAAGGTTTACGGACTGAGTTTGCGGTGAGAGATGATGGAGTTTTAGTTATGGGTAATCGACTTTGTGTACCCGATGTTAAGGAGTTGAAAGAGGAGATTATGGAAGAAGCTCATTGTTCAGCTTATGCAATGCATCCTGGCAGTACGAAGATGTACCGTACCTTGAGAGATCATTATTGGTGGCAAGGTATGAAGAGAGAGATAGCTGAATTTGTATCTCGGTGTTTAGTTTGTCAGCAGATTAAAGCTGAACATCAGAGACCTGCAGGGTTGTCTCAGCCGCTTCCTATCCCTGAGTGGAAATGGGAGCACATCACTATGGATTTTGTAGTGGGACTTCCACGTACTCAGAGTGGTCATGATAGTGTTTGGATAGTTGTTGATCGACTTACAAAATCTGCTCACTTTTTACCATTCAAGACCACCTTTTCGATGGACAAGTTAGGAAATATTTTTGTGGCTGAGATAGTCCGACTTCATGGAACACCGGTGTCTATTGTTTTAGATAGAGATTCCCGATTTACTTCGAAGTTCTGGACAAGCTTGCAAAAGGCTTTGGGCACCAATTTAAATTTTAGTACAGCTTTTCATCCACAGACTGATGGTCAATCAGAGCATACTATTCAAACTCTGGAGGATATGTTACGAGCTTGTGCTTTGGAGTTCAAGGGTAGTTGGGACATTTATTTACCCTTGATGGAGTTTGCTTATAATAACAGTTATCAAGCTAGCATCGAGATGGCACCTTATGAGGCTTTATATGGCAGGAAATGTAGAACTCCCGTATGTTGGGATGAGGTTGGAGAGCGGAAGCTTTTTGGTCCCGATTGGTTCAGAATACTAATGAGAAGATACAACTTATTCGGGAAAGATTAAAGGCGGCCCAGAGCAGACAAAAGAGCTATGCAGATAAGCGTAGGCGAGAACTTGAATTTGAAGTGGGTGATAAGGTTTTCCTACGGATATCTCCTTGGAAAGGGGTACTTCGATTTGGGAAGCGTGGGAAGTTAAGTCCACGTTACATTGGACCATATGAGATTGTAGAGCGTATTGGTCTGTTGGCATACCGATTAGCTTTACCACCTGAGTTATCTAGAATCCACGACGTGTTTCATGTTTCAATGCTCCGGAAGTACGTGTATGATCCTAGTCATGTGTTATCGAGACAACCAATTGAGCTGAAAGAAGATTTGACTTATGAAGAAGAGCCCGTGGAAATACTAGAACAGAGGTATCAAGTTTTGCGTTCAAAAACTATTCCGCTAG
Organism: Citrus glauca; assembly: GCA_029633175.1. NCBI lineage: Eukaryota > Viridiplantae > Streptophyta > Magnoliopsida > Sapindales > Rutaceae > Citrus > Citrus glauca. Next base: position 41,664,335 of record JAQOOD010000003.1, on the reverse strand, counting down.
TCAAAGTGTTGTGGAAGAATCATGCACGGGAAGAGGCTACTTGGGAACGTGAGGACTTGATGCGAGCTCAGTACCCCTACCTCTTTTTATCAGGTACGTAAATTTCGAGGACGAAATTTTTATAAGGGGGGAAGATTGTAACATATGCACTTTAATTGTCTTAATTAAGTGTGCGATTTAATTTTCCGCTTCGAATCTAGATGAATTGAGCGCGATTAAGAGCTCGAGTGGTCGGATTTTATTTTCGTTACGGGTCCAGTATACCCATCATCAGTATTAAGCTTAAAAAAAAAAAGAAAAAAATCGTGTTCTATATATTTGGACGGGGGAACTGTGCTCATTTTGGAAAAGAGAGAGAGAAAGAGACAGAAGAGAGAGAGAGAGAGAGAGAATTTGACCCGGTTGACCCGAAAACCCGACCCGAACCCGCGACCTTGACCCGGTCGTTTCTCCCGATTCCAGCCACCTCACCGGCCGTGCTTGGTACCGTTTTGAAGCTTGAGAGACAAGCAGCGTATCCCTGCCGTCCTTGTTGCCGGAAACCACCTGGAACGCCGCCGGTTGAAGCCCGAAAACTCGCGGCCAAACCCGTTTTCGTCGCCGTCGATTTCGCCAGATTTTTGACACGCCACCACTTGAATCTTGTTCCTCAGCTCACTAGCGTCATTTTCCGACCGACCCCGTCACCTGAATCGGCCGGATTGCCGCCGATTTGCTCTTGGAAGCTCGCGGTTTTGGGGAGCTCGATCCGCCGCCGGTAGAGCACGTGAGACGTCACCGCCGCCACCATTGAACTCAGCGTGGCCGAAACTATCAGACCTAAGCTCCCCGTCGCCGTTGACTGAAGTCCGGTCACCGTTGACCGGCAGGGGCATTTCGGAGGATCCGCGAACGAGAATCAACCCGCAGACGTCGTTGATACCGAGTCTAGTCATCGTCACTGTGAGTGGAATATACAAAACTTATTTTTATAAGTATATGTTGATTTTATGATACAGTGCAGTATGTTTTGAAAAATAAATATTTGATGCTTCGATTTAATGATTTTAGAAAAGTGAATTTATTTACATGTGTTGATTTTATTATTACTGAGAAAGAGTTTGAATAATGATTTTATTACCGTTTTTGAATAAATGCTTGATATAGAATTGAATGGATTTGCTATATGTTGAAGAAAAAGAGAATGAGATTTCAAATGAGATTATATGTTTTCGTACATGTGTATTAAATGTTATTTGAGAAATTGTTAAACAGTACCCTTCCCTCCAGATACAGAGAAACAGATACTATGAGATGAATACAGATATACAGATGAGATGAGATGAGATAGAGGCCTTTGGGGCCCGTCTGAACACACATAGAGGCTTTGGGCCGTGTGTTTGGGCGCTTTTGCCTTTTGGGGGCTTATGCATGCACAGATATTGAGATGTATCAGTTATGAGATGAGATTTTCCCTATCTATCCGTTGTAGCTCCGGGGCGTGGCGGTACCCAGATAGTACGTCATTGCCTGTCCGTCGAGGTCCGGATATGATGAGATCATTCCCCTGGGTACTTGTTTGATGATAGTTTTTGATATTCAGTATTTGATATGATAAGTATTATGATTCCTTCGATTTTACGCAGATTTATAAACAATAGTATTTCAGTGACTGATTTTGAATTAAATATGTTTAAATAAGTTCTTACGATGTTTTAATGCAATTGATTTTGAGAAAGAGAAATTAGTTTAAATAAATTTATTTTTCGGAAACTAGTATCCACTCACTGAGTTTTATACTCACCACGTTTTATTATATTTTATTTTCCCCCCACAGGAGATTTGCAGGTACATCAGTCGACCCAGCATCGGTAGTTAGATTTGTAATTGTGGCCACGTGATGGTGCTAGGAGTCGTAGTTTTAATATTTTGATTTTTTTTTGGATTTGTGATTTATATTTACGGTTATGTTTTTTGTATTGAGGATAACCATTGTATTTGTGTTTATATTGAAGTGATTTGTGCGATATTTGAGATAATGACTGGAGAAGTTGGATTTGAAGTTTGAATGATTATTTGGGAGTGTTGTTTTGTACATTGTAATTTTGGGAATGTTGTAGTTATAGGGGAGGTTCTGCCGAATTTTCGGTAGAATCTTTAGATAGTATTATATTTTCGATCTGATTTTACGAGTTTAGATAGATTCGCCCTGGGAGTGCGGGGCGGGTTGTTTCAAAAAGTGTGAAGATCAAATGATAAACTTGTACTCATGCAATTAAATGCTAAATAGTGAGGCTAGTAACCATTGTCGGCAATTGTACGTACAAAATTGTTGAAAAAGCCTGCATGGGTTTAATGCGTGCAATGAAAGTGGCTATCTCCACGTGATAGCAATTCATGCTCCTTTTGTCAAGATTTGCTCAACAAAATGGCCGCTTGTCTCAGCGGATTTTGCATCGCAAATTGTTGGAGGTCAAAGCCATGAGATGCATATAAATAGAGCTTCAATCTTGAGAGTTAAGATATTACAAACTTTGAGAGTTGAAAGTATTTGTAAGTGAATTCTTCCAGAGTTTATATCTAACATTTTTTTGGGACTCAAGAGGATCTATTTGAGTGTATTGGGTTTTTAAATTTTGAGAGTAATTCTCAATTTTATTACTCCTATGTCATGGTAAAATCATAAAATTATCTTTTAGTTTTTGTCTGTAAATTTAGGCTTTAAACCGAACAACATAAATTATTGTCATTTTTTTATTTTGCATTTGTTATCACTATATTTATAATTCTCAACAAGTTGCAGTCACTATAATATTGATAGTTGCTCAACTCACACTTCCACAACACATAAAGTAAATGTTTCATGAAAAATATTAGGAGGGAGAAAAGGATATAATGTTAATGATGGATTGGAATATCACAAGGCTTTTGGGTAAGTGTGAGGCAATAGATTACGTTGGGATTTAATGTCCCGTTATGTAGGAGGAAAACTTATATAGGTCAGTGATGAAGTTTGGGGGGGGGGGGGGGGGGGGGGTTAGCTTATAATGCTCAATTTTTCTTATGTGTGACAAGTTATTAAGTCACATGGTTTAATAAAGTTAGTGCATATACACTATTAATATTAAATCATATGGCTCTATAATGAATTTATCACAGACTTTGTTAATCCATATGGCTTAATAGCATATTTGCATGAAAAAAATGAGAATGCTTATACATGAGAATTTATATACATATAGGAAAATGATCTATTGGCACTTAAACACATGGAAGAATTCTGTGACTTTGAATGAATAGTATTAAAGTTATGGATGAACTAGACACTGCCAAATGTCACTAACGTTTACCATAATATGAACACTATCATCACGGCCTTCAACAAAGAAAATAAACGACCTTCAACAAAGAAAATAAAATTATCTTGAACAGAATATTTTTAATTTAGGATTATGAATTGAATCTATAATGCTGCTTCTTTGGAAGGCTATTGATACGCCATTAACATAGTGCCTGCCTAATAAATCCGGGTTTTCGGTTTTCATTTTGATTTAATCCATCAAATCAAATTACAATATATAATTTTTTTTTCCAAAGGTTAGTGATTCCATATTACTATTAGGGAAAGTGGGGGATAAATTGCTTTTAACTAAACAATTGAAAAAAGAAAAGTTTAAAGGCATCTAAAATGCAATAATTTATATTTAAATTTGTATCGTCTTTCCATATTAATAAATAAGCAATGCTTTTCTATTTTCAGTGTTGATCTTTTTAAGTCACTCGTTTCAATATTTCATTTATTTCCTTTTCAAGCTAACAATTAATGTATATGAATGTGCCGATTATTTTTTTATGTGTAATGATGACTAAAGGTAAAAGTTGTCTCTGTTACCTTGCTTACTCCATCTTGATTCTAATATTCTACTGTCTTAATTACAGGATTTGGAAAAGACAAAGAATAAGAAAAAGAAAAAGAAGAAAAGCAAGAGAAACATTCCCTCCGTACAGAGGAAAGGAAAAAGAATGACTCCGCGAACAGCTAGCTTAAATAAAGACCCCTACCACTTAACCTAAAGTTTACTAACTCATTTATGAATCAATCCTTAAGAGTAAGCCTCGTTGTCATACTAATTAGTAACAAAACCTTTTTAGCAAAAGCTTAATCACTGCTCCAAACTAAAAGAAGTTAAGCAAATTTTAAAGGTTAGAATTTATGATTGGAACAAAGAAAAAAGTCTGACCACACTAAACACATTAGATACAGCTTTAGCCATTGCCAAGTTTCTTCGGGTGTTTTTCACGTTCACTAGAATCCTTCCACTTCCCTTCTTTCTGATGTGATATGCGCAATTAGGGTACAGAGGAGTTAAAGAATTGATTCATAGAAAGGAAGTAAACTTCACTCTATGCACACTCAGATTGATTCATTATATAAAGCGGCAAATTGTCTGTCCACAACTTAGGAAGCAATTTCTTAACTTATTTCCTACAGATGAGAGACGCTAATGAGGCTCTTAGATCAGCACTGATCAAGTGCAATCTCAGTGCATTCCCCCACTCTGAATTTGAAAACCGAGACATGTCAGAAACTTTTAAAACAATAAGAAGCCCTTCTGGGAATACGTTGCTACTCATAGCAGCTGCGGAGTCTGTCCACGATCATGAAAATATGACGACAACCTTGGCAAGAAAGTATCCCTTCTTGATCACCATCCAAAACTACAAAGGCGATACTCCGCTTCACGTTGCTGCTAGAGCTGGTATGTTAGAAACAGTGAAAATTCTTGTCGATTGTGCGAAAAGGTCTGGAATGACATCATCATCTCAAATAGATGTCAAAGGTCTGATGGAGATGAAAAACGTTAGGGGAAACACAGCTCTGCACGAGGCGCTTAATGCTTTGCTGGATGCTAAGAAAGACAAAAATAAACAGAAGGAAGAAAGAGTAACCTTGCTGGTATCTCTTGCTCGATCCCTAGTGTCGGAAGACCCAAGCGCGTCCTACTTAAAGAACGTTGATGGTAAATCTCCACTCTATCTGGCGGTTGAGTCCAACAACAAGGATATGCTAGAATACATCCTGAAAGCTCTACCAGTGAATGACACTAAGTTAGAGGGAAAACCCCCTGTGAAGGTTGCCATTGAGCTACAAAAACTAGGTAAGTAGTATTTTCCAGCAGGCAATGCATGCATGCACCCTTTATCTGAATTCCTATTATATTCATAAAACGATAATTATAGTTTATTGAAAATTCTCGCGTGGGGAAAGATGCAAAAAGCACTGACTGCTGACAGAGCACTGACAAAACTATTTATACATCCAGCCTGAATTAGCGTGTTAATTGAATATTTTTCAGTTAACACGACAACTTTAGCCAGGTGTACTGTTATTTTGTTAGCACTCCGAAATTTTTCTATTCAGTCATCATTGCTCTTTTAGTTATATTTTTTATTTGAAGTTATTACGATTTTACATATATATTACAATTTGGGATCTATGGACTCAATGATCTATTGAGAGTGGCTAAGAAATCTGTCTCAATTAGGGATGCTGCATTTTATTAGTTCTTAATTTGTTTTTGTAAAAAAAAAAAACTTTTAATTTTGCTTCGTTCAATTTAGGTATGTTGAAAATGATGCACGATGCGCAACCAGCTCTATTACATATACTAGATGAACGAAGGGCTACTCCGATGCACTGGGCAGCATCCGTAGATCATCTTGAAGTAGTTCGTTTCCTCTACGAAATCAATCCCGATTTTGTCCTTCAACGGGACGACGAGGGCTTTTATCCTTTCCATCTTGCAAGTGAAAATGGCTGTGTCCGAGTAATGGGCGAGTTTTTTGAAAATGAGAACATGCCTCACCCAACAGAATTGTTCAATATCAAACGCCAGAACATTCTTCATGTTGCAGCCAAGAAGGGGATATTTGATTCCGTGAGGCGCATACTCAAGGCAAGAAATATCGATAAGCTAATTAACGACATGGATGACGATGGAAACACACCATTGCATTTGGCAGCTTTGTACGGTAGTCCTTTGGCAGCGGTCAGTCTCATATGGGATGAACGAGCAGAGTCAAACATAATCAACTTTCATGGCCAAACAGCCTACGATATTGCTGAGCAACAATATGCCAAAATAATTCCAGAGGTCGCTAGAAACGGCGACGACGTAAATTGTGTTCCTTTCTTCTTCTTCCTTCTTTTTTTTTTGTTTTTGGTTTTTTTGAAAAATTCACCTTCATACATACATATATATATATATATTCATGTTGATTTTCTCAGGAGGAGGGCCAGAAACTGCAGAAATCCAAATCAAATCCAGATATGCTTAATACGGTAAAAATAACTAGACCTCTACGCATATATTTGAGCTTTAATTTTAAGTACGTACTGATTGTTTTATTCATATTTAGCGATTGTTTTATTTATATTGCTCTTGTAAGGATGAGGTCTCGATCAGAGTTAGCAGTTATGAAATAACTGTCAAAAATATTGAGAACTCCGAACCAAAAGGTCCAAAACCAAGTGTAGATAATACGGTATGAAATTCCTAGACAACTGCATAGGGGATAAAGAATTAAAGATCACTGTCTAATTCTTTTAGTAAATACTAAATATTCTTTGAATTCTAAGTATTAACTTTTAAAAAATACTATTTTTACATTTGACAATTTTTTTAATTCTGAAATGCTAATTAAAAAATTTAATTGTATGTATGTATGTATGTATGTATGTATGTATGTATGTATGTATGTATGTATGTATTTGTGTGTGTGTGTCATTTGTTATATACTTATAAGTTGGATTTTTTTGAATTCTTAAGTTATATAAAACAAAAATACTATTTTGGATAACCTTGGAAGTAAACTTAATCCAAACTCTAGGGCCTAAAGAAGATACATATATAGTCCTTCTCAGGAAAGAGCACCTCATTTTTTTTTTTTATGTAGAGATGCTATTAAATCATATGATTTAATAAAGTGTTTGCAATAAAAAAAAAAGGATACCCACTCCTCTATATATATAACTCCTCTATATATATAATTACTCTTAGGTGCGTGCACTTGGAATTTTTTAAAATGTGCGTTTGAAATTTGACACTTGATGTCAAATGCCTTTATAATGTTGTAAACTACTGAAAAATCATTTTACATTGTTATAAATGTATTTGACACCAATGTGAAGTCCCAAATTCACACAAAAATTCGTGCAGACACCTACATTAGAGAAGTACTATGCATATAAATGAATAAGCCTGATCATGTGTGTGACTACACTTGTGTAAGCTCTCTCTCTCTCTATATATATATAGTTGAGCTTTTCAATTTACATAACAAAAGTGAAATAACTTGGTTATTGTAATTCTCCTTTATCCATGCAGAGGATGACGTTGTCGCTGTTGTTCATAGTGTACATTGGACATCAACTTTTTCAATCGGGTGGGACCATTCTTGGAAATCTTTTCAAGTTAATTGTCAATCTATACACTACAAGCAATGAAACTTCCGTTGACAAAAAGGATATTAAGGACAGGATAACCAACCTCATGGTCGTGGCAGCACTTATTGCCGGTGCTTCCTTTGCGGCTTCGGTCCAAATGAGTAGCAGCCACTACGGTGACAGTCAAACGGCTACTACTAATACTACTGCTAGTTTTAGTATCCACGGTGCTGGCGCTGCTCCCTTTGCGCTGGCTTGTAGCAGTGGTCACCGCGGTTTTGATGAGTCTCGGAAGAAGCAACATGAAGCATCATGGTTAAAAGTTTTCACAGTTTTCAACACTATAGCTATGTACACATCCATCACGGCCGCAATCCATCTGTGTACGTTGCAACTACATGATACGAATCTAGCATCTTTAGACCTTTCGGTTGCATCTCTATTTATAGTGATAGCACTTTATACATCATGCGTTGCTTTTTTCGCCAGCATATATATGTTAACCTATACTGGCAGAGTGTTTATTGTTGTCATGACGGCGATTCAAGGGGTCCTTCTTTGGAATCTACTGCTTCGTTTACCTCGTTTTTTAGTCCGCTTTCAAGATGAGAAACTTACTATTTTGTCTAGCTACGCCACTCGCTTGTTTTTTTGGTACTTTCTCAACTGGATCTGGAGTTCGCTGAAAAAAAACCCCTTGAGTGCTCGCTGCCTCCACGGCAAGCCGCCAAAAGAGTAGCGTTTTGTCTTTATAAGGTAGTCGCTCGCGGTACTTGTGAGCTACGTACTTCTGCCTTCTTTACTTACTTTTAAGGACTGAATAAATTGGCGTGTCATGTTTGTATTTAACTATTTTTATTTTCATTATTGTAACTCTATAACTGAATGAAAGTAATAAAGAAATTGTTTGCATTAATTTTCATGCGTGTTTATTTCTTTTATTTTTAGTTTTTTAAAATTATGTTCTTTTATTTTTATTTTTAGAATAAGCCTTGTTGCAGAGGCATATTATTGATAATGAAAGAGAAAACACAAAAAACCAGGGGAAAAAATGCAAAATGGCAGATCAATCAAATCAGTACAATGATATCACATATAGTAAAATCACGAAACATCTCAATTAAACTGAACGCAGAGAAAGTCATTAGCTTCTTTAGAAAGAGTACTATGAATTCAACTGGCACAAATCGCCACCAAGAAAGCTCTGAATGTGCAACTTGATTACTATTATATAATTGTTTGATCAATAGGTTATAAGAGTTTGTATGGTTGGAATCTGTTTGGTAGTTAAAATGTGTTGTGTTTCGATGAGTTCTTATCATGTACAAATATTAATTCTCTAAGATTGTCCAACCACAACAAAAATAAAGAAGCACAAAATAAATAAAGTCCTAGTGTCAGGAAAAGAAGAAATTAAGGAGCTGTGAGGAGTGGAATTTAAGGTGAGGTAGTTAAAAATGTGTTTCGATGAGGTGACAAAATAGGATCAACTATTGTAGCTAAGTCAAGCACAGAAAGTGAATACAGGGCACTATCTTTAGCAAGTTCAAAACTCTCTTGGTTGGAATATCTGCTGTCAGAAGTTAGCATTGTGCAATTACCAACTCCAATTCTCTAGTGTGACAATAAGAGTGTTGGAGAATTAGTCCGAAATTCTATTTTTCACTCTCAACAAAACACATTGAATTGGATGTTCATTACATTAGAGACTGGAAAAGAATTAGAAGTAAAATACATTCCTAATGAAGAACAAGTTGCTGATGTCCTTACTAAAGCTCTGTCATTTCCCAACTCCAATTCCCAAGTTTAACTACTTTCGATCCAAGCTCCATGTCATCAACAAGCCATTGAGCTTGAGGGGGGATGTTAAGGAAGCTTATTTTTGCAAGATGGTCAGCAAAGCAGAAGATCACAACAGCAACCACATTCAGTTACGAGTTGATGACATGGCATGCCATCTGGAGCCTGGTGGTTATGTAAATAGTTATGCATGTGTTAATTAGCAAAAGCTGTTATGATTAGTTGCTAGAATTAGTTAATAAGTTGTAACTAATTACAACTATCTAAGCTGAGCTTTAGCTTACTATAAATAGCAACAACATTATACATATTATTAATGAAGTGATTAATGAAATGAGATTCTAGAAAACACTTGGATCCAGTTCTTAGTTTCTTATTGATTTTCTCAGTTGCCAAACAATATTTTCGTTCTTCAACTTGGTATCAGAGCTAGTAGCAATGGCTTCAGTCCATCTAGCTTCTTATTCTTCTTAAGCGCCAACCAACCACACAACTGTTAACTCAACAAATGTGACATTTACTTTCAATACATCTATTAAGCTAGATCAATCAAATTATTTGACTGTTGAAAAGTCAAAGAATTGCATGCAAATTTCAAAAGCAAGGTTGGTGGCATGCAAATTTCAAAGGCAAGGTTGGTGGCACGGAGAAAAAATGTGATGTTTTTTCTAGAAGCCAATTATTTTTTCAAACTTATTGATTTTGTTGCCCACCAAATTGATTTTTCATTCTAAATTCAATTTATCAATTTGGCAAGTTGTAGCCAAATTAGAAGTGGTAGGTGAGTTACGATTCCTATAAATAGAGGAGCCATAGTTCATTTGAAATCATCCCAAAATTTGTTAAGCTTATAAGTTTTTAAGCTTTTGAGAGTGAGCAATTGGAGAGTGTGTGTGAGAGTACTGAGTGTATTTGGGTTATGGAAAAGTGAGATTTCTTTACTCAAATTTGTACTCAAATAATTGTTAATAATACAATTATTATTCTCTTACTCCCGTGGACATAGGTATATTGCCGAACCACGTAAATTTTGTGTCCTTTATTTTTTTGTGACTATTTGGCGCACTTGATTCCGCATTCCGCGCACAACAAGTGGTATCAGAGCCGACCGTTCGTACTTGGGGATACGGTACTGTTCACAAATATGGTACTATTCACAAATACGGTATTGTTCACGTATATAGCACTATTCATGTATACGGTGGAGACGGCCATTTGTACTTGGGAGACAGTCTATTGTAAGTAGTGTGTATTTTTGCATGTCTAGGAAAGTTCTGTCAACAAAGGCGATAAGAGTCTAAGGATTTTGGTTTTTAATTGGGACCGAGTTCCTGTCCAGTTTCCTGGGAACTTTCCTGGTGTATTTATTCACGCGAAATTAACATCATAGAGACTGTTTTTCAAGTGGAAATAGTTCGTTGTGAAAATGGTAGAAGGTGAAACTTCCAGAATTGGGGAGAGATCTACCGAGACTATTTCTGGAGATACTTCAGGTGGGAGGCGAGATTTGTCAAATCGCTATTCAGCACCTATTATAGGAGGCCAGAAGATCGATGTTGAAAAGTTTGATGGGAAAATCAACTTCGGCATATGGAGGCGCGAAGTTATGGATGCCCTTATTCAAATCGATCTCGATGTTGTTATGAAAAATAAAAGACACTTGTATGATGAAGAAATTTAGGATCGTATGAACGAGAAAGCTTGTGGTCAGATCAGACCTTGTTTGACCAAGGAGGTGAAATACTTGGTGAAAAATGAGGAGTGTGCGGTGGCTTTATGGCGTACATTGGAGGAAAAGTACCTGGTGAAAAGTCCTGAAAATCGCCTTCATGCAATGAGCCAAGTATATGGTTTTCGAATGAAGCATGGGGTGTCAATGCATGATCATGTCTCAAGATTTGAAAAGTTACTTGCTGACTTGAAAAATCTTGATGAAGATATTAAAGATGAAGTTAAGGCTATGATTCTGTTACACTCACTACTAGAGGAATATAGCCATTTTGTGACTACTTTGATATATGGGAAAAGTGTGATCGTCTTCAAAGATGTTTGCACAGCATTGACAAGCTTGGAGATTCAGAATAGTGATAAAAATTCTGAACGAACATCGTCTGAAGCTTTGGTGAGTAGAGATTGGGCGATGGAGAAATAAAAGAAGCGTGGTGGAAAGAATTCTCGATCCAAATCGAGAAGCAAAAATATAGCTCGAGACAAGTGTGCCTTTTGTCATGAAAAGGGCTATTGGAAGAAAGATTGTCTAAAGGCTCAAAAGAGAGATGGGAAGAAACCACCAGCAGCAAACATGGCACGGAAAGATGAAGACTCTGATTATTCACTAAGTATTACTCCTGCAGCATACGTGGCTAGTTCGAGCGAGTGGATACTTGATACTGGAGCAACCTATCATTTGTGTCCTATTAAGGAATGGTTTACAGATTTTCGTAATCTGGAATCCGGTGCAGTTGTGATGGGGAATGATCAACCTTGTCGCACAGTGGGGATAGGAACAATTTGGCTCGAAATGTTTGATGGAATAGTTAGAGAACTCAAAGAGGTTAGATTTGTTCAAACTTTAAAGAAAAATCTAATTTTTGTGGGTGCTTCGGAAGCTAAAGGCTACAAGGTTACTATTGAAGATGGTATAATGAAGTTCACGCATGGGGCTATGGTGATTCTGCAAGGGGTTCGGCTTCACAATCTGTACTATTTTAAGGAAGGTACAACTGATGAAGCAAATGTTGTTGAGGCGCACAGTGACACCACCAAGCTATGGCATATACGACTGGGACATGCTGGAGAGAAGTCTTTGCAAACTCTGATGAGGCATGGACTCTTAAAAGGTAACAAAACCTGTAAATTAAATTTCTGTGAGTATTGTGTAGTAGGCAAGAAAACAAGGGTCAAGTTTGATACAGCTAATCATGATACTCGTGAGATCCTTAAATATGTTAACAGTGATGTATGGGGACCAACCAAGACTGCATCAATTGGTGGAAGCCATTATTTTGTTACATTTGTTAATGATTTCTCTAGACGTGTGTGGGTGTACACCATGCGAGCAAAGGATGAGGTTCTAGAGATTTTTGTGAAATGGAAGAAATTGGTGGAGACTCAAACTGGCAGAAAGATCAAAGTATTATGATCTGATAATGAGGGTGATTATACTTCTGATCCATTTTTGCAAGTATGCCAGAACGAGGGTATTAAAAGACATTTCACGGTGAGACATACTCCGCAACAGAATGGTGTGGTTGAGCGTATGAATCGTACTTTACTGGAGAAGGTACGGTGTATGTTATCTAATGCTGGTTTAGATAAAAAGTTTTGGGCTGAAGCTGTGAGCTACGCAAGTCACTTGGTAAACCGGTTGCCTTCTACTGCAATTGAAGGTAAAACTCCTATGGAAATGTGGTCTGGAAAACATGCACAAGACTATAATTCCCTTCGTGTATTTGGATGTCCAGCTTATTATCATGTCAAAGATGATAAACTGGATCCTCGTGCTAGAAAAGCTATCTTCGTGGGATTCAAAGGTGGAGTAAAGGGCTTCAAGCTTTGGGATCTTGAAGATAAAAAGTTTGTGTGTAGTAGAGATGCCACATTTGATGAAGTTTCAATGATGAAAACTTCAAGTTCTCAGCAGGTGGAGAACAAGACCACAGAGGCATTGCAGCGGGTGGAGTTTGATGCAACTCCATATGTACCAGTTAGTTCTACATCAAAGAAGGGTTCAACTATGGAGGTGACACCTAGAGTTGAAGAAGAGGTTGTTTCTTCTGATGTCCCACAAAATGAAGAAACAATTGATGATGTAGATAATGATGATGATTTTATAGCAACAAGGAGGCAAAGAAGAGAAACAAAGAAACCCGGATAGCTTATTAAAACTATGGTGGTAGTCTATGCACTTTCAATTATTGATGATGACATCCCCAACACTTTCAGTGAAGCATTACGCAGCAGTGAAAGTAATCAGTGGAAGTTAGCCATGGAGGAAGAGATGAAATCTCTCCATCAAAACCAGACTTGGGAACTTGTAAAGTTACCAAAGGGAAAAAGGGCTATTGGCAATAAATGGGTTACACCAAAAAGCAAGGATCTCCGAATCAAACAACTCCTCGATACAAGGCAAGGCTCGTGGCAAAAGATTTTGCTCAAAAAGAAGGTATTGACTACAATGAAGTTTTCTCTTCAGTTGTAAAACATACTTCCATTCGTATTCTACTTGCCTTAGTTGCAGAATATGAGTTAGAGTTGGCTCAATTGGATGTTAAGACGGCGTTCTTACATGGAGATTTGGAGGAGGAAATCTATATGATTCAGCCTTGTGGTTTCAGAGTTGCTGGAAAGGAGAATCATGTATGTAGGTTGATTAAATCTTTGTACGGATTGAAGCAGTCGCCAAGACAGTAGTACAAAAGATTTGATCAATTTATACAAGGGCAGAAATTCACCAGAAGTGAATACGATCATTATGTTTACTTTAGAAAACTACCAGATGGAGTTTTCATCTATTTATTACTCTATGTCGATGATATGCTTATAGCTTCGAAGAATAGAGATGAGATCGAAAGATTAAAGAAGCAGTTGGCTTCTGAGTTCGAGATGAAAGACTTGGGTGATGCACAGAGAATAATTGAGATGGAAAATCGTAGAGACAAGAAGAATGGGAGCGTATGGTTAACTCAAAGGTCTTATTTGAAGAAAGTGCTAGAAAGATTCGGTATGGATGACAAAACTAAACCGGTATGTACACCTCTAGCTCCTCATTTCAAATTAAGTTCTTCTTCATGTACTAAATCTCAAGAGGAGCACGATTATATGGTTCGTGTTCCATATGCTAGTGCTGTGGGTAGTCTTATGTATGCTATGGTATGCACAAGGCCCGATATATCTCAAGCAGTGAGCATGGTTAGGAGATACATGCACAATCCGGGTAAAACTCAATGGCTTGCGGTAAAGTGGATTCTCCGATATTTGTATGAGACAATTGATGTTGGGTTGTTGTTCAAGAAGGATTATGGTCAACAATGTGTTGGGTATTGTGATTCTGATTTCGCTAGAGACCTTGACAAGCGAAGATCAACAACGGGCTATGTATTCACATTGGGTGGAGGTCCGGTTAGCTGGAGGTCAATTCTACAATCGATAATTGCTCTGTCAACTACAGAAGCAGAGTATATGGCAGCAACTGAAGCTGTAAAGGAAGCTATCTGGTTGAAAGGCTTGTTAGGTGACTTAGGAGTAATCCAGGAAAACATTGCGGTCTTTTGTGATAACCAAAATGCGATATTCTTTGCGAAAAATCAAACATATCACGCTCGGACAAAACACATAGATATGAAATATCATTATGTGAGGGAGATTATCGAGAGCGGTGTTGTGTTGTTGAGAAAGATCGATACCAAAGATAATCCATCAGATATGTTGATGAAAATAGTTTCTGGAGTTAAGTTTCAACATTGCTTGAAACTAATTCAAATCCTTCGATTGTGTTAAGTTATGTCCTTCGGGAATTATGAACTACGGTGGGCTTGATCCAAAATTTTGGGTACGTAGGCAGTCACAACAATGCAGCCGTCTTGGATCATTGCGAGGATCATTTGGGGATGAAGTATTATGGTCCGTTAATGTCGGCTCAGATTTGGAAAATTTTCGCCGAGGTGGAGAATTGTTGAAAAGTCAAAGAATTGCATGCAAATTTCAAAAGCAAGGTTGGTGGCATGCAAATTTCAAAGGCAAGGTTGGTGGCACGGAGAAAAAATGTGATGTTTTTTCTAGAAGCCAATTGTTTTTTCAAACTTGTTGATTTTGTTGCCCACCAAATTGATTTTTCATTCTAAATTCAATTTATCAATTTGGCAAGTTGTAGCCAAATTAGAAGTGGTAGGTGAGCTACGATTCCTATAAATAGAGGAGCCATAGTTCATTTGAAATCATCCCAAAATTTGTTAAGCTTATAAGTTTTTAAGCTTTTGAGAGTGAGCAATTGGAGAGTGTGTGTGAGAGTACTGGGTGTATTTGGGTTCTGGGAAAGTGAGATTTCTTTACTCAAATTTGTACTCAAATAATTGTTAATAATACAATTATTTTTCTCTTGCTCCCGTGGACGTAGGCTTATTGCCGAACCACGTAAATTTTGTGTCCTTTATTTTTCTGTGACTATTTGGTGCACTTGATTCCACATTCCGCGCACAACATTGACTTGGCAATCTCAAGTTCTTGCTTCAATTCGTGGCAACAAACTTGAGAAATTCATTGATGACTCAACCACTCTACCTCTTTTACAAATTGCTCAAAGAATTGAAGATGATCTGAGATTTGTAGAGAATCTGAAATTTATAACTTGGAGATCACAAGATCAGGTGCTTCTTGGCTGGTTGCTGTCTTCAATGAGTAAAGGTATCATTAGTCTAGTCGTCAATCTAGAAACTTCTCGTGAGGTATGGATATCTATTGAAGTTGAGTTTGGATCTCAATCTAAATCTAGGCTTCTGTGCGTGAGATATATGATGAACTCAACTAGGAAAGATGATCTAAAAATTACTGATTATTGCATTAAGATGAAAAACATTGATGATAATATGGCTGCAACAGGAAGTGCATTAAGTGATGATGATTTATTTCTGCATGTACTCTCTGGGATTATAACTATGTTGCTACTTATATTATTGGACAAGTAAGAGTAGGAAAAATGAATGTAAACAAAATTTATGCTATGCTTCCAACTCAAGAAGCTAGGATTGAACAACAAACTCATATGCTGGCTAATACTGATGTGAAACAAAACTTTGAGGCTATAAAAGTTCTGAGTGTATTATAATTCTAGAAACATTACTGATAATATGGTTGAAAACAAAACTCTTCAATGTTTTCAGTTGTCAATTCTACTCTTTCAAATAACACATCTTACCTATATCTACACTGCATTTATTTTATAGACATGTCAAAGATTTAATTTTTAACCCATTAATTATTCTCCTCCCATGAGAGATAATCGCTATAACTGAATTTATGGACAATGATACACCCATAACGTTTTGTACCAACATTGTTGTACAAAATAATGCAGCAAATGAATTAAAAACTTGGTTGGATTCTCATGATTTATTTTATTTTTTATATATATATTTATTAAAAATCACATCTTGTCACATTAATTTGTCCAAAATAATTTGTGCTTTTTTTTTATAATGATTGATGGCTTTCAAGAAAATGTAAGAAAAGATTGTGTTGAACTATTTGTTGAGTGCATGATCTCACCCAATGGCAGAATAAACTTCCTAGCAAGTGAAGGTATGAATAATAATTAACTCTTTTCTTTCTCCCTTTTCAATTGCTACTATGTTTAAACTGACATCATTAATTAACTAAAAGATTCCTTATGCTGTTTTTTGGGGCATTGGATTTTGAAATTAGTGTCGGGGCGGTGGAAGGCAGAGTTAAGAAAATGGAGAAAGTCACATGATTAGCTATTACGGCATTTCACAATTCATATTCATTGTTGGTTGTTACATAATTATTAGCAATCTTTTTCCAGCGACTACTGATGCTATCCTTCATCATCAATACTGAAAGACTTGATGACATCCACGAATTGTTGAAGAAATTGTTCAGAAGTTACTTTATTGTGTATTACTATAGCTCTGCACCAGCACCGTGTAAATTGTTGCTGCATGAAACGACCCGCCCCGCACCCCCAGGGCGAGTTTATCTAAACTCGTAAAATCGGATCGATAAATATAATAATATCTAAGGATTCTACCAAAAATTCGACAGAATCTCCCCTATAAATACAACATCCCCAAAATTACAATTTACAAAACAACACTCCCAATAATATCTCAATAACCATCTAAACTTCAAATCCAACTTCTCCAGTCAACATATCAAATATCACCCAAATCACTCCAATATAAAAACAAATACAGTTGTTATCCTTAATTACAAAGTATAACAATAAATACAAATCACAAATCCCAAATATCAATATATTAAATCTACGACTCCTAACACCATCACGCGGCTATAATTTCAAATCTAACTACCGATACTGGGTCGACGGATGTACCTGCAAATCTCCTGTGGGGGAAATAATATAATAAAAACATGGTGAGTATAAAAATCAGTGAGTGGAGACTTGTTTCCGAAAAATAAATTTATTTAAAAGAATTACTCTTTTTCAAATCAATTCCATCAAAATATCATTCTATCTTTCTCAAACTTTCACATTCTCTTTCAAACCACTTACTTGAGCTACCTTCATTCGATTCCCGCTTAGTAGGACACTCTCTTAACTTTCATAACTTCCTCTTTCATACTCTTTGGGTTTCTCGCAATTCGTCCTTCGCCCACTTATCTCATAACTATATAAACATCTCGAGAGTCCTCCACTAAGCCAGTAACAAATTCAAGCATCCAAGCTAAAACTGTAAAACAATCTTTCTTTCTTTTCAAATCTCGTTTGGCTAAAATCAACTTTCTCATTTTCCAGAAAACATAATGCAATTTCGTGCTCATGCCAATGAAATATTCACATATGCCCATGTCCATAAACACATATCAACATATCATATCAATACATCACATAAACACATGGGCAAAACATATAAATCAATCTCCGTACATATATAAAAATAGACATTTCAAACATGTCAAACATATATATTGTTTATTGGGATTCGTTTGGAAATCCAGTTTACTTACAGAAACATATTTAATTTAAATCAGTCACTGAAATACTATATTACATAAATCTGCGTAAAATCGATGGAATTATAATACTTGTCATATCAAATACTGTATATAAAAAATTATCATCAAACAAGTACCCAGGGGAATGATCTCATCATATCCGAACCTTAACGGACAGGCAATGACGTATTATCTGAGTACCACCACGCCCCGAAGCTTCACGGATAGATAGGGAAAATCTCATATCTCATCATATCTGCTAGTCCTCAAAGGACGAAAGCGCCCAAGCACACGGCCCAAAGCCTCTGTGTGTACTCAGACGGGCCCCAAAGGCCTGTATATCATCTGTATCATCTGAATCATTTGTATCTCAACAACTGTCTGTATCTCATATCAGTATATATGTACTCATCATACTGCATGTATATGCCCTCAAAAGGCAAAAGCGCGTAAACACACGACCCAAAGCCTCTATGTGTGTTCAGACAGGCCTCAAAGGCCTCTATCTCATCTCATTTGTATCTCTGTATTCATCTCATATTATCTGTTTCTCTGTATCTGGAGGGGAGGTACTGTTTAATGATTTCTCAAATAACATTTTACACACATGTACATAAACATATAATCACATCTGAAATCTCATTTTCTTTTTCTTCAACATATCTCAAATTCACTCAATACTAATATCATGCATTTACTTAAATGCGACAATAAAATTATTATTCAAACTCATTTTAATAACAATAAATCTCAACACATAGATAAATCTCAATTTTAGAAAATCATTAAATTAAAGTATCAAATACTTATTTTTCAAACATACTGCACTGTATCATAAAATCAGCATGTACTTATAAAAATAAGTTTTGTATATTCCACTCACAGTGACGATGTCCAGACTCGGTATCAACCACATCCGCGGGTTAATTCTCGTTCACGGATCCTCCTAATCAAGGAAACGACATAATCATTCTCCGTAAATTAGAAATACAACTAATCTTCCATAATGCTTCTCGAAACGAATATCATCAACAATAATTATTTCCGCATGTACAAAATTACCAAAATACCCCTACATGCAAAATTACCAAAATGCCCTCAACATCATTATTTAACCAACATATCCGTAGAATCTTCAATTACCAAATTGTTCTCAATTCGGATCACGGAAATAATCACAATGCTAGAAATTACAAAATTACCCTCGGTGCGTAAAATTACCGAAATGTCCTTAACAACTTAAATTACCGAATTATCTTCGAAATTACAAACTACCTTACTACCTAACCTCAAATTGCCAAATTACCAAATTACCCACTGATTACACAAATTACAAAATTACCCCTAAAGTTTTATAAAATTACCGAATTGCCCCTGCCGGTCAACGGTGAGCGGACTTCAGTCAACGACGACGAGGAGCTTAGGTCTGATAGTTCCGGCCACGCTGAGTCCAATGGTGGTGGCGGTGACGTCTCAGGTGCGCTACCGGCGGCGGATCGAGCTCCCCAAAACCGCGAGCTTCCAAGTGCTAATCGGCGGCAATCCGGGCGATTCAGGTGACGGGATCGGTCAGAAAATGATGCTGGTGACATGAGGAGTAGAACCCAGTTGGACGCGTGCCCAAACTCCGACGAAATCGATGACGACGAAAATAGGTTTGGCCGCGGGTTTTCGAGCTTCACCGGCGGCGTTCCTGACGTTTTCCGGCAACGAGGGCGGCATTGATACATTACTCGTCTCTCAAGCTTCAAAATAGTACCAAGCATGGCCGGTGAGGTGGCCGGAATCGGGAGAACCAGTCGGGTCGTGCCCGTGGGTTCGGGTCGGATTTCTCGGGTCAAACCCCTCTCTCTCTTTCTGTCTCTTTCTCTCTCTTAATTTCCCAAAACAGTTCTCCTTGTCCACAAATATAAGCCGGCTCTCTCTCTTTTTTTTTAACATAAGCTTAATACATATTAAGCTTATACCGAATCCGTAACGGAACTAAAATCCGACCACTCGAGCTCTTAATCGCGCTCAATTTATCTCGATTTGAAGACGAAAAATTAAATCATACACTTAATTAAGAAATCAAAGTGCATATGTTACGCTGCATGTGATACTTGCTTGTCATATAGGATCAGTTTGTCTGGATTTCCCAAGTTGTTGGTTATTTGCGCAACAATTTGCGTTAAAAACCGAAGCAAAAATAAAAGTTAGATCTATGACAGAGCATAGCAGCAGAGCCATAACAGAGCAATTGTTGTTCCAGCCATTATGTTATTTGAGCAGTAGTGTCATAGCATTAGCTTCAGATAAGGTACCAACAATTCTTCTTTGTTCTTTCTAGTCTAATTAATTAATTTAATTATTTCATCATCTTATACCGGCAAGAATGCCTAATTGCTGTTTTTGATTTTAGTGGAAACTATTGAAGTTCATAAGCTTACCCCTTCCAAAATCGAAATGGTACATGAAACTATTTTTTTTTTGTAATTTTGGAGGGTTTCTCTTTCGTATCAACAATTTATTCTCGTTTTCTCCTTTTTTTTTTATTACATGAGACTATTGCTCATATTACAACTCATATTGTATGAGACTATAACTGATATTTACAAATCAGACTAGTACTGGGACCAACTGACATCAATGCTAATGGAGCTCTGCCCAGATTTAAACCCTCACAAATATTCGAGGGATGTCCACCTCTCACTCATGGGTAAGGAAGAGGACTGCCTTCACTCAATTTTTAATTGAGGAAGGAAATACCCCCACAATGCTTTTGTGGGGGTTCGAACTGCTGCCCTCCAAGTTGGAGGGCAGCAGCCCTGGCCACTTGGGCTACAGCCCAAGTGGTTATTCTCGTTTTCTCCTTAATCTTTGGTCTTTTGTAAGCACTGTTATTTTCCATAATCCTCGAATTTGCCTAATTTTTTTATCTTAGTGCCATTTATAGGTCCAAAACAATACAAATACTAATTAAAGTTTCAATTGGGAACTCTGGGATTATTCTTAATCCAAAAATTATAAGTCATTAGAGTTCAAACGTTAAATACAAGATTTTTTTTTTACCAATAATCCCTTGGTTGGGTTGGTCAGCTACTTCTCTCCTTTAAATCTGAGGTGAAAGAAGATGGAGGAGTCAAGTCATCTCAGTGAGAGTATTTTCTTTAAACTCTTAGGACTCTAGTAGCTTATTCTGATTTCTTTCTGATTAGGATTAATTTTTTAATTGCAATTATGATTTAGAGTTACAATTAGGTTAAAATTATAATTGTGTTGAGCTACCATAAATAAGTGGTTTACATCATATTTTCAAGCAAATACTAGTAAAATTAATTCCAATCCCTTGTTAATTCTTTTACCTCTCTGATGAATTCTCTACTTCTCTAAATTTTTAATTCTTCCTCTCTCTCTTGAATTTCATAATCAAACCCTAAAAACCTCTCTGATGAATTCTCTCCTCTTCTTCTCTAAATAATCTAATGAAACAAGACAACCAATAGAAATTAAATTTCTAGAAAATATGGGTACATAAAAATGTGTTTTCAAGGTCTAAATAAAAACTAGATCTTAAAACCAATCTAAAATTAAGTTCCCACAACCTCAACACTTGATTGCATCCTGTTTCCCGAATAGATGCCTTGATCATCTGCCTTCAGTTTCCTTAGGTTGAGAAAACCTTGCATGATATTAGCAATGTGAGCTGTATTACCAAAATAAATGTACAATGTATTATTAGGGATAATATGATAAATATGACATACATGAGAGATAGATTTACATTTCTTTACTAGTCATTTTTTATATTAATTTTTGGCAATTCTTCTTCATGTGTCCCTTTTTCTTACAAAAGAAGTACTGATCTTTCTTACCGAATTTCCTTATTGGCATTTGCTTCTCCTTATCCTAGGGAATACTTTTACCCTTTTGGTTATTTTCTTTTACATGAGTAGTTAAATAGACACTTTCTAACTTCTCATGTTTCAATCTCTCCTATTCTTGAACACATATAGTAAAAAATTCAATAGCAAACTCTTTGTGTGTTTTATGATAGTTTCTTTATTCATTTGGAAGAGAATTGAGTATGAAATGAAACAAAAATGACTCAGACATTTCTACCTCCGGTGTCTTAAGTTGAGTAGCGATATCCCTCATTTCCATTATATGCTCTCGCACACTGTTAGTATTAGCAAGCTTCACGCCTGAAAGTTTTTGCATCAAAATGTTTGCCAATGCCTTATTAAGACTTACAAATTGTTCCTCAACAGCTTTTATAGTATCCTTAGCTTTAGTGCATTGTGGGATGAACCCCTCATGCTTTTGCTAACACGAGATTGCATGATATCAAACTTAAGCAATTGGATTGCTTCCACTTTTCATATGCATCTTTTTGACTTTGCGTACTTGATTCCATGGGGATAGGTGGTTCATCCTCACAAAGCGCCAAGTCAATATCCATGCACCCCGAATTTAGGAGAACTCTTTTTCCATTCAGAAAAATTATCACCACATACCAAAATAAAAAATTCCACACCTATGGTCATAGGAAATTCTAACTTTGATGCTCAAATTACCATCTTATTCCAATTAAATCTGTATAATAATTATTTCCCTTTGAGGCTAAATAATTATAAATTAATTGCAATATGTTCAATGTCTTTCATATTGTCGAAATAAAATCCTTTATAACATATGAGTCTATGCTAGACAAATATCATCATATATTTGAAATGCTGTGGCTTCTGTCAAAAATGTGATGACATTACAAAAAAGGCATTAATAGAACATGATTCCATAACTTTATACAGATCGTATAATAATTCTCTGGTTAATCTATCATATTTCAAGTATTAGCCTAAACAATACATATTGTATTGCAATTATAAATACAATAATTTCCATAATATACGCATTATTAATGCTTACTCATATATAAATGAATTCAAGCATTGAAATCTTCAACATGTGACACTATCTAATGTATTCAGCATAACATATAAGGTCACGACTATATAGGATCAAAAACAGTAAATGGAATGCAAAAATATTATATAGGCAAACAACAAGATCTGAAGGGTGGCTCTCATACCACATATTAGCTTAATAATGATATATATATATTGAAATATAGTATAGATTTTTAACTTAAATAAATTACATATCCCCATCTCCAGCCATTATTGTTCAAGTAAAATTTGAATAATACTTAGAATCCTCTAGCCTATTTCTCTAAATAGCTTTTTTAATATGATGGGTAACTTAAAGGCAAAGATGATAATTGGCTAGACTGGCCAGACCCGTATTATTTATAATGGACTTTATTCATTTCCTTCCATTAAGAAAGTGAGTAAATTATTCTTATCTTAATTTTTTAGAAATTTGAAATAATTATTATTATCATTATCTCATCATAAAAACATGAGTAATCCTAATTTACCTCAACTTAAGGATGTGAGCCATATTAAGTACATGTAACACTTATTTTGAGATTAGCACATCTGCACATGTATTAATTTGAAGGGAGATTGCCACTTTCCCCCCTACAGTAATTAACATATACCACTTTCCCCCTTACTGTTTTTATAATGGCCAAAAATCTCACTGATAGTATAAGTTTACAATATTACCCTTATTTTCAACTAATAACAACAATTACAAGAGAATAGAAAGCATTGAAGAGGCCTCTCAAACCAAAGTCCAGTTTTACAATTAATGGTAAAAACTTTACCCACCATGCCTCATAAAGTAGCGAGATTTTAGATTATCTCTGTTGTACTACACCAATTTAATGTCTTTACAACATTTGTACATTTTTTTTAAAAAATCATTATGTAATTGGTATTATCACACATGTCATAGATGTCATAGATAGATTATGTATGGTAGAATAGAGATATTCTGAAATCTCTCTAAAAAGTAAGACTTCCAACAACAGAATTTTAGGAAAAGACTAATTATGCGGAAGAAAAAATAAATAAATGTTAACGGGTTTCAATAAAGAGAGTTGTTTAATTTTAGGGGCTAATTCTTTTTGTTTAAAATTTATTGCAAATTAATAACTAATTAAATAATTTGTAATTTTGTCATTGCTGGTTGCAAATATAATATATGCTGATTAATTCTTAATTTCTAACGCAACAACTGATAAATATATAGTAGTATTATGTTATCTAAATGGAGCTATTCAATGCATTTCACAATCTTATTTCTATTTAATTATTCTAGATCCAATCCTGGCCCTTTATCAAAGTAAAAACTGTAATAGAATACGCTCCTAGAATGTAAAGCCTGCAAGTTCACTCGCAAGAAAGACAACGAATTTGCTACATTCGTGCTAGTTTTGCTCCTTGTTTTAATTAGTTATTTATCTACTGCTTTTTTTTTTAAACCATACGTTTCATAAAAAACTTATTAAAAAATTTGTGACATTGAAACTGCGCCTCGTAAAAGCTGCATTATAATAATTTCTTGAGCAATAAAAAATCATCTCAACTTTTTTTCAAGTGATATGATGCCCACCGATGAATGATGAGTGTAGTTTTAGTTAATAAAATATTTTGAAAATTGTGAAATTATATTATTTACTTAATAAGAATCATGTGATGTGAGTGAGATTAATTACTCTGAACTTCTTAAATGTTGAATCCCTTTCCTCTTCCACACTGTCAATTTCCGAGACCGCACAAGGCAATAGCCTTCACCCTCCAAATGGTACTACATATTTATTAGCTATGTTGATGTAGAATTCTGGTTATTCTTTCTACGACCAGGACCTCTGTTCGTTCAACGTAACTACGACCAGAACTTCTCTTCGCACAGTTCCTTTTTTGAATTTCCTGCGTTCACAGAAACAGGTCAGAGTGCGCTGGTTGTTTTCTCGGCGTAAACCCTCCGACGCTCAAGTCAGATAAGAAGGTTTTGGAAAACTTTGGCCGTGAATTAGATGGCCTTTAGTTTTAGTCTCAGTTATAAAGCGTTTCTTTTTCTTTCATAGAATAATAAAAAATCTAACCCTTTTACCTTCGCCGGCTAACTTTTTATAGGTCTCCCAAAGATTCAAACTGCCCCTCCATTCGCGCCCATTACTTCCCCACTACTGCAGTTGTGGGCGGTTGTGTGGTTTGCGTGGCTTTCGTGCCTTGAGTCTCGGGCTGATGAACACGTCATTCCAACTGCTGTTGACGGGGTCTCCTCGATGTGAGCTTTAGTAGGAACGAGTACATTGCCTTCATCGGCAGGCTAGCCTCGCGGGAATTATGCTTGAGCAGGAGCAGAGAGTTCCTATTCCTGCTCCCCCGTTGTCGAGTTATGCCCGTTTGGGCTGATCTTTTTTGAGGCACATCCTACTACCAAGTTTCTGCTCGTCACGGCTGGTCTGGTCGAAATATCCCCAAACAAGCTAAATTTGTTGTTAGGTGTCCTACATGTTTAGTTCGGTCAAGAGATTATCCCCACCTTTTAAGTTGTTATCTTTAATTTGTTCACTAAAATATAATGCTCACTATCATCTTATAATTCATCATATTAATCCAACATTAATATAGTTAAACGATTATTGCGTATTTTGAAATATTATAATAATTTTTCCAACATTATGCACATCGACTATACTTGTCAATTGTGCAAAACAGACTGCAGCCACATCCAAAGCCGATGACAGTTTGCTAAAAATGATGAGCAATAAAGGAAACACAACTCCGCACGAAGCATCTTTGTCTGCGCGGTCGTATTAATTTATGCGATGTTGGCCCAAATAGTTTGGACTTGGATGGGCTTTGCTAGCTATACATTGTGCCAAAGCATTTTGGGCCGCTCTGCAGATTAGCAATAATAAAAAAAAATGATGATATGCAATGCCACGCCACGGTGACCTCTTGGGCGCTTCTGTTTCCGTTGTCTTTTTGCCTGTTAGAAAGAATCCTGGGAAGCTTCATTTCTAATTTTGTATACGTGCTGGATCAACTGTAAGTTGCAACAAGCCACGTGCCATGGGGAGTAACGGAGCCGTTACGGAGCTGCAGAGAAACTCAACGGACTGGACTAATGTAGTGGACGAGATTGTGAAGATGGAGAAGAAGATTTTTCCCAAGCACGAATCACTGGCAAGATCTTTTGATGGAGAGCTGAAAAAGAAGAACTCAGGCTTGCTTTATATTCAGATTCATGGACAAGTCGTTGGCTACGTCATGTACGCGTGGCCTACTTCCTTGTCTGCTTCTATCACCAAGCTTGCAGGTCCCATATCTTCGTCCCCGTTATTAAAATTTCTACTGCATGACCATAATCTCAACTGTTTGATAGAAGTCCTCAAAGATATATTTGTTAGTTACTCATTTTCTTTTTCTTTTTAATTGACATGAAATTAATGGGTTTGGGGTGACTTAATTAGTGAAGGAGAATTATAGGGGACAAGGTCACGGAGAGGCACTGCTGGAAGCAGCAATTAAGAAATGCAGGACCAGGCCTGTGCTCCGCATAACGCTTCATGTTGATCCTTTGAGAACTCCCGCAGTGAATCTCTACAAGAAATTTGGTTTCCAAGTTGATTCCCTGATCCAAGGTTACTACTCTGCTGACCGACCTGCTTATCGAATGTACATGGATTTTGATTCTAATTAGTTTTACATACTAAACCCACTTGCTAGCCCAGACGCCTATCATCAACAGGGTCGCAAACCTTATGTAGAATTGTTCCTCAATTATTGCTATATGAACGCATTTTTAACGTGAGAAACTATTTGTTATCGAAGAAGGAGAGGTATATTTTTGTTTTCTCATAAGAGGGAACTGAGGACTGAGGAGGAGAGTTATATTATACCATATGTAAAATAGTGAAAAGTTTATATGGGTTTGGTTATGCTGAGCGAATTGATGACCATAAAATTGTGAAATTTGGTTTGTGTGAAAAAAATTGTAAATGTTTTCTCTGTGAAAACCAACTCTTGGGGGGAAAACAAAGTTGAACATGATTTTCAATGGAGATATTCATCTGATATTCGAGGCGGGGCTATTCATTGGGTATTTGATAACAACAAAATTGCTGCATTTGATTTGGTGGAAGAGAAGTTCAAGACCCTGCACCTTCCTAATTTTATCACTCCCTAATGTTATCACACATGTTTCCATATCTTTAATGAACCTCCACCTTGGGCTTTTGGGAGTAGAGGTAAAATATCTAGGAGCCCAAAAATTTTACATCAAAATTAATGGAATAGAATTGAAAAAAAAAATACTTTGATAGTGTTTTAGAATAAAAATATAATATATTTAACAGCTTTTATGTGAATGACTGCTTTACAAACATCAAGGCTACCAAATAGAGATTAAGAAACCCCAAAGTCTCCTAACTTGTTGAAGAAGCAATGGCAGCTCTTCCTCCAGATATCATCGTCGATGTGTTTGTAAAACTCCCTGCCAAGTCTCTCTGCCGATTCAAGTGTTTATCCAACTCATTCAGGGCCTTAATTACTATTCCTCAGTTCGTCAAGATCCACCAAACTCAAAACCAACAAGGACAAACGTTGGTTCTTGACTTCTTGTTGATATGGTCAAGAGCTTAGTAAGAAATTCTCTTCTCCATATAGACCTCAATAGCAAAATTATTTACGGAAGATCAGCTTGATTTTCCAATTAGAGAAAGGTCTTTTGATTGTCTTAGGATCTGCTGTAATGGTTTGCTGTGCTTATTCCTCCGCGATGAAACTACAGCTGAAACTTTCTTTATATACAATTGTTCAACTAGAGAGTTCAAGAGAATACCAAACGACTATGAACCTTTCACTAATAGAGATATACCGTTAGTTAGCTTAGGTTATGCTCAGTGAATAGATGAGTTCAAGGTTTTAGGGTTTTCTGATTCTTATAGAAATGCCAAAGCAGTAGTAGGCGTGCATGTCTTCTCTTTAAGGAACAATACTTGGAAAACCTTTGAAACTAATTTTAAGTTTTTTCATCATTGTTCTCCGGCGACCAATCTCAATGGAACTGTCCATTTCGGTTTTTGTAAGCTCAATTCTGATTACATTATTGCTGCATCTGATTTGGCGAAAGACAAGTTCAAATTCTTAGCCTTACCTGATAATGTTTGCCAATATCATTCCAAATATTCACATTCAATTATAGGAAATTGCCTTTGATTAGTCTCAGAGTCAACATTATGGCCGAAATAATTTTGGATTATGAAAGAATATGGGGTGAGAGAATCCTGGACTCAGATGTCATTAGCCAATTCAATTCAAGCATTGCAGCAGTTATGTTCCATGAAGGACGGTGATTTTATTTTGTCTGTTTTAGATGAGATATTTGTACTTATTGATCCAAAGGACGGAGAAAAGTATGAAGATTTTATGATTGATGGCTTTCAAGAAAATGTTAGAAAGTATTATGTGGAAGTATATGCTGAGTGCTTGATCTCACCCAATAGCAGAACAAACTTCCTAATAAGTGAAGGTATGAATAATAATTAACTCTTTTCTTCTTTTTCCTTTTTCAGTTGCTACTATGTACAAACTAGTCGCGAATTAACTAAAAGATTTCTTATGTTGTTTTTAGGGGCATTGAATTTTGAATTTAGTGTACGAGCAGAGGGAGACAGAATTAAGGAGAAGGAGAAAGTTGCGTAATTAGCCATTATGGGATTTCACGAGTCATATTAGTGTTATTTAATTGTTGGCTATTTGAGCAAGAATTTATGTTCAAAACTGAAGCAAAAATAGAAGCAAAAACAGAGGAGCTAGCATAACAGAGCAGCCATTATATATGAACAACCGTGCCATAATGTCAGCTTCAGTAAGTTACCAATAAGTCTTCTTTGCTCTTTCTAATTGGGAATGCTTAATTGCTGCTTTTGATTTTAGAGGATCTATTGAAGTTCAAAACTTAACCCCTTCCAAAATCTATTGTAGCTATATGAATCGGTTTTGATCTTGGGTTCTTGTAATGGCTTATTGTGCTTGAGGATTAAAGAGAGACTCAGAGCGTAATTTGCATTTTGCTATGCTCAATCCATCGATGATTACAAATTCCTGGTAGTACAACAGTTCCCTGGTAGAAAAGAACACGTGTATGTCTTCTCTTTGAGAAACAGCACTTGGAAAAGTGTTAAGTCTGGTTCTTATCTTGTGATCAAACCTAGTATTAAACTAGGATTAGGAATCCCTTTTAATTGAGCTATCCACTGGGGTGGCAAGTGAATTTCGGCATTTGGTCGGTAGAAGACGAGTTCAAGTTCTTGCCTATGGTTGATGAAATCACAGATGATCCACATCATAAGTATTCGGCTGATGTTATGAGAGGCTGTCTTTGAATGTTCGGACGAGAGGAGTATTCCAATAACGAATTTTGGTTTATGAAAGAACATGGTGTAAAAGAATCTTGGACAAGGACTCCATAGCCAATTCCTTTAAAGAATTACTGTCATTATGTCACTTCAAGGACACTGATTCGGTTTTGCTGGTTTTAAATTCTAAAGGAATATTGGCTACCAAACAGCTACTGTTATTTTGCGTTTGGTTGAAGAAATTGAATATTTAATTTTCACTTAGCCATTTAGCTATTTAGCAAATAAATAAAATTAAATGAAATGTTGGGATATTAATTTAAATATTAATATGAGGTATATATTTTAAATTATAATATAGTTTATTGCATAAAATGATAATATTAATAATTAGACATGAAAATACACATATATACATTTCAAGTGCTAACAGCATTTAATTTTTTCACCAAATTTCTTTATGAGTTACCTATGACTTTCCCGTAACTGACTCCTTTTTTTTTGTTTTTGGAAATTTCTAGGAATTTTTTATTTAGAATATTATACAATTTTTTTTGAGTGAGAATAATTTAAGTTTAATTAGAAAAATTTATCCTCTTTATTTAATATTATTTAAATAAAATTTTCTTTCATTTTGTCAGTCTACTTTCTACCCATTAATTTTCCTATGACTTTTCGGTTTTCTTTTTGATTGGGGTTTCCACTGAGTAACAGATTTCCCTCTCTTGTTCAAGCTTGGCTTCCGTTTCTCTTGTAGAGAGAGAAATGGATGAACAGTGGAGCACTATCTCAATTGCATCGACCCCTCCCTCACTCTACTAACCCTCTCGCTTCTACTTTCTACCCATTAATGTTCCTATTGACTTTTCGGTTTCCTTTTTGCTTGGTGTTTCCTTTGAGTAAATTTCAATAAATCACAAAATATAATGGGTCATTTTATCAAACAATTAGATGACGATATTTCAAAATATCAACTACAAGTTGCCCCTATATAATATCATTTTGTTTAATTAATAGTTAAAGAGTCGTTATCAGGTGTAGATATCGACATACAGTTAAAAGAGGAAAAGAGAACTCCAATACACTAAAAAGTAAAAAAAAATTATATTAGAATACGTGTATTTCCTTTTTTTTCGTTTTTTTTTATAACTCTGTTAGCATGTTAAATTCATCCAAATGTCTGCACTTGAGCTCCGCTCAATAGTTGAAGAAGGAATCGAGAGAAACTATTACAAATGTGATTGGATAATGAGGGCTTAAAATTTAAATATGAATAGAATAATAAAATCAGTGGCAGTCGACATATATAAAGATTATAACTTTGAATTAGACTAATACTACACACAAAGAATTTATGAGAACAACACTAATCTATCAATCATGCATAATAATATATATATCCTTTGTTTCTTGCTCGGCGAGATGTTTTCAGTACATTTGCATTGCTGTCAAACTAATCCTATGGCGGCTACAAGCAAATTAATACAACATTGCTTTCAAACTAATCCTATGGCTACAAGCAAATTAATCCAACAGCCACTGGCTACTGCTCAATGTCCTTTCATATACTAGCTCTCATTTGTCCTATTTTGACAAAGCATGTAAAAGATGAGCTTGAAAAGAATGAATTGATGCCTCAATCTCAAGATGCGCAACCCATCAGAGCGAAACCCCTACCTATTGTGATACCTCCTCCTTTTCCAAGTCGGTTTGCAAAATCCAAGAAGGAGGAACAAGAGAAAGACATCCTTGAGATATTTCACAAGGTTGAGGTAAATATTCCTTTATTAGATGCTATAAAACAAATATCTCGATATGCTAAAGTCCTTAAGGAACTATGCACCTCTAAGAAAAAATTAAGAGGAGATGAAAAAGTTCACATGGGGGAGAATGTTTCAGCAATTCTCCAAAAGAAACTACCTCCTAAGTGTAAGGATCCAGGTATGTTTACTATCCCTTGTAAAATTGGTAGTGTTAGAATTGAAAAAGCTTTGTTAGATCTAGGAGCTTTAGAATTGAAAAGGCTTTGTTAGATCTAGGAGCTTCTATTAATGTCATGCCTCGTTCTATTTATTCATCTTTGAATATTGGTTCATTAAAAGAAACTGACGTGATAATTCAACTAGCTGATAGGTCTAATGCATATCCTGATGGGGTATTAGAAGATGTCTTAGTACAAGTTAATGAGTTGGTTTTTCTTGCTGATTTTTATGTACTTGATATGGAAGATGATAACTCCTCTAATTCTGTCCCAATTTTGCTAGGAAGACCTTTTCTTAAGACTGTTAGGACTAAAATGGATGTACATAAAGGGACTCTCACTATGGAGTTTGATGGAGAGATTATAGAATTCAATATGAATGATGCCATGAAATATCCTAGTGAGGAACATTCGATATTTTCTGTGGATGTTATTAACCCTATAGTGTAGGAAATTTTTTACAAGGAAAAAAAGAAGACATTTCATGATAGAATGATTTTGAGAAAGGAGTTCTCTGTTGGTCAAAAAGTTCTTCTTTTTCATTCTAAGCTTAAACTTTTTCCGGGTAAATTACGTTCTTGCTGGGTTGGACCTTTTATTGTTACTAATGTTTTTCCTCATGGTGCAGTTGAGATTTGGAGTCTGACCTCTGACAAAGTTTTTAAGGTTAATGGTCATCGTTTAAAACATTTTTATGAAAGTTTTTTGGTGAATATTGTGGAGGATGTGGCTCTCGAGAGTCCCAATTATGGAGATTGATGCATAAATTTGTCTAGCCAAAGACATAAAACAAAGGCACTTTTTGGGAGGCAACCAAATGATTTATTTATTTTGTTTTTTGTTATATCTTCTTTTAATTTTGATTCAGATTTTTTTAAAAATAATGTGTTTGCTTATTTTGGTCAGAAGAAAATTTTTGATAAGGCGTGCCCACATATTAACTAATAAGTACTTCTGTGATTTTTAAAGTAAAATAATGTGTTTACAACTTTAATTTGCATTCTTGTTATTTTTAATTTGATTTTATTATTACCAACAATTCCTCCATTTTATGTTTAACGTTTCAAAAGGATTTAAATAATTACTGATCTATGTGAAAATGACCATTTTCAATCACTATACACAATTTATTTAGAGTAAGAATTTATTTTTGTTGGCTTCAACAACCTTCACATATTCTCGAAATTACCCGTCAAATCGCTTTGCCGCTTCAAGTATTTATCGAAAACGCTTCACGGCTTTAACCAACAATCCTCGATTTGTCGAGATGCACTGCGCTCAAAACAAAATACAAACCCTTGATATTGCCAATGAAAACTTTTTTCGATTTGTAGATCTCGAAAATATTTACAATCATAAAATTTATTACACACCTAGATGTCACATGGGATTCGCTGGATTATTTTCGTGTGGTTGTAAAAAGAATCAAAATATTTAATGAAATGAGTTTAATGAAGGATTGATTTGGCATTTCAAAGAGTACTTCAAGTAAAATTTAATTTTTTAAATTTTGCTAATGAGTATTGAAATAAATGAGTGTTCAAAACATCTTTTAATATGCAAATTACTCAAAAAATTAGTCATTTAGGAGGATAAGTGTATCCTCTAAATTTGTTTTTTTAGTTCTCCTTCTATTCAGTCCTATTAATAAGTAGGGGTAATTAGGGAAAAAAAAAGAAAACTAAAATTTTAAGACTTAACTTTCTCAAAGCTTTTGCCCTCAACTTTTCAAAACAAATTCTCTCATTGGGCTTAAAAACTGCCGCTGCTACAAATTTGAGCATCACTAACAGAACTAATTATTATTATTTAAGTACATGGTGGAAAGCCATCCGCCGTCTCATTACAGATTTAAAATTTTAACCCAGATTATAATAATTAATTATTATTCAATGCAATGGAGAAAGTGAGGTGGTGACATTGGAATTTGGAAGTTCCTCACCGGAGAAATTGTATCAAATATGAGATACGAATATCCAAGAATATTCCATTTTCCATTAGCTTTTTATAATTCTCTGTCGCTGCTCTGAAC
The DNA here is from genome assembly GCA_029633175.1 of Citrus glauca. Taxonomy (NCBI): domain Eukaryota; kingdom Viridiplantae; phylum Streptophyta; class Magnoliopsida; order Sapindales; family Rutaceae; genus Citrus; species Citrus glauca. Next base: position 41,631,142 of record JAQOOD010000003.1, on the reverse strand, counting down.
TTTTCTTTGCTTTGCTTTTCCTCCGATTATTGGTTGCATCAAATTTTAATATTAATCATTGGTTGTCCTTTCTGCCTGCCATTATCCAGCATCATGATTCCGTTTCTCTACTTCATGGACCATGTATATGAAAGCTCCAAGAAATTTCCTGCAAAAAAGAAAGAAAGCAAGCTCCAGGCATTCAATTATTTACTTGCTTACACACATTTTCAATCATACATCTACGTACTATTTTGCATCTATTTCGTTCTTACATCTCCTCTCTCAACCCTCGAGATTAATTCCCTGTCTCCTTCACCAAATTTCTAAACTTTTCTTAATGTCTTCTTCTTCTTCTTCTTGTAATTATGATGTCTTCCTTAGTTTTAGAGGGGAGGACACTCGTGTGAATTTTACTTGCCATCTCTATGATGCATTGTTTAAAAGAAAAAAAATCAGAACATTTATTGATGATGAAGAGCTTAGGCGAGGAGATGAGATTTCACTTGCCCTTTTGAACGCAATCTAAGGTTCAAAAATCTCGGTGGTCATTTTCTCAAAGGACTACGCTTCTTCAAAATGGTGTCTGAATGAACTTGTCAAGATTCTTGAATGCAAGAGTTTGAAGGGCCAAATTATTATTCCCGTTTTCTATGGAGTAAGTCCATGCGATGTGCGGCATCAAACCGGAGTTTTTGGGGGCGGTTTTGATAAGCTCGAACGACAGTTAAAAGAGAAGCCAGAAATGGTTCCCAGGTGGAGGGATGCATTGACCGAAACATCCCATCTGGCAGGACATGAATCCACGAAATTCAGGTAACTCTTAAATGTCTGGAGCGTGATGTATCATCATTAATTATGAACTTGGAAAATGCTATCTGCACATGACATTTGCACATTAAATTGCACATAACAAATAGAATGCAGGTACTTGTGCATAAACATAAAATTAATAAAATGAATTAGTTTGTTTTGTAGTAAATTGTTTCTTGCTTTTAATGGTAATATCATGTGCAATTAGCATTAGTCTTTTATCAATCATCATTTCTCTGTTTCACTCTTGGCCCGATTCACTATTTTTTTGTCCATATTCGCACTTGTTAGGAATGATACGCTACTTGTAGACAAAATTGTCGAAGATGTTTTGAAGAACTTGGAAAAGATAGGTGTCTTAACTATCTCATCCGATGGCCTAGTTGGATTAAATTCACGAATTGATCAAATTAAACCATTTCTCTGTGTTTGAATCGCTGGATACCGTCCGAATCGTTGGAATTTGGGGAATGGGTGGTATAGGTAAACCACCCTTGCTACAGCTATTTTCGATCAATTCTCTGGTGAGTTTGATGGTAAATACTTTGCAAAAAATGTTAGGAGAAATTCAGAAACAGAGGGTGGACTAGAAGACCTACAGAGGCAAATTCTTTCAAAAATAGTAGGTGAAAAACTTGAAGTAGCTGGTCCCAATATTTCACAATTTACCAAAGAGAGGATCCGACGCATGAAGGTATTTATTGTGCTCGATGATGTGAATAAAGTTGGACAAATAGAGGGTTTAATTGGCGGACTTGATCAATTTGGTCCAGGAAGTAGGATTGTTATTACCACTCGGGATAAAGGAGTCCTCGAAAAATTTGGGGTAGCGAAAATCTATAGGGTCGTTGGATTGGAAGGTCATGAGGCTTTTGAGCTATTTTGTAATTGTGCTTTTAAAGAAAATCATTGTCCTGAAGATCTAAAAGGGCGCTCGTGGAGGGTTGTAGAATATACTAAAGGCAATCCATTGGCTCTCAAAGTGTTAGGTTCCTCCCTCCGGCAGAGGAGCAAACCAGATTGGGAAAGTGTATTGGACAACATAAGAGGGATCTGCAGTTCTGATATTTATGATATTTATGGTGTGTTAAAGATTAGTTTTAATGAATTAACGCCGAAAGATAAGAGTAAATTTCTAGATATTGCATGTTTCTTTGAAGGAGAGAAAAAAGATATTGTGATGAGGATACTTGATGATTCTGAATCTTATGGTTTGGGTGTCCTTATTGATAAGTCACTTATAACAATATCACATAACTACTTGCAAATGCATGATTTATTGCAAGAAATGGGGCGTGAGATTGTTCAACAAGAATCTGAAGAAGAGCCCGCAAACGTAGCAGGTTGTGGGATCTTAAGGATGTTCGTCATGTATTAAAGCATAATAAGGTAAGAATCTACCCGATTTTTAACATTTTTGTTTGGAGAGCTATGTGCCCACATATTTTTGCTAATCACACCAGTACACCCATGCTTTCTGTAAATTTTATTATTATGAAAACATCCTTAAGTAGATATATTTTTTATGAACCAAACAACCTAAAAGCTAAAAGCTACATATAATTAAATAAAATTATTGACCGAAGCTGTCAAGAGAACAAGTTTTAATTTTAAATTTTTAGAGAAAACTCCAGATTTGATCAATTTTGGAATATTGAAGTGTTTTTATAGTATAATTTTATTGTTTTGAATTTAGTGAAGGGTGTTGAAAGAAATTAAGATCGATGAAGATTTAAAAGGGTGCAAACGGTCCATGCATTTTTTGTTTTTCCCCTATACAAATTGTGAATTAAGAGTGATGATACAAATTGTAAATTTTGTGGATTTTTTTTTATAGACTTTATGCTAACTCATTGTTTGCTTTTGTTTACAAGGGGACCGATAAAATTAAAGGCATATACTTTGATTTGTCCAATACAAAAGACATCCATCTAACATCTGGAGCCTTCAAAAATATGCCCAACCTCAGACTACTCAAATTCTTTGCTCCAGAGCCTGTTCGTGTCCCAATTTTTGAAAGCTCTAAAGTGCAACTTGATGAAGGTTTAGAATATCTTCCACAGGAATTGAGATATCTCCATTGGCATCAATTTGAAGACATTGCCGTTAAATTTTAAGCCAAAGAATCTTTGTGAACTCAACTTGTCTTGTAGTAAAGTTGAGCAACTCTGGTCAGGAAAAAAGGTAGAGTGACTAAAACTAAAGCATTAATTTTCTTTCTTTAAATATATATGATTAATTATGTAATTCAGTGAGAATAGTTATTCAATGATAATAATTTAATACAATCTCTAATGTTTGTTTATCTTTTGTTACAGAAAGCTTTCAAGTTAAAATCTATTGACCTTAGTTATTCCCCATATCTCATAAGGATGCCAGACCTATCAGAGACCCCAAATCTGGAAAGACTTAATCTTTTGGGTTGCACAAAGTTGGCTTGCATTATCTCATCAATCAAGAATTTCAGTCATCTCAGTATGTTATGTTTCAGGGGCTGCAAAAGTCTTAGGTCCTTTCCAAGCAACCTTACATTTTGTTTCTCCTGCAACCATTGATTTCTCCTATAGTGTGTAATCTCACTGAGTTACCACAGATGTCTGGGAATATAAGAGAGTTAAACTTGTGCAAGACTGCAATAGAAGTGGTTCCCTCATCAGTAGAGCGCCTAACAAATCTTAAAACCTTAGATTTAAGATTTTGCCGGAGGCTTAAGAGGGTTTCAACTGGTATTTTTAAATTGGAATCACTTATTTATCTTCATCTGGACGGCTGCTTAAAGCTTGAGAGTTTCCCAGAAATTTTGGAAAAAATGGAACATTTAAATTACATTGCTTTGGAAAGGACGGAAACTAGAGATATGCCATCTTCATTTAAAAAGGTAGAAAGGCTCGAAAAGCTGGACTTAGAGGGTTGCTCTACACTAGACAATTTGCCAGGTTACTTTGGCAATTTAAAATCTTTTGAGCGCATGGATGCAGATGGATCAGCCATTGTTAGTCCACTACCATCCTATGTTGCAAATTCAAATGAACTTAAAGAACTTTCTTTCCGAGGATGTCGAGGTTTGGTGTCATGTCCTACATTGTTATTATCAGGTTCATCTCCCTTGGTAAAGCTGAATTTAGGTGACTGTGCTTTAACGGCTATTCCGCAAGAGATTGGCCGCCTATCCTCATTGGAAATATTATGGCTAACTAAAAATAACTTTGAGAGTTTACCTGCAAGTATCAAGCAACTTTCACGGTTGAGATGTGTTGTGCGCGGAATGTGGAATCAAGCGCACCGAATAATCACAGAAAAATAAAGAACACAAAATTTACGTGGTTCGGCAATATGCCTACGTCCACGGGAGTAAAAGAAAAATAATTGTATTATTAACAATTATTTGAGTACAAAATTTGAGTAAAGAAATCTCACTTTCCCAGAACCCAAATACACCTAGTACTCTCACACACATTCTCCAATTGTTCACTCTCAAAAGCTTAGAAACTTATAAGCTTCACAAATTTTGGGATGATAAATAAATGAAGAATGCTTAGCTATTTATAGGAAACTTGTTGGCGCTATTCATGAAAAAAGCCACGTCCAAACCGCATTAAAAAATGCGTCCAAACCGTGTGCAAAGAGTGTTGCCACCACATGGATTTGACTTGACTTTTCAATGTGCCAACTTTGGCCAATTTCAACACGTTCCAAAGCTTGCATGCTAGCAAACCAAAGTTGGCTTTGGTTTGCTGACTTTTCAACAAGATGTCTTTACTTATGGAATTGCAATAAGCTTCAGTCGTTGCCAGAGCTCCCACTAAGTTTGAAAAGCTTAGACGCTAGTAATTGCGAGCGACTCCAATGTTTGCCACAGATTTCATCATGTCTAGAAGAACTAGATGCATCCGTACTTGGAAAGCTATCCAGACACTCCCATGAAAATGACTTTTCGGTGGATCCATATTCTTCGATGCATGAATACAGTTCGTCCATTGAGTTCTGGTTTACTAATTGCTTCAAACTGGATGAAGAAGCAAACAACAGGCACTTAGTAGATTCACAACTAAGGATTCAGCAAATGGCAATTGCATCATTGAAACTGTTTTATGAACTGGAAGACGAGGTATGCAATTCTCACTCTTTTCTCCGATCTTCTCTCCCTCTTCGTTAAATCTGAAATCATGATTTTCATTTTAAAGGAACGCTGTGAACTCGGGGGTCCTACCATAATTTTACCTGGAAGCGAAATTCCAGAGTGGTTCAGCAATCAAAGTTCGAGATTTGAAATATGTTGAAAAGTCAGCAAACCAAAGCCAACTTTGGTTTGCTAGCATGCAAGCTTTGGAACGTGTTGAAATTGGCCAAAGTTGGCACAGGCCAACTTTGAAGTTAAAAACAATTTGTTGAGCCGAAAAGAAAGAATGGGGAATAGGGGATGAATTTGAAAATAATAATAATTAAAAATTATATTTTTAATTATTTTATTCTTAGCATAGTAATTCACTTCTCCTATAAATAGCTAAGGATTTCATTCATTTGAAATCATCCCAAAATTTGTTAAGCTTATAAGTTTCTAAGCTTTTGAGAGTGAGCAATTGGAGAGTGTGTGTGAGAGTACTAGGTGTATTTGGGTTCTGGGAAAGTGAGATTTCTTTACTCAAATTTGTACTCAAATAATTGTTAATAATACAATTATTTTTCTCTTACTCTCGTGGATGTAGGCATATTGCCGAACCACATAAAAAAAATATTTTGTGTCATTTATTTTTCTGTGATTATTCGGTGCGCTTGATTCTGCATTCTGCGCACAACAAGTGGTATCAGAGCCGACGGTTCGTATTTTGGGGATACGGTACTGTTCACGTATATGACACTGTTCACATACGGTACTATTCACGACTTCGGTGGAGACGGCCATTTGTACTTGGGAGACAGTCTATTGTAAGTAGTGTGTATTTTTGCATGTCTAGGAAAGTTCTGTCAACAAAGGTGATAAGAGTCTAAGGATTCTGGTTTTTAATTGGGATCGAGTTCCCGTCCAGTCTCCTGGGAACTTTCCTAGTACATTTATTCACGCGAAATTAACATCATAGAGACTGTTTTTCAAGTGGAAATAGTTCATTGAGAAAATGGTAAAAGGTGAAACTTCCAGAATTGAGGAGAGATCTACCGATACTATTTTAGGAGATACTTCAGGTGGGAGGCGAGATTTGTCAAATCACTATTCAGCACCTGTTATGCGATGTTGAAAAGTTTGATGGGAAAATCAACTTCGGCATGTGGAGGCGCAAAGTTATGGATGCCCTTATTCAAATCGATCTTGATGTTGTTCTGAAAAATAAAAGACACTTGTATGATGAAGAAATTTGGGATCGTATGAATAAGAAAGCTTGTGGTCAGATCAGATCTTGTTTGACCAAGCAGGTGAATACTTAGTGAAAGATGAGGAGTGGCGGTGATTTTGTGGTGTACATTGGAGGAGAAGTACCTGGTAAAAAGTCCTGAAAAATCGCCTTCATGCAATAAGCCAAGTATATGATTTTCGAATGAAGCATGGGGTGTCAATGCACGATCATGTCTCAAGATTTGAAAAGTTACTTGCTGATTTGAAGAATTTTGATGAAGATATTAAAGATGAAGTCAAGGCTATGATTTTGTTACACTCACTACCAGAGGAATATAGCCATTTTGTGATTATTTTGATATATGGGAAAAGTGTGATCTTCTTCAAAGATGTTTGCACAGCATTGACAAGCTTGGAGATTCGGAATAATGATAAAAATTCTGAACGAGCATCGTCTGAAGCTTTGGTGAGTAGAGATTGGGCGATGGAGAAACAAAAGAAGTGTGGTGGAAAGAATTCTCGATCCAAATTGAGAAGCAGAAATATAGCTCGAGACAAGTGTGCCTTTTGTCATGAAAAAGGCCATTGGAGGAAAGATTGTCCAAAGGCTCAAAAGAGAGATGGGAAGAAACCAGCAATAGCAAACATGGCACGGAAAGATGAAGACTCTGATTATTCACTAAGTATTACTCCTGCAGCATACATGGCTAGTTCAAGCGAGTGGATACTTGATATTGGAGCAACCTATCATTTGTGTCCTATTAAGGAATGATTTACAAATTTTCGTAATCTGAAATCCGGTGCAGTTGTGATGGGGAATGATCAACCTTGTCGCACAGTGGGAACATGAATAATTCGGCTTAAAATGTTTGATGGAATGGTCAGAGAACTCAAAGAGGTTAGATTTGTTCCAGCTTTAAAGAAAAATCTAATTTCTGTGGGTGCTTTGGAAGCTAAAGGCTACAAAGTTACCATTGAAGATGGTATAATAAAGTTTACACATGGGGCTATGGTGATTCTGCAAGGGGTTCGGCGTCGCAATTTGTACTATTTGAAGGGAGGTACAACTGATGAAGCAAATGTTGTTGAGGCGCACAGTGACACCACCAAGCTATGGTATGTACGACTGGGACATGCTGGAGAGAAGTCTTTGCAAACTCTGATGAGGCATGGACTCTTAAAAGGTACCAAAACCTGTAAATTGAATTTCTGTGAGCATTGTGTAGTAGGCAAGAAAACTAGGGTCAAGTTTGGTACAGTTAATCACGATACTCGTGAGATCCTTGAATATGTTCACAGTGATGTATGGGGACCAACCAAGACTGCATCAATTGGTGGAAGCCATTATTTTGTTACATTTGTTGATGATTTCTCTAGACGTGTGTGGGTGTACACCATGCGAGCAAAGGATGAGGTTCTAGAGATTTTTGTGAAATGGAAGAAATTGATGGAGACTTAAACTGGCAAAAAGATCAAAGTATTACGATCTGATAATGGGGGTGAATATACTTCTGATCCATTCTTGCAAGTATGCCAGAACAAGGGTATTAAAAGACATTTCACGGTGAGACATACTCCGCAACAGAACGGTGTGGCTGAGCGTATGAATCGTACTTTACTGAAGGAGGTACGGTATATGTTATCTAATGCTGGTTTAGATAAAAAATTTTGGGCTGAAGCTGTGAGCTATGCAAGTCACTTGATAAACCGGTTGCCTTTTGCTGCAATTGGATGTAAAACTCCTATGGAAATGTGGTCTGAAAAGCATGCACAAGACTATGATTCCCTTCGTGTATTCGGGTGTCCAGCTTATTATCATGTCAAAGATGGTAAACTGGATCCTCGTGCTAGAAAAGCTATCTTTGTGGGATTCAAAAGTGGAGTAAAGGGCTTCAAGTTTTGGGATCTCAAAGATAAAAAGTTTGTTTGTAGTAGAGATGTCACATTTGATGAAGCTTCAATGATGAAAACTTCAAGTTCTCAGCAGGTAGAGAATAAGACCAAAGAGGTATTGCAGCGGGTGGAGTTTGATGTAACTCTATATGTACCAGTTAGTTCTACATCGAAGAAGGGTTCAACTATGGAGGTGACACATAAAGTTGAAAAAGAGGTTGTTTCTTATGATGTCCCACAAAATAAAGAAACAATTGATGATGTAGATAATGATGATTTTATAGCAACAAGGAGGTCAAGAACAGAAATAAAGAAACCCGGATGGCTTACTAAAGATGTGGTGGTAGCCTATGCACTTCCAGTTATTGATGATGACATCCCTAACACTTTCGGTGAAGCATTATGCAGCAGTGGAAGTTAGCCATGGAGGAATAGATGAAATCTTTCCATCAAAACCAGACTTGGGAACTTGTAAAGTTACCAAAGGGGAAAAAGGCTATTGGCAATAAATGGGTCTACACCAAAAAGCAAGGATCTCCGAATCAAACAACTCCTCGATACAAGGCAAGGCTCATGGCAAAAGGTTTTGCTCAAAAGGAAGGTATTGACTACAATGAAGTTTTCTCTCCAGTTGTAAAACATACTTCTATTCGTATCCTACTTGCCTTAATTGCAGAATATGAGTTAGAGTTAGCTCAATTAGATGTTAAGATGGCGTTCTTACATGGAGATTTGGAGGAGGAAATCTATATGATTCAGCCTTGTGGTTTCAGAGTTGCTGAAAAGAAGAATCATGTGTGTAGGTTGATTAAATCTTTGTACGGACTGAAGCAGTCGCCAAGGCAATGGTACAAAAGATTTGATCAATTTATACAAGGGTAGAAATTCACCATAAGTGAACACGATCATTGTGTTTACTTTAGAAAACTACCAGATGGAGCTTTCATTTATTTGTTACTCTATGTCGATGATATGCTTATAGCTTCGAAGAATAGAGATGAGATCAAAAGATTAAAGAAGCAGCTGGCTTCTGAGTTCGAGATGAAAGACTTGGGTGATGCACAGAGAATACTTGGGATGGAGATTCGTAGAGACAAGAAGAATGGGAGCATATGGTTAACTCAAAAGTCTTATTTGAAGAAAGTGCCAGAAAGATTCGGTATGGATGACAAAACTAAACCAGTATGTACACCTCTAGCTCCTCATTTCAAATTAAGCTCTTCTTCATGTCCTAGATCTCAAGAGGAGCACGATTACATGGTTCGTGTTCCATATGCTAGTGCTGTGGGTAGTCTTATGTATGCTATGGTATGCACAAGGCCCGATATATCTCAAGCAGTGAGCATGGTTAGTAGATACATGCACAATCCGGGTAAAACTCAATGGCTTGCGGTAAAGTAGATTCTCCGATATTTGTATGAGACAGTTGATGTTGGGTTATTGTTCAAGAAGGATTGTGGTCAACAATGTGTTGGGTATTGTGATTCTAATTTCACTGGAGACCTTGACAAACGAAGATCAACAACGGGCTACGTATTCACATTGGGTGGAGGTCCGGTTAGCTGGAGGTCGATTCTACAATCGACAATTGCTCTGTCGACTATGGAAGCAGAGTATATGGCAGCAACTGAAGCTATAAATGAAGCTATTTAGTTGCAAGGCTTGTTAGGTGACTTGGGAGTAATCTAGGAGAACATTACGGTCTTTTGTGATAACCAAAGTGCGATATTCCTTGCGAAGAATCAAACATATCACGCTTGGACGAAGCACATAGATGTGAAATATCATTATGTGAGGGAGATTATCGAGAAAGGTGTTGTGTTGTTGAGAAAGATCAATACCAAAGATAATCCATCAGATATGTTGACGAAGATAGTTTCTGGAGTTAAGTTTCAACATTGCTTGAAACTAATTCAAATCCTTCGATTGTGTTAAGTTATGTCCTTCGGGAATTATGAACTACGGTTGGCTTGATCCCAAATTTTGGGTACGTAGGCAGTCATAGAGATGCAGTCAATTTGGGGATGATGATCCGTTAGTAGTCGGCTTAGATTTGGCTAAATTTTCGCCGAGGTGGAGAATTGTTGAAAAGTCAGCAAACCAAAGCCAACTTTGGTTTGCTAGCATGCAAGCTTTGGAACGTGTTAAAATTGGCCAAAGTTGGCACCGGCCAACTTTGAAGTTAAAAACAATTTGTTGAGCCGAAAAGAAAGAATGGGGAATAGGGGATGAATTTGAAAATAATAATAATTAAAAATTATATTTTTAATTATTTTATTCTTAGCATAGTAATTTACTTCTCCTATAAATAGCTAAGGATTTCATTCATTTGAAATCATCCCAAAATTTGTTAAGCTTATAATTTTCTAAGCTTTTGAGAGTGAGCAATTGGAGAGTGTGTGTGAGAGTACTAGGTGTATTTGGGTTCTGGGAAAGTGAGATTTCTTTACTCAAATTTGTACTCAAATAATTGTTAATAATACAATTATTTTTCTCTTGCTCCCGTGGACGTAGGCATATTACCGAACCACGTAAAAAAGATTTTGTGTCATTTATTTTTCTGTGATTATTCGGTGCGCTTGATTCCGCATTCCGCGCACAACAAAATAACTCTTCAACTACCACAACAATATTGTTGTCAAAATTTAATCAGGTTTGCTTTTTGTGCTGTTCTTGAGTCGGGTCACAAGGCACGGAATGGTTTTCACGTCGGCTGTCGATATAGCTTTGAAATGAATACTCTCTCTGAAAGGAAACATGTTCGTCGCGGTTGCACTTGTAGTAATTTTGACGGCACCAAAACAAAACATGTCATGCTTGGATTTAATCCATGTGGGAATGTTGGGTTTCCTGATGATAACCCTCGTACAACTGTCTCGTTTATGTTTTTCTCAGAGTCCACCATGGTGAAAATGTTGTGGGGTGTGTCCGGTATATGCAAGTCCCAACGAGACCAAACCCAACACTTTTACTCTCTAGTTTGCTACTGATATTTGGAAACTAGATGTAAGGCAAGCACAAGTCGAACTTCGGGTGAAGAGGAATTGGAACGGAGTCCGAAGAGAATATGCTAACCAAATGAACACTCCTTAACAACCGAGTCACTTGTTTTTCCAAATTGATGCTTTTTCATATAATTCTTTGTTATGAAAGAAAAAAAAGGGAAGATGAACATTATTGCTTTTGAAATTCTAATCTGATCATCGGTTTTCTAAAGGGTTTCCTATGCTGCTTTTGAGGAGCGTTGGATTTTGAATTTAGTGGAGGATCCGATGTTAAACAAGTTTAATTAGAGTCTAGAAAATGCATTTAATTGGCTTGAGGACGGGAAATGGATCATTGATTGTATATAATTCTATTCCAAAACCTTGTTATAGTAGTTCCATTTTAGTCTTTGATTAGGATTAATTCTGCAAGATTCATATACCAATAGATGGCCCTTGCTATAAATTTAAGGGATCCAACTATTTTAATAACTTTGTATCTATATTAGAAGTTGGTTGATGGTAAGTATTAAGCTATCGCTGGATATTAAACAAGATGTTTATTGAAACATCTTGAAATATAATGTCAACATTACATTAGAGGTCATTTTGTATCATTAAGGAGAAATCTGAAGAAAATCTCCGAACGACATGCAATACAATATCCAAGGAAACTCAATCAAGTGAAGCTAAATCAAAGGATCAATCAGGACAATCAAATACTGATATCAATACGTAAAATCCTCTTTACAAGCAAGAACAATAGCCTTGAATTGACTAGCCGTTAGAAATCCATTTTTCTTTTTTTGCTAGCTAGAATCTCAGCCTAAACTCTAGGCACAATCTTGTATATATATTAATAATTTCTTTAATAAAAGGCAGCTCATTCTGGTTTTTATTTTTTCATGGTATCAAAGCTTTCATGAGAATAATGAACATGGCCAACAAAGAACCATCACTCTCTATCTCATCCTTTCACCAATGTGCTAGCCCCATATCTATAAAGCTCAACCCCTCAACTTCCTGCTTTGGAAATCTCAAGTATTTCCATTAGGGCGTAGCCTTGGCTTGATGCACCATCTAACAGGAGTTGGGAAACCAGAGGCTGAGATGGAAGACGATGATGGTAAAAGCGTTCCCAATCCGAAATATGAAACTTGGGTTAACAATGATGGCTTTCTAACCTCCTGGTTATTGGGAATCATATCTGAAGAAGTGCTAGGGATGATAGTCGGAGCAGAATCAGCCCACGAAGTGTGGAAGTCTCTGGAAGAGCAGCTGCTGCCCATGACAAAAGAAAAGATTGCTTACCTCACCAATCGTCTAATGAATCTTAAGAAAGGATTGCTGATTATAGATGAATACATTCAAAAATTCAAAACTATTTGTGATAGTTTGACTACCATGAAGAAACCAGTGGACGATGTTGATAAAGTATTTCAATTGGCACCTGGACTTGGACCAGAATATCGAGACTTTAAGGTAGCAATGCTGGCAAAACTTCCATACCCTGCATATAATCAGTTTGTTTTAGCCTTGCAAGGACATGAACAGATGTTATGCAATGAGTAAGAAGATATAAAGCAATTCGTCAACCATAACAAGCCTTTTTCAGCCAGAGAGGAAGAGGTAGAAATCAAAGGGGTCGCTTCAACTCAAGGGGAAGGGGTTTTATGCTAGTAAGAAGAATGGAAATCAAAATTTTGTAAACCAAAGTCAATGGAACAATAATAATTTTCAGAAATTTCATGCTGGTAACAACAGTAACATAAATAATGCCAATCTACAAAACGCGGACCCAGGTGATAAAACTATATGTCAAATTTGCTTTAAACCTAAACATACAGCTTTCGAATGTCGAAGCAGGTTTGATCACTCGTATCAATCTGGGGAAATTCCCCATGCTCTTGCTGCCATGCATATAAATGACGAAGATGATGATCCTACTTTCTATGTTGACTCTGGAGCAACAACTCACATCACCAATAACTCAGGTAATATAAGAAAAATAATTCCATATAAAGGAAATGATTCTTTATATGTTGGTAATGGTAAGGGTCTTAAAATTACACACATAGGTGATACTGTGTTAAATACCAATCACGGTTGCTTGAACCTAGAAAGTGTCCTTGTTGTTCCCGATATTAAAAAGAATCTCCTATCAGTAGGGAAGTTAACAACTGACAATTCATGTGTTATTGTCTTCTCATCAAATGGTTTCTTGATTGAGGACAAGCGGGGAAAGACGCTTGTGAAAGGACATAAACAAGGAGGATTGTATGCTATCGAGGAGAAAGCAAAGCAAGCATACATAGCAATTCAAGGAAATAAAGCAAATTTTGACAATTGGCATCAACGAATGGGGCACCCTCATGAAAAGTTTCTGAAAATTTTACAAGAAAAACAACTCATTGATATATCAAGTTGGAAAAAATCAGAAAATATTTCTATTAATTGTCAAATGGCAAAAAGTTGCAAACTACCTTTCAATTCTTCCAATAAAGTTGTGAACTTTCTCTTGGGAAAATTTATTGTGACTTATAGGGACCAGCCCCAATCTCATCTACTCAAGGATTTAATTATTATGCTATTTTTATTGATGACAGTAGCAGATTTACGTGGCTATATCCCTTGAAATTTAAATCAGATTTTTTCAATTGTTTCTTGGAATTTCAAAGTTTTGCAGAAAACCAAATTTGACAGGAAAATCAAAGTATTCCAAAGTGATGGAGGGGGTGAATTTCAATCAGGAAGTTTTAAAAATCACTTGAAAAAATGTGGAATTCTCCATCAAATTTCATGCCCACACACTCCGGAACAAAATGAAGTAGCTGAGAGAAAGCATAGACATGTGGTAGAAACGGTCTCACTCTCATATATCAAGCAAATTTACCACAAAATTTGTGGGTTGATGCATTTCTCAATGCTGTGCACCTAATAAATAAAATGCCATCTACAGTGTTGAAGAAAAAGAGCCCATTTTTCCAATTATACAATAAACAGCCAGACTACAAATCATTAAGGGCATTTGGATGTAAATGCTTTCCATATCTCAAGAAGTATGGTAAGAGTACATTTACAAAGAAAACATACCCATGTGTTTTTATTGGATATAGATTAAACCAAAAAGGTTATAGATGTCTTGATCCGACAACTAAGAGAGTATATATATCAAGGCATGTGATCTTTGATGAAATGTGCTTTCCCTTTGTTGACTCTTCTAATTATTCTGTACAGATTCAAATGGCAAGACTAGTATCTTTGGATAAATGGGATAAAAAGACAAAACAAAACAGCTTAATTCAAAATAAGTTACCGGCTTTACAATCTCAGGATTTCACTCCACATTTAACTTGCTATGAAGGAGTTGAGGACAAAGGAAAATCTATAACACTTCATGACTTAGAAGGGACACTTAAATCCAGTGAAACACCACAAGCCTCATTGGTGGAACGAATTCAAACTCATACTGAAAAGAGTTCTATCCATATACCATCTACTAGAAACTCAGATGAAACTGTCGTATCCGAATCAACAGCTCAAAACCAAACCTCATCACAAGTCTTATTAAAGGAACGAACTCAAATGGATGCTGAAAAGAGTTCTAGCCACGTAACACCTACTGGAAACTCAGATGAAGTTGTTGTATCAAAATCAACAGCTGAAAAACAAACTTCAAAGGAAATAGGTGATAATCTTGTGGTTGACCTAACTGGTTATTTTAATGCTGACACTTTTTCTAGTAATGCAGGGCCATCTACTATTTCTTTGAATCAGCACAACATGATTACAAGGCACAAATTGAAGAAAAATCCAGAGCTAGAAAAACAAATGCCATTCACTGCACAATCTGGCTTGTCAACCTCGGAACCAAAAACATTTAGATCAGCCATGAAAATACCTTGTTGGTTAGTTGTAATGGAGGAAGAAATGCAAGCCTTGCATGACAACCAAACTTGGACACTTGTGCCTAGACCAAAGAATGTAAACGTCACTGGGTCAAAATGGATTTTTCGAACCAAATTCAAAGAAGATGGATCGATAGAAAGGCATAAAGCAAGGCTGGTGGCGCAAGGATACTTTCAAATAGAAGGATTGGACTTTAAGGAGACATACAGTCAAATGATAAAACCATCAGCAATTAGAGTTGTTCTAGCTATTGTCGTAACATCAAGTTGGAAAATAAAGCAATTAGACGTGAAAAATGCATTCTTACATGGTCTCCTTAACAAGGTTGTGTATATGGAGCAATTTCCAGGGTTCAAAAGTTCTGCTTCACTGGACCATGTGTGCAAATTAAATAGATCTCTTTATGGACTAAAACAAGTACCAGGGGCATGGTTTGACCGTTTTTCTCAATTCTTACTTGAACTTGGTTTTCTTTGTAGCAAAGTCGATTCATCTATGTTTATTTATAGAACTAACACCATGATTATTGTAATGTTAGTCTATATAGATGATATTATCATGACAGGAAATAATGATGAATTCATTGAATCTACAATTTAAAAACTCAACCAAGAATTTGTAGTGAAGGATCTTGAAAGATTACACTACTTCATTGGCTTGGAAATAAAAAATATAGCTGGTGGTATTTTTATGACACAAACAAAATATATCAAGGACATCTTAGCTCGATCAAAAATGGATGACTGTTCCCATTTTGCAACTCCGATGGCTATCAAGCAATAATTCACCACTCATGATAAAAAACAAACCAATGCCACTGAATTTCGTAAACTAGTTGGAGCTTACAATACTTGACATTTACGTGACCCGACATTGTTCATACTGTGAATAAGGTCTGTCAATGCTTTCAGAATCCAACAGAAGGAGATCTTTGGGCAGTCAAGCGAATACTATGATATCTTAAAGGAACAATACATTGTGGTACTTATTTTATGGCAAAAAGCTTTCTAAAACTTAGTGGTTTCTATGATGCAGATTGGGGAGGCTATAAGAAGACAAGAAGAAGCACTACAGGCTATTGTATCTACCTAGGAGCAAATTGAATTTTGTGCTCATCAAAAAGACAGCCAACAATTGCAAGATTATCCACAGAAGCAGAACATAGGGCTTTGGCGTCCACAACAGCCGAAATAACTTGGATTACGTATCTTTTACGAGATATAGGAGTTCAACTCAAACAGCCACCACAATTATTTTGCGACAACATCAGTGCATTGCATATGACCATAAATCCAGTTTTCCATGCTCGCTCTAAGCACATTGAGATGGATTATCACTTTGTAAGAGAAAAGGTGGATGTCGGTTCGTTTATCACACGATACATCCCCACCAAAATGCAAACAGCTGCAATAATTCTGAATAATTCCACCAAAATGCAAACAAAGCCACTGTAGAAACTATCTTTTCGAGAATTTCGCCTCAAACTAGGGGTTCATTCCATTCCACCCACAAGTTTGAGGGGGGTGAAGAAAATATTCAAACGACATGCAATAAAATATCCAAGGAAACTCAATCAAGTGAAGCTAAATCAAAGGATCAATTAGGACAATCAAATACTGATATCAATGCTTAAAATCCTATTTACAAGCAAGAACAATAGCCTTGAATTGACTAGCCGTTAGAAATCCATTTTTCCTTTTTTTGTTAGCTAGAATCTCGGCTTAAACTCTAGGTACAATCTTGTATATTTATCAATCATTTCTTTAATAAAAGGCAGCTCACGATTTATTGATTTCAAGCATCCTGGCTTTTATTTTTTCAAAATCAATATAATGCATATAATAAATTCTTTTTTCTGTGTTTATTTTTCGTTTCATTGAAGGAATTATTCATAATCAAAACCCTTTTGTCCCACTTAGTTATACATATGTTGCCATACCGTGTTACAAAAAGTCAGAAATTAATGACATGTAAAAGAGAAATGAAAGCGGTCCTTAACAAGGCCCAAAGCGGATAATATCTTGCCAGGTCTGGGTTGGGTCATGACATTATTGTATCAGAGCCAGGTTCCGCGTGTCCTCTTGAGAGATGATGGACTAAACCTCAGCGAGGACGCTGAATCCCCAAGGGGGTGTATGTAACACCCTAGGCGAATCCTACATCGGCAAAGTACAAGAGAGATACTGGGTTTATAAAGGGTGATCCACACCTTAATTGGCAAAACGCGTTTTGGGGTATATGGGCACCCCAAGAACAAATCTATGCGGGCCTTGTTAAGGCCTAAAACGGACAATATATTGCCAGATCTGGGTTGGATCATGACATTATGGTATCAGAGCCAGGTTCTATGTGTCCTCTTGACCGATGGTGGGGCAAACCTCAGCGAGGACACTGAGTCCCCAAGGGGGTGTATGTAACACCCTAGGCGAATCCCATATCGGTTAAGCACGGGAGAGATGTGGGGTTTATAAGGAGTGATCCACACCTTAATTGGCAAGACGTGTTTTGGGGTATATGGGCACCCCAAGAACAAATTCATGCCGGCCTTGTTAAGGCCCAAAACCGACAATATCTTGCCAGGTCTGGGTTGGGTCTTGACATTATGGTATCAGAGCGGCTCTGCGTGTCATCTTGAGAGATAATGGGGCAAACCTCAATGAGGACGCTGAGCCCGCAATGGGGGTATATGTAACACCCTTGGCGAATCCCACATCGGCAAAGTACGGGAGAAAGGTTGGGTTTATGAGAGGTGATCTACACATCAATTGGCAAGATGCTTTTTGGGGTATGTGGGCACCCCAACAACAAATCCGTGTGGGCGGACCAAAGCAAACAATATCTTGCAGAGTCTGGGTTGGGTCTTGACATTAGGAAGACACGTTTTGGGGTGTATGGGCACCCCAAGAACAAATTCGTGCGAGCCTTGTTAAGGCCCAAAGCGGATAATATCTTGCTAAGTCTGGGTTATGTCATGATATTATAGTATTAGAGCCCGGTTCCACGTGTCCTCTTGAGCAATGGTGGGGCAAACCTCAGCGAAGACGCTGAGTCCCCAAGGGGGGTGTATGTAACACCCTAGGCGAATCTTACATCAGCAAAGCACGGGAGAGATGCTAGGTTTATAAGGGGTAATCCACACCTTAATAGGCAAGACGAGTTTTAGGTGTATGGGCACCCTAATAACAAATCCATGGGAGCCTTGCTAAGGCCCAAAGCGGACAATATCTTACGAGGTCTGGGTTGGGTCATGACATTATATTATCAGAGCCAGGTTCTACGTGTGCTTTTAAGCGATAGTGGGGCAAACCTCAGCGATGACACTGAGTCCCCAAGGGGGGTGTACGTAAAACCCTAGACGAATCCCACATCGGTAAAGCACATGAGAGATGCTGGGTTTATAAGGGGTGATCCACACTTTAATTGGCAAGACGCGTTTTGGGATATATGGGCAGCCCAAGAACAAATCCGTACGGGTCCTGTTACAGCCCAAACGGACAATATCTTGCCAGGTCTGGGTTGAGTCATGACATTATGGTATGAAAGCTAGGTTCTGCGTGTCCTCTTGAGCGATGATGGGGCAAACCTCAGCGAGGACGCTGAGTCCCAATAGGGGGTGTATGTAACACCCCTAGCGAATCCCACATCGGCGAAGCACAAGAGAGATGCTGGGTTTATAAGCGGTGATCCACACTTTAATTGGCAAGACGCGTTTTGAGGTGTATAGGCAACCCAAGAACAAATCCGTGCGGGCCTTGTTAAGGTCCAAAATGGACAATATCTTATTAGGTCTGGGTTGGGTCATGACATTATGGTATCAAAGCCAAGTTCCGCGTGTCCTCTTGAACGATTGTGGGGCAAACCTCAGCGAGGACGCTGAATCCCCAAGGGAGGGTGTATGTAACACCCTAGGCGAATCCCACATCGGCAAAGCATGGGACAGATGCTGGGTTGATAAGGGGTGATCCACACATTAATTGACAAGACGCGTTTTGGTGTATATGGGCACCCTAAGAACAAATTCGTGCAGGCCTTGTTAAGGCCCAAAACGGACAATATCTTACCAGGTCTGGGTTGCGTCTTGACATTATGTTATCAGAACAGCTCCGCGTGTCCTCTTGAGCGATGGTAGGGCAAAACTCAGCGAAGACACTGAGCCCTCAAGGGGGTGCATGTAACACCCTAGGCGAATCCCACATCGGCAAAGCACGCGAGATATGCTGGGTTTATAAGGGGTGATTTACACGTTAATTGGCAAGATACTTTTGAGGTATGTGGGCACCCCAAGAACAAATCCGTGCGGGCCATGTTAAGGCCCAAAGCCGACAATATTATGCCAAGTCTGGGTTGGGTCTTGACATTATGAAGACACGTTTTGGGGTGTGTGGGTACCCCAAGAACAAATCCGTGCGGGCCATGTTAAGGCCCAAAGCCGACAATATTATGCCAAGTCTGGGTTGGGTCTTGACATTATGAAGACACGTTTTGGGGTGTGTGGGCACCCCAAGAACAGATCCGTGCGGGCCTTGTTGAAGCCCAAAGCGGATAATATCTTGCCAGTTCTGGGTTGGGTCATGAAATTATGGTATCAAAGCCAAGTTCCGCGTGTCCTCTTGAGTGATGGTGGGGCAAATCTCAGCAAAGACGCTGATCCCCAAAGGGGTGTATGTAACACCCTAGGCAAATCCCACATCGACAAAGCACAGGAGAGATACTGGGTTTGTAAAGGGTGATCCACACTTTAATTGGTAATACGCGTTTTGGGTGTACGGGCACCCTAAGAACAAAATCCGTGCGGGCCTTATTAAGGCCCAAAGCCGACAATATCTTGCCAAGTCTAGGTTGGGTCCTGACATTATGAAGACACGTTTTGGGGTGTATGGGCACCCCAAGAACAAATCCATGTGAGCCTTGTTAAAGCCCAAAATGGATAATATGTTGCCAGATCTGGGTTGGGTCATGACATTATGGTATCAAAGTCAGGTTCCGCGTGTCCTCTTGGGCAATGTTAGGGCAAACCTTAGCAAGGACGCTGAGTCCCCAAGGGAGGTGCATGTAACACCCTAGGCGAATCCCACATCGGCAAAGTCCGGGAGAGATGCTGAGTTTATAAGGGGTGATCTACACTTTAATTGGAAAGATACGTTTTGGGGTATTTGGGCACTCCAATAACAAATACGTGCGGGCCTTGTTAAGGCCCAAAGCAGAAAATATCTTGCCAAGTCTAGGTTGGGTCCTGACATTATGAAGACACATTTTGGGGTGTGTGGGCACCCCAAGAACGAATCCATGCAGGCCTTGTTAAGGACCAAAGCGGAAAATATCTTGCTAGGTCTGGGTTGGGTCATGATATTATGGTATCATAGCCAGGTTCCCCGTATACTCTTGAGTGATAGTGGGGCAAACCTCAGCGAGGACGCTGAGTTCCCAAGGGGGGTGTATGTAACACCCTAGGCGAATCCCACATCGGCAAAGCACGGGAGAGATGCTGGGTTTATGAAGGGTGGTCCACACCTTAATTGACAAAACATGTTTTGGGGTGTATGGCCAGCCCAAGAAAAAATCCGTGCGAGCCTTATTAATGCCCAAAGCGGACAATAACTTGCCAGGTTTGGGTTGGGTCATGATATTATGGTATCAGAGCCGGGTTCCGCGTGTCCTCTTGAGCGATGGTGGGGCAAACCTCAGCAAGGACGCTGAGTCCCCAAGGGGGGTATATGTAACATCCTAGGCGAATCCTACATCGGCAAAGGACGGGAGAGATGCTAGGTTTATAAGGGGTGATCCACGCCTTAAATGGGAAGACGCGTTTTGGGGTATATGGGTACCCCAAGAACAAATTCGTGCGGGCCTTGTTGAGGCCCAAAGCGAACAATATTTTGCGAGGTTTGGGTTGGGTCATGACATTATGGTATCAGAGCTAGGTTCCGCGTGTCCTCTTGAGTGATGGTGCGGCAAACCTCAGCGAGGACACTGAGTCCCCAAGCGGGGTTGTATGTAACACCCTAGGCGAATCTCACATCGGCAAAGCACGGGAGAGATACTGGGTTTATAAGGGTGATCCACACCTCAATTGGCAAGATGCGTTTTGGGGTGTATGGACACCGTAAGAATAAATTTGTGCGGGCCTTGTTGAGGCCCAAAGAGGACAATATCTGTAACATATGCACTTTGATTTTCTTAATCAAGTGTACGATTTAATTTTTCGTCTTCGAATCGAGATAAATTGAGCACGATTAAGAGCTCGAGTGGTCGGATTTTAATTTCGTTACGGGTCCGGTATAAGCTTAAACTGTATTAAGCTTTTGTAAAAAAATAAAAAATCGGGTTTATATGTTTTGGTTGAGGGGAGTTGTTTGGAAATTTTGGATTTTAGAAAGAGAGAGAGAGAGAGAGAGAGAGAGAGAAGAGTTGACCCGAGTTGACCCGTTTGACCCGACCCGGACCCGCGACATTGACCCGGTCGTTTCTCCCGATTCCGTCCACCTCACCGGCCGTGCTTGGTACCGTTTTGAAGCTTGAGAGACGCGCAACGTATCCCTGCCATCCTCGTCGCCGGAAACTGCCTGGAACTCCGCCGGTTGAAGCCCGAAACCCGCGGCCTAAACCCGTTTTCGTCGCCGTCGATTTCGCCGGATTTGTGGCACGCCACCACTTGAATCTTGTTCCTCAGCTCCCCAGCATCATTTTCCGACCGACCCCGTTACCTGAATCGGCCGGATTGCCGCCGATTTGCTCTTGGAAAACTCGCGGCTTTGGGAGCTCGATCCGCCGCCGTCGCCGCGCGTGGGAGGTCACCGCCGCCACCATTGGACTCAGCGTGGCCGGAACTAGCAGACCTAAGCTCCCCGTCGCCGTTGACTGAAGTCCGGTCACCGTTGACCGGCAGGGGCAATTCGGTAATTTCACAAAACTTTGGGGGTGATTTTGTAATTTATGAAATCAGTGGGTAATTTGGTAATTTGAGGTTAGGGCAGTAAGGTAATTTGTGATTTTGAAGATAAATCGATAATTTAAGTTGTTAAGGATATTTTGGTAATTTTACGCTCCGAGAGTAATTTCATAATTTCAGACATTGTGATTATTTCCGTGATCTGAATTGAGAATACTTTGGTAATTGAAGATTCTACGGATATTTTGGTAAAATCATGATGTTGAGGGCATTTTGGTAATTTTGGCATGTAGGGGTATTTTGGTAATTTTATACATGCGAGAATAATTATCATTGATAGCTATTCGTTTCGAGAAGTATTATATAAGAATAGTTGTATTTCAATTCACGGAGAATGATTGTTGTTTCCTTGATTAGGAGGATCCGCGAACGAGAATCAACCCGCGGACGTGGTTGATACCGAGTTTGGACATTGTCACGGTGAGTGGAATATACAAAACTGATTTTATAAGTATATGCCGATTTTATGATACAGTGTAGATTGTTTGAAAGATAAGTATTTAATACTTTAATTTAATGATTTTCTAGAAATTGAGATTTATCCATGTGTTGCGATTTATTGTTATTAAAATGAGTTTGAATATGATTTTATTGTCGCATTTAAGTAAAAGCATGATATTAGAATATGTTGAGGAAAAAGGAAATGAGATTTCAGATGAGATTATCTGTTCATGTACACGTGCGTTAAATGTTATTTGAGAAATTATTAAACAGTACCCTCCCCTCAGATAATATGAGATAAATATAGAGACATATGAGATGAGATAGAGGCCTTTGAGGCCGTCCGAGCACACATAGAGGCTTTGGGCTGTGTGTTTGGGTGCTTTTGCCTTTTGGGGGCTTATGCATGTAGTATGAAAGTTACAGAGATACATATAAAGAGATATATAAGTTATGAGATATGAGATTTATTCTGTCTATCCGTGTAGCTCCGGGGCGTGACGATACCCAGATAGTACGTCATTGCCTGTCTGTTGAGGTCCGGATATAATGAGATATGAGATTTATTCTGTCTATCCGTGTAGCTCCGGGGCGTGACGATACCCAGATAGTACGTCATTGCTTGTCTGTTGAGGTTCGGATATGATGAGATATGAGATTTTCCTTATCTATCCGTGTAACTCCGGGGCATGGCGATACCCAGATAGCACGTCATTGCCTGTCTGTTGAGCTCCGGATATGATGAGATCATTTTCCTGAGTACTTGTTTGATGATAACTTTTGATATGACAAATATTATGCTTCCATCGACTTTACGCAGATTTATGTAATATAGTATGTCAGTGACTGATTTAACTTATATATGTTGATGTAAGTAAATTGGATTTCCAAACGAATCACAATAAACGATATAGATGTTTTACATGTTTGAAAAGTCTACTTTGAAATATGTACGAATATTGATTTCTCTGTTATGCCCATGTGTTTATGTGATGTTTTGATATGATATGTTGATATATATGTGTTTATTGACATGGGCATACATATGAATATTTCATTGGCATGAGCACGAAAATGCATTATGTTTTCCATGTTTCCTGGAAAATGAGAAAGTTGATTTTAGCAAATGAGATTTGAAAAGAAAGAAAGATTGTTTTATAGTTTTAGCTTGGATGCTTGAATTCGTTACTGGCTTAGTGGAGGACTCTCCAGATGTTTATATAGTTATGAGATAAGTGGGCGAAGGATGCTTTGCGAGAAGCCCAAAGAGAAAGTTAAGAAAGTTAAGAGAGTGTCCTACTAAGCGGTAATCGAATGAAGGTAGCTCAAGTAAGTAGTTTGAAAGAGAATGTGAAAGTTTGAGACTAATAGAATGATATTTTGATGGAATAGATTTGAGAAAGAGTAATTCTTTTAAATACTTTTATTTTTCAGAAACTAGTATCCACTCACTGAGTTTTATACTCACCACGTTTTATTATATTTTATTTTTCCCCCCACAGGAGATTTGCAGGTACATCAGTCAACCCAGCATCGGTAGTTAGATTTGTAATTGTGACCACGTGATGGTGCTAGAAGCCGTAGATTTAGTATCTTGTTATTTAGAATATTATGATTTATATTTATGGTTATGTTTTGTATTTAAGGACAACCATTGTATTTGTGTTTATATTGAAGTGCTTTGTGCGATATTTGAGATGATGACTGGAGAAGTTGGATTTGAAGTTTGGATGATTATTGGGATATTATTGGGAGTGTTGTTTTGTAAATTGTAATTTCGGAAATGTTGTATTGATAGGGGAGGTTCTGCCGAATTTTCGGTTGAATCCTTAGATAGTATTATATTATTCGATTCGATTTTACGGGATTAGATAGACTCGCCCTGGGGGTGCGGGGCGGGTCGTTTCAATATCTTACCATGTCTGAGTTGGGTTCTTCCAGAGTGGTTCAACAATCAAAGTTCAGGATCTGAAATAACTCTTCAACTGCCTCAACATTGCTGTTAAAACTTAATCGAGTTTGCTCTTTGTGCTATTCTTGAAACATCTGCTTGGACAAGGGATGTTTTTCATGTTGGCTGTGAATACAGCTTTGAAATGAATACTCTCTCTGAAAGGAAACATGTTGGTCACTGTTTCTATTTTGGTTGTTATGCCAACATGTTGGTCACGTTTTTATTTTTACCAATACTTATAATTTTATAATTCAAAATTTATTATTTATTTATTAGTAATTTAAAAAATTAAAATTAAATTAAAAATTAAAATGAAAAAATGGGTAGGGAATGGGGATTCCACCTCGTTTCCGTCCCCTTCTGAAATAAAAAATTGGGTAAAAAAATCATAACGTGATTGTTGAGTGTCTGGTGAAGCAAATCAGAATAGAGCTCAACGACATTGTGAGCTGCGCTTCGGGGCTGGATTTGTTTTAAGCAAAACGACGTGAAGTATAGCGTTTTGATGGGCATTGGCATTGCATATTAAAACGACTGGAAAGGATGCCGTTTTTTTTTTTTTTTTAATGAATCATGAGCCATGCACGTGCACAAACAAAGCTGTTATAAGTCGTTATTGCTTGTGGTTGTCGCGTGATCTTCTGGGCTTCATCAAATTGAGTTACAGAGCTGTTGAACTGTCATATTGGCATATTCTAGATCTGTGAGAGTTGCCCTGTAATTCTCTGAGATTCTTCTTGATAATCAATAAAAGCTGATAGTATTGTTTCTCCCGTGGATGGAAGCTCATGAAAATCAGCTGAACCACGTTAATCTTCTTGTTGTTGGTTCTTTTAATTCTTGTGTTCGTCATCATCATTCTCTGCATTTAATTTCATCTTAGTTTCTGATCGTTCAAGTTAATTAGACTTAGTCCTGATTCATTTTGGTAAGCATCTTGATTGGTTTGATATAAAGATCTTGGGCTGCAATGTGGGACTGCTTGAGTTCCTGAGCACACCGATTGCAACAGTGATGAATCAATAAATCTCAACGTTATGTCTCTTTCCCCATTAAGTTTACTTATTACTGCACCGGAGTGAATATGATCTCCACCAGACGTAGCTAAAGCGTTAACACTACCCAATTTTTCACAATAAATTTGTTGGCTACTTTTGTCTGTTCTCATCTCATTTTAGCATATGCATGTAATATGATTTGCTGCTGTATATCCATTGTGCGGTGCACTGTATTGAGGTGATAAAATAAGTAACCACAAAGCTCATGATAGTATATAACAGTGCCAAATCAGTTAGCATACAAACTTTTTATAGCTTTCTAAATATAAGCATTGCATTATAACGGTCACAAAGTCAAAAAGTAGCCAGAGCTTCGCCTTCATCTTCTTGCATTATTGTGAAAATATAACGTATAAGAATATTATAGTCTTTTCCAAATTGTCAGGGGGACAGAAAAAGATGGATTTAGAATTGAAACCCATTAGTCAGGTTGAAATGGCTAACATTTTTAATTAGTGGAAGTTGCAGTTATATAGTCTATGTCAAGCACACATTTTTTATTCTCGGTGCATCTTCAACTTCTAAAGACTAATTATATAATTAATTGCTATTCTAGACGGTCGTCGTATAAAGGCAGAGCTGCTAGAGGTTTAATCCTTGCCTTTTTAATTTTCTTTTAAATATTAGTCTGGCAAACTAATGGTGGTTTGTTTAAAATATTGTCATAAAAATGTCCTGATACATGACTGATGACCTCTTGGTATTTCATGGCTTTCCAAGCACATAAATACAGAAATCAAAGAATTGGAATAGAATATTAATATTAATATTAAATAAAATAATCAATAAGAAACCTGGAGAAGAAAGCTCCCAGCACTGGCATACAGTATATGTTTCCTAGAATCTCTGTTTCTGTCCCAATGAGCCTGAAATTTCCGTTATGGCGTCTTCTTCTTTTGGACAAACTTCTCAAAGCAAATATGATGTCTTCCTCAGTTTCAGAGGGGAGGACACCCGTGACAACTTTACTAGCCATCTCCATGCTGCTTTGTGTCGAAAGAAAATTAAAACCTTTATTGACGAAGAACTTAACAGAGGAGATGAGATTTCGCTTGCCATTTTGAAAGCAATTGAAGGATCAAAGATTTCAGTTATCATTTTCTCAAAAAACTATGCTTCTTCAAAATGGTGCTTGGATGAACTAGTCAAGATTCTTCAATGCCATAAAATGAATGGCCAAATGGTTGTACCAGTTTTCTACCGTGTAGATCCATCTGATGTGCGGAAACAAAGTGGAAGATTCAAGGATGCCTTTGTTAAGCATGCAAAACAATTCAAGGATATGCCAGAAAAAATTCAAAATTGGAGGGCTGTATTGACAGAAGCATCCAATTTATCTGGATGGGATTCCATCACAATCAGGTCAGTCCTAACCCGTTTAACTTTTTATTATTTAAGATTAATGGGGAAACAAATGAAGGAACAGTTTATGGCCTCCATTAATAACAGAAAAAATATCTTATGTCCTATTATTTGGATTTTGTCATGGTCCAAAGTAATTTGAGTCATTGATTTTCATCTTCACATCTGCTAGGTCTGAGGCACAGCTTGTAGAAGTAATTGTTAAAGACATTTTGGAGAAATTGGAAAAAATAACAATACCAAAGGACTTTGATGGTCTAATTGGTTTAAATTCACGAATTCAGAAAATTAAATCACTGCTGTGTATTGGATTGCCGGTTTTTCGAATTATTGGGATTTGGGGTATGGGCGGTATGGGTAAAACAACCATTGCTGGAGCTATTTTCAACCTAATTTCTAGTGAATTTGAAGGCAAGTGCTTCATGGCAAATGTTAGGGAAGAATCCGAGAAAGTAGGTGGATTGTTTCATCTAAGGGAACAAGTTCTTTCTGAAGTATTAGAAGAAAATATCACAATAAGAACTCCTCATCTTCCCGAATATATTAGGGAAAGGCTCAAGAGGATGAAGATATTTATAGTTCTCGATGATGTAAACAAAGTTAGGCAATTAGAGTATTTAACTGGAGGGCTTGATCGATTTGGTCCGGGAAGTAGAATCATTGTGACCACTAGAGACAAACGGGTTCTTGATAATTTTGGAGTACCTAACACTAACATATATAAAGTTAGGGGATTAAACTACAGTGAAGCACATGAGCTCTTCTGCAACTTCGCTTTTAAACAAAGCAATTGCCCTGATGATCTATTTACGCTCTCAAAGTACATAGTTGGTTATTGCAAAGGCAATCCATTAGCACTCAGAGTGTTGGGATCTTTCCTCCACCAGAAGAGCAAACTTGATTGGGAAAACGCATTGGAGAACTTAAAAAGGAGTTCTGATTTTGAAATCTATGACGTGTTGAAAATCAGTTATAATGAATTAAATCCAGAAGAGAAGAGCTTATTTTTGGACATTGCGTGCTTCTTTGCAGGAGAGGATAAAAATATTGTGACAGAGATACTAGATGACTCTAATTATGCACTGAATGTCCTTGTTGATAAGTCACTCTTAAGAATATCACGTTATAACAAGCTCCAAATGCATGATTTATTGCAAGAAATGGGTCGAGAGATTGTTCGCCAAGAATCAGTGAAAGAGCCCGGCAAACGTAGCAGATTGTGGTATCATGAGGATGTCTATCATGTACTAAAAAGAAATAAGGTAAGAATCTACAGCCATGTTTTCAATAAGTTTATTATTCGTTAGTTTAAAAATTATATTTGTATAGCAAAAAAAAAATGAAATTAAAAAAATCAAACAGTATAAAAATTTTTAGTGATACAAAAATTGCTTTTATGATTGTCTATATGAGTGCAATCGGAGTTCAAATGTTCAAACTTTAATACATAGACCAGGACACTTTGGCTCCCAGATATGCCCTATTAAGCTCCATTGTTAATGAATATTAGATTAACTAATGATGCGATTTAAAACCTTATGATGATTAAAAATCGTGGTTTATGAATTTGCTAAAATTTTATCTTCTCAAAGTTTTAGACCAGTAGAGATGAGGATGACCGTGGGTGTCGAGAACAAGCTTTCATCTATCAATTTTGGAATATTGGACGGTGCAACTTTTTATTCTTCAAATTTAATGAAGTGCGTGGGCAGAAATTGAGTGTTCTATTGTAGTAATTTGAAGGGTGTAAATAACCTCACACATTAATGAACGCAGATTTTGTCTTCAATTAATGAGCTCTTTACAAATTTTACCTAAGTATTTTTGGATTCTTATGCTAACTTATTGTTTATTTTTGTTTATAAGGGGACGGACGTCATTGCAGGTATATTCTTGGATTTGTCCAAAATAAGAGACATACATCTAGGTTCTAGAGCCTTTGAAAATTTGACTAATCTTAGGTTGTTGAAATTTTATTTGCCTAATCGTCGTGGTGATCCAATTATGGGCTCTAAAGTGCATCTTGACCAAGGTTTGGATTACCTTCCCGAGGAATTGAGATATCTCCATTGGCATGGATATCCATTGAGAACGTTGCCAGCAAATTTAAGTACGGATAAACTTGTCGTACTTAACTTGCCTTGCAGTAAGGTTGAGCTACTTTGGGAAGAAAAAAAGGTATAAAATAGTGCATAGATGTGTTTATATAAACTTTCGAAAAGTAAGGACATGCTTACTTAGGAGATATACTGAATGAAAATTAATTGTGCAAGTCTTTGACTAGCAATCATTTATCTTTTGTGACAGGAAGCTTTCAAGCTAAAATCTGTGGACCTTTGCAATTCTCCAAATCTCACTCGGATGCCGGACCTATCAGAAACCCCAAATCTTGAGAGAATGTATCTTTTGAACTGCACAAACTTACCTTTCATTTCCTCATCAATTGAAAATTTAAACAATCTCAGTATGTTGCGTTTGGAGGGCTGCAAAAATCTTAGGACCTTTCCCCGCATTCATTTCCCTTGTTCTCTAACCATTGATTTCACCAGCTGTATTAATCTCGCCGAGTTCCCAAAGATTTCAGGGAATATCAAAGTTTTAAAATTAGCCAGAACCTGGATAGAAGAAGTTCCCTCGTCAATCGAGAGCCTAACTAATCTTGAAGTGTTAGATCTGGCGCATTGCAAAAGGTTGAACAGGCTGTCGGCTAGCATCTGTAAATTGAAATCTCTTAGTTGGCTTCGTCTTTATAACTGCTCAAAGCTTGAGAGTTTCCCAGGAATCTTGGAGGATATGGCACGTTTAGAATATATTGATTTAAGATTGACAGCAATTAAAGAGCTGCCATCTTCAGTCGAACACCTAGAAGGGATTAAAGAGTTGAGAATGGAGTATTGTCATAAACTTGGTAAATTGCCAGATAACTTGGGTAGTTTAAGGTCTCTAAAGCATCTCCATGCAGGCAAGTCAGCCATTAGTCAACTGCCGTCCTCGATCGCAGATCTCAAACAAGTTGAAGAAATTTCCTTTTATGGGTGCAGGGGTTTAGTATTGACTTCAGTCTTATCAGGTCTATCTTCTTTGCAACGACTGGATTTGAGAGACTGCGATATAATAGAAATTCCACAAGATATTGGCAGTCTACTTGCTTTGGAAAAGTTAGATATAAGTGGAAATAACTTTGAGAGTTTACCTGCAAGTATCAAGCAACTTTCACAACTGAGATGGCTTTACTTGAGAAATTGCAATAGGCTTAAGTCATTACCAGATCTTCCATTTGGTCTATGCTTTTTAGATGCAAGGAATTGCAAGCAGCTCCAGTCCTTGCCTGAGATTCCATCATGTCTAGAAGAACTAGACGAAATAGACACATCCATACTGGAGACATTATCCAATCACTCCCGAATATATTTCAACTTTATTAATTGCTTGAAACTGAATGACAAAGCAAACAAGAAGATTTTGGCAGATTCAAAACTAAGAATTCAGCGTATGGCAATTGCATCACTGAGACTATCGATGTATTTAAAGGTATTCTCTTTCACTCTCTCTCTTCTCTCCCCTCTCTCCCTCCTCATTACATCTAAAATCATGATTTCGTGCTACAGGAATATCGTGAGCCACCTGTAATCAAAATTTGTTTACCTGGAAATGAAATTCCTGACTGGTTCAGCCATCAGTGTTTAGGATCTTCATTAACTATTCAACTGCCACATCATAGTTGTAATGGAAGCTTCATTGGATTTGCCTTCTGTATTGTCATTGAACTGGAGAAAGATCATAAGGCTCGGCATAGGATTTACTACCATTTTGAAGTAAAGACTCCCTATGGAACCAAAACTGATCACCCTTCAGTTTTTGAGCAGTCTTTTCACTCAGATCAAGTCATACTTGGATTTTTTCCCTGTTGGAATATTGGGCTGCTTGATAATAACGTCAATATCTCATTGCAGTTCTCCATTCAGTATCCTTACTCTGAAAAAGGCCCCAAAGTGCACAGTTGCGGGGTGTGTCCAGTATATGCACATCCCAACGGGCTAAACCCAACACTTTCACTGTAAATGTGCTGCCACCAAATGAAGAGGAGTGCACTCAAATCAGGAAATTGCATTATGATTTTCATGATAATGTTGGAACAAGTGGGAATTCTGAAAGTATTGACAGATCTGGCGAGCTGGAAGTGGAATCAATTTGCAGAGAGCAAATCAACGCTCCTCAACAACAACGAAGTTCCTTGTTTTCCCATATAATCGCGAAGGGAGGAGGCTTATATGCGTTTCTTGCGTAAGTACTATCTACCTTCTATTTATTTTATCACACAATTTATTTTCTAAGCAAACGAGGCAAGAACATTGACTTTTTACTTTTTACACACTAATTTATTTAATAGAAATAAAGTTTTGTTACTGTCTACTTGTTTAGTGAATGCAGTTTGCGCATAAGCAGGATTTTCTGCCCCTGCTTTATGCAGTCCCTCTGATCATGCATCAATACAAATTCAGAGAAGGCATATGAGACTAAAGGTATCACTTCTTGCCAGTAAGGTGTTTTATGATGGCTTTACAAAATTTCTTTTATCTTTTATGTATTGAGCACGATGACATTTGATATCGTTTTGTCTTTTGGGCTTCATTTAGACATGTAAATATTACATTTTTTATTTCTGAATTTCTTGGTTATACATCAACTAAGTTGTTCTGTTTTGATTGAATTTAAAATGGAAATCACTTTTGAGTTGTGCTTTTATCATAGCTCAGTCTCCTAGTATGTTGAAGTTTTGATAGTGAATGTTGTTTTATTTTGACTCCTTATTGTGTTTCAATCCTTCGATTGATTCCTGGATGTTGGAAGTAGGTGTTTGATGCAAATGTAGAAGTGTTTGACAGAATTCCTCAATGAAGACGATGCAGCAAGCATGGCAAGCTAGCTCTGCTGAAGTGGCAGTGATGCGTACAAAATGTGATAACTTGGAAGGTTGATTCAGTCAGTTCTCCAGAACTCTCTAGATCAAATAAGGTAGAGCCAAAGCACAACGTAGATAATGGCCACGTGACCAGCTCAAGTACAAAGAACGAGAGCTATTAGTATATTAGATTGAGTTGTTGATAGCCATCAGATCAACATGAAAGCTGCTAGAAGTACTTGCGTAAGCTCGCGAAGCAAGGCAAACTGTTGTATATATCCAAAGTTTAAGGAATGAAATAATCAAGCTGTGTATTCACCAAATATTCTCTTTGCGTTTGTTACTTTTTTAAGTTTATTTATGGATTAAAACTTGGTAAAAAAAAGAAAAAGTATTAACTAAAAGCACTAGTCATTCTCTATTAATTTTGGCGGTGGCATTTCTCATCTATAGGTTGGAGCTTCATTGGGGCCATTTGAACAAACCATAAACATTAACCTCCAAATGCTTAAGATTCTCTGACTCAAAAATCGTTTTGGGTTTCCATTAACGGAAAGCCAATCCACGTTTGATAACTATTGTAAATGTAACTAATTTTGAATGCCGAGGAAAATTATAAAGGGAGGCTCAGCATATCTCTGAATTGCTAATTTGAGACAATGCTCCAAATGCCGCTTTGAGAATTAATAAAATTATTATTCCAACAGCAAAGGGGATCTAAACACTGCATAAGAACAGAGGACCCTCTGAGCTCTGACACTCGAGCATTTATACGATGGAAGTACAAGATTGTAGAACAGTCATTTTACAATGATCGCGGCTCTCAATCTCACGGTAATAGACTAGATCAAATACTCAAATGATGCCCAAAAATCAGCTTTTGAAACAAACTTGATTAGCTAAAACGACCGCGCCAAAAATAACCAACTGTTTTAACTGACTTTGACTAATGCTGACTACTCACCTACTCACCTAGTATTCAGTTTTATCACTTACTTCTCGTCAATACGTCCTTCGTGTTAGCTTATAAAGCTATAGATTTTGATTTTGATGATAACAAACCACATGTATTGATTAAACAAAGATTTATGAATTGTGTTTTATAGTAAGAAAATGAGGCTAGAAAATCAAAGTGTTTTGGACTAAATGAATGTGTTTTAAAACATTTGATATTGTTTTTGAATTTCGGATTTAGACCTATTTGAAACTATTTAAATGTTTTGAGCCATACTTTAATTTATGAATATTTTGGACTAAAGTGAAAGATTTTGAAAACTTTGAAACTATGTGTATTATGTTGAAAAGGACTTTTATGCAAATCAATAAAATTTTTAGGGTCATATCATAATTTCAGAAAGTTTTGAGAGTAACAAAGTAATATTTAGAAATTCTGAAATTGGACCTATTTGTAAAGTTTTATAAAGTTTTATAAAGTTTTGGGTCATACTATAGTTTTATAAAGTTTTGGGGTCAAACTGAATTTTTGAAAACTTATTTCACTGTCGCAATCACTGTAGCAAACGGTTAACCGTTTATTTTAAAACGGCTAACCGATAACGTCCAGGAAGCATGTTTTGTCCAGTTTTGTTAAAATGATGATTCTAGAACAAAACGATGAACTGTTTACTGAAAACGGTTAACCGTTGATTTTAACCTTGAACCGTTTAGTGAGAAAGGTTAAACCAAATATGTTTTTCAGGTTACTGGAAACTACTGGTGAACCGTTTACTGAAAACGGTTAACCGTTTATTTGAAATTTGGCCCAATGTTCATCTTGCAAGTCTCTGGAGGTTAACGGTGAAAGGATAAGCATAAACGGCAAAAGGGTAAGCCTAAACGGTGAAAGGGTAAGCCTAAACGGTGAAAGGGTAAGCCTAAACGGTGAAAGGGTAACTTGAAATTTGGCCCAATGGTAACTTTTGACCAGAAAAACAGTTAACCGTTTATAGTTAACCTTTAACCGTTTTCGGGCTGACAAGTGCATAACGGCTAGTTTTTGAGCTCAATCTATAAGAACTCAAATCCAACTCATTTTCAACCTCCTCAACAAGAAAAAAGAAAAAGCACACAAGATATCTTGAGCGTTCAACTTGTAAAACACAAAACTTTGAATCATTTATTCTTCTTCATTTTTGTATATCTACTCATTGAGTGAGTTTCATTGTAACCTTCATTTATTCATCTCAATTGTAAGAGTTTAAGTGTGTGAGACACTTGAGTGAAGAGATTGGGAGATAATCTCTTTATTGTAAAGGTTCATTGACACATTTAAGTCAATTGTAATCGTTTGAAGCCTTGGAAAGGCTTGGATAGTGAAATCCTCAAGCCCGGTGTGCTTGGAGGCGTGGACGTAGGCGGGGATTGTCGAACCACGTAAAAATCCTTGAGTTTGCTTTCTCTTCCCTTGCTCATTTATTATTGTGCTTTTGTTGAATTTATTAAGGCATTAGATTGAATTGTTGTGTGATTTGCCTAGGATAATTTTTAAAATCCCAATTCACCTCCCCTCTTGGGTTGCCTAGTTAGAATTTCACTTCGCCCACTTATCTCATAATTATATAAACATTTAGAGAGTATCCTCCCCTAAGCCAGTAACGAATTCAAGCATCCAAACTAAAACTGTAAAACAATCTTCTTTCTTTCAAATTTTGTTTGCTAAAATCAACTTTCTCATTTTGCAGAAAACATAATGCATTATCGTGCTCATACCAATTAAATATCCACACATACGTATGCCCATGTCCATAAACACATATCAACACATCACATAAATACATGGGCAGAACATATAAATCAATATCCGTACATATATCAAAATAGACTTTTCAAACATGTCAAACATATATATTGTTTATTGTGATTCGTTTGGAAGTCTAGTTTACTTAAAACGGATAATTTTGGGGAATGTTTTTTGATTTGATTCTCCCCTCGAGGGGGATTGAGGGGGGTGAGCTACGAGCAGGCTTGATACTACTCCTTCGGACCCTTCGGACCGTCGCTTCGACTGCAGCCTGGCGCAGATCGTTGTTTATCCAAGGCGGGGCGTCGCATGTAGGGTAACGAGGGGGAGTTCAGAACAAATGAAGCAAAATAAAATACGGAAGCAGCGTTACTGGTCCCGATTCATCTTGACCCCCAACTATTTTGATAGCTCCTGGTATCCTCGAGTAATAAATACAAATCGATATCATTGGCCTACAAATAAATAAATAATACTCTCATAAGAATAAAATTAAACCATAGTTATAAACTCCAATATTCTCAAATTCCTCAATATAATCACATTCCATACTTAACCTCAAATAATCTTAATCTAAATCATAAATCATCAAAATACTCATAAATCTTGAAATTACGAAATTACCCTCAAATATCAAAATTACCAAAATGCCCTTAAATTCAATATTACCAAAAACCCTCATATTAGAATTACTAAATTAACCTCAAAATCTGAAATTACAAAATTGCCCTTAGACTGTGAAATTACCAAAATACCCTTGCCGGTCAACGGTCACCAGAATTCAACCGACGGCGACGGGAAGCTCAGAACTGAATGTTCAAGCCACGCTAAGTCTAATGGTGGCGGTGGTGACCTCCCACGCGCGGCGATGGCGGCTGATCGAGCTCTCAAAGCCGTGAATCCTTCAACGGCAAAACGACGTCCCCAGCATCAGTAGTTAGTCGGAAATGGCAGAGAGAAAGGTAAGGAACAAAACCCAAGTGCTGGCTTCACCGAAAACCGGCAAAATCACGGCGAATCGAGGCAGAGATTCCGTGGAACTTCAAAGCTTTAATCGGTGGCTTTCCGATCGATTTCCGGCAACGAGGGCGGCATGGACACGTTGCTCGTCTCTCTAGCTTCAAATCGGTACCAATCTTGATCGGAATGGTGGCCGAAAATAGGAGAACCAGCCGGGTCATGCTCGCGGGTCGGGTTGGATCCGGTTCGGTTTCTCCTCTCTCTCTCTCTCTCTTCTCTTTCCTTTCTCTGTCTCTCTCAATTTATATGGGTGGTCAACAGGGTCAAAAGCGGGTGTGGGGTATTACAAATTCTATATAAGAATAGAGTTTTTACTTTATTTTTATATAAGTCCCTAATTCAGTTGCTTTTATGTTTTCATCAAATTTCATAAAACAATAGAGCTTTTACTTTATTTTTAAATATATCCCTAATTCAATTATATTTTTTTATTAGTGGCTTATTTTATAAAATGATTAAATTATATACTTATTGAATAGAATGAAAACATTAGGGGTCTAAAATGTTATTACTACTTTAATTTGTTTTTAAATTTTTAATTTAAAAAAGTATGTCAATGTAATATAGCATTGTCACTAGAATTAAAAATACTAAAAAGATATATAATAAAAACTATTAACAATTTCGTAAAAATTTTATATGAATGTTGAGATTTTATTTATTAGTTATATTAACTAAGAGGATAAGTTTGAAAACAAAATTTGAGTATTTTCATCCGATTTTTTAAAGTGAGTTAGAGTGTCTGGTAAAGAAATAATGGCGCACAAATACCTTTTTACTAGATTAGAGTTTAGTTTATTATTGAAACTCTTGACAACAAATATTTTTATAATTTAAAAAGATGAATAAATTTTAATTGTTTAATTTATTTAAGCTTGGTAATTAAGTACTTTTCAAACATAAAGTTCTATTTGCAATATTTTAATTGATTATAATTACATGTATTGATTTATTCAAACTTGAAATTCTTAATTGATTTATTAATTCTTATATAATTAGATGTTAATATATGTTGCAATGTTATATTTCCTAATTAAAAAATAGTATTTTTATATTTGAATTATCTTTTGTTTTCTAGTCTTTTTGTGTATTTATTTTTATTTAAAGTACATATGTATATGGTTTTGTGTATCCCCTTATTTGATGTACTTTTTTACTTATAAATATTTATGTTCACTCTAAAATATAAAATTTTTAATTTAGCTCGAGGTAATATAAAGTTCTGGGTCCACCCCTGAGTACTCCACAAGGTTATTAATCAAGCTTATTTAGTATAGTCAAAGTCTTGTTGGCATGATAGGTGATCTTCGAAGCAGTTGGAGGGATTATGAAGCTCAACAACCAAAATTATAACACGTTGTCAACATGCATAGAGTCCTACCTACAAGGTCAAGACCTTTGGGAAGTTGGCGGTAGTAGTGAAGCCACACAACCAACAGCCAAAGATGCCAATGGCTTTTTGCAAAAATGAAAAATTAAATCAAGCAAAGAAATGTTTGTTTTAAAGACCATAATTGAAGAAGAAATGCTGGGGCACGTTCAGCATGCCAAAATACCAAAAAAGCATGGGACACTCTTGTTACATTTTATTCAATGATACAAGGCTACAACTTCTTAAGAATAGACTCCCATCAATTGCGCAATGTGATATGAGGATTGCTCAATACTTCCACAAGGTGAAGTCAATACGCTGTAAAATTTCAAAGTTAGATCCAACAACTGCTCTTGGGGATGCAAGGAAAAAGAAAATAATTATCCATGGTTTAAGACCCCAATACCCAGGGTTTGTTGCCACTGTACAGTGATGGAGAACACTACCATCACTTGTTGAGTTTGAAAATTTTCTTCTAAGTTAAGAAGCTATGGCTAAGCAAATAAGAGGAGTCTCACTGAAGGGTGAAGAGAAAGCACTCTACCCCAAAAAAAGCAGAGGTAGTTTCGAACAGCACACTAATAGTGGATCTAAAAAGGATGGTGATAAAGTGAAAAGTCACCAAGGAAAGTAGGCTCTTATCCAGGGGGAGCTTTGAGGAATCACGGTAATAGTAGAAAGTTTGATGGTGAGTGTTGCAATTGGGGGAAGATGGGTCACATGGTGAAAGATTGTTGATCTAAAACAAAACCTGTTAAGAGTAATGCTGTTACTTTAAGAAAATAACGAGATAGTTGGGATGCCAAAGCGGCGTTCACTATAAAGAAAGAAGAACTAGCTCTCATGGTCACAACATCAAAACAAATTGACTATAAGAATGATTGGATTGTAGACTCGGGTTCCTCAAATCGTATGGTAGGTGATAAATAGAAGTTATAAAACCTGTATGAATATAAGAGAAGTTGTGTGGTGGTCACAACTTATAACTGAAAGTTACCAATTGAAAAAATTGGGATGACAATTGTTACACCTTGTTAGTGATATCGAAAGAAGAGCACAGAAGTAGAGTATGACTAACTGTAGCTAATTAGCTCATGAAAGCTGACCTAGCAAGTTGGTTATGCAGCTCATCCCATACTGTTGAAATGCAACGAACTGAGTGAATTGTTGAGTTTGTTTTAGCTTGCTATATAAGCGTGTATTTTGTACTCAGATGTTAAGTTGAAGAAATATAAATAAAATCACATATTCTTTTCACTTTCTTTTTCTTTTTCTTAAGCTTTCTAGTTAACCAAACAACTCTTTTCTATAGTTTTGTCATGGTATCAGAGCCACGAATGACGAATATAAGTCAAAACAATCTTTCCTTCAGCTTTGTTACACCAGTTAAGCTGGATCAGAATAATTTCATTCTGCGGCGCATGCAAGTTCTTACAATTGTGAAAGGAAATGGCTTG
Source organism: Citrus glauca (assembly GCA_029633175.1). NCBI lineage: Eukaryota > Viridiplantae > Streptophyta > Magnoliopsida > Sapindales > Rutaceae > Citrus > Citrus glauca. The sequence goes on along the minus strand of JAQOOD010000003.1, from coordinate 41,592,979 downwards.
GAAGGTTTCATTAATGGCGATAACAAATGTCCAGAACAATTTCTAATCTCTGAGAATGATATTGAGAGTGTAGTATCAACTGGAAGCTCAAGATCTATAAACTCTAAGTTTGTAGCATGGATGAAGACTGATCAGCTACTGTTGAGTTGGATGATGTCATCGATCCAGTAAAATCTGCTCTCTAAAGTGATCGATTGTACAACATCTAAGCAACTTTGGGAGACTCTTACTGGTATGTTTATCTCCCAATCTCAGGCTCGAATCTAAACACTGAGAATGCAAATCCAAACCATTAAGAAAGGTTCCATGCATAGGGCACTATTTTGCTAAAGTCAAAAGAATAGCAGATACTTTAGCTTTAGCTGGTAAACCAGTAGAGTTAGGTGATTTGATTATGCATGTCTTTATTGGTCTTGACTCATCTGACTATGAATCTTTAGTGACTGCTGTCTTTGCTAGAAGTGATAAGATAACATTTGATGAATTATATTCCTCGTTGTTGAATCATGAAATTAGAACTGAACAAAAGAGAGGGAAAATTACTAGTGATGTAATGCATAATATAACAGTTAATGTTGCTCAAAGAAACACATATTCTGGTAAAAATAATGGTGGTTTTCAAAAGAATTATGGAGTAAATTTTAGAAATGGAAACAGTTCAGGGTTTGGTGGTTTTAATGGTGTGCTTCTAGTAATAGTTCTGGACAATTCAGCAATGGAAATAACTTTTCTGATGTTGTTTGTCAAATATGCTATATACTTGGACATGGAGCTTATAAGTGCAGAAACGGATACAACTCATCATTTGTTCCTCAGAAAAACTATGGTAGAGGCAACTTTAATAGTGGTTTTAAACCTATTGGACAATTTGGAAGAGGAAGATTTTTTAATGGTGGTGGTAGAGGCCCTGGACAATTTAACAACAATTATAATTCACCAAGAGGTTTTGGTTTTCAAGGTGGTCCTGGTTTTCAGGGTAACATAGTACATGCAGAAAATTCTTTTGGCACTCCATCTGCATTTTACTCTTTTACTCATGGTTCATCAACATATGCTCCAACTTAAACTCCTGACAATAGTGGTCAATACAATGCCTCTACTTCATCATCTTTGCCTCCATCAAATCCAAATGTGTCCCCTGAGCTCGTTGAAGATCCCTCATGGTACTTTGACAGTGGAACAACAAACCACATCACAAATGATTTAGGTAATCTTCTTCATTAACAAACTTATACTGGTGAGGAAAAATTATTTGTTGGCAATGGAAATGCATTGGTTATTAATCATATAGGATCAACAATGCTTACAACTTCAACTTCAAAACTTTTATTGCTTAATCATGTCCTTTATGTACCAAACATAACCAAAAACTTGCTTAGTATTTCAAAACTTGTGGCTGATAATTTTGTTGTTGTTGAATTTCTTGATAATTCATGCTTTGTCAAGGCCAGGGACACAGGAATAACTTTACTTAAAGGTGTTGCTAAGGGTGGCCTGTATCAAGTCAAAAGCATTTTTTCTCAGTTTCCTCAGTCATCTCAATCAGCTCAGTCAACTCTTTTCAACTCAGACAGTTTCAATAAACCTGAATCTTTTTTTGCTTCTTGTGATATGTCTCATGTCAATAAACCAGAAGTTGTAAAAGTCTCTAAACCAAGTCTTCAGTTTGTTTTTTCTGCAGTTGCACTGCAATAAGTCAGTATGGATGTTTTTTATAGGAGACTTGGGCATCCAGCACCTTATGTTCTCAAAATAATATTAAAAGCTTGTAATGATTCTGCTGTTTTTAATAAGATTGAAAAATTGTCTTTCTGTAATGCTTGTCAATATGGCAAAAATCACATGCTTCACTTCAATTCAGTAGAAACAAAAACAACATTACCTCTACAGTTGATCTATGTTGATCTTTGGGGGCGTTCTCACACTTTTTCTACTCAGGGATACAAATATTATCTTTCCATCCTTGATGACTTTAGTAGGTTTATGTGGATATTTCCCTTATTTGCAAAATCATATGCCATTCAAGTTTTCTCAAATTTTAAACTCTTCAAAGAAAACCATTTGCAGTACAAAATTAAAAATATTTAAACTGACTGGGGAGGGGAATTATGAACCTTTACCTCTTTACTCAAAGCTTCTGGCATACATTTTAGACACCCCTGCCCATATATACATCACCAAAATGGGAGAATTAAAAGGAAATATAGGCACATAGTTGACATTGGCTTAACCTTACTAGCTCAAGCTCACTTGCCTCTTAAGTTTTGGTGGAATACTTTTCACACAGCTGTCTACCTAATCAATAGACTTCCTACTCCAGTTCTAAATAACATTTCACCTTTTCAAAAATTGTTTAATCAAACACCAAACTATTCCTTTCTCATAACCTTTGGTTGTGCTTGTTATCCAGCCTTGCAACCATACAATAAACACAAGTTAGATTTCAGAACTTGCAGATGTATATTCCTTGGTTATAGCTCTTACCATAAGGGTTATCTGTGTCTTCATTCTTCAAGAAGAATTTATACATCCAACCATGTTGTTTGTTATGAAAGTTCCTTCCCTTATGTCTCTGGTTTAGATTTTTTATCTCCAGATAAATGTCAGTCTCCAGTTCTTTTATCAGAGTCATCTTTCTCTACTTTTTCTTCCTTTTCTTCTTTTCCTTCCTTTGTTCATCTGCAAGTTCCTTTAGCATCACAATCAACAAGTATTCCTAATGCTTCACAAACACACATAAATTAAAATTCCTCTCCTTCATTACCTACTGAATCATTTAGTCATTCCACACATCATTCACCAACTTATACACTACGTTTATCTCAATCCACTAGTCATCAAATGATAACCAGATCAAAAGCTGGCATCTTCAAACCAAAAATTTATCTGTCAAGCTCTATTAGCTCAGCCTTCTGAACCTCTTTCAACATCTCAAGCACTTGCTGATCCTATGTGGTTTCAAGTTATGCAAGAAGAATTTCAGGCTCTTCAAAACAATAAGATATGGGAATTGGTATTGCCTGATACACCTATTAAAATAGTTAGAAATAAATGGGTTTCCATAATCAAATACAACTCTGATGGATCTCTTTCAAGATATTAAGCTCGGCTGGTTGCTAAGGGGTTTCATTAAACTCAAGGAGTTGATTACATTGAAACTTTTAGTCCAGTGGTTAAAGCCTCAACAATAAGAGTAATTCTCAGTTTAGCAGTTCTTAACAAATGGGTGATTCAACAAGTAGATGTCAACAATGCCTTTCTCAATGGCATTTTAGTTGAAAAAGTGTACATGGCACAACCTGAGAGTTTTGTACTCTGCTAAACCTCATCACGTTTACAAGTTAGAGAAAGCTATATATGGTTTGAAACAAACTCCTAGGGCTTGGTTTGATAGGTTCAAAGATGCAATGACAACTCAGTGGCATTTTTAGCACTTCAAATCAGACAGCTCTCTCTTCTATAAATGGATAAATGGTCATGTAATCTTGGTTCTGATTTATGCTGATGATATCATTCTCACTAGTTCTAATCCTCAGCTAATTCAGCAAATGATTCAATACATGCATCACACTTTTACTTTAAAGGATTTGGGGGATCTCAATTACTTTCTCGGAATTGAAGTAGTTAAGTCAACAATTGGTCTTTATCTGTCTCAAGCAAAGTACATTGCTGATATTTTGGCAAAACATGATATAGTTTATAGTAGTCCAGTCTCTACACCTATGTCTACAAGTCAATATCTTACAAAGGATTCAGGTAACATCATTCAAAATGTGTTTCAATACAGAAGTATTGTAGGTGCCTTACAATATGTTACCCTTACACGACCTGATATAGCCTATTCAGTTAATAAGCTCAGTCAATTCCTATCTAATCCATGCACTTCACATTGGGATGCTTGTAAAAGGTTCCTGAGATACTTGAAAGGAACCTTACATCTTGGTCTGCATTTTCACATGACTGGAGCATTTCAACTATATTGCTTCACAGACTCTAATTGGGCTTCTGATCGAGATGACACGAAGTCAGTAGCTGGTTATGCAATCTATCATGGTCTAAACTTAGTCTCTTGGTCATCCAAGAAGCAAGTAGTGGTATCAAGGTCAAGCACAAAAGCAGAATATAGAGCTTTGGCCCATGCTACTTTAGAAGTGATATGGATACAATCTCTTCTTCAAGAGCTGCAAATTAAACTTAGTACTACTCCCATGATGTGGTGTGACAATCAGGGGGCTATTGCTCTCGCATACAATCCTGTCTATCATGCAGACACAAAGCATGTTGAGCTGGATATTCACTTTATCCGAGACAAGGTTGCAGCTAAGAGTATTGAAATTAGCTATGTGCTTAGTGATGATTAGTCAGCTGATATATTAACTAAAGCACTTTCATTCAAGCAATTTGATTATATATGACACAAGCTGAATGTCTATCCTGGACATTTCAGCTTGAGGGGGGATGTTAGTGATATCAAAAGCACAGCATGGAAGCAGAGTATGACTGACTGCAGCTGATTAGCTCATGAAAGTTAACCTAGCAAGTTAGTTATCCAGCTCATCTTATACAGTTGAGATGCAACGAACTGAGTGAATTGTTGAGTCTGTTTTAGCTTGCTATATAAGCGTGTATTTTGTACTCAGATGTTAAGTTGAAGAAATATAAATAAAATCACATATTCGTTTCACTTTCTTTTTCTTTTTCTTAAGCTTTCTAGTTAGCCAAACAACTCTTTTTTATACTTTTGTCACACCTCAATATAATTCTAGCCAGGTGCCACTTAAAATATTTCTTGTGTCTCAAAAATGAAGAAAAATTTACTATCTATGGCTTAATTGACATCATCAAGCCACCATGTCTTGTTTGGTTCCTAAGATGTGAAGGTGTATTATGATATCAAAATCTTAGAAAAATTGACAATTGATGGATAACGATTAAAATTAGTTTACATAATGTCAACAGAGTTTGCATATGTAGACAAGACAAGGAAAAATCAAACAATAGATCAATGGCGTATTCGGTTAGGTAATGTTAGCTATTCCAAGTTAAGTGTCAACAAAGTTTGCATATGTAGACAAGACAAGGAAAAATCAAACAATAGATCAATGGCGTATTCGGTTAGGTGATGTTAGCTATTCCAAGTTAAGTGTGATGGTGAAAAAGTTGATGCTTGAGGGCTTCTTCAACTTGACATGCGAATAGACGCGGCTTGTGCGGGATGCCAATATGATAAAACACATCTATTGAGATACAAGGAATCGAAGTCTAAAGCAAATAAACCATTACAGTTAGGTGATGCCAATAATGTCAACAGAGTTTGCATATGTAGACAAGACAAGGAAAAATCAAACAATAGATCAATGATGTTAACAACTCTGTTTCATCAATGTGATGCCCTCTAAGAACAAAGCTGCAGATTGTTTCAATCAATCTTACGAAGTGTTTTCTAAATTCTTTTTCTACTTTTATTTCTCATGTTATCGAATTAATTATCCATGCGGAAGCATTCTTGTACTTCATCTACAACAACAATATGAATGCATCCAGAGCGTAGACATTTACGGTTTCCAGATTGAAATAAATCCATCTCTTGTCTATTGCCCCCCGGAATGTACATGTTGAAATAAATGCTTTGTTTTGTTTTGCTCTTGTATCTCGTGGATTCTATTTAAAGTTATATTGTTACTGTTTGAAAACAACACCTACTTCCAAAATTTGGGGAAATGATCAAGCCAGATTTTCAATAAGTGATATCAAAATTTTCAATAAGTGATATAAATTACTATTTTCCTAAAACGTTTTGAGAGGTGGATGTCCTCTTTTCTTCATTAAATCATCAATTGTTTGTTATTTAGCTGGTCCAAAATCATAACAAATTGTAGTGCAGTGAAAGTTTAATTAAGAAATTACAACAATATTTTTCTCACCAAAATAGCAATTTATATTTTTGTACTAAAAAATATGAAAGCATAATTAATTAACATTTTTCAAGTGGAGATTCTCAATTTACCCCCTATTATAATTAGTGTATACCATTTACCCTTTTACTAATAGCCAATAACCCCCTTGACAACATTAATTAATTTATAATATTATCCCCAGTTTCAAATAAACTTTTATTTATGTTTATTATAAATTAAATAAATCATATAAATAGAAACTTAATAGAAAAATAAGTATTAAGAACAAGAAATATATGTTTTGATGTGAATAAAAAATTGATAATAAAATTGTTTGTAGTAATTTTTTATTTTGTAAAACTTTTCTTCTAATAAATATTTTATAATATTTTCAAATTAAATGTAAAAAGTTCAAGAAAAATATTTATTATTTATTTTATAATAATTTTTATTTATCATTCAAGTTTTCTTGTAAATTTTTTTATCATTTTATAATAATTTTCTTATATATTTGTTAAAAAAGTCTATAAAATAAAAAATAAAAAAATTATTAATTTTTTTACATGAAAACATGTATTTCTTGTTTTTAATACTTAATTTTTTATTTTAATTTTCATTCATGTGATTTATTTAATTTATAATAAATATGAATAAAAGTGTATTTGAAAATAAGAGTAATATTATAAATTTATGCTATCAGGGAAGTTATTGACTAATATAAAACAGCAGATGGGCAAATGGTATGTAATGATTACAGTAAGGGAGAAATTGGCAATCTCTCTTTTTCAAAAAAAATAAAATATTCCCCTCATTTACATTCTTAATCGATTTTAGGTAATAAATTATATTATAATTATTTTTTATAATAAATTATATTATAATGTATTTTTATACTTTTACATTAATATTTAAATTAATATCCGACAATTTATTTTATTTTATTTATTTCTATATGGTTAAGTTAATTATACAATTTTTTCCACTCAACACAAAATAATACTAGTTCCCTCTTAAATAACACTAAGATTGTATAATTTGACACTAGTGATTGGCGACATATTTCTACATGGGTTTGTAACGTAAGGCACTTTGCTGGCAAAAGATTAATCTAAATGTTCGAGAAAATGACTCAAAAATGACTCAACGAAATGACTGAACGAAAAATCTGGTATTTCGACACTTTTGAATCTTTTCAAACTTGTTGCAGTCCAAGACTCAAAGTCGTGCCAAGCACGCATTTGTATCCAACTTCCAGATGGCCGTTTTTTGGTAAATTTTAGAAATGTTGGTTATTTAATAAGTTTTTATATGTTAACAGTAGTTTTAAGTACACACGTTACTTTTTAAAAACAGTTTATTAAATAATTTGTCATACATTTTAAAGTTCCTGTTACAAATTTAATATTTTAATAAAATGATAATTATATCTTATTTTGAATAAGTCATAATATATAAATAAAAAATAATTTAAATTTATAAATATTTTAGTCATTTAATAATACAACAACTTTCATAATAAAATTTATTAAACGCATGTATTATGCTTTTTAAATTCAAAACAACCACAACAACACAATTTATCAAATATTGAACTACTTTTCTAATTAATAGATTATTTTATCTATACAGTAGAAACAACTTATTTTATCATCATCTGCAATCCAAAGCGATTATTTCACTATTAGCGTGTCAATCCCAAACAAGTCGTTTCACCATTGATGTATGCTTGATATATAGTTGGGTCTTCAAAGTTGGGGTTTATTGAAGTTGAACTGCAATTCAGAAACGAAGCTTCAGTTGTCAGTATGGTAAACGGAGAAATCCATCCAAGCGAAGCCGTGCTGTATGGTCTTTTCATGTGACGCTTAGGCCGGGCCTTGCACGGAATTAGTTCCCAAAGTCATTTCATGTAGTCTTTTTTGCTTTTATTTACATATTTGACTTGTTGACTTGACTCCTTTCAAGTCTTGCGCTGGCTGCACCATGCTCATAACCGATTTATTTATTTATTTATTTTCAATATTTGAAATTTATGTGTTACTTCATATATATATATATATATATATAATTTAACGCAATGTTCGTTTTTTTTTATTTAAATGAATCTAAACAATACTGAAGTTTGAATAAGTTAGAAGGCATATATATAACTAATATTTTTTTTTTGATGATGTCTAACTACAGACTTGAACTAATATGTGTTCAACTTTTCATAAACTTTTGTTGCATGTATATGTATAATAATATAGGTTAAGATTTTAATTAGTTTCATATTCTTGTCTAATATTAGCCAATTTTATCCTTTTAAAAAAATGAGCAAAAAGTTCAGCTCAATATTGAATTCTAATTCTTGACTATAAGTCGTATATTCTTTATTTTTATAAAATATCTTAAATCTAATACTTTTATGCTTACCTTGAAAGTATTATATAAATTTGGAAGTATAGTATTTGTGCTACTTAAAACAAAATATAAATATTTATAAGTATTATATGTATTTAAAATAAATATATCCTACTTGCCATTCTTATTCTCCCACCGATATTCATATAATAAAACTTTATCTGCTTCGGTATAGTATTTAATTACGATGTTGTATGTTATGAATGTTTATAATCTAGCATTTGAAATATAGATATAATGAAAAATTAATTTTATTTAAAAAATCACCTGGGTCTAACAAGAATTTAATATAATATTTGTACATATTTTATCTAATAATGAATGAATTTGCATAAAATTGAAATTTGAACATATATCAGTTATTTAATCTTTCATTGGACCAAGTAAAAGTTAAGAGTAAGAGAATTGCTAATACGACATATAAATTATGTCGTAGTTAATTAATTATAAAAATATATTTTTAGTTAAAAAAATAGAAGGGTGGACTTTTTGTTTCTTCATGATAGGGAGTAAGTACATTAATCAGAGTATTTGTGAGGAAAAAAAATTAATTTTTCATTCGGACATATAATCATATAGATCAAAGTAAGGACACTTTACTTTTTCCATTAAAATTAAAACACCTTATAATAAGACTAGACACAAAAATAAACAAGTTAAAATATCTCAAAATAAGTCAAATTAAAACTTCAAATATAAAAGAAAAAAAACTCCAAAAAGTGACTCAATATATCAGAATTATGACAAATTAATTATTTTAGAAACTCTATTCAACATCTCTAAAAAATAAATAAATAAATAAAAACTCTATTATTCTAATAATACTGTTTGTCAATTTTGTTTTCCTTTCCCAATAGCAGTGCTCCTATTTCTTTCTTGAATATTGCACCAAATTTATGGCCATTTTATATGGCCCCATAATCGTTGGAAAAATGGATGTAGAATTTATTAAATAGGACAATTCCTGGAAACCCAGACATCGCACGAAATTTAACGTGTTGTTCGGGAAAGTTTGGTGACCCCCAAAAAAAAAAAAACTGCAAGCAGTCTATATATATATATATATATATATATTTTTTTTTACAAGTTTTTCATTTCGTTCTTACATTTACCCGCTCAAGATCCCCCATTTTTGTCTCTAAATTTCCAAATATTAGTTCACGGCTTCTTCTTCTTCTTCTTCTTCTTGCAATTATGATGTCTTCCTCAGTTTCAGAGGGGAGGATACCCGGGAGAATTTTACTAGTCATCTCTATGCTGCTTTGTGCGGAAAGAAAATAAAAACCTTCATTGATGAAGATCTCAACAGAGGAGATGAGATTTCACCTGCCCTTTTGAACGCAATCGAAGGTTTGAAGATTTCGGTAATCATTTTCTCAAAGGACTACGCTTCTTCAAAATGGTGCCTGAATGAACTTGTCAACATTCTTAAATGCAAGAACTTGAACGGCCAAATCGTTTTTCCAATTTACTATCATGTAAGTCCATTCGATGTGCGGAAGCAAACTAGAACTTTTGGGGAAGGTTTTGTTAGGCTCGAACAACAGTTCAAGGAGAAGGCAGAAACAGTTCAGAAGTGGAGGGATGTAATGACCCAAACATCCTATCTATCTGGACATGAATCTACGAAGATACTGTTAAGTTTTTTTTTGTTACTACTTAGTCAAAATAAAATCCCTATTATTAAGGGTGACGTTATTTGTTGATTTAGTCTACCATGTCTTTAGGAGTAGTTAAACATGGTTCCTGTTTTGTTGCTTGGTTCGTTATGTAAGGCTATTTAATAGCCAAAGTTATTCTGACTTTAATAAGAGAAAAGAATTCTTCCATACTCTAGTTTTTAACATTTGGTATCAGAGCCACCAGTGGGCTTGAGAATAGAAAGCTGCAGCTTTCGAGTGACTTGTATTCAAGAAACAACCAGAGAAGAAAAGAGATAGCAAATGAAGGGAGTTTTGTTCAACCTGCGATTCCACGTTTCGATGGTCATTACGACCATTGGAGCATGCTGATGGAGAACTTCCTTAGGTCCAAAGAATATTGGAACCTTGTGGAGACTGGTTTTGTCGAGCCTGCAGATGGAGCTGTTGTAACGGAAGCACAACAAAAGGCCCTCGATGAGATGAAGTTAAAGGATAGGAAAGTGAAGAATTATTTGTTTCAAGCAATTGACAGGACCATCCTTGAAACAATTTTAAAGAAGGACACCTCAAAACAAATTTGGGACTCGATGAAAAAGAAATTTAAAGGCAATGCTCGGGTGAAACGTTCCATCCTTCAAGCACTAAGGAGAGATTTTGAGACCATTGAAATGAAACCAGGTGAAAGTGTTATTGATTACTTCTCAAGAGTCATGTCAGTAGCAAATAAGATGAGAAATTATGGAGAGGATATGCAAGATGTTAAAGTGGTAGAGAAGATACTTCGATCATTGACTGAGAAGTTCAATTATATTGTTTGTTCAATTGAGGAGTCAAAGAACATTGATCAGCTTTCAATTGATGAGCTAGAAAGTTCATTAATTGTTCATGAGCAGAAATTTCATAGGAATGGTGGAGAGGAACAGGCGTTGAAGATAGCACATGAGAATAGTTCAGGAGCAAGAGGTCGTGGTAGAGGAGGTTTTCGAGGAAGAGGAAGAGGACGGGGCAGACAACCGTTTAATAAATCCATAGTGGAGTGTTATAATTGTCACAAACTTGGACATTTTCAATGGGAGTGTCCAAGTAATGAGACAGGAGCAAATTTTGCAGAAACTCAAGAAGAGATGTTATTGATGGCATACGTGGATGTGAACAAGGACAACAAGGAAGATATGTGGTATCTGGACTCGGGTTGCAGCAATTATATGTGTGGAAAAAAGGAATATTTCTCAGATCTGAATGAAAATTTCAGAAATTCTGTGAAATTAGGCAACAATTCAAGCATGGCTGTAATGGGAAAGGGTAACATTAGGCTGCAAGTGAATGGAACAACACAAATTATTACCGAAGTTTTTTTTGTACCTGAATTGAAGAGTAACCTGTTGAGCATTGGGCAATTGCAGTAAAAGGGGCTTATTGTTCTGTTTCAATATGGAAGGTGCAAGGTGTTTCATCATGAGAGAGGTTTGATAATGGATGCGAAGATGTCTGCTAATCGAATGTTCACATTGCAAACTGTATCTAAACATATACCATCTGTTTGTTTCAATATAATTACTGAGGATTTAGTGCAGCTCTGGCACTGCAGATATGGACATTTGAGTTTTACGGGTTTAAAAACTCTTTAACAAAAAGCAATGGTGAATGGTTTACCACAACTTAAAACTCCTTCAAGACTATGCAAGGACTGTTTGGTGGGGAAACAGCATAGGGATTCATTTCCAAAAAGAAGCAGTTGGAGAGCTTTCCAAATCCTTCAGTTATTACACGCTGATATTTGCGGACCGATCAAACCGATCTCCAACAGCAAGAAACGGTATTTACTTACCTTTATTGATGATTTTAGTAGAAAAATATGGGTTTTCTTTTTGACAGAAAAAACCGAAGCCTTTGATGTTTTCAAAAGATTTAAGATCCGAGTGGAAAAAGAGACAAACACACCACTTCAAGCGTTGCGAACTGATCGAGGAGGAGAGTTTACATAACAAGAATTCAATAATTTTTGTGATGCAAATGGTATACAGAGACAACTGACAGCAGCATACACGCCACAACAAAACGGAGTCGCGGAACGAAAGAACAGAACCATTATGAATATGGTACGAAGCATGATTTCAGAAAAAAGAATCCCCAAAACCTTCTGGCCTGAAGCAGTCAACTAGACGATACATGTTCTAAATCGAAGTCCAACCTTTGCTGTGAGAAATATGACTCCGGAAGAAGCGTGAAGTGGAATCAAACCTTCGGTAGAGTATTTCAGAGTCTTTGGCTGCATCTCTCATGTTCATGTGCCTGATAGCAAACGAACAAAACTAGATGATAAAAGTCAGATTTGTGTTCTATTGGGCGTAAGCGAGGAATCGAAGGCTTATCGGCTTTATGATCCTATTTCACAAAGGATTATTATAAGTCGAGATGTTGTGTTTGAGGAAGACAAAAGCTGGGATTGGGATAAAAAGTATGAGGAAGCAATTGCATGTGATTTGGAATGGGGTGATCGTGAGGAAAAAGTGGTGGAGATCGATAGAAATGTAGGGAGGAGTGAATCTGATTTTGATGCTAATGTTGAAGAAGGGGAGAATTTTTCCTCAAATTCTCCAGCTGAGGAGAGCTCACCTAGCTCGAATGAAGGGAAGATTAGGAGACCACCAGCTTGGATGCAAGACTATGAGACAGGAGAGGGACTATCTGAAGAAGAAGTTCAGTTGGCCATGTTTGCATCTGCTGATCCTATTCACTTCGATGATGCCGTAAAAAGCGAGAAATGGAGGAAAGCCATGGATGTGGAAATAGAAGCAATAAAACGGAATGATACATGGGAACTGATAGAATTACCTAAAGGTGGAAAAAAATTGGAGTGAAATGGGTTTACAAAACCAAGTTTAAGGAGAATGGTGAAGTTGATAAATACAAGGCAAGGCTTGCAGTGGAGGGATACTCTCAGCAGCATGGGGTAGATTATACAAAAGTATTCGCACCTGTAGCACGTATGGAAACAATTCGCTTGGTAGTAGCTCTTGCAGCTCAAAAAGGATGGGCTATCTATCAGCTAGATGTTAAGTCGGCATTTCTATATGGTGAGCTGAATGAAGAGATTTTTATTGAACAGCCGCTTGTTTATGTGAAAAAGGGTCATGAACACAAGGTTTATAAATTAAAAAAGGCACTTTACGGCCTTAAGCAAGCACCGCGTGCTTGGTACAGCCGCATAGAAACTTATTTTTTGAAAGAGGGTTTTGAGAAATGTGACTATGAACATACTCTGTTCATCAAGACAGGAAAAGATGGGAAACTCTTAATTCTGAGTTTATATGTAGATGATCTCATCTTTACTGGCAATGATGAATTGATGATCTCAGAATTTAAAAGTTCCATGAAACATGAGTTCGATATGACTGATCTTGGCAATATGAGGTATTTTCTTGGTCTTGAAATCCTGCAGAATTCAAGAGGTGTGTTTATCAGTCAGAAAAAATATGCGTTAGAGGTGCTGCAAAGGTTTGGGATGGATGGTAGCAACTCAGTTCAAAATCCAATTGTTCCAAGCTGTAAGCTCGTGAAGGATGAAAGTGGTGTTAAGGTAGACAAAATTTATTTCAAACAAATTGTGGGTAGTCTCATGTATCTTACAGCTACTCGACCAGAAGTGATGTTCCTAGTGGGTCTTATCAGTAGGTACATGGAGAATCCTACTGAGCTTCATCTCCGAGTAGCTAAAAGGGTGTTGAGATATTTGAAGGGGACACTTGATTTTGGAATTTTCTATAAGAAGGGAGGAAATAATGAACTCATTGCTTACACTGATAGTGATTATGCTGGGGATTTAGAAGATAGAAAAAGCACTTCTGGTTACGTTTTTTTGTTGAGCTCAGGAGCAGTATCATGGCTATCAAAAAAGCAACCAATAGTGAGTCTCTCCACTACTGAAGCTGAATTCATTGCTGCGGCTTATTGTGCATGTCAAACAGTTTAGTTGAAAAGGGTGTTGAATAATTTGGGTCTGAAGTAAGGTAAGACAACCATTATTCAGTGTGATAGTAGTTCTGCAATCAAACTTTCGAAGAACCCAGTAATGCATGGTCGAAGTAAGCACATAGATGTGCGTTTTCATTTTCTTCGGGAGCTTACAAAAGCTGGTACTGTAGAATTGGTCTATTGCAGCACACAAGAACAATTAGCCGATGTAATGACCAAGCCACTCAAGCTAGATATCTTCTTAAAGTTGCGTGCATCATTAGGAGTTTGCTCTGAAACTGATGTAAACTGATGCATTAGCATTCAGTTTAAGGGAGGAAATGTTAAGTTGTTTTTTGTTACTACTTAGTCAAAATAAAATCCCTATTATTAAGGGTGACGTTATTTGTTGATTTAGTCTACCATGTCTTTAGGAGTAGTTAAACATGGTTCCTGTTTTGTTGCTTGGTTCGTTATGTAAGGCTATTTAATAGCCAAAGTTATTCTTATTTTAATAAGAGAAAAGAATTCTTCCATACTCTAGTTTTTAACAGATACATGATCGTCAATACAACGTGACTCAAGCACTGAGTGTCCTCATCGACAAGTCACTCATTATAGAACACAACAACAGATTGCACATGCATGAATTATTGCAAGAAATGGGACAAGAGATTGTTCGTCAAGAAGATATCAAAAAACCAGGCAAACGTAGCAGGTTATGGCATCACAAGGATGTTCGCTATGTACTGAAGCACAATGAGGTATGATTCTGTTACTCTTCAATTGGAATAAGTATATTAGTTTAACCGAATTTGAAATCAAGTCAAAGAAATTCGGATCATCGAACTTGTTCCATGCAATATTTGTTGAAATTTACTTTTGAATGATAAAATTAGATTTCATGTTGAGAAAAAGTGTTTTAGACTGCATATATATGAATGGATGTGTCGTAGATAGGCGTTAAAAGTAATTTTTCTGTTTATCCTCATTGAATTGTTGTTAAGAGTATATTGGTCATTTTTTTTTGTCACAAAAAAATTATAAGAAATGAGCTATCGAGGTATATTTTCGAAAACTGTTTCTGAAATTGACCTTGAGTACAATTAGGTAGAAAAGAAAAAAAAATCGACGTACATTGTTTTTCTTTTTTTAACGTTTTGAACTAACATTTAGGATTCTATAAACTTAAAAAAAAAAAAACATATCCAAATCTTATCTCAAACAAATAGGTCCAATCTTCTCAACCTCTATATATAGATATTCAATATTCAATATAAATCTGAGGGTGACAGGATAACATGTTGGTAATTTAGAGAAAATTCCAAAATTATGAATTTTCAACAATGTTCAGAGTTTTTTCTTTTTCAATTTTGCAAATAGTCCCAAATTTTCCTTTTCTCTCATATAGGTACGCAAATATAAAGAAAAGAAAAAAGGAAAAAAATAAAAAAATTGCAAAAGTTGTTTTCATCCAACGATCACTTCATTAATGAACTTTACAAATGTTCATTTGGTTTAGGTTTGAGGCTAACTCATTGTTTATTTTTCTTTATAAGGGGACCGATGCAATTGAAGGCATATTTCTGAATTTGTCCAAAATAAAAGGCATCAATCTAGACTCAAGAGCCTTCACAAATATGTCTAGTCTGAGAGTGCTTAAATTTTATATACCTGAGGGTTTAGATATGAGCTTCGAAGAGCAGCATTCAGATTCTAAAGTGCAATTTCCAGACGGCTTAGATTATCTTCCTGAGAAACTGAGATATCTTCACTTGCACAAATATCCATTGAGAACACTACCATCGAATTTCAAGCCTAAGAATCTTATTGAACTGAACTTACCTTTTAGTAAAATTGTGCAAATTTGGGAAGGAAAAAAGGTATGTTGTACTATTGCCAAAATATTAATTTTTTTTAAATATACAAATAATTAGTTGTCAAATTCATTGTTACTTTTTTAAGTAATGCAGTCTTTATATATCTTTTGTCACAGAAAGCTTTCAAGATAAAATTTATTAACCTCAGCCATTCTCAATATCTCATTAGAATACCTGATCCATTAGAAACACCAAGTCTTGAAAGAATAAATCTTTGGAATTGTACAAACTTAGCTTGGGTTCCCTCATCAATCCAGAATTTCAACCACCTCAGTTTGTTGTGTTTTCAAGGGTGCAAAAGTCTTAAGTCCTTTCCAAGCAACCTTCATTTTGTTTCTCCTGTAACTATTGATTGCTCCTTTTGCGTTAACCTCACAGAGTTTCCACAGATTTCTGGGAATATAACAAAGCTAAACTTGTGCGATACTGCAATAGAAGAAGTTCCTTCATCAGTAGAGTGCCTAACTAATCTTGAATACTTGTATATAAAAAGGTGCAAAAGGCTGAAGAGGGTTTCAACTAACATTTGTAGATTGAAATCTCTGATTTGGCTTTGTCTTAATGAGTGCTTAAGCCTCGAGAGTTTCCCAGAAAGCTTGGAGAAAATCAATTTAGGCAGAACTACAGTTTCAAAGTTGCCATCTTCATTTGAAAATCTAGAAGGGCTTGGAACGCTGGGCTTACGGAGTTGGTCGGAGCTAGATAACTTAGAATCTTTTCAGTACATTGGTGCGCATGGATCAACCATCAGTCAATTACCACACTTATTATCAGGTTTGGTCTCATTGTCTGCATCGTTATTATCCGGTTTATCTTCCTTGAATTGGTCAAATTTAAATAACTGTGCCTTAACGGCTATTCCGGAAGAGATTGGCTGTCTACCCTCATTGGAATGGTTAGAGCTAAGAGGAAATAACTTTGAGAGTTTACCTGTAAGTATCAAGCAACTTTCACGACTGAAAAGGGTTGACTCGAGCAATTGCAGTATGCTTCAGTCAATACCAGAGCTCCCACCAAGTTTGAAATGGTTACAAGCAAGTAGTTGCAAGCGACTACAATCTTTGCCAGCGATTCCATCACGTCCAGAAGAACTAGACGCATCCCTACTCCAAAAGCTATCCAAATACTCCTATGATGATGAGGTGGAAGGTGCAAATGTCAGTTCGTCCATTAAGTTCTTATTTATGGATTGCATCAAAATGTATGAAGAAGAAAGCAAAAAGAATTTGGCAGATTCACAACTATGGATTCAGCATATGGCAGTTACATCATTGCGACTATTTTATGAGTTGCAAGTGATGCGCAATTCTCTCTCTTTTACTCCTCTCTCTCTCTCTCTGTCTCTCTCTTCGTTTCGTTGCATCTCAAATCATGATTTTCATTTTACAGGAATGCTGTAAACTCAGGGGTCCCGTTCTAATTTCACCTGGGAGCGAAATTCCAGAATGGTTCGGCAATCAAAGGGCAGGATCCGAAATAACTCTTCAACTGCCGCGGCATTGTTGTCAAAACTTAATCTGGTTTGCTCTCTGTGTTGTCCTGGTATCGTGTGATCTGGAATGGAGTGGGTTTAATATCGACTTTCGATACAGCTTTGAAATGACGAGACTCTCTGGAAGGAAACATGTTCGTCGCTGGTGCTTTAAAACATTATGGTTTGTTTATCCGATGACTAAAATAGATCATGTCGCGCTTGGATTTAATCCTTGCGGGAATGTTGGGTTTCCTGATGACATCCACCATACAACTGTCTCATTTGACTTCTTCTCGATATTCAACGAGGTGTCACGTTGTGGGGTGTGTCCAGTATATGCAAATCCTAACGGGACCAATCCCAACACTTTTACCCTCAATTTTGCCACCGAAGTTTCGAAATTGGAGTAACACCCCACACTCGGTATTTGACCCGTTAACTGCCCATATATAAAGAAGAGCCCGGTTCCATATTTATTTTGGCAGGGGTATTATTGGAAGAGAGAGAGACAGAAGAGAGAGGTTTGACCCGTTTGACCGTTGACCCGACCCGGACCTGCGAGCTTGACCCGGCCGATTCTCCCATTTCCGGCCACCGTTCCGGGCAATCTTGGTACCGTTTCGAAGCTTGAGAGACGAGTAACGTATCCATGCCGTCCTTGCTGCCGGAAATCGATTGGAAAGCCGCCGATCGAAGCCTTGAAATTCCGCGGAATCGCCGCCTCGATTCGCCGTGATTTCGCCGGTTTCCGGTGAAGCCAGCATTCGGATTTTGTTTCTTACCCTTCCCTCTACCATTTCCGACCAGCCATGGATGCCGGGGACGTCGTTTTGCCGTTGATCGGCCGTTGATGGATTCACGGCTTTGGCTGCTCGATCCGGAGCCATTGCCGCGCGTGGAAGGACACCACCGCCACCATTGGACTCAGCGTGGCTTGAACTTTCAGTTCTAAGCTTCCCGTCGCCGTCGGTTGAATTTCGGTGACCGTTGACCGACAAGGGCATTTCGGTAATTTCACAGTTTAAGGGCAATTAGTAATTTCAGATTTTGTGGGTATTTTAGTAATTGTTGAAATTGAGGATAAGTTGGTAATTTGTGATTTGAGGTTAATTTGGTAATTTTGATATGAGCGTATTTTGGTAATATTGAATTCAAGGGCATTTCGGTAATTTTACGCTCTGTGGGTAATGTCGTAATTTCTAGCATTGTGATTATTTCTATGATATGAATTGAGAATAATTTGGTAATTGAAGATTGTGCGGATATTTTGGTAAAATAATGATGTTGAGGGCATTTTGGTAATTTTGGCATGTAGGGGTATTTTGGTATTTTGCACATGCGGGAATAATTATTGTTGATAGATATTCGTTTCGAGAAGTACTATATAAGATTAGTTGTATTTCAAATTTACGGAGAATGATTATGTTGTTTCCTTAATTAGGAGGATCCGCGAACGAGAATCAACCTGCGGACGTTGTTGATACCGAATCTGGACATTGTCACTGTGAGTGGAAAATACAAAATTTATTTTCATAATATATAATGATTTTATGATACAGTGCAGTATGTTTTGATAAATAAGTATTTGATGCTTCGATTTAATGATTTCTAGAATATTGATTTTAGTAAATGAGATTTGAAAAGAAAAGAAAGATTGTTTTACAGTTTTATCTTGGATGCTTGAATTTGTTACTGGCTTAGTGGAGGACTCTCGAGATGTTTATATAGTTATGAGATAAGTGGGCGAAGGACGCATTGCGAGAAACCCAAAGAGTATGAAAGAGAAAGTTATCAAAGTTAAGAGAGTGTCCTACTAAGCAGTAATCGAATGAAGGTAGCTCAAGTAAATGATTTAAAAAAGAATGTGAAAGTTTGAGAAAGACAGAATGAGATTTCGATGGTTTGTTTTACGATATTTTCGAATACAATTGTACGTCACTGAGAATGAGTTTAAATAGTAATTTTATTGTCGTTTTTGAGTAAATGCTTGATATTAAAATTGAGTGAATCTGAAATATGTTGAAGAAAGAGAAAATGAGATTTCAGATGTGATTATATGTTTTCATACATGTGTATTAAATGTTATTTGAGAAATTGTTAAACAGTACTCTTCCCTCCAGATACAGAGAAATAGATAATATAAGATGAATACAGATATACAGATGAGATGAGATAGAGGCCTTTGGGGCCCGTCTGAACACACATAGAGGCTTTGGGCCGTGTGTTTGGGCGCTTTTACCTTTTGGGGGCTTATGCATGCACAGATATTAAGATGTATCAGTTATGAGATGAGATTTTCCCTATCTATCCGTTGTAGCTCCGGGGCGTGGCTGTACCCAGATAGTACGTCATTGCCTGTCCGTCGAGGTCCGGATATGATGAGATCATTCCCCTGGGTACTTGTTTGATGATAGTTTTTGATATTCAGTATTTGATATGATAAGTGTTATAATTCCATCGATTTTACGCGGATTTATGTACAACAGTGACTGGTTTGAATTAAATATGTTTAAATAAGTTCTTACGATGTTTTGATGAAATTGATTTGAGAAAGAGAAATTAGTTTAAATAAATTTATTTTTCAGAAACTAGTATCCACTCACTGAGTTTTATACTCACCACGTTTTTCTTTTATCATATTATTTCCCCCCACAGGAGATTTACAGGTACATCAGTCGACCCAGCATCGGTAGTTAGATTTGTAACTGTGGCCACGTGATGGTGCTAGGAGTTGTAGATTTTATATTTTGATATTTGGGATTTGTGAATTGTATTTATGATTATGTTTTGTATTTAAGGATAACCATTGTATTTGGATTTATATTGAAGTGATTTGTGCGATATTTGAGATGATGACTGGAGAAGTTGGATTTGAAGTTTGAATGGTTATTAAGATATTATGGGGAGTGTTGTTTTGTAAATTGTAGTTTTGGGAATGTTGTATTTATAAGGGAGGTGCTGCCGAATTTTCGGTAGAATACTTAGATAGTATTATATTATTCGATTCAATTTTACGTAATTAGACAGACTCGCCCTGGGAGTGCGGGGCGAGTTGTTTCAGATGATATGGCCGGCGCAAGAGGAACTTCTGATGAAGAGGAATTGGATCCAAGTCCCAAGAGAATTTGCAGAGACGACCAAATCAACAATCCTTAACAAGTGAGCCACTCCTTTTCACGTATCCTTTTTCCTTACGTATGTCCAAAATGCTGTTATTCCAGATTATGATTTGCTTAAGATTGATGTTTTTTCTATGCATTCCTTATCACTTTTGAAAATAACTTTTCTTTATTTAACTTGCTGCAGAATTAATAAGTCAAAGCATCAGTTAATAATAAATTGCAATCTGTGAACAACTCAAAGCATCGGTTAATCCTCTGTTGCTGTTTTCATTGTTAACATCAGACGAAGACAAGTGGGCCGTGTCTATAAGTGGAATTCAACTCTTCAGTCTCTACTAAGTTGTAGTAATTTGTGGAAGTGTTCTTATGCTATATGGTTCTGAAAGTTGAATTTTTTACAAACTTTTTTTTCCCAAATTGTAATTTTGGTGTGTCAGAGACATTACTTTCCTTTCTTTTTTGATTTTAATCTTGCTGATGAACCATATAAGAAACCTCCAAAATGCTTAGGGAGCCAAGACATACGTGAGGGCTGTTTCAAATTAAATAATTTTTTTTTCTATTCTGAGAAAATAAGCATTTTGAAAGTACACAAAATTTAAAACATTTTCTTGGCCAGTGCGCAGCTTGTACAATGCATAGCACTGGGGAAGCTATACACAGGTAAGTTTGAAGAGCAGAAAAATCAAGCCAGACTCTTGACTCAAGAAATCGATTAAAGACTTTTTCATATGTTCATTTCGGGTAGTTTATCTCTCTGCGTTGATGTTTTGTGTGGGAATGTTGTTTTATTTTAAATCCTTGTAATGGTGTTGTGAACTTCTAATCCTTTGTTTGCTTCCTAGACTATAAGTTGTTTAACTAATGCACTAGGCTTTTGCTACTAATATTTTAATTTGAGATGGAAGCGCCTTTCTAAGATATGAGAAATGTTGGATGTAAAAATAAAATCAAACAGACAACTTCATCTCCTCATACGATTTTTTTTTTCTGGTCATGACAATGTATAGGGAATACAAGATTCTAAATTACTCCTCTTTGTGCTTCAAGTTTTAATGTCTTGGTGAATCATTTGATGACCCAAATTTTAAAGATTTTATAGGTGAGTTAATCAGCCGTCTAACCATTTTTTCTCCCTCAGTCTCATGACTTATGCATGTGGGACTTAAGTAATGAAACTAAAAACTAATAGCAGCTAAGACGCAGCCTTTTGAAGCTTCTTTTAATTCACTTTCATTTATGGTAATTTAATTTGCTGACTCGTCAGTTCGAAAGTAAAATCCAAAAACTATGATAAGAACAGAGACAGAGTATTGTCGAACTACACAAATTTGTTATTGCTAGTTTAGGACTGGAAAGTCAGTTGATTATTCCTACCTACATGCATTTGGATGTCTTGTGTACGTGATGTACAACGCCCAAGAAAGAACAAAGTTGGATGTAAAATCTAGAAGATGTATCTTCTTGGGGTATACTAATAGAGTAAAAGGGTATCGTCTGTGAGGCCCCACTGACCACAAGATCGTCATCAGCAGAGATGTTATCTTTATAGAAGATCAACTGCAAATGAGAGATGAGGATTATAGCAGTGTAAATGAAAAGTCAGAGACTATACCGGTATATGTAGAAATAAGTAGCACCAAAGCACGAAGAACAAAAACCAATCAAGTTTGAGGCTCCAGAAGTTCGTCGATTAACTCGTGAGAGATGATCGCCAACATGGCATTCAGAGTATGTTACAAATATCAATGTTGCATACTGTTTTCTAACTGAGGATAAAGAGCCATCAACTTTCTATGAAGCTTTAAACAACTCAAATGTTTCTTTATGGATGATAGCAATGCAGAAAAAAAAAATTGAAGCTCTACACAAAAACGAGACATGGGAACTTATACCACTACTACATGGAAGAAAAACCATTGGAAAGGATATACTCAGAAAGAAGGTATTGACTTTACGAGATATTTTCTCCGGTTGTTCGACATACAACAGTCAAAGTAGTCTTGGCGATGTGTTCTACATTTGACTTACATCTTGAGCAATTAGATGTGAAAACTGCATTTCTTCATGGAGAACTTGAAGAAGAAATATATATGCTCCAACCAGAAGGTTTTGCAGAAACAAGAAAGGAAAACTTGGTTTACAAGTTGAACAAATCTCTATACGGTTTCAAACAAGCGCTGAGGTGTTGGTATAAGAGATTTGATTTCTTCATCACGAGCCTTAGATACAACAGACTTAGTTTAAACCATTGTACATATTACAAAAGGTTTGAAGATAATGATTTCATTATTTTGTTGTTGTATGTGGATGATATGTTGGTAGCAAGCCCCAACAAAGATCAAATCCAAGAATTGAAGGCACAGTTAGCTAGGGAGTTTGAAATAAAGGACTTGGGACCAGCAAACAATATTATAGGAATGCAAATTCACCGAGACAGAAATAACAGGAAGATTTAGCTTTCTCAGGAGAACTACTTGAAGAAAATCTTACAATGCTTCAACATGCATGATTGTAAGCCGATTTCTACCCTACTTCCTGTTAACTTCAAGTTATCTTCAAGTAGGTGTCCTAACAATGAAGCGGAGTGGAAGAAGATGTCTCGAGTACCGTATGCATCAGCAGTGGAAATTTTGGTGTTCGCTATGATATATACAAGACTAGACATTGCACAAGCAGTGGAAGTAGTCAGTCGATACATGGCGAATCCTAGTGGAGAGTATTGGATAGCTGTGAAGAGGATTCTGAGATACATCAGAGGAACCTCAGATGTTGTATTATGTTATGGAGGATCAGAGTTTATTGTTAGGGGTTATATGGATTCAGATTTTGCAAGAGACCTTGATAAAAGGAAATCCACTACTGGATATGTGTTTACACTTTATCTACAACAGAAGCAGAATACATGGCAGCTACACAAGCTTGCAAGGAAGCTATTTGGATTATGGACGAGCTCGGGCACAAACAACAGAAAATTCTTATGTTTGTGACAGTTAGAGTGCCTTGCACATTGCAAGGAATCCAATCTTTTCATTCTAGGACAAAGCACATAGGAGTTTAGTATCACTTCGTTCGAGAAGTAGTGGAAGATGGAAGTCTAAATTTGCAAAAAAATCCATGCGAAGGAGAACCTAGTAGATGTTTTGACTAAGCCAATCAATACTGAGAAGTTTGTCTAGAGTAGATCCTCTTGTGGCCTAGCAGAAACGTAGGCAACATGATTAGGGCGAAACAGAAAGGATGGTGTGAAGATTGATTGTTTTTCAATCTAATCTCCAAGTGGGAGAATGTCAAAGCAAGCATCTAAAAGTCAGTACCAAATTTGGTACTTCCCTTTGGTGCCAGCAAATCAAAGAAAATGGAGAACATAGCCCACAAAATTTGAAAGCTAGATTGACAAATTGAAGCCACGTGGATTGATGAAATTGAAGCCATAATTGATGGGCTAAAATTGTTGATTTTCTTGGCCACTATTTTGCTATAATAGAAGTGCAGAAGTATTCCATTAAAAGAAAGAGCAATTTAGCATTTTTGAGAGAGAGTTTAGAGAGCTTGAAATTATAAGCTCTTGTTATAGTGATTTGAGAGTTTAGGGGTATTGGGGTTTTGGGAACTGAGTGAAAATACTACAATACTTTTAACTCGTTTTTACTAGTAAAATATTTCTTTCTGTCTTTATTCGTAAACATAGGCTAAAAGCCGAACCACGTAATTTTCAGGTGTCCTCTTTGTGCTTGTTATTTATTTTTCTTTCAATTTTATTTTTGCTGCGGTCCTGCTTCACCCACCAATTTCCTAACACATCGTAGCCCTAGTAAAATAAATTAGTTTATGAGAATATAAAGGGAATCCATAAATATTATGGAAAACATTCAAGCAAGACAATAGAAAAAAAAAACTCAAGAATTAATCCTAGCCTCCCTCTGAATCTCGTACAACTGCTTTGGCTTCTTTTTTTTTTTCCCCCTTCTTCTTAGCTACTAATTCTTGCGGCTGCTCTTCTCTTCTCCCTCGGCTAAGTGGCTCTTGCCTCCCAATTATAATACTTTCAATTTTTGCGCCCTAAATCCTTATATGGAAAGAATTAAATCCAAAGCCAAGCCGCCTCTTGCATGCGTGCACATAACTTGTACAATTAATTGGCCAATGAATATTGTTAAAGCCAGAGCCCATCACGTGCTTGCCATTTAAACCCATGCCAAAATATTTGCTTCCTCAATTAATCACAATATATGTTCTCCACGTGATTTCATGCATGTTTATTAATCAAATCAAATATTTGTTGATTTGTTCCAATTAAATATCTTTATTTTTT
The DNA here is from genome assembly GCA_029633175.1 of Citrus glauca. Taxonomy (NCBI): domain Eukaryota; kingdom Viridiplantae; phylum Streptophyta; class Magnoliopsida; order Sapindales; family Rutaceae; genus Citrus; species Citrus glauca. The sequence goes on along the minus strand of JAQOOD010000003.1, from coordinate 41,568,291 downwards.
TCCTTTTTATTCCTTTCAAGTTGATTTCTTCTAGAATGTTTTGATTTAATTCATCTTTAATCCCATATTATACCTAAAATTATCAAATATAAAAATTAAGATAAAAATTAACTTAATAAAATATAATTTAATATAAAATTAAGTTAGAAAAATATATAAATAATATAAATTATCAGCACATCAATTTACTTGGGCATTTTGAATGTGATTTGTGGATTTTAAATTTGTTTAATTTTGAGATTATCTTGTACAAATTTCAGCTGTCATATTGTACTGAAGAATTTATTTAAAAATATTCAAAAAGTGATAAACTATTCCAATTTAAATTTTTAATTTCGAATATTGATGTAAATTGCATCCATTGATCTTGTATAATTCAATGGCCGATATTCAAAATAAAAAGGTAGATAATCTGTGTCAAAAGTATTTTATAAAAAGTTGAAGTTAAATTAATTAGTCTCACCCGAAAAAACAAAAAAGATATTGCATAATACAATGTTTGGTTGATATTGTATTTCTTATGGTTTGTTGAAAGTTCTCCTCCGTGGAAACCCGAAATAAAGGAAACAAGAAAGCCGTAAGCACTTGACGTGTATATATTACTATTTCCATATCTATGAATTTCATTCTTACATCTACTTTTCCAAACTCACAAGATTAATTAATTCTCCATTTTATGATTTCATCCTCTTCTTCTTGTAATTTTAATGTCTTGCATGGCATCAATATAGCATTAGAATGGTCACAGACTAAATTCTTTTAAGCTTCATGTCTTATTGGGAAAATTTGATGCCAGAAGGATATTTTAGTCTTTTCGACATTGGTAAGGAGATTGAAAAAACTTGAATTTAGTTTTGTTTAAATTAAATTGTATATATTTAAATTTTATTTTCATTTCTTTTAGATAAACTAAAATAAAAAAATTAAATTTTTTCTCTGTGGATCGACCTCGGATTCACCGAGCTATAGTATAACTAGGCACTCTTATACTTGGAGTAAATTAAATACTTTTAAGTCATGTCAACTATCTATTAAGATTTTCAGTATTATGGGCTTTAATGTATAGAGACCCAATTATATTCTAATTCTATGATGGACAGAATTAAGAATATTCAATGACAACAAGAAAAAGTTATCGATATAAGTGGTTATGGTCCCCAGGTCACATGTATCTTTCTATTCGCTTCTAACATCCCATCATCAGAGAGAGCGCTGAGAAACTTAAAGGATTCTCTAGGAGAACATGTACATCTAAAAGGCCAACCACACAACCCTAGAGAGCAATTTAGCGTTATGGATTTAGGTACGCTTTCGCATAATTTTGTTATTGATTTTTAGTGATGCAACATTATTGTTACTAGGTTATAGGTTGTAGCGTATGTGAAGATGAATAAAAATAAGGCAGTTAAAAGTTAATAAAAGTAAAAGAATAAGCTAGAAATAGGGGAAATATATGCACATGTGACAGAGTGAGAGAGAGAAGCTGTCAACCCGACCCAAAAACCAACTCGAAACCTGCAACCTTAACCCGGTCGTAACTTCCATTTTCGGCCACTGTTTCAGCCGAGCTTGGTACCAATATGAAGCTTAGAAGCCGGCCATCGTTCCCCTGCCATCCTCGCCACCGAAAACCACCAGAACGCCGGCTATCGAAGCTTGAAAACCAATGACCTTTCCACTTTGCTCCGCCTAGATTTTTACCGATTTTGGGTGACACCACTGGTTGGATTTTGTTCCTCACGACTCCCTCTTCCATTTCCGACCATCCGTAGGCATCGAAAGTCATTGTTTCACCGCTGGCCAATTGTTGAAAATTCAAGGCTGCCGAGCTAGATTCCGGTGTCGTTACTGCGCGTTGGAGCTCACCGCTGGTACCATTGAACTCAGCTTGGCCAAAAGTGTCTAACCCATGCTTCTCGGCCAGCGTTGAACAAATTCCAATGACCGTTAACCGACAAGGGCAGTTCGGAGGATCCACGAGCGAGAACTGGGCTGCAAACATGGACGATAACTAAGTCTGAATATCATCACTGTAAGTGGAATATTCAAAACCTAATTTCATAGTTAATTATGATAGTAAAGCATGTTTGCGAAATAAGTATTTTAAATGTTATGATTTAATGATTTCCTTAAAATGGATTTTGTTCATGCATTGTTATTTTATTAAAATGTCTGGTTAATTATTTTGCCTATCGACTTTGAATAAGCATGATAGTATTTTAAGGATAAGAAAAGTGGATTCAAATGTTGTATGATTTAAAGTACGGTTAAAAGGTATGTGAATATGAGTATAATGATTGTTTTTGAAATCATTAGATAGTACCCTTCCCTTCAGATACAATGATACAGATGAGATGAGAGACCTTTGAGGTCCGTCTAAACACACATAGAGGTTTTGGGCTGTGTGTTTGGGCAATATTGCCTTTTAAGGGCATATGCATGCGGTATGATGATTACAAACATATAGATATGAGATACAGACATATATTGAAATATAGATGACACAAATGATACTAATGAGATACAGGCCTTTAGGGTTCGTCTGAGTACACATAGAGGCTTTGGATCGTGTGCTTGGGTGCTTTTGTCTTTTGGGGACTAGATTATGTATGCACATATATGATGAGATATGAGATAGTATTTCACTGTCTATCCGTGTAGCTCCGAGCTGTGACAGTACTTAGATAGTACATCATTGCCTGTCCGTTGAGATCCGGATATGATAAGATTATTCCCTTGGGTACTTGTTTAGTGATGATTTTCATTCTTGTGTATTCTATATGATATTGTTATTACGTATGATCGTTATATATGCTTTTCATGGTTAGTAATCTAGTTTAAATGTTAAATGATTTATTACTAATTTCTCTTATATGGTTTGATGAAATCGTGTTTGGAAATAATATGATTATTTATTTTAAAGTAAGAATTAATTTTAAAAAGAAAAACTACTATTCATTCACTGATCTCACTGAGTTTTAAACTCATCCCATTTTTTATATTTTTTTCCCCACCAGGAGGTTGCAGGTACACCAAACCGACCTATCTACTGTAAATATATTTTAAGTCTTGACCACGTGATGGTGTTAGAAGATATAGATGTTTTTGTTGGGACATCTTGTTCTTTTGGAATTGTATAATTTTGTTATATTATTCTTTTGGGATTAAGAATAAACTGGGTTATTAATATTAGTTATAATATTATCTTTTGAGACTCTAGAGATATAAAACTTAGCATTTCGGTTGAGGATGTTGATCACTGGAGTTTGTTGTATATCGAATTATATTGGGAGTGCTTGTCTTACATATTGTAGAATGGGAGTGTTATATATATAAAGGAGACTCTACCGAATTTTCAGCAGAATCCTTACTAATTAGATTAATATCAAGTCGGTTTTAATGAGACTAGATTGACTCACCCGGAGAAGATTCGGGGTGGATTGTTTCATAGGTGATGGTTCTCAGTAAAAGTTTTCTTGTTCTAACACTCTTTTGTTCTTAGATATGTCCAAAATGCTCTAATTCTAGATTTTGATTTGTTTATGATTGATGTTTTATCTTTGCATTCCTTATCACTTTTGAAAATACCTTTTTTTTTATTTAATTTGTTGCAGAATTAATAAGTCAAAGCATCAGTTAATAATACACTGCAATCTGTCAATAAGTCAAAGCATCGATTAACCCTCTGTTGCTGTTTTCATTATTAACATTAGACAAAAACAAGTGGGCTGTGTCTATATGTGGAATTCAACTCTTCAGTCTCTACTAAGTTGTGGTAATTTGTGGAAGTGTTCTTATGATATATGGTTTTCAAAGTTACATTTTTTGCAATCTTTTTATTTTTTTCAAATTTGTAATTTTGTTATGTCAGAGACATTACTTTTCTTTCTTCTTTGATTTTAATCTTGCTGAGGAACCATATAAGAAACCTCCAAAATGCTTAGGGAGTCAAGATACATGTGAGGGCTGTTTCAAATTAATTAACTTTTTTTTTTAAGTCTGAGAAAATATGCATTTTGAAAATACACAAAATTGAAAACATTTTCTTGGCCAGTGCACAGCTTGTACGGTATACACCGGTAAGTATGAAGAGCAGAAAAATCAAGCCAGACTCTTGACGCAAGCATTTCATAGAAGGCTTTTTTATATGTTCATTTCGGGTAGTCTATCTCTCTACATTGATGTTTTGTGTGGGAATGTTGCTTTATTTTGAATCCTCGTAATGGTGTTGTGAACTTGTAATCCTCCGCTTGCTTCCTGGGCTATAAGTTGTTTAACTGAATGCACAAGGCTTTTGCTACTAATATTTTAATTTGGATGGAAGGACTTTCAAGAAATGAGAAATGCTGGATGTACAAATAAAATCAAACAAGACAACTTCATCTTCTTATACGATTCTTTTTCTGGTTTGACAATGTAACGGGGAATACAAGATTCTTAATTACTCCTCTTTGTGCTTCAAACTTTAATGTCTTGGTGAATCATTTGATGACCCAAAAATTTTTACTTTTTAAGATTTTATAGCTGAGTTCATTTGTCATCTAACAAACTTTTTTGACCTCAGTCACGTGACTTATACACGTGGGACGTAAGCAATGAAACCAAAAACTAACAGCGAAGACGCAGCGTTTTGAAGCTGCCTTTAATTCACTTTCAACAATTCATACACAGATATACTCTGGTCATGGCTCACGAAGACCGTCGGTTATTACAACAAAAGATTAACGCAGCTCCAAATTATGAATCAATGGTAATTTAATTTGCTGACTCATCAGTTTGAACGTAAAATCCAAAAACTATGATAATAACAGAGACAGAGAATTGTCGAATTCTGCTATTGCTGGAGTTAGAAAAACCCCAGCGTTTATTCTTTTACACAAAATAGAAGTTGTCAAATTTCTTTATTCACTGAAACTATATGAATATTGAATTATGCGTTGAAATAATCTCATTAACTTTGGTATATTTATCATGCTCATAAAACATGACTTGATAATTTTTCCTTTTATATGTGAGCAGAAGTTAGACATCTGACATTGTTTAGTATTAAATGTTTATCAGGCAGTGGCAAATTACTTATTCTCTTTTAAACCAATTTGGAGAAACTATCTAAATGTTTGAAGGCTTGTTCTTACGTTCTTTAGTGCCAAAATGCATGAATCATCATGCTGAGAGTTCTTTGCAGATTCAGAAAGTTTAGCCGATAAGGAGATAAGATCAAGAAAGGAAAATAGGACAAATGAGAGCTAGTATATGAAAGGACATTGAGCAGTAGCCAGTGGCTGTTGGATTAATTTGCTTGTAGCCATAGGATTAGTTTGACAGCAATGCAAATTTACTGAAAACATCTCGCCGAGCAAGAAACAAAGGATGTAGTTGATATTTTGAAATATCGTGATCTAACTGTTTGATAAAATGACCCATTAAATTTTGTGATTTATTAAAAGTTACTCAATGGAAACACCAAGCAAAAAGGAAACCAAAAAGTCATAGGAACATTAATGGGTAGAAAGTGGACTGACAAAATGAAAGAAAATTTTATTTAAATAATATTAAAAAAAGGGATAAATTTTTCTAATTAAAGTTAAATTATTCTCACCCAAAAAAAATTGTATAATATTCTAAATAAAAAAATTCCTAGAAATTTCCAAAAACGCAAAAAAAAAAAGGAGTCAGCTACGGGAAAGTCATAGGTAATTCATAAGGAAATTTGGTGAGAAATTTAAATGCTGTTAGCACTTGAAATGTGTATATGTGTATTTTCATGTCTAATTATTAATATTATCATTTTATGCAATAAACTACATTATAATTAAAAATATATACCCCATATTAATATTTAAATTAATATCCAAACATTTCATTTAATTTATTTATTTGCTAAATAGCTGAATAGCAATATTCAATTTCTTCAACCAAACGCAAGACAACAGTAGCTGTTTGGTAGCCACACTAAAACTAAATCAGGGGATCGATTATGGTGGGTCCCATCAGGGACCCACAGTAGGCCAAATAATGCCCCATCCTATCCCGTAGGGGCCAACGGGATAAGATGGAATAAAGTAATTAATTTATAATTATTTAATTGTCTTAATCGTACATTAAATAATTTAATTATTAAATTAAAAGAAAAGTATTTTAAGAAACAAAAATTAGTTATTTTGTTAATAATATTAATTTTTAATATTAAAAATTAATTAAAAAAACTTAATTTTGATATTGTGTTTTAGTTGATAGTGACTTATAAAGATCTTCTGTAGTTAAAGAAAAGTGTTTTGTTCTGATTTTTGGTTCAGCCGAAAACAGGATAAGAGCTTCCCTTCTAGAGGTTGTTTTCTGGAGAAGATGGTGACTGGGGCTGTATAGGGGTAGTTCGCCGGGGATGGTGACGGCTGAGATAAACATGAAATCATAATATTATAATTTCTCTTGATGGCTTTTTCAACTTATTAATTCCCTTAAAGAAAATTATATAAACTGTTCTAGATGGTCCGCCCATTTGTTAAAATCAAAGCTGTTTTTGAATTTTTCATTATCTAACTGTTCGAGAAAATGACTCCCTAGAATATTTAATGGTGTATTGAAAGTTACTCCATTAAAACCCCCAAGAAATGAAACTGGAAAGTAATGGGAAAATCAATGGGTGGAAAGCAGATTGATAAAAGGAAAGCTTCAACCTCATAATATATTATTCTTAATCCGTGATTTTCATCAGTATTTACTTGGACATTTTGAATTGATTTGTAGATTTTAGATTCGATTAATTTTGAGATAACCTTTTACATATTTCAGCTGTCATATTAGATTGAAGAATTTATTTAAAAATATTCAAAAAGGGATAAAGTATTCCAATTTAAATTTTTAATTTCAGATATTGAGATAAATTCTCATCCGTTGATCTTGTATAATTCTATCGTAGATGTTCAAAATAAAAAAGTAGATAATCTGTGTCAAAAGTACTTTATAAAAAGTTGAAGTTAAATTAATTAGTCTCACCAGAAAAAAAAAAAGATATTGCATAATACAATGTTTGGTTGATATTGTAATTCTTATGGTTTGTTGAAAGTTCCCCTCAATGGAACCCGAAGTAAAGGAAACAAGAAAGCCGTAAGCACTTGACATGTATATATTACTATTTCCATATCTATCAATTTCATTCTTACATCGACTTTTCCAAACTCTCAAGATTAATTAATTCTCTGTTTCATTATTTCATCCTCTTCTCCTGCAATTGTAATGTCTTACATAGCATCAATATAGCATTAGAATCGTCAGACTAAATTCTTTTCATCTTCATGTCTTATTGGGAAAATTTGATGCCTGAAGGATATTTTAGTCCTTTAGACATTGGTAAGCACTTGAATTTAGTTGAAGGATCGAGGGTGTCCAGTAAGGTTAAAAGGGCTAAAAAGTTCCCAATTTATAATGAAGGGAAGTTGCAGTTAAAAAGACTATGTCAAGCACATATCAATTTGTTGTTAAATCATAGTTGCATTTTCAACTTCTAATTTTATAATAAACAAATGCATAGTTGCATTTAATGACTAATAGAGTATAAATTAGCTGGCAAACTAGTGGTGGTTTGTGGTTTGCAGAAATGAGAAGAAAGGAAAGGAGATGAATTGAGAGAAATAGAGAGGAAAAAAGAAAAGATCGGTTCCAGTTCTTTTATTTGGTTTGGCATGGAATTCTAATAAAAGAAAAGTATTATTTATTTTTTACTTCGATAATTTTATCCTTTAGTGTTAAACTATCAATATTTATTATTAAATCTATTATTTTAATTTTTAATTTTTAGTCTTTTACTATCTACTCGCTACTACATTCTATGAATTACACACACATATAGAAAAATTTTCTATTCAAATTAAATTCTGAGAAGGATTTACAGTATTAATTCTGAATTTTAATCCCGAATCCGAGCACTCTATATATATATATAACCCATATAATTATGAAACCATTTTTTTAACATTATGCATAAAATTAAATGTCTTCACATTAAAATGGATTAGGAAAAATCTTGGATATGAATTAAAAGGTATTTTCAGATCAATTCGTAATTTTTTACTATTTTTTTAATTAATAAATGTATGTACTGCATTAATTGTCAGTATTGAAATAGAATAGAAACTAGTAAGTAAGACCGTAGAAGTATTTAAGTTTTATGCAGGCCCACCTCCTAATTGTAACTATTGAATTTGTTATTATCTAACGGTTCGAGAAAATGACTCCTTAGTTGATTTTATGGTTTCTTGAAAGTTACTCCATGGAAACCCCAAGAATTGAATCGGAAAAGTCGTAGGAAAATTAATGGGTAGAAAGTAGACTGATAAAAAGAAAGCTTCAGCCACATAATATATTATTCTTAATCAGTGATTTTCATCCGTATTTACTTATTTTGAAAGTGATTTGTATATTTCAGATTCCTTTAATTTTGAGATTACTTGTACAAATTTCAATGGTCATATTAGATTGAAGAATTTAGTTAAAAGTATTAAAAAATAACAAACTATTCTAATTTAAATTTTTAATTTCAAAATTTGACATAAAGTCTCATCCATTAATCTTGTATAATTCAATGGTAGATATTCAAAACAAAAAGGTAGATAATCTTTGTCAAAAGTTTTTTATAAAATGCTGAAATTTGTTATGAATTTATTAAAATAAATGTGGATGTTCATAACATATATCTCTTAATTTCTCCATTATCTCTCATTAGCAACCTTTAGCTTCCCTATAACTCCCACTATCTCACAAGTAATTATGATTCATAATATTTACATTTATTTTATGGAGTGATTATGTAACTATAAAAGGAGAGATCATCTCTTTGTTTTATATACACACTTGGAATGAATAAAATTGTTGTCTAATATATTGCTCTCTCATTTTATTCTTCATCTTGTGTTGCTTCTTTATTTTGTATTGCTGGGTAATAGCTTTTCTAACAAAGTTAAATTAATTAGTGTTACCGAATAAAACGAAAAAAGGTATTGCATAATACAGTGTTCAGCTGGTAAGTTAGGGTCAAAATTGGTGTAACATATGCACCTTGATTTTCTTAATCAAGTGTACGATTTAATTTTTCGTCTTCGAATCGAGATAAATTGAGCACGATTAAGAGCTCGAGTGGTCGGATTTTAGTTTCGTTACGGGTCCGGTATAAGCTTAAACTGTATTAAGCTTTTGTTAAAAAAAAATCAGGTTTATATGTTTTGGTCGAGGGGAGTTGTTTGGAAATTTTGGATTTTAGAAAGAGAGAGAGAGAGAGAGAGAGAAGAGTTGACCCGAGTTGACCCGTTTGACCCGACCCGGACCCGCGACGTTGACCCGGTCGTTTCTCCCGATTTCGGCCACCTCACCGGCCGTGCTTGGTACCGTTTTGAAGCTTGAGAGACGAGCAACGTATCCCTGCCATCCTCGTCGCCGGAAACTGCCTGGAAGGCCGCCGGTTGAAGCCCGAAACCCGCGGCCTAAACCCGTTTTCGTCGCCGTCGATTTCGCCGGATTTGTGGCACGCCACCACTTGAATCTTGTTCCTCAGCTCCCCAGCATCATTTTCCGACCGACCCCGTCACCTGAATCGGCCGGATTGCCGCCGATTTGCTCTTGGAAAACTCGCGGCTTTGGGAGCTCGATCCGCTGCCGTCGCCGCGCGTGGAAGGTCACCGCCGCCACCATTGGACTCAGCGTGGCCGGAACTAGCAGACCTAAGCTCTCCGTCACCGTTGACTGAAGTCCGGTCACCGTTGACCGGCAGGGGCAATTCGGTAATTTCATAAAACTTTGGGGGTGATTTTGTAATTTGTGAAATCAGTGGGTAATTTGGTAATTTAAGGTTAGGGCAGTAAGGTAATTTGTGATTTTGAGGATAAATCGGTAATTTAAGTTGTTAAGGATATTTTGGTAATTTTACGCTCCAAGAGTAATTTCATAATTTCAGACATTGTGATTATTTCCGTGATCTGAATTGAGAATACTTTGGTAATTGAAGATTCTACGGATATTTTGGTAAAATCATAATGTTGAGGGCATTTTGGTAATTTTGGCATGTAGGGGTATTTTGGTAATTTTATACATGCGAGAATAATTATTATTGATAGCTATTCGTTTCGAGAAGTATTGTATAAGAATAGTTGTATTTCAATTCACGGAGAATGATTATTGTTTCCTTGATTAGGAGGATCCGCGAACGAGAATCAACCCGCGGACGTGGTTGATACCGAGTTTGGACATTGTCACGGTGAGTGGAATATACAAAACTGATTTTATAAGTATATGCCGATTTTATGATACAGTGTAGATTGTTTGAAAGATAAGTATTTAATACTTTAATTTAATGATTTTCTAGAAATTGAAATTTATCCATGTGTTGCGATTTATTGTTATTAAAATGAGTTTGAATATGATTTTATTGTCGCATTTAAGTAAAAGCATGATATTAGAATATGTTGAGGAAAAAGGAAATGAGATTTCAGATGAGATTATCTGTTCATGTACACGTGCGTTAAATGTTATTTGAGAAATTATTAAACAGTACCCTCCCCTCAGATAATATGAGATAAATACAGAGACATATGAGATGAGATAGAGGCCTTTGAGGCCGTCCGAGCACACATAGAGGCTTTGGGCCGTGTGTTTGGGTGCTTTTGCCTTTTGGGGGCTTATGCATGCAGTATGAAAGTTACAGAGATACAGATAAAGAGATATATAAGTTATGAGATATGAGATTTGCCCTGTCTATCCGTGTAGCTCCGGGGCGTGACGATACCCAGATAGTACGTCATTGCCTGTCTGTTGAGGTCCGGATATAATGAGATATGAGATTTATTCTGTCTATCCGTGTAGCTCCGGGGCGTGACGATACCCAGATAGTACGTCATTGCCTGTCTGTTGAGGTCCGGATATAATGAGATATGAGATTTATTCTATCTATCCGTGTAGCTCCGGGGCGTGACGATACCCAGATAGTACGTCATTGCCTGTCTGTTGAGGTCCGGATATGATGAGATATGAGATTTTCCTTATCTATCCGTGTAGCTCCGGGGCATGGCGATACCCAGATAGCACGTCATTGCCTGTCTGTTGAGGTCCGGATATGATGAGATCATTTTCCTAAGTACTTGTTTGGTGATAACTTTTGATATGACAAGTATTATGCTTCCATCGACTTTACGCAAATTTATGTAATATAGTATGTCAGTGACTGATTTAACTTATATATGTTGATGTAAGTAAATTGGATTTCCAAACGAATCACAATAAACGATATAGATGTTTTACATGTTTGAAAAGTCTATTTTGAGATATGTACGAATATTGATTTCTCTGTTATGCCCATGTGTTTATGTGATGTTTTGATATGATATGTTGATATATATGTGTTTATTGACATGGGCATACATATGAATATTTCATTGGCATGAGCACGAAAATGCATTATGTTTTCCATATTTCCTGGAAAATGAGAAAGTTGATTTTAGCAAATGAAATTTGAAAAGAAAGAAAGATTGTTTTACAGTTTTAGCTTGGATGCTTGAATTCGTTACTGGCTTAGTGGAGGACTCTCCAGATGTTTATATAGTTATGAGATAAGTGGGCGAAGGATGCTTTGCGAGAAGCCCAAAGAGAAAGTTAAGAAAGTTAAGAGAGTGTCCTACTAAGCGGTAATCGAATGAAGGTAGCTCAAGTAAGTAGTTTGAAAGAGAATGTGAAAGTTTGAGACTAATAGAATGATATTTTGATGGAATTGATTTGAGAAAGAGTAATTCTTTTAAATACATTTATTTTTCAGAAACCAGTATCCACTCACTGAGTTTTATACTCACCACGTTTTATTATATTTTATTTTTCCCCCCACAGGAGATTTGCAGGTACATCAGTCAACCCAGCATCGGTAGTTAGATTTGTAATTGTGACCACGTGATGGTGCTAGAAGCCGTAGATTTAGTATCTTGTTATTTTGAATATTATGATTTATATTTATGGTTATGTTTTGTATTTAAGGATAACCATTGTATTTGTGTTATATTGAAGTGCTTTGTGCGATATTTGAGATGATGACTGGAGAAGTTGGATTTGAAGTTTGGATGATTATTGGGATATTATTGGGAGTGTTGTTTTGTAAATTGTAATTTCGGAAATGTTGTATTGATAGGGGAGGTTCTGCCGAATTTTCGGTTGAATCCTTAGATAGTATTATATTATTCGATTCGATTTTACGGGATTAGATAGACTCGCCCTGGGGGTGCGGGGCGGGTCGTTTCAATTGGTAATTCATACCTTTAAAATAACGGAAGTTCAATTCCGCTATTGTAAACTCAACTCCTCAATCAACCGGAAGATGAATTACATCTGAGAGTAAATTGCGGTCTAGTAATGCTAGCCAAACAAAGGAAATGACAAAAAAGTTTGAATTCTTTTCCTTTCATCCATCCTCTTCGTCCAACCAAACACCACCTAAAAGAAGATTAGTTGTCATTTTATAATTCTTTAAATGAATAGGAAAGCCCCATGGATATCACAGGAAACCAAGAGGAAATGAGACAGGAAATGATCGACAATATCAAAATAAGCATAAGCAAAAGGGGTTAGGATTGTCTACTTTCCAATTCTTTCAAATCTAGTGAAAAATAAAGTAAAAATATTGGTTTGATTGTCAACATCAAAAATAAAATTTAATATTTGCCACGTATTTCACTAGGAGAGAGCGTGTTCTTCCTCCATAAGGAATTGTTCCAATAATTCCAAACCTAATCTTTTTTAAAAAGCACATACAGTACTTTATACGAACCAAACTTTTAACACAAGAAAGCCGAAGTATATATTTTACTGAGATTATGAGAGAAAAAACAACAGGAGAAGATTCTTGTCTAAGCAAAAGATGTATCTTATTAATAGGCAAGAAGTGCACATATCGTCTTTGTATGACTATTATACGATTTGATTATAGACATAATAAATAAAAAACAGTAATAAGATAAAAATAACAAATACAGCATCATATAATACAAATAAAATATTATAATAAGTATAATTGATAAATACAAATAAAATATTATAATAAGTATAATTGATAAAGTAACATATATATATATGTAACTATATTTAATATTAAGCTATTATTAGTATATCCCAACTGATTTTATTAATTTTAAAATCCATCGATCCAAAAATTGAATTTAAGATTTATACTAGTATTGACATAATTAATAAAATAATATAATTTTTTAAAATTATTTTGAATGTTAAGTACAATTATTTTAATATTTACAATTTTTCAAATAGATTTTATTATTATTAAAAAGTATGATAGATTAATAATATTAAAATAACCATTCGATCATTCAAAATAATTTTTAAGTTTTATCTTTTTTTATCTTATATGATTTTAATTTTTTCATTTGTGTTTATTATATAAATTCATTTTAAAGTCAATTTTTAGGTTGTTAAAATCAAAGGTTATAACAGTAAAAATAGAATATGCATGAACATGCATGACTATTTATAAAACCAAGAGGATCTGTGTCAATATTTAAGCCAACCTTAGGGATGTAGGTGACTTTTCCCCCAGTCAAAATAATGTCATGAATGATTACTGAGTAAAGAAACCATAAAATTATTACCTATTTAAGATATATATCTATCAAGATAACTTAGAATCAATACTCATCTCTAGCAAAATATGCTACAACTTGTATCAATTAAACCAGTTGATTCAATTTATTCGAGCTGTCGCACGCTCAAATCATTCAAAGTTATTCAAGAGCTAAAAGTGACTTGATTAATATTTATATAATATTTTGATAGCTTAAAATTTGAAAGTACATTCAAGGCTTAAAATTTAAAGTATTTGAAAGAAAAAAAAAGTGGTTATATTTGACCCCTTCATTATATCTCAAAAGCTCCCACTAGTCCCTTTTATGCTAATACCTATTTTATCCTCATGAAATGACTTAAAAGAGTAATAGCTTTTAAGTGTATGTAAATGATAATTTCTATTATTATCTAATTTAGCTTGTCTAATTTCTTAAAACTTAATTTTTTAATTTTTTTAATCATTATCTCCCCACAAATATTGTGTACTCTACTTTTGTAATCATGAAAGAAATTAGCTTGCAATACTCAATAGAAGATTGAAAGGAATTTAGATCTGTTGTAAATAGATGTAGGTAGTTAAAACCCTAGAATTAAAAACTTAATTAATTTTTAAAAATATTGTACATCGTTACTATTCACTAAGACTATTCACAGTTATTGTTCATTCGCATTAAAAAATAGTAATTCTCCAAAACACAATAAATTGCAGAAATTAAATAACACGGAGATTTTTACGTGGTTCGGATTAATCAATCCTACATCCACGAGGGCACGCCCAAATGAAAAGCAATTCACTAAGTTGAGATGTTAAAACCTATGAATTTACCAAACTTAAGACTCTCATTTACAGTTTATCACCATACAGCTTACTCAACCTTAAACTGAATTTACTTCTCTTGAATAATTGTTACCACTCTTGATCCACAATCCTCAAGACACTTCGCAAAGTGATCGATAGCAATTCTTCAATTTTTCAATATCTAGTGATACAAGATCCACAAAGATGAAAAGAAATAGTCTCGCTACAAGACTTTAAATGAAGAAGATACAAAAACAAATCAACATAATATTATGTGCCAAATCCAGATTCTCTAGAGAGGAGGCCAAATTTTGCTTCTTAGCTTTATGCTCTGTGTTGTACTAATTCAATTGTCAAATACCTCTATTTATATAGGTACTAGGGTTTCGCAAAAATTTCATGTCTTAAAAGACTTGGATTATTTCTAAAATAAGAGTTTCTTTCCTCTTATAATTCCTACAAATATGAATAGGAATAAATATGATCTTCTTGCCTTGTTTGTCTCGAAAGAAATATCTAGATCATTTAATAAACTTAATGTTTGAACCAACTTCTTACTCTAAATATATCTTACATGTCAATTATAGAATCTCATCATTAATTGATTTGCTAAATTAGACATCTAGTTAAATTAGGAAACAAATATTCTTAATAAATTGGAATCTCACTAAATTATGGACTTAATAAATTAATTCCTATTACAAGATATACAATAAATAAAATTCCAATTTAACTAGATTTGTCATAAGATGCCAACTCTATAAAAAATGGACTTAACAATAATGAAGTTTAAAGTTTTTTTCCCTTTAATTATGTACTCTATTTATCTTCAACACCCCAACAACTTCATATTTCTGACAAATTTTAGGATGAAAACCCTACTAATCGTGGAAATAATGTTAGAAAAGAATCGGTCATGGTAGATGGTCGTGCTTGTGTTTTTACTACTGATATGGTATATAGGTAACTTTCACTTTTTAATTTTTTTAATTATTAACTAATATTATTTTGAATTAATTAGCTTGAAGAACCAGAAAAAGCTAAATAAGTCATTCCATTCAAAATATTGAAGAACAATATAACATTTCATACTACAATGTCAACCAAATTGAGCACCTTTGATGTTTCAAAGCAAATAATTTTATTCATTCGATAAAAATAACATGCACTTGGAAGATTGTTTACAACTATTTCTCATTCCATAACAATTTCATACTACGATATTAACCAAATTGAACAGCTTTGATGTTTAAAAAAAAAAAACACACTTAAAAGACTGTTTATAACCATGCCTCAGTCCATAAATTTGAAAGTAATTGAAAGTATTTGAAAGAACAAATTAAAAATACGAATTTGCAGTTTGAGGTATAATAAATGTGAAGCAGATCCTGGTCAATAAAAACTACAAATGAAGAGAGAGAAAATTAAGACCAATGACATTGACGTTCCTTTCGAAAAGCTCCAAAAAATTTCTGAAGAAAGGAGAAGCAAAAGCGAAGAAAGCTCAAGGCAGGAAAGTCATATATTTCACTTACTCTCTGTTTCATTCACAAAATTTGCTTCATCCATGGCTTCATCATCTAGCCTTACTGTTCAAAGCAAATATGAGGTATTCCTCAGTTTGCGAGGGGAGGACACCCGTAATGGCTTTACTAGCCATCTGGCTGCGGCTTTACATCGGAAACAAATACAATTCTTCATTGGCGATGAAGAACTTAAGAAAGGAGATGAGATTTCGCCTGCCATTTCAAATGCAATCGAAACATCAGATATTTCGATAATCATCTTCTCAAAAGACTATGCTTCTTCCAAATGGCGCCTCAATGAAGTTGTCAAGATTCTCGACTGCAAGAAAATGAATGGCCAAATTGTGATACCGGTTTTCTGCCAAGTAGATCCATCTGATGTGCGCAAACAGAGGGGAAGTTTTGAAAAAGCTTTTGTTCATCATGAAAACAATTTTCCAGATAAGGTTCAGAAATGGAGGGATGTATTGACCGAAGCATCAAATTTTTCTGGATATGATTGCACTGAATCCAGGTAGCTCTTAACTCTTCCTTTACAACCTTTTTCTATCCATAATCATTTGCCGTCTTATAAACAAACATTTAAACTTTCTTTATAGCCCAACTTGGTCAGTTATATAACTCATCATTGCTTATTATATCCTTAAAAACACTTATTGCCAGGAAAGAGGCAGAATTGTGGAAAAAATTGTTGAGGATATTTCCAAGAAATTGGAAGATATGTATGACACAACTGATTCGGATGGCTTCATTGGATTAAATTCACGAATTGAGGAAATGAAATCACTGCTACGTCTCGAATCTCATGATGTTCGAATTGTAGAAATTTGGGGCATGGGCGGTATCGGTAAAACAACTATTGCTAGTGTTGTTTTCCACCAAATTTCTAGAGACTTTCAAGGCAAGTGCTTCATGGCAAACGTCAGAGAACAATCAAACAAAATGGGGGTAATACGTGTTCGAGATGAGGTTATTTCTCAAGTGCTAGGAGAAAATCTCAAAATAGGAACTCTCACTATTCCCCAAAATGTCAGGAAAGGTTGGCAGATGAAAGTGTTGATTGTTCTTGATGACGTTCATGATGAATTCACACAATTAGAAAGTTTAGCAACTGGGGTAGGTGGATTTAGTCCTGGAAGTAGAATCATTATAACTACTAGAGATAAACAAGTACTTGATAAATGTGGAGTGAATAGTGTATATGAGGTCGAGCAGTTGACATACAACCATGCTCTTGAGCTCTTTTGTAGAAAAGCCTCTAGACAAAACAATCGCTCTCGTGATCTTCTTGAGCTCTCACAGGAAGTTGTGTGCTTTGCTGATGGCAATCCATTAGCTCTTGAAGTTTTGGGCTCTTCCCTTTATCATAAGAGTAAACAACAATGGACAGATAAATTGAACAACTTGAAATTGATTTCTTAACCTAGTATTTATAAGGTGTTGAAAATAAGTTATGATGAGCTAAATTCAGAAGTGAAGGAAATATTTATAGACATTGCATGTTTCTTCAAAGGAGAAGATATAGACTTCATGACAAGGATACACGATGATCCAATGTCTATACATGATGGATTGAACAGTCTTGTTAGTAAGTCACTCATTACAATGTCAGATGAGAACGAGCTATAAATGCATGATTTATTGCAAGAAATGGGTCAGACAAGTGTTCGTCAAGAATCTGCCAAAGAACCAGGCAAACGTAGTAGGTTGTGGGATCACAATGATGTCTGTTATGTGCTAAAGAAAAATAAGGTAAATATCTATTTATTTGACTTTTAACTTATGAGGCTATATGCACCATTAATTTCCTTCTCCAAATTCATGTTAACCATATGTATATATATAAAACCTCTCAGATGTGGACGCTAAATGCAAATTTTATTAGGAATTGTGCTAACAAATATATATATATAAATAGAGAGAGAGAATTAGCTTTCAAATTCTGTTTTATTAAAACTTGAGATGAGTTTACAATAACATCATAGCAGTACGTTTACAACATTGTAAACTCGTCATGCATTTTAATGAAGTACAGGATTCCGTATTGAAAATTCTTTTTTTGTGTGCGTGTGTATTGAACAAATAATAAAATTAAACAATTCACATTTTATATTTAATTTTGAAGCCCTTAGTCAATTTTTCAGTAGTTACATTTATGCTGACTCCTTTCCTTTTGTTGATAAGGGGACCGATAAAGTTGAAGGCATTTTCCTTGATTTGTCCAAGATAAATGACATACATCTAAATCCTCAAGCCTTTGCAAATATGTCCAATCTGAGATTGCTTAAATTCTATATGCCCAAGCATAATGATATTCCAATGATGAGCTCTAAACTGCATCTTGACCAAAGTCTGGAATATCTTCCTGAAGAATTGAGATATCTTCATTGGCACGGATATTCTTTGAAAATGCTGCCATTTGATTTTGAACCAGAAAATCTTATTGAGCTCAATTTACCTTACAGTAAAGTTGAGCAAATTTGGAAAGGAGAAAAGGTATGGTGTTCTCTACGGTACCAAAACATTAATTAATTTTCTTTCTTCAACTGTGTAGAACAAAATGTGAAATTTGGTGGAACTAATTTAATATAGTCTTTGTTTATCTTTTATTGCAGAAAGCTTTCAAGTTAAAATATATTGACATCAGCCATTCCCAACAACTTGTTAGGATGTTAGACCTATCAGAAACCCCAAATCTTGAGAGAACAAATCTTTTGAATTGTAAAGACTTGGCTTGTGTTCGCTCATCAATCCAGAATTTCAACAATCTTAGTATGTCGTGTTTTAAGGGTTGTGAAAGTCATAGGTCCTTTCCAAGAGGCATTCATTTCGTTTCCCCAATAACTATTGATTTCTCATTTTGTGTTAATCTCACAGAGTTTCCACAGATTTCTGGGAATATAATAGAGCTAAAATTGTGGTATACTGCAATAGAAGAAGTTCCCTCGTCGATAGAGTGTCTAACTAATCTTAAAAATTTGAGTTTGTTTAGTTGCACAAGGCTGAAGAGGGTTTCAGCTAATCTTTATCAATTGAAATCTCTTCTTAAGCTTTATCTTAACGGCTGTTTAAGCCTTGAGAATTTCTCAGAAATCTTGGAGAAAATGGAACATTTAGATTACATTGTTTTGGAAAGGATGGAAATTCAAGAGCTGCCGTCTTCATATGACAATGTACAAGGGCATGAAACGCTGGGCTTGGAGGGTTGCTCTGAACGAGATAATTTGCCAGATAACATTTGCAATTTAAAAACTTTTGAGTACATCGGTGCGCATGGATCAGCCATTAGTCAACTACCATCCTCTGTTTCAGGTTCAAACCCACTTCAAGTACTTTCGTTCAGTGGATGGAGAAGTTTGGTGACAATTCCTGCATCAATATTATCATCGGGTTTATCTTCTTTGGACAGGCTTGATTTAAGAGGATGTGGTTTAACAGCTATCCCGCAAGAGATAGGCTGTCTATCCTCATTGAAAGAATTAGGTATATGTGAAAACAACTTTGAGAGTTTACCAGCAAGTATCATGCAACTTTCACGGTTGACATATCTTTACTTGATTAAATGCAATATGCTTCTGTCATTACCAGAGCTCTTACTAAGTTTGAAATGGTTAGACGCAAGTAATTGCAAGCGACTCCAATCTTTGCCAGAGATTCCGTCATCTCTGGAAGAAGTAGATGCATCCGTATTTGAAAAGCTATCGAAACACTCACATTATGATGAAAATGAAAGGGCATATGTCAGTTCGTCCATTGAGTTCTGGTTTACTAATTCAATGAAACTAGATGACGAAGCAAACAACAAGAATTTGGCAGATTCACAAATTAGGATTCAGCATATGGCAATTGATCATTGAGGCTATTTTCTGAATTGACTGTACGCAATTCTTTCTCATTTGCTAGCTCTATCTCTCTGATCCTCTCTCCCTCTTTGTTACATCTGAAATCATTATTTTCATTTTTCAGGAACCTTGTATACTCAAGGGTCCCCTCATAGTTTTACCTGGGAGCGAAATTCCGGAGTGGTTCAGCAATCAAAGTTCAGGATCTCAAATAACTCTTCAACTGCCTCGGCATTGTTGTCAAAACATAGTCGGGTTTGCTCTTTGTGCTGTTTTTGAACGGTCTGATTCGGAATGGGCTGAGTTTGACGTCGGCTGTCGATACAGCTTTGAAATGAAGACTCTCTCTGGAAGGAAACATGTTCGTCGCTGTTGCGTTATGGCAAGTTTTCAGATAACTAAAATAGATCATGTCATGCTTGGATTTTGCCCCTGCGGGAATGTTGGGTTTCCTGATGATAACCTCCATACAACTGCCTCATTTAATTTCTTCTCAAATTCCGACAACGCGGTGACTTGTTGTGGGATGTGTGCGGTACATGCAAATCCCAACGAGAACAAACCCAACACTTTTACTCTCAATTTCGCTACCGAAAGTTGGAAATTGGATGATATGGCCAGCGCAAGTGGAACCTCCGATGAAGAGGAGTTGGAACCAAGTCCCAAGAGAATTTGCAGAGATCAAATCAACAGTCCGTAACAACTGAGTCACTTTTTTACTTATATTCCATTTTCTTCAGTAATTCCAATGCTTCGATTAATTTCTAATTCTTTATCATTTTATTATTACTCTTAATAATCTCTCTCTGGCTCTCTCTCTAAAGAAATAAAACAGAGAAAATCTTACACTTGCTGAAAATTATGCTATTCAAATTTGTGTTTCCTCTATTCATTCATGCTGATAAATTGTTTACCCCCATACGATTTTTCTTTACTGTTGGTACTGGTACTATAACGACCCGCCCCGCACTCCCAGGGCGAATCTATCTGATAGAAGCTTAAATCTCATAAAATAATAATAAATAATAATAAATAATCCTTTTACAATCCATGAAAATCATATCCTTGAAAATACAAATATAAAACAGAAACTGCATCAGAAGAATTTAAAATTCATGTCAAACCATCTAATTCTTCCATTCAAGTCCTTACTGATGCTCATCACGAATCAATCCTGATTACAGAAGCTGAATCACAATAAACTATAATGAGTACAAAACTCAGTAAGTAAACCAGTTTTGCATATACCAAAATACATACATTTATATACATATCAAATGAATGATGTGCCATGGTATTCGAAAACATCGTAAAACAAATCATCGAAATCTCATTCTGTCTTTCTCAAACTTTCACTTTCTCTTTCAAATATCTTACTTGAGCTACCTTCATTCGATTACCGCTTAGCAGGACACTCCCTTAACTTTCATAACTTTCATACTCTTTCATACTCTTTGGGCTTCTCGCAATGCGTCCTTCGCCCACTTATCTAATAAACATCTAGAAAGTCCTCCACTAAGCCAGTAACGAATTCAAGCATCCAAGCTAAAATTGTAAAACAATCTTTCTTTCTTTTCAAATCTCATTTGTTAAAATCAACTTTCTCTCATTTTTCAGAAAACATAATGCATTTTCGTGCTCATGCCAATGAAATATTCATACGTATGCCCATGTCAATAAATATCAACATCTCATATCAACACATCACATAAACACATGGGCATAACAGATAAATCAATATTCGTACATATCTCAAAATAGACTTCTCAAACATGTCAAACATATATATTGTTTATTGTGATTCATTTGGAAATCCAGTTTACTTACCTCCTCGTATCCTCGAGTAATAAATACAGATCAGTAGCATTGACCTACAAATAAATAATACTCGCATAAAAATAAACTTAAACTATAATTATAAACTCCACTATTCTCAAATTCCTCAATATAATCACATTCCATACTTAACCTCAAATAATCTTAATTTAAATCATAAATCATCAAAATACTCATAATTCTTGAAATTACGAAATTACCCTCAAATATCAAAAGTACCAAAATACCCTCGAATCAATATTACCAAAATACCCTCATCTCAATATTACCAAATTAACCTCAAAATCATAAATTACCAACTTATCCTCAATGCCAACAATGACTAAAATACCCACAAAATCAGAAATTACAAAATTGCCCTTAAACTGTGAAATTACCGAAATACCCTTGCCGGTTAACGGTCACCGGAATTCATCCGACGGCGACGGGAAAACTCAGAACTGAAAGTTGCAGCCACGCTGAGTCCAGTGGTGGTGGCCGTGACCTGCCACGCGCGGCGATGGCTCCGGATCGAGCTCCCGAAGCCGTGAATCCTCCAACGGCTGATCAACGGCAAAACGACGTCTCCGGCATCCATGGTCAGTCGGAAAAGGTAGAGGGAAGGATAAAGAACAAAACCCGAGTGCTGGCTTCACCGGAAACCGGCGAAATCACGGCGAATCGAGCCGGCGATTCCGCGGAACTTCAAGGCTTCGATCGGCGGCTTTCGGATCGATTTCCGGCAGCAAGGACGGCATGGATACGTTGCTCGTCTCTCAAGCTTCGAAACGGTACCAAGCTTGCCCGGAACGGTGGCCGGAAATAGGATAACCGGCCGCGTCGATTCCGCGGGTCGAATCCGGGTTCGGGTCAACGGGTTCTCCTCTCACTCTCTCGGTTCTCTACTCTCTCTTTCCTTTCTCTCTCTCTTTCTCTTATATATGGGTGGCAAAAATGGGTCAAAAGCCGGGTGTGGGATGTTACAGGTACTACCTGATGGTACTTGAATTAATTTGTCAATGAGAGATCTTAAGTCATCTATTTCTCTTTTTGGGATGACTTAATACTACATTTTTTTCTTATAAAAAATTACATTTTTTGAAATAATGTGCTCTTACAATTTTTCGACAATTTTTAATTATATATATATATATATATATATATATATATATATATATTTTAAATAATGTGCTCTTTATCCTAGGCTTTGCATATGTTTAACATCGATTTCGTACGATCCTGTACCTATTCTATAAGTAGATATTTTATTAAAAACAACTGACCTGTGTTTATAAGTGGAATTCAACTCTTCAACCTGTACTGCATGAAATTGTAGTAATTTAGGGAAGTGTTCTTACTTATATGCTTCTGAAAGTTACATGTTTTATCAATATTTTATTCTGAAGAGAATGAGCGTGTAGGAACAAACTAAATTGAAAACATTTTCTTGAACATTTTCAAACTTAATTTTATGGTCTGCGAGTGAAGTCATTACGAGTAAGTGGCCGTAGTCAAAGACATGTCAAGCCCATATTTTGCAGATTTTTTTTTTGTACGTTTAAATGTTGTTTATTTGATTTTGTAGTGCCAAAAGTAGATTTGGATTTATGCGGGCGACCAGATGATACAGTCATACAGACTACAGAGGTTTGTTTCTTTGACTACAGAGGTTTGTTTCTTTTGAATTTCTTTGATATGATAGTTAGCGGCTCACAAAATGGTTATTTAGCTATTTGTTTGGTTGGTTATATCTTTATTACCTGCCCTGGCATGGCCTGTGCTTGATTTTATAGCTTGGTCACGAATGCATGTAGGCTAATCGCTAATGGACAACATTCATTGTCTAAAAATGACGGTAAATTCTTTGATTCCCTTCTTTTTATTATAATTGTTTTAGTTGATATTTTATCAACAAATTCTTTTAATTTTGCTTTCTTTCTAAACTTTAATTTTCTTTTAAATTGACTCACGGTCAAACAGGAAACATATGCAATTGGGATTCCTTGGATTCCTCTACAAAAACCTGCACACTCATCTGTGCTGCTTCTTTGGATTGATATTTGTATGAAAGAAAAATTAGCTTAGCGAACCAAGTTATGAGGTCAACATTTTTTTCTTTTAATTTTTCTTGAATTCACAGGAATTAAGCCTTATAAAGTTTTCAAGTTATGGGTTGGCATTCATTTTTGCCTGCACTTGATTTTCTGTGTTGTATATATAAACGTGAAGACTGTCACGTATTAGATAATTAATACTTAGATATTTAGAATATCATCGTATATTTCCGACAATCAAATTTTATTTCTCTAGAATTTCTTTAAGGATTGTTGTCTAATTGTTCGAAGAAATGACTCATTAGCAAAACTGGTTTAAAGCAGAATCATTTTTATGGTCTTCAATTTGCTCGACTATTTTTTTTTTTAATGAAAAATTTAGTGCAAATCCAATGGGAGATTGATGTTTCTCTTTGAAAAAAATAAGGTTGAAAGTATCTAATGAGAAGACCTCAAGAGAATACGTGAATACAGGTTTGCAAGTTAAAAACCAAGTTCAAATTGGTTTGATTTTACATCTAGTTTTTAAGAAACCGTGCAGTTGATGGTGCACTTTCAAAAGGTGTATGTCATCAATTGATCTAGTATAGAAACAGACCTCAAATAATTTACTATATGGTACTACGATAATAAAATAAGCAACCACTGAACATTTTGTAATTTGTAGTAATGTCACTGACATTTAGCATACAAATTTAAATTTTGTAAGTAGCATATAGAACATTAGAGCCATCACAGATAATCATTTCTTCTTGATTTTTAATCGTACTAATCATCTGCTTATATATATATAAACTATTTTGCATATTCATTTTCTAAAATGCGGATTTGAGATTTCAAAGACTTTTACAATAATGTAAACTGCTGAAAAATCATTTTACAACATTGTGAAATCTAAGGGCCCATTTGGTAGCGTTTTTTACCCATTGTTTTTATTTTTGTTTTCATAATACAAACATAATATATGTTCGGTGAGATGGATTCAAAAAACATATCACAATATAACAAATTCAGATCCAGTGTTATAACTACAAACATGAAAACATATTTAACATGTTTCCTAAATATTACAAACTAAACTCAAAAATAGAGTAAGAAACAAAACCCATTCTCTTCGGCAGCAACCCTCTCCCCCCTCTCATCGTTCTCGATCTGGTCACAGCAGCAGTGTTTTCTCCTTTTCTTACTCCAACAACACTTTCTCTGTCCTTATCTCCTCATCCTTTTCTTCGGTAGCAGTCTTCTCTCTCCCCCTCATCTTTCTCGATGTGGTCATGGCAGCAGCTCTCTCTCTCCTTTTCTCCCTCCAACAACACTTTCTTTACCGCCGCTGCAACTTCGTCTCTACCACGATAGTCCTTTGGTGTGTCGTTCTCTCTCCGTCGTGGTCGTTACTGCTCCATTTGAGCATAGCCATTGGTGTCCATCTCCGTGCAGCCACTGGTCTCTCCTTAACTAGTCGATAACCAAGGTACGACCGTTGGTTATTTCTCTAATCAATAGACAATCCTAGATACGATCATAGGATTTAATCAATTGACAGCTTGAAAAACTAGAGAGACCCAAATCCTAATCAACAAATACATACGATGGTTCATTTAAATTAGATTGTTGATTCTCATAACACAACGCACTACTATGCTATTTGTCACAAACATTAAAATCTTCATACGATAAATCTTTTAATTGACAATAGATTAAGTTGATAATTAAATAGTGGCCAATTATCTAATTAACAAATATAATCATGACAATAATTCAGAGAATAAACAAATACCCAAAAAGTAATAAAACAATTAAAGCATAAGAAAGATTTCCCAGTAGTGATGAATCAAAGCTTCATTAACCATAAACCAGAATAATAGGTTTAGTTCTTTATAGAGAGAAGAGAAAAATTTAGATCTAGGGTTTCTTTTTTTTCCTCAAAATCCCCAATAGATTCCTCCTTTAAATTCGCCTCTCTCTCTTCTCCTCTACAGTTCTTTTTAAAATAAAATGCTAATATCTAAAATATTATCTAAATATTAAACTCGTAATTACAAAAATAACCAAAAAGATAAAACACGTTAAACTAAAAACTATAAGCCCGTAGTTGACAGCACGCGCCCACGCCTTATCAACAAAGTTCTTCTGAAACTCATAATTTCTCTAGGAAAACAATTATCCTCAAATATCATCTTGTAGCTCAATTTTAGCACCAATCAATAGAATTGTACCTAAAAAAATAAAACACAAGTAAATCACTATTATTAAGTGCAAAATATCGATATTAAAGGAAGTAAACAATGCAAAACTAGTGCATAAATTGTACTCTAACAACATTTTTTTATTTTAATCTTGTTTTATTTGTCATACAATTTTTTTCTTATCTTTATCTTCAAGAATTGCAACCCTGCAGAGTTACAGGTAAGTTTTTTTTTTCTTCTTTTCTTTTTTATTGCCATTTTTTAAATATTTTTGTATCTATTTTTGTTCTTCACACACAATATATGATTTTATCTTTGATATTTAGAAAAATTATATGAAAACACAACATATTTATGTGGATCTGTACTAATGTTTATAGATCTACATATATAAGAATTGATATAAAGTTATTTTAATTTATTTTGTTTATTATTTCCTTTTAATTGAATTAGAACTTTTTCATTTAGTTTTTTATACTGATATTGATGATCCAATGGGTCTATTTGTACTGTTGAGCTAGCATTTGTTGATGAGCCAAGTGGTTGCTTCTTTTGTTTGGCTAATTTTTGAATTAAAAACTAGACTACACTTGTCACCATGTATGCAATTCATGGCCAAATGTTTTGTTTGCTAGCAGGTTTGGTATGTTATGTTTGCTAAGCAAGATAATGCACTAGCTTTATTCTTTTTTCCCTAATAAGATTAGTAAGTAAAAAAGTGCTCATTATGAATACTTAGGGCCATAGTCTCTACAGAGTACCAATTTCTTAAAAAAGTGTTTTCTTACTTTTATATATATATATATATATGGTGTTTTTACATTATCTTGTTTTTGTGTGCATATTGTGCATGTTAGTTTGTTTAAGCTAGGTATGTTTAGGAGCAATTTTTTGTATATTGATTAATATTAAGATATGGATCCTCATGAAGTTGATGGTGAGGACAAGGCTGATTGGTTTGGTGTATAGTGCATGAGCATGTTAAAATAGGTGAGTGACAAACATCAACTTTCACAAAGAAAATTTGTCTCTTGCAAGTGTCGCAGAGATAAATGCTATAAGAGATAGACTTGCAATTTGTATGTGGCATGATTAAATACGTAATGCATGATGTCTACCATATAATTTTTTCTAATTGTTTTGTTTAAATCATGTGTTGTAATATATATATTATTTATAGTGTAAAAACAATGACAATGTAAAACTTTTTTTTATTAATGCTAATACTCAAACTTTATCCTCATGTAATGTTTTATAGTTATTTTGTTTAAATTATTTATGGTATGTTTGTGTATGTATTAGTTAAACAATTATTTTCTAACAATCGGTATGACTTAAGTGTTTAGTAAACATTGTTTTTGAAAATGGTACTATTGAATACATATTCTTTGTTTTTAATTATTTTCAATTGTGTCTATCAAACACATATTACTGTTTTCAGTTTTAAAATATAAGATACAAAAAATGATACTAGACACATACTTAAATTCAAAATACAAAAATTGTAAAACACCATTTTCATTCTCATTTTTGTTTTTAGACAATAAAAATTCAAAAACGATACCGAACAAGCCTTAAAATTTATATTTTTAAAAATACGGACATTCGTACTAGAGAAAACTACAGGATAGATAGATATATATAAAATCTTCCACTATATTTTTTATTTTGGTATCAGAGCCAACACTTCCAAAAGGAGTTTTTCATAGTTTTCTATAACAGAGTGTGCTCTGTTGTTGTCGATTCAATCAAATCCTCCACATTAGAAATATTACAGGAAATCAAAGGAAGCTCGTTTGCAGATTAGGTTATTTGGCCAAGAGGTACATAAAAGATACATATATATACAAATACATACAGATATTCATACATACATACGTACATACATACATACATACATACATACATGTATGTATGGATGGATGGATGGATGGATGTATGTATGTATGTATGTATCCAATCAAAGATCCCTAAAATTATTAAATTCAGGGATAAGCTAAAAGAAAAAAATTCAATACATTGTACTTTGTCTTGTAGTATATTGCAATTATTATTTTTTTATCTTTTAACTTATCTTTGACTTTAATAAAGTTAGGGATCCTTGACTGAAAACTCTCTCTCTCTCTCTCTCTCTCTCTCTCTCTCTCTCTCTCTCTATGTGTGTGTGTGTGTGTTTTAAAGGTTTAGATCTTGTTACTCATCTTGGTTTTTTTTTTTTTTATCTTAAGGTGGAATTTGATTTAGCCACTATGGTTTATTGGGCTATTTCAAGTGGATTCATGTTATATTTTCCCTTTACTAGTACTTTTGAATCATTTCCAAAAGCGACATCACCATTCACTAATTCATTAGTTCCACGAACATGCTTTTGTTTCATGTGATTGCTAGCACTTGTGTTAAGATACCGTTATTTTCTTGACATTCACTGGTGTCATTGTGTGCTAGTAAAAGTGTATCATCTTCACCATTTTTCTCTTCAACATGATTCACTCTCTCATCAATTTTGGTATTTGGAGCTCTACATTCTAAAGCATAATGCCCAAACCTTTGACAAATCATATCACTGTACTTGGAATTTGTCGTACCTTGATCTTGAATTGCCTTTGCCTTGTCTTTTAGTTGAGCTTCCTCCTTTTTCAAAATTGGAGTTGTTGTTGTTAAAATTCCAACCTCATCTATGACCAATTGACCATGACCCATACCTCTACCTCGACCTCTTCCTTAGATATAATGCCTTTTCTTGTTGTTAGAGTTTTCTTCTCTCTTTTTTGGATTGATTTCCATCTTAAGGAGTTGTTCTTCGATCTCATGCTTCTTTTTCATTTTTTCTTCGTAGGCTTGCAACTTTCTTTGAAGTTGTTCGATCATTATAGCCTCTAAATCTTTTATTACATCAATTGTCATAACAATATGGTCAAACTTTGAATCCATCGAACGAGGTATCTTTTTAATAATCCTTACTTCGTTTAGCTATTCACCAGTTCTTGTTAATTCATTAGCAACAATCACAACTTGAGTGAAATAATCTGAAATATATTCAGATACCTTCATATGTAAGGATTCAAATTCTCCTCTTAATATTTGGAGACAAACCTTTTTAACTTATTCCACTCCTTTGTAAGAGGTTCCTAGCTTCTCCCATGCTTCCTTTGAGGAGATTGCGCCAGAATACTTTGCTTTAATCTCTTTCTTCTTCAAGTCTTTTAAAATCTTTTTTTGTGCCGTGGTTAAATTTGCTTCATTTTCCAGCACTCTAAAGTCTTCTTTCACAACTTCTCATACATCATGTGCACTTAATGGAGTCTTCATTTTGATACTCTAGTTGTCAAACTTGCTTCCCTTCAATTGTGGAACTTGGAATAACATCATGCCACTGTTTGCCATAATTTACTAGTTGAGCAAGAATTTGGAGATTCTGAATGCACGAATAGATCTGGAACGTCGAAAAAGCTTTGGGAAGAACTGGTTCAACTTTTGGTAAGCTGTCAATGGTGGTCAATAGATCGGTTCGGATCAATTGACTTGACTCATTTCCAGCTCCGTTCAATTTAGCTCAGTTTGGTTTGTCTTGAAACAATGTGGTTGAACTTAGTTCACTTGGTTCAACTCGGTGAGTCGACTCAGTTGTAGGGCAGAAACTTCTGGCAACGATTGAGGGCACGTTCAGCCTCTGATCGAGCTGATTTTTGCGACGCTGCCTTCATCTCATTGAGCTCTTAGACTTGATATGCTACATTGCTCTGTGTAGCACCATTTACTAGCTCTGGTACCAATTTTTTTTTTGGAGAATTTGAAGAATAAAAAATAATTTTATTAAAGAAAGCTCAAAAACATTATAAGAACAATCCACACACTATTCACAAATCACTCTGAGAAGCTATTTTTCTTCTGATGCTTTATTCTTCTTACACTTGATGCGTACAACACAAATGGCATAAGTATTTATAGTGAATGAAACACAAACATAATCATAACAATACACATCACCTAACATGTTCCACCAAGCTTTCATCATAGCACCCAGCATAGTCCACTCCCCTAACATGCTCTAAAGGAGTCCTTTAATGGCATCCAAAGTGTAAAGCTAATCTCCACTCAATTAAACGCTTCATGGGCATAATATTGAAGGACCATGATGATGGAGCATTATGAAGGGCCTTGTGCAACTCAACACCTCACTCCACTTAAAGAATTATTTGTGTCAAACAAGTTTATTGCTTTCAACATTGTCAATCCCAAACAAGTCATTTCATCATTAGTGTGTCCTTGATTTTATAGTTGTAAGTATTTGTCAAATGAGCAAGACTATTAGCACCCCTCCAAAATCTTCTTGAAACCTTTTTTTCAATTATAATCTATTTAATGGCGAAAATACCCTTTTTTCTAAATAAACACTCTTTTCATTTATAAATCTTGCAATTTCTATTAACTTTCTAACTCTTTTAGTTTTAATAATTGCATTCCTCTATTCAAACTTTCTTTATTATTTAATTTCTAAAGAAAAATATGTAAAACAAAAGGTAAAAAAATAGAAAATAATGAATATTATATGGATCTAATATAATTTTATCGTACTTATAAACTTTGGGTGTAACAATTAGTTTGAGAATCATTAAAAAATTATTTGTAGTGAGGTAAAATTTATTTTCCCACTATGTTGTATCCTAATTTTGTTGCTATGTATATTGCAAGAATATGATTTTGGCTTAGAGGTGGTTTACTTTTTAAATTTAGAATATTTTAATGATAATAAAAGAAATTTATATTGTGTAAGTAAAATAATTTAAAGAGGGAAAGAAAATATAAATGAGGTTAATTTTATTTATATTTATTTTTAAATGTACTTTTAAAATTAATGAGGGGCGGCCATAGTCGAACTGTTGTCAAATACTTTATAGTTGCGTCTTGAAAGTTGGGTTTACCGAAGTTGAACAGCAGTCCGGAAACGAAACCATCGATAAGCTCCAGTTGTCAGTATTTTCACTTAGTCTTTGTTGCTTTTCAAATTAGCAGCATTGAAAACAGAGAAATTCGTCTAACCGAAGCCGTGTTGTAGCCTGTACGGTCTTATCGTAAGACTTATGCCGGTCTTTGCACGGAATCAGTTCCCAAAGTCATTCCATGTAGTCTTTGTTGCTTTTCTTCGTATATTTGACTTGTTGACTTGACTCCTCCAAGTCTTGCGCTGGCGGGACCACGCTCATTGCTGATTTTTTTTCAATATTTGAAATTTATTTGTTAATTCATATATATATAATTTAACGCAACGTTTTTTTTAATAAATTTAAATAGGTTTAAATGCTACTCAAGACTGAATAAGTTGAAATGCATATATATAAAGGATATGTTTATTTTTTATTTTTTAATGTCTGACTAACAGACTTGTCACGTCTACATGTAATATAGATTAAGATTTTAATTAGTGTCATATTCTTATTCAACAACAACCAATTGTATCTTTCTAAACAATTAGAAAAAAGATCAAGTCAACATTGAAGTACAATCTCTTACTACAAGTGGTAAGTTCTTTATTTTTATAAATGATCTTAAATCTAATATTTTTATGCTGACCTTGAAAGTATTTTATAATTTTTGGAAGTATAGTATTTATGCTACTTAAAAAATATATAGGTATTTATAAGTATTATATGTATTTAAAATAAATATATCCTACTTGAAATTCTTATTCTCCCACCAATATTCATATAATAAATCTTTTTCTGCTTTAGTATAGTATTTATTTACCATGTTATATGTTATAATGTTTATAAGGTAAGCATTTGAAATATAGATGTAATGAAAATTTAATTTTAATAACAAATCACCTTGGTCCAGCAAGAATTTTACATAGTATTTGTACACATTTTTATGTAATAATAAATGAATTTGCATAAAATTGAAATTTATTTAATCTTTCATTAATTGGACCAAGTAAAAGTCAAGAGCTGGAAAAAATCTAATACGACCAAGTAACATGAATTTGCATAAAATTGAAATTTATTTAATCTTTCATTAATTGGACCAAGTAAAAGTCAAGACCTGGAAAAAATCTAATACGACCAAATAACATGAATTTGCATAAAATTGAAATTTACTTAATCTTTCATTGGACCAAGTCAAAATCCTCGTTAATTAATTATAAAAAAAATTAGTTAAAAAAAATAGTGGATTTTTTGTTTCATGATAGGAAGCAAGTACGTTAATGAGAGTATTTGTGGGGGGAAAATTATTTTTTCATTCGGACATATGATCATTCAGATAAAAGTAAGGACATTTTACTTTTCCCATAAAAATGAAAATGTCTTACAATATGACTGGATGCAAAAATAAACAAGTTAAAATATCAAAATATCTGAAAATAAGCCAAATTAAAACTTCAAATATAAAACAAACAACTCAAAGAAGTGATTAAATATATCAGAATTATGGCTTCTAATTAATTATTTGAGAAACTCTGTTCAACATTTCTGGAAAATAAATAAATAAAATAAAACTCTATGATTCTAATTAATATTTTTGTCTAATTTTTCTTTTTTGGTTCCAAATAGCTGTGCTCTTATTCCTTTCTTGAATATTGCACCAAATTTATGGCCATTTTGTTTGCAATAAACTATATATGGCCCCATAACCGTTGGAAAAATGTATTTAGAATTTTATTAAATAGGAAAACTCCTAGAATTTCCTGGAAACCCAAAAAAGAGTCAATAACTGAAAATCATAGGATATTTTGTGCATGTTTGGTATAGTTTATTTAATGGGCATAAGTGCTTATTTAATCTCATAAACTCTTATTTTAATTTTTTTAGTTGTTTGGTTGTTGTTCTAATAGAACTTTCAAAGCTTAAATAAGCTATTTTGTCTCTACTAGTAAAAGCTCAAATTTTGAGCTTGAGAGTAAAGGTTGAAAAACTTTTTTAAATGTTAAAATATCTAAAATATCCTCTATTTACTCGACAATCTTTAAAAAATATAATTTTAAAAAACTTGTCTATTAAAGTAACTTCATAATTTTTTAATAAAAAAACTTATTGACAACCAAACAACTAATTTTTTTTTAGTAAAAGCTCTATTTATAAAATATCTATTAATAAAAACTCTACTTAAAAAACTATACCACACGGAGCCTTAATGTGTAATGTGTTGTTCAAGAGAGTTTGGTGACCCAAAAAAAGAACAAAGAAAAAAAAACTGCAAGCACTCAACATATCTATATCTATATATTACAAGTTTTTCATTTCATTCTTACATCTACTCTCTCAACTCAAGATCCTCCGTTTCTGTTCCTAAATTTCCAAATATCTGTTCATGGCTTCATCTTCTTCTTCTTGCAATTATGATGTCTTCCTCAGTTTCAGAGGGGAGGATACCCGTGAGAATTTTACTAGTCATCTCTATGCTGCTTTGTGTGGAAAGAAAATAAAAACCTTCATTGATGAAGATCTCAACAGAGGAGATGAGATTTCGCCTGCCCTCACGAAAGCAATCGAAGGTTCAAAGATTTCGGTAATCATTTTCTCAAAGGACTATGCTTCTTCAAAATGGTGCCTGAATGAACTTGTCAAGATTCTTAAATGCAAGAACTTGAACGGCCAAACTGTTATTCCAATTTACTATCATGTAAGTCCATCCGATGTGCGGAAGCAAACTGGAACTTTTGGGGAAGGTTTTGTTAAGCTCGAACAACAATTCAAAGAGAAGGCAGAAACGGTTCGGAAGTGGAGAGATGTAATGATCAAAACATCCCATCTATCTGGACATGAATCTACGAAAATAAGGTAACTCTCATCATTCATCACATATGTCTTCATTTTTCCATTTTTTTCTTAATTCTTTTTTGGATCATTTTCACTCGTTGTTTTTCAATTTCATGCACGATACTTGCTAGGCCCGAGGCAAAGCTTGTAGAAGTGATTGTCAACAATATTTTGAAGAAATTGGAATGTAAATCAATTTCTAGTGATTCATCAAAGGGTCTTGTTGGTCTCAAATCACGAATTGAGTGCATTAAATCACTGCTATGCGTAGGTTTTCCGGATGTTCGAATTGTGGGAATTTGGGGCATGGGCGGTATCGGTAAAACAACCCTTGCTAAAGCTCTTTTTAACCAGTTTTCCAATGAGTTTGAAGGGAATTGCTTCATAGAAAATGTCAGAGAAGAAATAGAAAATGGTGCTGGATTAGGGCATCTACATAAACTAGTTGTGTCTCTATTATTAGGAGAAAGAATTGAAATGGGAGGCCCTAACATACCAGCGTACACTCTAGAGAGGCTCCGGCGTACCAAGGTGTTCATTGTTCTTGATGATGTCAGTGAATTCGAACAACTAAAATATTTCGTTGGATGGCTTCATGGATTTTGTCCTGGAAGTAGAATTGTTGTCACCACTAGAGACAAACAAGTACTTCGTAAACACGGAGTGAACGACGAACATGTATATGAGGTTGAGAGACTTAGCGAGGATGAAGGGCTTGAGCTCTTTTATAAATATGCCTTTAGACAAAGTCATTGCCCTGAACATCTTACGGCGCTGTCGAAGAAGGCAGTACGATATGCCCAGGGCAATCCGTTGGCTCTTGAAGTCTTGGGATCCTCCCTCCATCAAAAAAGCAAACAAGACTGGGAAAATGCATTCGATAACTTAAAACAAATTTCTGGCGTCAATCGCATTTATAATGTGCTGAGAATTAGTTATGAGGAACTCAGTTTCGAGGAGAAAAGTATATTTTTGGATATTGCATGTTTCTTCAAAGGAGAATGTAAAGATCGTGTGCTGATGCTACTGCATGATCGTCAATACAATGTGACTCATGTACTGAGTATCCTCATCGATAAGTCACTCATTACAGAACACAACAACAGATTGCACATGCATGAATTATTACAAGAAATGGGACAAGAGATTGTTCGTCAAGAAGATATCAAGGAACCGGGCAAACGTAGCAGGTTATGGCATCATAAGGACGTTCGCCATGTACTGAAGCACAATGAGGTAAGATTCTGTAACTCTTCAATTGGAATAAGTATATTAGTTTAACCGAATTTGAAATCAAGTCAAAGAAATTCGGATCATAGAACTTGTGCCATGCAATATTCGTTGAAATATACTTTTGAATGATAAAATTAGATTTCATGTTGAGAAAAAGCGTTTTAGACTGTAGATATATGAATGGATGTGTCGTAGATAGGTGTTAAAATTAATTGTGATGTTATCCTTATTGAATTGTTGTTAAGAGTATATTGGTCATTTTTTTTGTCACAAAAAAATTATAAGAAATGAGCTATCGAGTTATATTTTCGAAAATTGTATCTGAATTTGACTTTGAATACAATTAGGTAGAAAAGAAAAAAAAATCGACATACATTGTTTTTCTTTTTTTAACGTTTTGAACTAACATTTAGGATTCTATAAACTTAAAAAAAAAAAACCATATCCAAATCTTATCTCAAACAAATAGGCCCAACCTTCTCAACCTCTATATATAGATATTCAATATTCAATATAAATCTGAGGGTGTCAGGATAACATGTTGGTAATTTAGAGAAAATTCCAAAATTATCAATTTTCAACGTCGTTCAGAGTTCCTTTTTTTTTTCAATTTTGCAAATAGTCCCAAGGTTTCTTTTTCTCTCATATAGGCATTCAATATAAAGAAAAGAAATAAGGAAAAAAAATTAAAGATCGCAAAAGTTGTTTTCATCCAAGGACCTTTTCATTAATGAACCTTACAAATGTTTCATTTGGTTTGGGTTTGAGGCTAACTCATTATTTGTTTTTCTTTATAAGGGGACCAATGCAATTGAAGGCATATTTCTGAATTTGGCCAAAATAAAAGGCATCAATCTAGATTCAAGAGCCTTCACAAATATGTCTAGTCTGAGAGTGCTTAAATTTTATATACCTGAGGGTTTAGATATGAGCTCCGAAGAGCAGCATTCAGATTCTAAAGTGCAATTTCCAGACGGGTTAGATTATCTTCCTGAGAAACTGAAATATCTTCACTTGCACAAATATCCATTGAGAACACTGCCAGAGAGTTTCAAGCCCAAGAATCTTATTGAACTAAACTTACCTTTTAGTAAAATTGTGCAAATTTGGGAAGGAAAAAAGGTATGTTGTACTATTACCAAAATTATTAACTTTTTTAATTATAAATATAATTAATTGTCAAATTCATTATTACTTTTTTAAGTAATGTAGTCTTTGTATATCTTTTGTCACAGAAAGCTTTCAAGTTAAAATCTATTAACCTCAGCCATTCCCAATATCTCATTAGGATACCTGACCCATCAGAAACACCAAGTCTTGAAAGAATAAATCTTTGGAATTGTACAAACTTAGCTTGGGTTCCCTCATCAATCCAGAATTTCAACCACCTCAGTTTGTTGTGTTTTCAAGGCTGCAAAAATCTTAGGTCCTTTCCAAGGAACCTTCATTTTGTTTCTCCTGTAAATATTGATTGCTCCTTTTGCGTTAATCTCACAGAGTTTCCACAGATTTCTGGGAATATAACAAAGCTAAACTTGTGCGATACTGCAATAGAAGAAGTTCCTTCATCAGTAGAGTGCCTAACTAATCTTGAATACTTGTACATAAATAGGTGCAAAAGGCTGAAGAGGGTGTCAACTAGCATTTGTAAATTGAAATCTCTCATTTGGCTTTGTCTTAACGAGTGCTTAAACCTCGAGAGTTTCCCAGAAAGCTCGGAGAAAATCAATTTGGGCAGAGCTACACTTACAGAGTTGCCATCTTCATTTGAAAATCTAGAGGGGCTTGGACCGCTGGGCTTACAGAGTTGGTCGGAGCTAGATAACTTAGAATCTTTTCAGTACATTGGTGCGCATGGATCAACCATAAGTCAATTACCACACTTATTATCAGGTTTGGTCTCATTGTCTGCATCGTTATTATCCGGTTTATCTTCCTTGAATTGGTTAAATCTAAATAACTGTGCCTTAACGGCTATTCCGGAAGAGATTGGCTGTCTACCCTCATTGGAATGGTTAGAGCTAAGAGGAAATAACTTTGAGAGTTTACCTGTAAGTATCAAGCAACTTTCACGACTGAAAAGGCTTGACTTGAGCAATTGCAGTATGCTTCAGTCAATACCAGAGCTCCCACCAAGTTTGAAATGGTTACAAGCAAGTAATTGCAAGCGACTCCAATTTTTGCCAGAGATTCCATCACGTCCAGAAGAACTAGATGCATCCCTACTCCAAAAGCTATCCAAATATTCCTATGACGATGAGGTGGAAGATGTAAATGTCAGTTCGTCCATTAAGTTCTTGTTTGTTGATTGCATCAAAATGTATGAAGAAGAAAGCAAAAAGAATTTGGCAGATTCACAACTAAGGATTCAGCATATGGCAGTTACATCATTGCGACTATTTTATGAGTTGCAAGTGATACGCAATTCTCTTTCTTTTG
Organism: Citrus glauca; assembly: GCA_029633175.1. Classification (NCBI taxonomy): domain Eukaryota; kingdom Viridiplantae; phylum Streptophyta; class Magnoliopsida; order Sapindales; family Rutaceae; genus Citrus; species Citrus glauca. The sequence continues at coordinate 41,531,041 of JAQOOD010000003.1, read as the reverse complement.
CCCCTCTCTCTCGCTCTCTTCGTTTCGTTACATCTCAAATCAAGATTTTCATTTTGCAGGAACACTATAAACTAAGGGGTACTGTTCTAATTTTACCTGGGAGCGAAATTCCAGAATGGTTCAGCAATCAAAACTCAGGATCCGAAATAACTCTTCAACTGCCGCAGCATTGTTGTCAAAACTTAATCGGGTTTGCTCTCTGCGTTGTCCTTGTATGGTGTGATCCTGAATGGAGTGGGTTTAATATCGACTTTCGATACAGCGTTGAAATGACGACTCTCTCTGGAAGGAAACATGTTCGTCGCCGGTGCTTTAAGACATTATGGTTTGTTTATCCGATGACTAAAATAGATCATGTCGTGCTGGGATTTAATCCTTGCGGGAATGTTGGGTTTCCTGATGACAACCACCTTACAACTGTCTCATTTGACTTCTTCTCGATATTCAACAAGGTGTCACGTTGTGGGGTGTGTCCAATATATGCAAATCCCAACGGGACCAATCCCAACACTTTTACTCTCAATTTTGCTACCGAAGTTTGGAAATTGGATGATATGGCAAGCGCAAGAGGAACTTCTGATGAAGAGGAATTGGAACCAAGTCCCAAGAGAATTTGCAGAGACGACCAAATCAACACTCCTTAACAAGTGAGCCACTCCTTTTCACGTATCCTTTTTCCTTAGGTATGTCCAAAATGCTGTTATTCCAGATTATGATTTGCTTAAGATTGATGTTTTTTCTATGCATTCCTTATCACTTTTGAAAATAACTTTTCTTTATTTAACTTGTTGCAGAATTAATAAGTCAAAGCATCAGTTAATAATAAATTGCAATCTGTTAACAACTCAAAGCATCGGTTAATCCTCTGTTGCTGTTTTCATTGTTAACATTAGACGAAAACAAGTGGGCCGTGTCTATAAGTGGAATTCAACTCTTCAGTCTCCACTAAGTTGTAGTAATTTGTGGAAGTGTTCTTATGCTATATGGTTCTGAAAGTTGTATTTTTTACAATTTTTTTTTCCCAAATTTGTAATTTTGTTATGTCAGAGACATTACTTTCCTTTCTTCTTTGATTTTAATCTTGCTGATGAACCATATATGAAACCTCCAAAATGCTTAGGGAGCCAAGACATACGTGAGGGCTGTTTCAAATTAATTGATTTTTTTTCTATTCTGAGAAAATAAGTATTTTGAAAGTACAAAAAGTTGAAAACATTTTCTTGGCCAGTGCGCAGCTTGTACAGTGCATAGCATTGGGAAGCTATACATAGGTAAGTTTGAAGAGCAGAAAAATCAAGCCAGACTCTTGACTCAAGCAATCCATTAAAGACTTTTTCATATGTTCATTTCGGGTAGTTTATCTTTCTGCGTTGATGTTTTGTGTGGGAATATTGTTTTATTTTGAATCCCTGTAACGGTGTTGTGAACTTCTAATCCTTTGTTTGCTTCCTAGACTATAAGTTGTTTAACGAATGCACTAGGCTTTTGCTACTAATATTTTAATTTGAGATGGAAAGGCTTTCAAGATATGAAAATATTGATTAACCGTTCAGATGACTAATTCATCCAACGCTGCTTGAAGCCTAATTCATCCAACGAATGCACTAGGCATTGCTTGAAGCCTAATTCATCCAACGCTGCTGCCCAATGTCCTTGCGTAGGATAGCTCTTATCTGGAAAGGCTTTCAAGATAAGTTTACACGTTCAGATGACTCAGCACATAGCAAGTCTAAGATAAATCAAGTAAATAGGACAAATAAGAGCTATCATACGCAAGGACATTGGGCAGCAGCGTTGGATGAATTAGGCTTCAAGCAATGGATCGGATTACTTTGAAAATAATGCCATGAACCGAACACATCGGCCGCAACTGAATATATTTTTCTAGTCATATTTAAATTGGAAGACCTTGTAACATAACGACTTTTGGAATTAGCTAAGAGTTTGTGTCAAGCTCTTACGTATTATAATTTCCCTTGATGGTTTTTGCAACTTATTAATTAAAGAAAACTATACTATTGCAGATGGTCCACCCCATTTAAAGTCATACCTGTTTCAGAATCCGTCATTAGAGTAAAAATGGTATTTTCGAATTTATTTTTAAAATTAAAAATGTGTCCGGCATAAATTTTTAAAAGTAATCTTGAAAATGAGAAAAAATAAAACAAGTTCATTAGGAATATTTTAAAGAATTATTATTAAAATACCCATAAACTTAATATTAAGTAATGTATAATCATTTTATTATTTAATTAGTTTGATTATTTTAATTTTAAGAGTGAACTAGGTGAATTAGTATAATGGAGGAAACAACACAAAAGGTAGAAGCATATTACCTGAGATCTGAAACCAATTAACAACAGCAGAAACGCTGCGTTTTGCAGCTGGTTTTAGAATTCACGCTTGCGTCTTGACAACTCGATCTTTTTATTTCAGTTTCACAAAGGGTTTTTTTGTAAATTGAATCCCGATGACATCGTGTTGTCAAGATGCAAACGTGAAGTTTGTATGGGTGATGATAATTTTCCACCCTTGTTTTCTTTAAAACGACCCCATTAATTAACTTACCCCTTTGAAAAAAAAATAATAATAAGGTCGAACCATTTAATTTCATAACAATATTCTTTGTACTTCTAATAATTCTTATATTAATTTTAAAATCCTTATAATATTTTACAACTAAGTATAGATTTACTAATTTAATTAAATAAATTAATATTATTTCTCATTTCTCTACACACTACCGGCCATTATAAATCTTAATCCCTTCTTCTCAACAATTTCAATATAAATAAACAGGAGGAGGATTTTCAATGGACTATAATTTGGAGGTTGAGATAGGAATAAAAGGAATGGAGAATAGGACAAAGAGGAATTGATGTTCCTATTTCAAGTAAATGATGTTAAAAAAAAAAATCTAATGAGAAGATCAGAAGAAATTACAGGAAAACTGGTTCGCAAGATAAATACCAAAGTCTAAACTGATTTGGTTTTACATCTACTATTTATGAAACCGTATCACTAATAACAATGGTGCACTTACAAAGTTGTCTTTCAATTTAGTGCATGAGATAATAAAATAAACACTAAAGACATGGTAGGTTGTAGCAATGCAACGTCAGTTGGGTATACAAATTTAAACTTTGCAAATGTCAACATGACAACAGAATTTAGAACCATCACATTATTTATTTATTTATAATTTTAAATGACTTCACCTCATCTATTGCCTTATTTGGAAAACTTGATGTCTGAAGGATATTACCGTCTTTTCCAAATTGTTAAGGGTACGGAAAATCATTAATATAGTCAAAGAGTGGAAGATCTTTAGTCATTGCATTACTAATAACAATGGTGCACTTACAAAGTTGTCTTTCAATTTAGTGCATGAGATAATAAAATAAACACTAAAGACATGGTAGGTTGTAGCAATGAAACGTCAGTTGGGTATACAAATTTAAACTTTGCAAATGTCAACATGACAACAGAATTTAGAACCATCACATTATTTATTTATTTATAATTTTAAATGACTTCACCTCATCTATTGCCTTATTTGGAAAACTTGATGTCTGAAGGATATTACCGTCTTTTCCAAATTGTTAAGGGTACGGAAAATCATTAATATAGTCAAAGAGTGGAAGATCTTTAGTAATGTTGAAAGGGCTAAAATTATAACGAAATAAGGTTACGGTTACAAAGTCTATGTCAGGCACATATTTGTCATTCTTCGTATGCATCGTCAACATCTAATTTTCTTGCATATGTTAGCTAGCTGGCAAACTAGAGGTGGTTTGACAAATCATTAAAATGTCCAACAAGAAGACTTGTTGGGATTTTATGGTTTTCCAAGAACATGAATAAAGATGTCGAAGGCTTCTTCTTGTTAAAAAAAGATAATGATAAATAATCATGAAGAAAACTCCAAGAAATCACAGGACACAAAAGAGTCAGAAAGCCATAAATCTCTATTTATACATGTATTCTCAAAAATCTCTATTTTTGCCTCAAAGAGAAGAAAACGTTGCTCTTATTGCTTCAACCTCCCCAAGCAAATATGATGTCTTCCTCAGTTTCAAAGGAGAGGACACTCATGACAACTTTACAAGCCATCTCCATGCTAGTAAATACTAGAGCAAATATGACGGTTCAAGTGAACAACATTCAGGATCATTAGGTAAATTCTTAGAACAATACGAATCGTCCCACAATACACTATGCTGGGTTCGCCCACTATGAATGGTGTTGTTGAAAGATGAAACAAGATGCTTGAGGACATGATAAAGTGTATGATTTGTTATCCTACTTTACTAGAATCAATCTGGGGAAAAGTGCTTAAAAGTCTAAAATATATCATTAACAATCATTAACAATGCTCCAACTAAAGCGACTGCCAAAACCCCTTATGAACTTTGGACAAGCAAAAAGTTTATTATACACTTCCATGTTTAGGGATGTTCAGCTAAAACAAGGTCTTATAGGCCTAATGAGAAGAAATTGGACTCAACAATGATGAGTTACTGTTTTATTAGATACTCTAAAAGATCCAAGGGTACAAGTTTTATGATCCCATGATTAAGTCGATTTTCGAGTAGGGAAAAAATGTCGCGTTTGTTGGGGAAGATACAGTTAAGGACTTGATTTTTGAAAAGGAATATGTTGATATTCCCATATGTATTATTAGCATTGATTAGGGTCTCATTCATGTCTTTGTTCAAGACACAATAGATCAAGACAATGTTGGAGAACCCCCCATAAAAGAAGTTATTCTAGAGGAACAAATTCTACCACCTCAAGAACCTACTAGAGAAAGGAGAAGTGGTGTGTCAAATGACTACATGGTATTTCTCCAAGAACTGAGGTAGATATTAGAGTGATGAAAGATGATCCGATCAATTTTCATCAAGGTATGGAAAGTTCCAACTCTTACAAGTGGATTGATGCCATGAATGAGGAGGTCAAGTCTATGAAGGATAATGACGCATGGGATTTTGTCCCATTGTTAGGAGATGTGAAGCCAATTGGTTGCAAATGGATATTTAAGATCAAGAGGGATTCAAAAGGTAATGCAGAGAGGTACAATGTTAGTTTAATTAAAGTTGATAATCACACTAATAAAGTAGTACCGGAAACAATAAGTTTAGTAAAATATTAGAAAAATATAGAAATTAAAGTAAATTCTTGGTAGTTTGCCTTATATGGGTAAAATAGTCAGTTTAAACTTATGCCTATGCAATCATTGTAATCAAATATAATAAAATATTTTAAGTCATGAAAAAAGTAAAGTAAGAAGATTTAGTTAATGAATTCTCAAAAGTTCTTTATTTAAAATTTTTAAGAAGTAAAGCCCACATTCTACTACTTTTTAGAGAATTCTTAAAAAAACATAGAGAAAGTGCTAGAAATTGCTAAAGCTGAAAATTTCTAGAATTAAGTCAAGCTGGCACACCTTGCCTTGTGTCTTTAATCTCTTTGACAAAGAAATTTGGAGTGACACTTATCTCACTTCTAACCAAAAAGCAGGGGTAGATCTAGAATTTTAAAGTACCCGGGCTAAATTTAAAAAGAAAGTTATGTTGTAAAGTGAACATAAAATTTTATAAAAAATAAAATACACATGATAAGATGAAGACATTAGAAATCTTACACTAAATAATAATTACTTTAAACAAAATAATTATATAAAAATGTAATTCAAAACAAAAATATAACTAAAATTGTATTTTTCGTGGCCTCAAACATTAGAATTCATCAATTATGGATTTTAGATTAATAGCATCTACAATTTCTCTTTTAGCATAGACAATCATAAATTTTGAAAGAAACTCATTTTCCATCTTACTGCGAAATGATGTATTGATAAGGCTTATGGCTGAAAATGCACACTATGTTGTGGCTGTAGACACTAAAAGAGTCAACACAAGACGAATCAAACATTCAAAATAATAAATTAAAATAATATGTAAAATAAATGAATTAGTTTGAAACTATAACATGAAACTATATAAGAATTAATAAATTAATTAATAATTACAAGCTTAATTAGCATGCTTAAATAAATTAAACAATTCAATTTTGTTCATCTTTTCCATTTTCAAAAAATATTATTTGTGAAAAAATAACAATAATAAATCAACTCAAACTAATAAATCACAAAACTAATTAAAAAAAAGTCATTCAAGCATTCAAAATAATAAATTAAAATAATATGTAAAATAAATCAATAAAATCTATCTAAAAAATTAAATAATTTATACAAGTTCTAAGGTGATGTTTGATTGGGAGGAGAGAATGGGGGAGAGGAAAGTAATTTAAATTCTACTTTTATTTCCATTGTTTGGTTACACAAAATATATAAGAAATTAATTTCCATTAGAATTTAATATCCCTTATAATGTAGAATTTGAATTCCACACCAAAGAGTGAAGAATTTAAATTCCTCTTATGTTGAAAACCCAAGCTTCCAAAATTACCCTTCAATATTTTAACTTGTTTATTGTTATTAATTATTATTATTTATAATTTTATTTTATCAATTTAATATTATAAATAATTTTATATTAATCAAATTGAATGAATGATTTAAAAAATTTAATAAAGTAAATGAACTTATTTATTTATTTAATATGAAAATATATAAATATAAATTAACCACGGCTAGTCTTCACCGGACCACTGTGGTCTTCATCAGACCTCCACTGGAATTTTGCCGGATCACCGCCGACATACCGGGACTTCACCAGAGTACCGCCGGAACTTCACCGAACTTCCATCGAAAAGTCACCGGCCGCTGTTGACTGCCGTTGACTTTTGTTGACCGGTGTTGACTTATGTTGACCGATTTTTATTTGTATTAAATAATATTTAATATTAAATTATATTAAATAGCTTAGTATATTAAATTAATTAATTTTATATTAAATATAAATCATGAATTGTTTTAGAATATTTTGAAATTAAAAAAATTGGTATTAATATTAAATTATATTTTATTACTAATATAGGTAATTTAGTATTTAAAGCAAAGGATAAATTTGTCCACAAAAAAAAAATTACAATTTCTTTCCCTATCAAATTTTATGTCAAACCAAACAATGAAATTTAATTTCACTACTCTATTCCACTCCTTTCTTCTCATTTCCCCTCCATTGCACTCTTTTCCTCTCCTCCCCTTTCTTAAAACCAAACACCACCTTAACGTATAGATTGCAGCGAAATTGGAAGCAGGGGTGGATGAAGAATGAAGAATGAAGAATGAGGATATGAACAAATTTGGAAGGTGAATTGATAATGATGAAGAATGAAGAATAATGATGGAAGCTTTTTAGTTTTTTCTGAAGGTGTCGATTGAAGGAAAAGTAATAATAATGGACGGCATTTTCATAATTAATAATTGATGGTATTTTTGTAATTAACATTAATGGCATTTTTCTTAGTTTTAATCAAATTAATTATTTTTTTTCTCTTTTTATACCGGGTTGCAGCCTGGTATAGCCCACTAACAAATCCGCCGCTGCAAAAGTATTTCTTTAATAATTCTTCTTTGTCTATGCTTTTTTTGTGTCTTGTTTGATTTAATTTAAATCTTCTTTATATGCTACTTTGAAAATTTGGTCTGATCATCAGTTTTCGAAAGGGATTTCCTATGCTGCTTTTTAAGAGCGTTGGATTTTAGTTTAGTGGAGAAAATGAAAAGCTGATGCAGAAAGATATAGGATGTGTTTGACAAGTTTAAGAATCTAGCAATAAATTTATTAAGATTTATGCGATGCAATCTTGCAGTCAGGTTTAGGTTTTAATGAGAAATGTGCACTTTAATAAAGTGCAAAAAAAATTATTAAGTTATATAATTTAGGATGTGTTTGGAGCAGTTACTCTATCTCTATGTTTTTATTTAAACTCATGAAATTTTAGGGGTGGAGCAGCTGTATTGTGGTAGTACAACTGTCTGAAACACACTCTTAATAATATTATACCTATTGAATTATTAAATTATATAACTCAATGTTTGAGGGAAAAATAGGATGAATAGTGAAGTGCCACGTGTCAGTTAAAGGAGCGAATCCAGAATGAATTGAGGTACTCCATGTGAATTGGGATACCCCCCGTAAAATAAGGTACTCCGTATGGAAAAGGGTACCCTAAATAGTAAGGGGTACCCCGAGCCGTGAGGGGTACCCCCATATCTTGGGATATCCTACGAAACGGTGTAAGAGAATCCTCCAAAATATCCGCCATGCGCAACGTCTCCGCCTCCTAAAAGATTTCCTTTGATTTTGTCAGAAAACGGAATCAAAAACAATACGCAAAAGGGGGGATAGCCACCTGCCACAGTGCAGAATATTACACCAAGGACAGTGGTCCCCAACCGCCTACCCGACAACTACTGCAGAGGTACCCCGGGACCACTCACCAGTGCGCGCTACGTCTCCAAATGATGAGATACGCCGCGGGCATGCATATAACGACCCAAAAATCATGAAAACAGTAAAGGAACATGAGCCAAAGAGGGTACGCCACGTGGCAGGGAGGTACACCATATATAAAGACACCTAAGGTTTACTCTCCACAAGTTTTTTGGGGACAAGCTTTTCTCCTTCCCCCAAGATTCTCCATTCACACTCCCACTCCAAAAACTAGGTTCTCTCCATCCTTAAACCCTAATTTACAGAGAGCTTGCTAACTCTCTTCACCTAAAAAGCTCGAGTTTGCTAACTTGGGCGTCAGAGTGTGAACGCCAGGGTACCCGCCGGCTTCACCTCTAACCCTCCTTTCACTATTTTGCAGGTACGAAACCCACTCCAAGGAATATCTTGGGCGTTGCTGACCTTCCACCATAGCCATCTCTCACTTACTCCTTCTCCCCTCCCCAAACCTCGAATATAGTATATCCCACACAACAAACCAACGAGGTACCCCGTCTTCCCCAAAATAATAAATTCATTGTCTTAGATTGGTTTTGGATTTACTCACCCCAAAATCAGTTGAAAACACTCAATAACTTTTCTACATTAATAAAATATGAAAACTCCCACTAAATAATTTCCACAATGTGATTGTCCTTCTGAGATGCGTTTTATTAGGTGCATTTGCATTTTCTTGCTACGAAAGGACCCATTGTATATTACTGCTTTAAATTCTTTTGAATCCATCGCATTATTGTGTTATCTTATCCTAGCTTTATGCGTGCTTGACTAGACTTGGGCTTACGTGGACAATTTTTTCTATGTTAGAAATAACTCTGTTGTTTCCCTATAGAAATTTTAACTTCATTATAATTTTCTCAATAAAGCAGCGAATTAATACAAATATGAGGTATCTAGCTCCCATGAGCTAATAGTGATTTTAATTAATACTCACTTGTGGACCACCTTCGCTGTACCTGCTATCATATTTTTCTTACTTTTGCTTTTTCTTCATTTTTCCAAAAGAGCAAAACATATGGTACCATCACGCATCACGTACATTACAGCTTTTCTTTTATTAGTAAAATTTGCAAAATATCCTAGGAAAGCTCCAAGAAATTTTCAAGGAAATCGCATAGAAAGGAGGAAGCAAAGGATAGTAAGGTCTGAGCAGCGAAGTCTTCCATTTTGCTTCACATCTCTACTCTCGAATTCTTTGCTTCAGTTGTCAAAAAATTTGCTTCATGGCTTCATCTTCTTCTCAAAGAAAATATGAGGTCTTCCTCAGTTTCAGAGGGGAGGACACTCGTAAAGGCTTTACCAGCCATCTAGCTGCAGCTTTAGATCAGAAACAAATACAATTCTTCATTGATGATGAAGAACTTAAGAAAGGCGATGAGATTTCCCCGGCCCTCGCGAATGCAATTGAAACATAAGATATTTCGGTCATTATCTTCTCAAAAGACTATGCTTCTTCCAAATGGTGCCTCAGTGAACTTGTCAAGATTCTTGATTGCAAGAAAATGAATGGCCAAATTGTGATACCGGTTTTCTACCATGTAGATCCATCTGATGTGCGTAAACAGAGTGGGAGTTTTGGAGAAGCTTTTGTGGAGTATGAAAAGAACTTTCCACATAAGGTTCAAAAATGGAGGGATGCACTGACCGAAGCATCAAGTTTATCTGGATACGATGCCACGGAATCCAGGTAACTCTTAACTCTATTTCTTCCTTGTATTCAATATTATTAGAACCTTTTTCCTTATTTTTTTTTTCCGATAATCATTTGCTACCTCTGTTTTTATCAATAAAGAATATTAATGCTTTATAGCCTAGCTTAGTCCGTTTTGACTCATCATTGCTTTATTTTATATCTTAATAACACTTACTAGAACCGAGACGGAACTTGTGAAAGAGATTGCTGCAGATATTTCCAAGAAATTGGAAGATATGTCAGACTCAACTGATTTAGATGGCTTCGTTGGATTAAATTCACGAATTGAGGAAGTGAAATCACTGCTATGTCTCGAATCTCGTGATGTTCGAATTGTAGGAATTTGGGGCATGGGCGGTATCGGTAAAACAACCATTGCTAGTGCTGTTTTCCACCAAATTTCTAGGCACTTTCAAGGCAAGTGCTTCATGGCAAATGTCAGAGAAGAATCAAACAAAATGGGAGTAATTCATGTTCGAGACGAGGTTATTTCTCAAGTATTAGGAGATAAAAATCTTAAAATAGGAACTCTCGTTATACACCAAAATATTAGGAAAAGGCTTCGACAGGTGAAAATGTTAATCGTTCTTGATGATGTTCATGATGGATTCACACAATTAGAAAGTTTAGCTGGAGAGCTAGATAAATTTACCACTGGAAGTAGAATCATCATAACTACTAGAGATAAACAAGTACTTGATAAATGTGGAGTGAATTACGTATATGAGGTCGAGGGATTGGAAGATAATAAAGCTCTTGAGCGCTCTTATAGAAAAGCCTTTAGACAAAACAATTGCCCTCCTGGTTTTCTGGGGCCTTCACTGGAGGTGGTGCATTACGCCCGTAACAATCCGTTGGCTCTTGAAGTTTTGGGTTCTTCCCTTTATCAAAAGAGCAAACAACAATGGGAAGATAGATTGCACAACTTGAGATTGATTTCTGAACCTAATATTTATAAGGTATTGAAAATCAGTTATGATGAGCTAAATTCAAAAGAAAAGGAAATGTTTCTTGACATCGCATGTTTCGTCGAAGGAGAAGATTTAGACCTGGTGACGAGGATACAAGACAATCCTATATCCATGCGTCATGGACTAAACAATCTTGTTGGTAAGTCACTCGTTAAAATATCAAGTTGGAACAGGGCCAACCGGCTACAAATGCATGATTTGCTGCAAGAAATGGGTCAGACTATTGTATGCCAAGAATCTGTCAAAGAACCAGGCAAACGTAGTCGGTTGTGGGATCACATCGACGTCTCTCATGTCCTAAAGAAAAATAAGGTAAAAAACTATTTATTTGACTTTTACAACGCGAGGCGAGATGCACCATTAATTTTCCTTTATAAATATGAGTTTTCAATAAATTAGATTAACCAATTATGGAATTTGAAAGCTTGTGAACTAGCATGGGTTATGTTGTAGTGTATGAATTTGTTTACCTTTTATGTTCTCAGCTTTTACACTAAACATTGGAGAAATAGTTAATTAAATAATGATTCTATTATAGGAACCCTCCAAATAAACACTATATAGATATGTTGAATAAAAAAAAAAATTACCAGATTCACATTTTATCTTCAATTAGGGCTCTTAATCAAAATTTCAAAAGTTTTTGTAGATTTTCTTCTTATTCATTCTTTGTTTGTGTTTGTAAGGGGACCGATAACATTGAAGGTATATTCCTCAATCTATCCAAGATAAATGACCTTTATCTAAGTCCTCAGGCCTTTGCAAAAATGTCCAGTCTCAGATTGCTTAAATTCTATATGCCTGAGCATGATGGTGTTCCAATTACGAGTTCTAAAGTGCATCTTGACCAAGGTCTGGAATATCTTCCTGAGGAATTGAGATATCTTCATTGGCACGAATATCCTTTGAAAACACTACCATTTGATTTTGAACCAGAGAATCTTACTGAACTCAGTTTGCCTTACAGTAAAGTTGAGCAAATTTGGGGAGGAAAAAGGGTATTGTCCACAAATACTCGATCATTAATTTTTTCCTTTTTTAGATAATACATAATAAATTATGAAATTTAGAGGTACTAATTTAACGTAGTCTTCATTTATCTTTTGTTACAGAAAGCTTTTAAGTTAAAATTTATTGATCTCTCTCATTCCCAATACCTCATTAGAATGCCAGACCTGTCAGAAGCTCCAAATCTCGAGAGAATAAATCTTTTGAATTGTACAAACTTGGTCAGCGTTCCCTCATCGATCCAGAATTTCAATCATCTCAGTATGTTGTGTTTCAAGGGCTGCAAAAGTCTGAGGTCCTTTCCGAGCAACCTCCATTTTGTTTGTCCAGTAACTATTAATTGCGGTGGTTGTGTTAATCTCACAGAGTTTCCACAGATTTCGGGGAGCGTGACAGAGCTAATCTTGTGGGAGACTGCAATAAAAGAAGTTCCCTCATCAGTAGGGTGCCTAACTAATCTAAAATTTTTGAGTTTGAGTCAGTGCACAAGGCTGAAAAGGATCTCAACTAGCATTTGTAAATTGAAATCTCTTCAAAATCTTTACCTTATTCGGTGCTTTGACCTTGAGAATTTCCGAGAAATATTGGAGAAAATGGAATATTTAAATTACAATGCTTTAGGAAGAACAAAAATCAGAGAGCTGCCTTCTACATTTGAAAAAGGAGAAGGGACTGAAAGTCAACTACCGTCCTCTGTTGCAGATACAAATGATCCCGAAGGGTTATCGCTATATTTAAGGAACTATGCTTTAAATGGCTTTCTATCCTCACTGGAATACTTAGATCTAAGTGCAAATGACTTTGAGAGTTTACCTACAAGTATCAAGCAGCTTTCAAGGTTGAGAAAACTCCACTTGTGCTATTGCGACAAGCTGCAGTCAATACCAGAGCTCCCACTAAGTTTGAAATGGTTAGACGCAAGTAATTGCGAGCGACTCCAAACTTTTCCAGAGATATCATCATATCTGGAAGAAGTAGATGCATCCGCACTCGAAAGGCTATCCAAACACTACCGTCGTTTACATGACTATTCGAGATATTCGCCGCGTGATTCGTCCATTGAGTTCTGGTTCAATAATTGCTTGAAACTTAATGAAAAAGCAAAAAACAACAACAATTTGGCGGATACACAACTGAGGATTCGACATATGGCAATTGCATCATTGAGACTACCTTATGAATTGGAAGTACTGGTACGCTATTCTCTCTCTTTTGCTCTCTCTCTCCGATCTATTACATCTGAAATCATTATTTTTCATTTTACAGGAACCCTGTAAACTCAGGGGTTCTGCCATAATTATGCCTGGGAGCAAAATTCCTGAGTGGTTCAGTAATCAAAGTTCAGGATCTGAAATAACCCTGCAACTGCCCCATCATTGTTGTCAAAACTTAATCGGGTTTGCTGTTTCTTTTGTTCTGGTACCCCATGAAACGATATGGGATGGTTTTAACATTGGCGGTAGTTGCGACTTTGAAATGAATACTCTCTCTGGAAGGAAACATGTTCGTCGCTGTTTGTTTATGAATAATTTTAACGAATTCACAAGTTATTCAGATCATGTCGTGGTTGGATTTAATGTCTGCGGGGTTCATTTTGGGTTTCCTGATGATAACCACCATACAACTGTCTCATTCCAGTTCGACTTATTTGGAGACGTGGTGAAACATTGTGGAGTGTGTCCAGTATATGCAAAGCCTAACGACACCAAACCCAACACTTTTACTCTCAATTTTGCCACCCAATTTTCAAAATTGGATGATATGGCAAGCACAAGTCGAACTTCTGATGAAGAGGAACTGGTACCATGTCCCAAGGGAATTTGAAGAGACGACCAAATCAACACAACTTAACAATTGAGTCGCTCGTTTTATTCAGTAAGTCCAATGCTCCAACTGACTCCCTGATCATTATTTAAGGTGCATTAATTAATTACAACTTGTATTACATTTTCTTTTTACCTTACCATTTCTTGTTAAATTTTCTTTCAGGATGGTTATGTATATTATAAATAACGGTGTCTACGTTGGGTTCTCCAACATCTGTTTGTGAAAGGGGCTCGTGGTAACATTGAGTTACCTCACATTGGTTGTGGAATAGGCTCTTGGTGAGTTCATAAGTGTGAGGGAAAACCTTACATCTTCAGCTAGCTTTTAGGATTGACAGAAGCCGAAGACCACCTGTCAGTCTATAAGTGGAATTCAACTCTTCAACATCTAAAACATGAAATTGTAAGTGTTTTTACTTGTATGCCTCTGTTTTATCAATTTGAAAACAAAAAAATTGTGTAAATTGTTATGTCAGTGACACTATGCCTCCTCTTTCTTTTTAGATTTTAATCATGAACCATAAAAAACTTCCAAAATGCTTAGGGAGCCGAGACATATATGAGGGCTGTTTCAAATGAATTCATTTTCCTTTTGTTCTGAGGAAAATAAGCATTTAGAAAATACATTGAATTGAAAGCATTTTCTTAAACATTTGGAAACAAAATTTAAGGTCTGCTCGTGAAGTTACTATGAGTAAGTGGCAGAAGTCAAAGTCAAGCCCATATTTTGCAGAACTTTTAGTTGTGCTTATAAATGATGTTTCTTTGATTTTGTAGCGCCAAAAGTGGATTTGGACGATTATGATTTATTCGGAGCATCCTGATGGAACAGCTGAGGTTTGGTTCTTTTGAATTTCTTTGATCTGTTAGTTATCGTCTCAGCTTACTTGGCAGTACTGCTCGTTTTAAGGATTGTCAAATAAATGTTCGATGAAATGACTTATCAGTAAAATTGGTTTTGCAACATAAATCATTTTTATGATTTTCAATGCGCTCAAGTAATTTTTTTTCCCTCTCTATGAAAAAATGAAGGGAAATCCAGTAGGAGATTGATGTTCCTCTTGGAAAAGAATAGTTATTTCTCATTTGTATAACTATACACTAATTTTCTTGGTCAGTGCACAGCTTCCATCTTATAATTATCAAGGCATTCAGTTATTGCTAGCTCATTTGGTGGTTGCTGGTGGCTTGACAGCTTTTGTTTTTGGGGTTGTATCTATACACTATGAGAGCTGTTTGGTGGCACGGATGAGCTTCAGTAGCTTCAGATAAGTTTAAAGAGCAGAAAACCTAGAAAGACTTTTGCGGCAAGCAATCTATTGAAGGCTTTTTCTTCTGCTCCTTAGTGTGTGAACATGCATGAATCAAGCTGTTATTTTGGCAGCTCAGCAAAATACTGTTTTCGACCTTTGTATAAGCTGGTGACCAGAGGGTGAAACCTGTGATTGTCATCCAGATTTACTTGGCCACTTTGAGAGTTCTTTGCAGATTCACATTCCTTGTAATATTAAGAGTAAGCTTTTATGGTTTCCAGGTCGAGATAAAGCCATCTTGAAGTGTTGCTCCTGCGAAATTAGTTTCGGGCTGAATCCCTCAATCCTCTGTTTTGTTGATGCTGTTAGTCTTGACTCTTGAGTCTCTGATTTCCAGTTGTCTTTGTTAAAAACAAAAGTCGGGATGAATTCAGGCATTCAAGCTCTATCACAATGCGATTAGAAAGTCAAATCTTTTAACCCACACTCTGGTAAAAGGCCAAGCTCTGACTTATAATGCTGTTGAGAGTTAATCATATCTTGTAGTTTAACATCAATGCTACTTTATAGTTCTTTAGTATTAAAGATGATTTATTTTAGAATTTAATGATAAATATCTACTATAACTGTTCGTTGAAAAAGCAATTTACTTCTTAGAAAACATATTAATTGTATAGGAGCAATTCTGAGAGTCAATTTAATGATTCATTTAGCATTCATACTTGAGTCAAGCTTTTTAAGCTAATTTATCGAAATATGAGTCACCTATTTGAAGCCTTAAGTAAGCTGCAGAAAACAAAAATGTGAATAAATAAATCACTAAGAAAGAAATTATATTAACTAGCAATTCCACTCTTAAGAAAAAAGAAAAATACTGTTTGTATGTCCTCGCGTCTGAACAGACTTAAAGAAAACTAAAACCGTTACGACGCGCCAAAATTAACTGTTTTAACTGATGTTTGACTAACGCTGACATAGTAACCATGTGCGTCTCACGTGCGATCGGCATGGCAACTCAAATAGACCAAAACAATTAAATTGATAATTGAAAAAATTTTCTTGTCTGGGTGATGAAATAATTGAATTTCTGGGTTATTATTTTTTATTTTAAAATTTGCACTTTTATGATTAAATCTAAATCATAATCTAAAGATTCTGCATCCTGGAAAGATGCTCCACAAATGATGATTGTTTTACAAGTGGGTATTTGTTAGACTTAATTGGTTGCTTTTTCAAGTTTTTGCTGTCTTAGTCACGGTTGTTCTAAAGATTGTCATCAAGATGTTTGAGAAAATCTCAAAATGACTCATTGCCAAAAACTTTTTTTTTTTGGGGTCTTATCGATTATCGGGGCTGTCTTGTCTGATCTTTTTATGTGGTTTCTCTGATCTTACAAACAATCTAATGAGAAAGCTCCGATAATTTCATAGAAAAATTATTAGATGGGCAGAAAGAAAAATGCTGAAGAATGTATTACTCCTTTCTCCATATGTTTTATTCTAGTTCTGGGGAAGCTTTTGCTTTGCATGGACAATATTTCAAGGAAATGTTTGAAATGGCTCAGAAATGAAGGGAGGCTGCATTGACAGAAGCATCCAAGTCCAATGGGATTCCAAGAAAGTTAGGTAACTCTTATCCATTTACAAACGGGAAATTTATATACATCTGGGGTTATTAGAAAAATAGATGTAGAAGGTGCTTATGGGATGTATAGAATCTCATTCAAAAATCTCTGATGCCACGTCTTTATTTGAAAACTTAGCAGTACTCAAAACTTAATTTTGTCAATTGCAGATACAAATGTCATGACATAATTTAATGGCAACCCCCGTATCGCAATATAATGATGTAACTAGACACCACACAACTAACTCAGAGGTAATTTCTGAACAGTAAAACAACTACATTTTATCAAGGAAAGTAGAAAGCTATTGCAAGGCCACCATGTGGTATTGCAGTTCTACTTTGCAAATTTACCTTTCTTCGCATCAATTATTTCTTTCTTGACAACTCCAAATTTTTTGGTCATTTTGTATACAACAAAATAATTAAAATATACATGAACCCGTGCTTATTATTGCTTTTCTTTTATTGTCTCCCATCTCTCTCTCTCGTGCTCTTAACGTTACTGTGTTGTCATTGTTTTGGCATTATTTATGCATGAGCTTGACTTTACTTTCCATTTTGGGTAATTTGTGTCAACGTCAGAAAAGACTTTGTTATTTGACAATAAAAATTTTAACTAGTTTTTATCTCTACTGTTTTAACTGATTTTTAATTTAATAGCTACAATTTAATAATATATTACAATATGGAATCTGTTAGGACGCTAGTCTCTAAATACATATATTTATAATACTAACTTCAAATCTATGTAGATTAGCTTGGAAATATACTTTAACTAACAGTATTGTGGAAAAATTTAACCATATTTCACATTCTTGCAGTAAGGGAAAAGAGGCCGATATATGGGATTCAAACTATGACCTCAACCTGAAGGCAGGCAACAAAAAACTACTGAAAATTTGAAAATAGTAAAGTTAGGGATTCGAATCCCAATTAACGTGACATTCATTTATTGGATAGTAGAATATTAATTTTACCAATTATGAAATTCACTATCTGCTAAATGAATGACACATAACAGTTAGGAACCAACTGTTGGGATCTTTAACATTATTGATTTGAGGAACTATTAATACATATTAAAAACTCAAGGCCTTAATTTTTTTTCCCTAAAAAAGGGATTAATCTCGGTAAAAAAATTCATGAATAATAGGAAAATGGGTAGAGTTATTTGAACCCACCAAACTACTCAATTAAACTCACCTTTGAATATAATTTTAATTACTAAAAAGCCCCTAAAAATTTTACAATTTTGGATAATAAAATGTATAGAATAATAAATCGAAAAGTATTGGTTGTAGAAGTTCAAATTATGTTCATAAGAAAATGTCAAATCAAAAGATATTTGTCTAGGTAAAAAAACTGAACAAAGTATGAATTTTTAGTTTATTACAATTGACATTTTGATTATTAGTTTTCTTATATTCTCAAAAATTTTTATGCAAAAAATATCTGTGCTACAAAATACAATATGAGTCCCAACTAAAGTCCCAAAAAAAAGAATAAAAATTCATGACAAGGAACATCATTATCGTGTGATATATGGTGTAATAGCGTTCATGCACTTTAATAAAATGCGGTAGAGTGATTATCTGGTGAGGGTTCTTTCACTTTATTAAAGTGGAGGAATGCTATTACATCATAAGATGTCCCAATATAATGCCTATTACACTATTACACCACATAGTATAATAACGTTTCCACATTTTAATAAAGTGTCGGAACCTGATTGTGAAATATATATACATATATATCTTCTTGAGTTTACAAACTTCATTACTGCTTCAACATCAAAAGACTTGGATAAAAAGTGAACATGAAAAATCATTAAATTTGGAGTTATGATATTTGCCCTGGGTCAAATTCCGAAACTAAACAAAACAGTGTCGTTTTGTTTAATTTTTTTTATTTACTTCTCCAAGACGTTGCCGTTTCTAAACTAGTTTAAGATTTTTTGAGAGAAAACAAAATTTGTCTCCTGGTCGAACTTCTGATTGGCGATTTGGGTACAATGCAATGACAGGAAGATATGAAGATCTCCTGAGTGCCGGAGTGGTTGATCCTTGTCGGGTAGCAAGGTGTGCACTTCAAAATGCAGTCTCCATTGCCGCGGTAGTCTTGACAACCGAAGCTATATTGGCAGATGAAATAAAGCAGCCGAAGCCAGCTGTTCCTCAAAATTCCAGGGATAAATACTTGAGGAAAGAAGAATATAAAATGAATCAGAAAACCTGCCGATAGCCAGTACAGACACAATGAAGTTGAGTGGGCTGTGGTTTTTTTTTTTTTCCAGTAAGTGAGCTTCTGAACTCACTTTGCTTTTGCCTGGAACTACGATGAAGTGGAAGAAGCTTTACAAATTCAAAGCCGTGGAGAAGCTAATCACAAATTCAGTTTACTCTTCTATTCTTCGAGTATGACTGTATGAAACGTCATATTGGATGGAGTTTGCCTTGTTTCTCTTCCCCATGTCTTTAACTTGGTGAAGAAACGAAGAAATGAGGAAGAGTGAGTGAAATAGTCTATCAGAAACGGCAACGTTTTGGAGAAGCAAAAAAGAAAAAAAAGACGCCGTTTTGTTTAGTTTCGGGGTTTGACCAGAGCAAACATCATTTTCCTTAAATTTGAGGGCTATTAACCATAGCTTTTGCTGTCTCTACTCTCTATATAGAAGGCTATCATTGGATCACAACACATTAATCATAAAAGAGTCACTAAAATTTGAGTTATTGACCTTTGTTTATTTTACTTGACGGGTGGCTGCTGCCTCCTGTAATCACATTATAATCTAATCCGTAGACCAGTGAGATGCAGTTGCAAATTCATCAAAAGTCTCAGATGAACAAAAATTTTCATCACTCTTTGTAAGATTGAAACAGCTATGAAATTGACGAACTAAAACGGTGGCGTTTTTTCTTGTTTTAAGTGCGCATGTTACGTGATTCACTTAAGTCAAGTCCTGGTCAAATTTCTGTTATGACAGTTATTTTGGGCGCGTATGGCTAAGCAGCGAAAAAACACATATCCTTCACCATTGCCCGCTGTTCTTCGGATACAAAATCAAGCCGAGCATTAAGCTGAACCACAACAAATCTTTATTTATATATATTTTTGGTTACTTTACGATATATGGTGCTTGAATTGGAACTGAAATAGTATGTTCCAGTCTCTTCGAGATGTCATTTAACCAAAGCTTCTGAAAAGAATTAATGCTATAGGATCCATTTTAGAACTCCTCTCAGTAAACTTTAATCGAGCTAAAATTAATTTAGAGATGCAAGAAACTGCTGAAATAGAAGATTGTTTAGACATTTTTATAATGCTTGAATTAATTAAAGATTTCTCCTTCAATTTTGGGATCTTACTGATTTAGGAGTCCAAAATACTCGGAAATTTTTAATTTGTCCCCAAAATGTTTTTTGGCTTGTCCTCCATAGGCTTGGAATAAATACTCAACATACATTCAATTTAAATTTTAGGCAAATTCTTTATTCTAGATAACAATTTTTTATGTATAAATGTAATGTTAAATTGTAAAAAAATAATTTGTCAAAATAATTTTTCATAAATTATAAATCGAATGCTTACCTTTTAAATATTTACAATATATAAATACAATTGTACTAGATAGCATTGTAAATATATACCTATTTAAACTTCTAAATATATATAACACTTCAAGGTCATAAGTGTAAAAATATTAGATTTAAGATATATTGAGTTTACAAAAACAAACAAGTTACTAATTACAGTCAAACATTCAAAATTAAGAACAAACATATTATTCAAATATTTGTATTTAAATTTATTTAAACTTCAGTAACATTCAAATCTATTTAAATTTCAGACAAAAAAAAACTATCATCTTCTTGACACAAAAGGATCCTAATAGTCCCCACTCAATTTGTTTTTTTTTTTTTTTTTTTGTGGAGAAGAACCACTCGAAGTTAATTTGTCCCACAACTCCATTGGTCTAGTGACTTAAGTCCAGCTCCGCCACTTTGGACCTGATCATGACTAACCCGAAAATGACCCATGTGGCCCAATAAAAAGCTCGAAGCCCATGAAGACCACTTCATAAATCAGTCATTGGAACTTGGAAGTGGCGGTAAAATTCAGGTGTCAAAGCACAAGCGATGAAGCTGGCCTTCGTCGTGTTTTTCATTCTTTGCAGTTTTTGTTTTATAAGGCAGTGTCTCTCTTTCTTCAATTGTAGATGCATCTAGTTTTATGAGAAAAATGGGTTTGTTGCTTCTGAAATTTAATTAATATGCTTGGGTTTTGATTGATATTGTTTCTAAAGACTGCCATCTAAGTGCTCGATAAATTGACTCAGTGGTAAAACTAGTTGTTTCTTAATCGGACTATGTGGTTTCCTCAATTATCGGGGTTGTCTCGTCGGACTTTAACGTACTAGACTTGAGTTTCACTTCCGGAAAATGTAGAAATATCTGATAGGAAGAAGTCCAAAAAAGTCAAAGAACAATTAACGGGCAGAAGTCAGTCTATTTCAAAGGTTGAATATTAACCATGTTAATTTCAATTTTGAAGAGAAGGAAGAATATAGATTATAGTTTATGCCTGAAATATTTAATTGTTACACCTTCTCTTAAGAATCTCTGTTTCTTTTAAAAAGTTTAATGTGTTTTCCATCTTCTTCTTCTTCTGGCCTTAGTGCTCATAGCAAACACGAGGTCTTCCTCAGTTTCCGAGGGGAAGATACTTTTAATGGTTTTACCAGCCATCTAGCTGCAGCTTCACATCGGAAAAAATACAATTCTTCATTGATGGTGAAGAACTTAACAAAGGTGGTGAGATTTCGCCTGCCCTTTTTATTGCAGTCAAAACATCAGATATTTCGGTAATTATCCTCTTCCAAATGGTGCCTCAATGAACTTGTCAGTATTCTTGATTGCAAGAAAATGAATGGCAAAATTGTTATACCGGTTTTCTATCAAGTAGATCCATCTGATGTGAGAAAACAGAGGAGGAGTTCTGGAGAAGCTTTTGTTCACCACGAAAACAACTTTCCAGATAAGGTTCAGAAATGGAGGGATGCATTGACTGAAGGATCAAATTTATCTGGATATGATTCCACTGAATCTAGGTAACTCTTCCTGATTCTTCCTTCCTTGTATCCAATAGTATTAGAACTCTTTTTTTTTTTAAATCATCAAATTTACGGCCTCTGTTTTTGTCAATGAAAGCACACTTTTGCTTTATAACCTAGCTTGGTTAGTTTTTGACTTTTGACTCATCGTTTTTTCACATCTTAACAAAACTTGGTAGGAATGAGGCAGATCTTGTCGAAAAGATTATTGCAGATATTTCCAAGAAATTGGAAGATGTGTCAGACTTAGCTGATATAGATGACTTTGTTGGATTAAATTCACGAGTTGGGAAAATTAAATCATTACTATCTCTTGGATTGCATGATGTTCAAATTGTAGGAATTGGGGGCATGGGCGGTATTGGTAAAACAACAATTTCTAGTGCTGTTTTCCACCAAATTTCCAGAGATTTTCAACGTAAGTGCTTCATGAGAAACGTAAGAGAAGAATTAAACAAGAAGGGAGTAATACTTGATCAAGATGACATTATTTCTGAAGTGTTAGGATAAAATCTGAAAATAGGAACTGCTATCATCCCTCAGAGAATCAAAAAGAGGCTCCAACTCATGAAATTGTTGATTTTTCTTGATGATGTTCATGATGAATTCACAGAACTAAAATGCTTAGCTACAGGGTTACAATTTAGTGGTGGAAGTAGAATCATTATAAGGTCGAGAGATAAAGGAGTACTTGATACGTGTGGAGCGAATAACATTTATGGGTCAAGGGATTGAAACACAATAAAGCCCTCAAGCTCTTTTGTAGAAAAGCCTTTAGAGAAAAGAATTGCTATCATGATCTTTCGTAGCTCTTAGAGGAGGTGGTGCATTCTGCCGATGGCAATCCATTAGCTCTTGAAGTTTTGGGTTCTTCTCTTTATCAAAAGAGCAAACAACAATGGAAGGTTAAATTGCAAAACTTGAAACTGATTTCTGTACCTAACATTTATAATGTGTTGAAAATCAGTTATGATGAGCTAAACTTGGAAGAGAAGAAAACATTTCTTGACATTGCCTGTTTCTTCAAAGGAGAAGATATAGACTTTGTGAGAAGGATACAAGATGATCCTACATCACAAGACGCTCTTGTTGATAAGTCACTCATTACAATATTCTATAATGAGCTGCAAATGCATGATTTATTGCAAGAAATGGGCACAGACCATTGTTCGCCAAAACTCTTATCAGCAAATGTAATAGGTTGTGGGATCACGAGGACGTCTATAATGTATTAAAGAAAAATAAGGTGAGAATCTATCTATTTGACTTTTATATGTTAACAATATATGCACAATCAAATTCCTCTCATACACATGTTTTCAGTAAATTTGTTATTACCAAAGACATCCTCAGTCAATGTTACTTTTTTGGATGAAACAACCAAAACATTTTCTCATTTAATTTTTATAGTGATTCAGTATAATATCATTTCTTTTAAAACTCGGGAGCATCTCAGATTCTTAGTAATAAAAAAACATATCTTTCAAACTAAAAAGCCTAGGCTAGCTATTTAGGCAATTAAACATTTTTGGCTCCTACAGACACTTTTAAATGAGAGCATCATTTGCAATCACCGAAAAGTAGATTAAATAGAGCATCTCATGTACTTCGGTTTATGAATTTTTTAAATGTTTATCTTCTGAACTTTTAGATAAAAGAGAAATGAAAAAGCCTACAAATCAAGGAGAAAGGAAGAGGCTGATCACTAGTGAGTTCAAATGTTGAATAAATTTTAAAAAAAATAACAAATTCACATTTTATTTTCAATTAGGAAGCTTTTAATCAATTTTTCAAAAGTTTTTGTAGATTTTATATGCTTGCTCATTCTTTACTGTTGTTTGGAAGGGTACCAACAAAATTGAAGGCATACTCCTTGATTTGTCAAAAATAAACAATATACATCTAAGTCCTCAAACCTTTGCAAATATGTCCAATCTTAGATTGCTTAAATTCTATATGCCCAAGCATAATGATATTCCAATTATGAGCTCTAAAGTGCAGCTTGATCAAGGTCTAGAATATCTTCCTGAAGAATTGAGATATCTCCCTTGACACGAATATCCTTTGAAAACACTGCCTTTTGACTTTGAACCAGAGAATCTTATTTAGCTCAGTTTGCCTTACAGTAAAGTTGAGCAAATTTGGGAAGAAAAAAAGGTAGGTGTACTAACTCTAGAACATTAAATTTTTCTTTCTTAATACAACACATAATTAATTATGTAATTCATTGATACTAGTTTAATGGTCTTTGTTTATTTTTTGTTATAGAAAGCTTTCGTGATAAAATCTGTTGATCTCCGCCATTCCCAATATCTCCTTAGGATGCCAGACCTATCAGAAGCCCCAAATCTTGAGAGAACAAATATTTTGAATTGTACAGCATATTCTTACATTTCCTCATCCATCCAGAATTTCAACCATCTTAGTAGGTTGTATTTCAGGGGCTGCAAAAGTCTTAGGTCCTTCCCAAGCAACCTTCATTTTGTTTCTCCTATAGCTATGGATTTCTCATCTTGTGTTAATTTCACAGAGTTTCCACAGATTTCTGAGAATATAACAGATCTGGACTTACACGAAACTGCAATAGAAGAAGTTTCCTCATCAATAGAGTGCCTAACTAATCTTCAAGTGTTCAGCTTGGATAGTTGTTGAAGGCTGAAGAGGGTTTCAACTAGAAATTTTGTAAATTGAAATCTCTGATTGGGCATTTCGCTTTATGAGTGCTTAAACCTTGAGAGTTTCCCAGAAAGCATGGAGAAAATGAAACGTTAAATCAAATCAATTTAGGCAGGACTACAATTACAGAGTAGCTGCCGTCTTCATTTGAAAATCTAGGAGAGCTTGAAGTGCTGGGCTTAGGGAGTTGTTCTGAACTAGATAATTTGCCAAATATCAATGGCAATTTAAAATCTTGAGTACATTGGTTCACATGGATCAGCCATTAGTCAACTACTATCCTCTGTTGCAGATTCAAACAAATTTAAAAATTTGGTTCAAAGGATGCATAGGTTTGGTGTCATTGCCTGCATTGTTATTATCATTTTTATCTCCTTTGGGATTGCTAAATTTAAGTGATGTGTTTTAATAGCTATTCCACAAGAGATTGGCTGTATATACTCATTGGAAACATTAGATCTATGTGAAAATAACCTTGAGAGTTTACCTGCAAGTATTAAGTAATTTTCACAGTTGAGATATCTTTACTTGAGGAATTGCAATATGCTTCAGTCAATACCAGAGCTCCCATTACATCTGAAGAAGATTAGACGCAAGTAATTGCAAGCGGGTAAAATCTTTGCCAGATATTACGTCATCTGTGGAAGATCTAGTTGCTTCCTTACTCAAAAAGCTATCCAAATTCTCCCATGAAAATGAAGATAAATTATGGACGCGAGACAGATCGTCCATTGATTTCCGGTTTACTAATTGCTTGAAACTAGATGAAGCAAACAACAAGAATTTGGCAGATTGACAACTAAGGATTAAGCATATGGCAATTGCATCATTGAGACGCTTTTAGTGAATTGGAAATGGTATGCAATTCTCTCTCTTTTCTCAGTCTATCGCTCTTCATCACATCTGAAATCATGAATTTGATTTTACAGGAATGCTGTATACTCTTACCCAGGAGCAAAATTGCGGAGTGGTCCAGCAATCAAAGTTCAGGATCCGAAATAACTCTTCAACTGCCTCAGCATTTTCGTCAAAACTTGATGGGATTTGCTCTTTGTGCTGTTCTTGGATCTAAAAGTTCATGTTACTTGTTTGATGTCCACTGTCAATACACCTTTGAAATTACCACTCTCTGAAAGAAAACATGTTCGTCGCTCTTGTGTTTGGGATAGTTTTCCGATAACTAAAACAGATCATGTCATGCTTGGATTTAGTCCATGCGGGAATGTTAGGTTTCCTGATGATAACCACCATACAGCCGTCTCATTTGAGTTACTCTCAAAGTCCAATGTGGTATTATGTTGTGGGTTGTGTCCAGTGTATGCAAATCCCAACAAGACCAAAGCCAACAACCTTACTCTCAACTTTGCTACCCAAATTTGGAAATTGGATGATAAGACGAGCACAAGTGGAACTTCTGATGAAGTGGAATTTGAAGTGAGTTCTCATCAAGAGGAATCGGAACTGGGTCCCTAGAGAATTTGCAGAGACCAAATCAACAGAGTCACTTGTTTATTTATATTCCTTTTTGTTCAGTAAGTCCAATGCTCCAATTGATTTCAATTTCTTTATCCTGTTTATTATTATTCGTAATAACCTCCCTCTCTCTCAAGGGAAAAAAAAAACAGAGAAAATCTTACACTTTTCGAAAATCGTGCTGTACAAATTCGTATTTCTTCCATTCATTCACACAAATTTTGATAACAGAAATGAAGTTTTGATGTTATTTAGTGAATTACATTGTTTGAAAATTTAAGATTTTCATCATTTCAAGCCCTTGCTTTAATGAACCTCCCTGTTCATCTAATGCATATTTCATTATTAATTTGCTTTCTTATTTTGGATTTATTTATTTGCATTGAAGAATTTTTTTTTTTTTTGGCTAAAAATGAATGTAATAAGTTGCGGTTTTACTTAATTCGGATTTTTCTTTTGAATCTCATGTTTTAATCCTCCATTGTTGTTTTAATTAGTAAGAGTAGACTAAAAATAATCCTTTGGCCTAGACACCCTTTTACTTCATATATAAGCATTGAGGTGTAATGTTCTGTTTGGTTAATGTAATTTTCAGCACAAGCATATTAATGATGTTCTTGTGCAATTTATACTTCAAGGTCCCGGCATTATAACTAATTTTAGGTTTTGATGTTTGTGCATTATCTTTTTATTTACTGTCCTTAATTAACCAATAGTGTCAAACTACAAACATTTAGAAAACACAGTAATTTGAATACATTTTCTTGGTCAGTGCCCAGCTTCAAATGTATGACCACCGAGGCATTCTGTTATTGCTCGCTCCTAAGGCCTAGAATCTGGTAGTTTTTGGTGGCTTGTCAGCATGTTGGGTGTGTATTTATACACTATGAGAGCCGTTAGCGGCACGGATGAGCTTCAATAGCTTCACATAAGTTTGAAGAGCAGAAAATCGAGACAGATTTTTTGCGGCAAGCAATCTATTGAAGGCTTTTTCTTCTTTTCCTTGGTGTGTGAACATGTCATTTTGGCAGCTCAGCAAAATCCTGTTTTAACTTTGTATAATTAAGCTGGCGGTTGGAGGGGCAACACAGTACTTCCAGATTTTCTTGGCCATTTTGAGAGTTCTTTCTCGATTCAAATTCCTTGAGGGAGCATCATGATCTTCACACAGTAATCTTGAGTGAAGATCATGATGCTTTCCAGGTTGAAATAAGGCCGTCTATGATATGCTGCCCCTGCGAATGTCAGTTCGTATTGAACCAAGTAAATCCTCTGTTTTGTTTTTGCTGTATGTCTTTGACTCTGATTTCCAGTTGTCTTGTTAGTTCTTGATTTAATGAATCTAGTAAACTAGTCAGTAGAAATAGAAAACCAAAAGTCTGGACGAATTGAGATATTCCAGATTTATCACAATGCAATCAGAAATTCAAACCTTTTAACTCCAATTCATGTGAAAAAGAAAACTCGACCTTATAATGCAGTTGAGATTTGTGTGTATATGCTATAGTTTATACCTGTGTTTGATTCAAGAATGCATTAGCTAAGAGATTTTTCAAATGCATAAACAAGGAAAGATGCTCCAAGATTGAAACAGTAAGCATATAAATACTTACATGAACAAGGACAAGGTCCTGGGAAAATTATTGAATAATGACTCAGAGTTTGTATGTGTTCTTTATCATTGCTGTAATTACACTACAGAAATTATTTCATAATTGCTAATCTGAAGAGCAGTGAGACGCTGCTGCGATTTCATCACAAGTTCTGATAAAGGTCAGATGCATTCACTCTCATTATCTCCTCCAATTAAATAGTTTCCATATCCGTCATTGGCAAACAAGATGAATCCTCTGGCTGATTCATAACTTAGAATTCAACATATGGCAGTTGTATCACCGACACTATCTCTGAGAAATTGGGAAACTTAAAATCCTTGAAGTGTCTCTTTGCTAAGAGATTGGCCATTAGTAAACCACCATCGTCTATTGCATATTTAAATGAAGTTATAAAGCTTTCATTTCGTGGATGCAGAGGTTTGGTATTGCCTCCAATAATGTCAGGTTTATCTTCGCTTCAAGAATGGATCTCGCCTAAGTAACTGTGATGTCATGGAAATCCCTGAAGATATTGGGCGTGTAACTGGGAATGACTTTGGTAGTTTCCCTGCAAATATGAAGCAAATTTCACGGCTGAGAGAACTTTACTTGAGCAATCGCAGAATGTTTCATTCATTGCCAGAACTTCCTTTATGTGTGCAATTGTTAGATACAAAGTCATTGTGAGCGGCTCCAATCATTGCCAGAGCTTCCATCATGTCCAGAAGAACTACCTATATCCATACTTGAAACGACATCCAAACAGTCTCTTGGAAGTGCACCCTTCCAGATTTTAGCAGATCCACGTATGGAGCCAATATTTACTGATTGCCTGAAGCCGAATGAAACATTCAGCAATATTTTGGCAGATTTACGACTAATAACTCTGCATATGGCAATTGCATCACTGAGATAATTCTATGAAAAGGTATGCAATTATTTTTCTCTTTTCTTCTTCTTGTCAAAATCTGAAATCATGGTTTTTATGTTACAGGAATTTAGGAAACTACATCGAGCCTAACTCACTAAATGATTTACTAAAGATTGTATAATTTGTTGCTGATCACCGAAAGATTTCTGCATGGGTCTGTTTTTTAACTGGCAATTGGCGAATATGGGTTAGTTTGGAGGATTAAGCATAACGCATAATATGAGCATTGGAGGCTTTTGAAAAGTTTGAAGAACAGAGAACTGGGCAAGACTCATTACACAAGCAATTTATTTAAGGCTGCTTTTTGTCATGTTCTTTAGTGCGCAAATGCAAGAATCAAGTGTTATTTTGGCAGCTCAGTCTCAGCAAAGTGCTGTTGACTAGAGGGGGAACAATTGTGATTTCCATCAGGTTTACTTGGTCATTTTAAAGAGTTTTGTTTTTTTTTTTTAAGATTCCCTTTATTCTGGATTGCTCCTCTGAATGTACACACCGCGCTCAACCAACTAAATCCTCTGTTTTGTTTTGCTCTTGTTGAATGTATTTTTTATTTTTTATTTGAAGTTATCTTGTAAGTGCTTGATTAAATTATCAATTATTTGTTATTCATCGAGTCCAAAATCACAACAAACATTGTAGTGAAATTTTAATTAAGAAATAACAACATTGTTTTCACACCAAAATAGCAATTTGTAAGTACACAATGGATGCTATTAACTGACACACTAGCACACATTAACTATGTATTTTATCAATTTTATCTAATAAATTATAGTTAAATATGTACCCTATATTAAAATTTAAATTACCATGCAAATATTTCATTTCATTGAATTTAATCTATTTTTTAATCAATTGATTGCTTAAGTCAAATATATAATTTTTTTCATTAAATATATCATTATTTTTAAGTGCAGACATTCTTAATTTTTTTTTAATGGGACTCACTTTTAAATTTTACGGTTTAAAAAAAATTATTTTTTAATAAATTTTAAAACCATGTGATTTAAGGGACTTATCAAATTATTCTCTTAAATCACACAATTTAAAAATATGTACCCGTGAAAAAAAAAAAATAAGACGTGCACTAAAAAAGATCATAAATACACACACAAATCCAATGTTATTTCAAGCAGTTCAATCCGGTCCATTTTTTTCTAATATGGAGAGACATGGCGTTTATACATCTGTTATAATAATTTTGCATGGTGCATTTTAAGTTACAATTGCATAATTAAATGTTGAGCTAGGTTTTATTAAGAGATTCCGTGCTTTAGTTAGAGTGCGGGATCTTAATATCATTTTGCGCAAACAATTGGCAAAGATGATCTTAATATGAGTACTTCTTTTAATTTTAAAATCTACAATTGAACTTAGCTCATTAAATGCTTTTACTGGCAATTGGCAAAGATGGATAAGTTTCGAGGATTAAGCATAATGGATCCATGCCGGAGATATAAAATTAGAGCTGCCGTGGTTTGTAGGTTTTCAATTAATTTTATTTGACGTGTCACTTTTAGCAGCTGACCAGAGGTAGTAGTTGTTCTAAAGATTGTTTGATCTAAGTGTTGGAGAAAATGACTCAAAGAAATATAAGAAATCACGAGAAAACCTTCACATCAATGTTAGAAGAAAAAGGGGGATACTTTATTGTTTCCAACTTCTAGATGGTCGTTGGCGTAAAGTCAGAGCTTCTTGAGATTTATGCTTTTGATTTATTTTATTTATTTATTTTTATACCTTAGCAGAGGAAACACGAAGGAAAGGAGGCAGAAAGTCAATTATCTACTCTCAAGAACTTCTGCCGCTTCGGTAACAAAGTTTTGAAGATCTCATTTATGGCTGCATCTTCATCTTGCCTTGCTGCTCAATGCAGGTATGATGTTTTCGTCAGTTTCAGAGGGGAGGATACTCGTGATAACTTTACTAGCCATCTTGTTGCCGCTTTTTGTCGGAAAAAAATAAAGACATTCATTGATGAACAACTTGTCAGAGGAGATGAGATTTCACCCGCCCTTTTGGATGCAATTGAAAGATCAAAGATTTCGGTAATCATCTTTTCAGAAAACTATGCTTCTTCAAAATGGTGCCTGGATGAACTTGTCAAGATTCTTGAATGCAAGAATAAAAATGCTCAAAGGGTAGTACCAGTTTTCTACCATGTAGATCCCTCGGATGTGCGGAAGCAAACTGGAAGTTTTGGTGATGCATTTGTTAAGCATGAAAAACAATTCAAGGGATACCGGAAAAGGTTCAGAAATGGAGGGTTGCGTTGACAGAAGCATCAAATCTATCTGGATGGGACTCCATGAATATCAGGTATTTCATAACTAATTCATGCTTCAGAGATTATTAGATAAAAAGAGGAAAAAATTCACCCTTTCTGTCTTCTATCAAAATTGGGAAAACATATGTTTCACTTTTTCTAATTCTAATTTCGTCCATACCATTTTCACTCACTCTTGTTCATTTTAACACCTATACTAGGCCAGACGCGAAACTTGTAGATGAAATTATCGCAGATATTTTGAAGAAGTTAAAAGATAAATCTTTCTCAAGTGATTTTGAAGGCTTAGTTGGAATATATTCAAGAATTGAACAAATTAAATCATTGCTATGTGTCGGATTGCCGGATTTTCAAATTATAGGAATTTGGGGCATGGGCGGTATAGGTAAAACCACCATTGCTGGAGCTATTTTCAACCAGATTTCCAATAACTTTGAAGGTAGGTGCTTCATGGCAAACGTTAGAGAAGAATCAGAAAGGGGTGGATTAGTTTATCTACGAGAGCGACTTTATTCAGAAATATTGGAGGAAACTCTAAAAATAAGAACGCCTAGTGTTCCTAAATACATTAAGGAAAGGCTCCAGCAAATGAAGGTTTTTGTGGTTCTCGATGATGTAAATAAACCCGAACAATTAGATTATTTAGCTGGTGGACTTGATCGATTTGGTCTTGGAAGTAGAGTCGTTGTGACTACTAGAGATAGACAAGTTTTTGATAAATGCAGAGTGGATAAAATATATGAGGTTGAGGGATTGAATCAAAATGAAGCACTTGAGCTCTTTTCAAATTATGCTTTTAGACAAAACATTTGTCCTAAAGATTTTTTGGTGCTTTCAGAGAGAATAGTGTTCTATGCCAATGGCAATCCGCTAGCTCTTAAAGTGTTGGGTTCTTTCCTTCAACGGAAGTGCAAACTGCAGTGGGAAAATGCATTAAAAAACCTAACACGGATTTCTGACCCTGATATATATGACATGTTGAAAATTAGTTACAACGAGCTAAGGCAAGAAGAGAAAAGTATTTTTTTAGACATAGCTTGTTTCTTTAAAGGAGATGATAAAGATTTTATGACAAGGATTCAAGATGATCCTGAATCTGTGCATTATGGACTGAATGTCCTTGTTGATAAGTCACTCGTAACGTTATCATGTAACAATAAGCTTCAAATACATGATTTATTGCAAGAATTTGGTCGGGAGATAGTTCGCCAACAGTCTGTAAAAGAGCCAGGCAAACGTAGCAGGTTGTGGTATTATGAGGATGTCTATCAAGTACTGAAGAAAAATAAGGTAAAGGAATCTACCTATTTGATTTTGTTTTCCTTTCTACAGATTTTGAATAAAAGGTAAATGGATAACTGATTAGAATGAGCTCTTTACAAATCTTATGAACTTCTGTACATTTTTTGTTGTCTCATTCTTTCTTTTTGCTTATAAGGGGACTGAGTCAATTGAAGGCATGTTCCTAGATGTGTCACAAATAGAAGACTTGCATCTTACTTCAAGAGCCTTTGTGAAAATGCCTAATCTTAGATTGCTTAAATTCTATGTGCCTGGGCAAATCACTGGTTCAGATATGTGCACTAAAGTCCATCTTCAACAAGGCCTACAATATCTTCCTGATGAATTGAGATATTTCCACTGGTATGGGTATCCTTTGAAAGCATTACCATTCGATTTCAGTCCTGAGAACCTTATTGAACTTAACTTACCTCACAGTAAAGTGGAGCAAATCTGGGAAGGAAAAAAGGTATCACATGTATAACACCTAATGAATAGGTTTTATTATTGCTTTGTTGAATATTAACTGTAAAACTCATTATGATTCTAATTTATTATGGTAATTATTTATTTCTTTTTACAGGAAGCTTTCAATTTAAAATTTATTGACCTACAATACTCTCAGTATCTCACAACGATCCCACACCCATCTGAGACTCCCAATCTTGAGAGAATAAATCTTTGGAATTGCACAAACTTACCTTACATTCCTTCTTACATCCAGTATTTCAACAACCTTGTTATGTTGTGCCTCAGTCACTGTGAAAGTTTGAGGTGCTTTCCACAAAACATTCATTTTAGATCTCTTATAGAGATTGATTTCTCCTACTGCATTAATCTCACGGATTTTCCTGAGATTTCGGGGAATGTACTAGAGTTAGATTTAAAAGGAACAGCAATAGAAGAAATTCCATCATCAATAGAGTGCCTAACTAAGCTTGAAGAGTTAGACTTGGCATATTGCAGAAGGCTAAAGAGTCTTCCATCTAGCATTTGTAAATTGAAATCTCTTCATTTGCTCTGTCTTTATAATTGCTCAAACTTTGAGATTTTTCCGGAAATCTTAGAGAAAATGGAATGTTTAGAATATATTGACTTGGAATCAACTGCTGTCAAAGAGCTGCCATCTTCAGTTGAACAATTAGAAGGGCTTAGAGAGTTGATCTTGGAGGATTGCTCTGAACTTAGTAAATTGCCGGAACACTTGGGAAATTTAAAATCTTTGAAGCGACTCTTTGCTAAGAGATCAGCCATTAGTAAACTACCATCCTCTATTGCAGATTTAGATGAAGTTATAGAGCTTTCATTTCATGGATGTAGAGGTTTGGTTTTGCCTCCAATATTATCAGGTTTATCTTCTTTAACGAAGCTAGATTTAAGTGACTGTGATGTCATGGAAATCCCTCAAGACATTGGCCATGCATCCTCGTTGGAAATCTTAGATATCAGTGGGAATGACTTTGATAGTTTACCAGCAAGTATTAAGCAACTTTCACGGCTGAGAGAACTTTACTTGAGCAATTGCAGTATGCTTCAGTCATTGCCAGAGCTTCCTTTACGTGTGACATTGTTAGATGCAAGTAATTGCAAGCAGCTCCAATCTTTGCCAGAGCTTCCATCATGTCTAGAAGAACTACCTATATCCATACTTGAAATGACATCCAAACACTCCCTAGGAAGTACACAATTCAAGATTTTAGCAGATCCATTTATGGAGCTAACGTTTACTGATTGCCTGAAACTGAATGAAAAAGGCAACAACATTTTGGCAGATTTACAACTAATAATTCTGCATATGGCAATTGCATCACTGAGACTATTCTCTGAAAAGGTATGCAACTATTTTTCTCTTTTCCTCTCCTTTTTAAAATCTGAAATCATGGTTTTTATGTTATAGGAATTTAAGAAACCACATGGGATCAGCATTTTTTTACCTGGAAGTGGAATTCCTGACTGGTTCAGCAACCAGGGTTCAGGATCTTCAATAACTATTCAACTGTCTCAACATTGCTGTAGCACAACCTTAATCGGATTTTCTGTTTGTGCTGTGATTGAATATGAGGATGATTTCCCTAATGGTGGTGGATATTTCAATGTTGGATGTAGCTACTGTTTTGAAATAACGGCTTTGTCTGAAACCAAACATGATGACTTTTGGTATTTGGGTAATCAAGTGTCCACTTGCTCAGATCATATCTATATTGGATTTCGTCCTTGTATCAATTTTGGGCTACCTGATGGTATATCCGTCTCTTTTCACTTCTTTACTTATAATCTCTTCACAAATAATGAAAATGGTCACAAGGTGAAATCTTTTGGAGTATGTCCAGTATATGCTCATCCAAATCAGACCAAACTCAACACTTTTACTGTAAATATGCTGCCACCAAGTGAAGAAGAATGTGATGAAATCAGGAAATGAAGTTATGATTTACACGATTAAAATTAGGCCAGCCCAGTGAAACTTCTGGAAGACTAGAAGTATGAGAATGAGAGCTGTTTGTGGCGGAGGCAAGCTTTGGGGAAGCTATAGATAAGTTTGAAGAGCCAAAAACCGAGGCAGATTCTTGATGCAAGCAATCCTTTGAAGGTTTTTTCTTATGTTCATTGGTCTAAAAATGCAGTAATTAATTTTTTATTTTGAACAGCTCTGCAAATTAAGTACTGTTCTATCTTCCTGTAAGCTGCTGAGTTACTTTTCCATTCCAGGAGTTCTTTGTTGATTTAGATTCTTTGTAATTTGAGGGTAACCTTGAACAAGTTCCAGATAGAAATAAGCCATCTCTGATCTTTTGTCATTCACCATGTAAATCCAGATTAAACAGGATGGAACAATCATGAGCAAGGACAAGGGAAAATATGGAACAGACATCATATGTGACTTGTGAGGTGAGAGAGAATTGTTCACAGCAGTCTGGGCAACAACTGGCAACTTGTTTTGTGGCAGTAGTGATAGCATTTTAAGCCATGAAGAACACAGCACATGCCGCCTAAAAGTCATGAGGAAACAGAGCATCACTTGTAATAAAAGGCCGCTAAGAGCCAAAAGCGGGGTCCAATGTCCATGAAGGCAACTTATGAGATCGTATAAGTTGATTCGAAGTTGGAAGTGGCGGGAAAAATCATGTCAAAAAGCACATCCTGATTATTATTTGTTATGATAAAGTTTCTAAATGTACTTTTAACTCCCAGTTTTACCATTTAAATGTTATTCTTCATCAACTTTAATCTGAATGCGGAGCCTCTTTCTTTATGGGTGTGTGTGCTTTTGAATTTCTTGAGTATGATAATGGTTTGTGGCTAACTTTTGGACAAAAAGATTCAAATGTTAAAACTTGTTGATTTAACCGATTTTTATTGTTAGGTCAATTCTTGGGCGGGGTCTTGTCAGGGCTGGAAATGTAGAAAATATATAGTAGATCCATCAGTGGTGCGGAAGCAAACCGGAAGTTTTTGGGATGAAAAACAGTTTAAAGAAGATGACACAAAAGGTTCAGAAATGAACAAACAATTGACTCCACCATAGCATTATATCGGCACTGCAGATTATCCACCACCATATCATCTGATCTAAAGCCGAGGGTTCTGTCAACAGTGCTTGATCGTAGCTTAAATCAACTAATAAAAACATGGCCTGACTCAGCAAGTGTTGATGGCATGCTCAACATATAGTAAAAATACTCCAGATGGTAAGGAGATGAGATTAGATCAAGCAAGGAAATAGGACAAACAAGAGATATTGGGCAGTCGCTACTGGATGAATTAGCTTGTAGACACAGGATTAGCTTGACAGCAGTGCAATGCATTAAACACGTCTTGCTGAGCAGAGAAATAATATACGTATATGGATTGAGATCCTCTCCTGATCTGAGCACTCTTGATCTTTTACATATCTTGTGCCACATGTATTTTATTATTAGTGAATGGTTAAGATTTAACTATTTTTTCTTTTTCATTTATTAACCACCAATCATATTAATAACACTTGTTTAATTAATTTTTTAAAATAAGTGCGAAGAGAAATTTAATGGATTCAAAATAGCTACATATATATTTTTTGGTTGAATCCCAATAAATCGGAGAAATTTTATTGAAATAAATTAAAGACAGATAACAAATCATATGATATTTTTATTGTAAGGCTATCTTAATAGTGCCTAACCCATTAAAGATATCACGTTACAACTGACTGAAAAAAAATAAAAAAAATCTCAAAGGATATCAACATAATTTGCAAATTTTTTATTTCAACTTGCTCATTCCGCCGTCAGAGTGTTTGATTATTTGCAATGTTCTTTATACAAACTTTTAAAAATAATTTTATGTAAATTGTAATTTTTCAGTTATTATTATTATCACTGGAAAAGCGATCTAAAAATGGTTTCTCAAAAGTCAAAATCGAGGATGTAACGTTTTTGAAGGACTCTTATCTGGGATTATTACGCAGGTAATATGGCATAAGGATTACTTATTTGTCTCAAATTCCTTTTCCCTATTCAACGCAAACATCTTTCAATTCTATATATGCGCACAAGTTGAACGCTTGATATTTAATTTTGCAAACAATGGTGAGTTTCAAGGACGAGAAAGCAAGGGCCACGAGCACACGAGTCTTCAGGTGGAACGAAAAGATGCTTACGAGGTCAAAGCACTTGCTCCGTCTCGGACTTCTTACTGTAACAACTGAGAATTTCATCACCAAAAGATTCCCTGGAAAATCGGATGTTGTTGAAGAACCCCCGTGGGTTCGTAGAGTCATCCCTTTCCATCTTCATCACTTAGATTCCCGAGACTCCTTTCAGCCAATGCTTAAGGAGTTGCTTCTATCAACTTATGAGTTTCCTCCAGAATCCGCTCATTTTTTATCGGGTCAAATATCTGGTTACCTCTTTTGTCACTACCGCT
This sequence comes from Citrus glauca, assembly GCA_029633175.1. Lineage (NCBI taxonomy): Eukaryota > Viridiplantae > Streptophyta > Magnoliopsida > Sapindales > Rutaceae > Citrus > Citrus glauca. Next base: position 41,493,980 of record JAQOOD010000003.1, on the reverse strand, counting down.
TTCCTTATCGCTCAAAATCCCCGGACCCGGATATTGAAAGGCCCACACTGAGTCCTCTGACAGTAATAGCCGTCCACGTTCAGAGAACAAGGGTTGTCGAGTTTGCTCCAGCTGATCATTATAATATCAACAACATTAATGATTGTTTGATTCTTTATCCTGAGCCATTATCATCATCTGATGAATGTTACCGTGATTGTGAACCTGATATCTGGAAAGGGAAGACCGATCCGAAATTGAGTTACAGTCTTGACCTGATAGCTCTGGTAGATCTTATGAAACGCTATCTAGGTGTTCGGAACAAAATCCCAACGCAACCGATTGTGATCGATGAACCTGTCGGTTTGGTTGAAGTGAAACCCGAACCTGGACTGGAGATGTTTATGTTTCGGGGAGATGAAATGTTGGAGAATAAATCCTGTCAGATTTGTCTCCAGGTGATTTCGGATGGCATGGAGGCTGTGAGAGCCGCTTGCAAGCATATCTTTCATGGAATTTGTGTTTCTCAGTGGCTGTCAAAGGATGATTCTTGTCCCTTGTGTAGATTTCTTTTGCTCAAGCTTGCTTAGTTTTCTTTTGAATCTTAGGGTTTTGATTTGGAAGTCGTAGTCCTATGTCGTTCCCGTTATACAGTTCGTCTAGAGTGAGAGCACTAATGCCCATCGAATTAATCAACTTAATTTCGATTTGTTTCTTGATTCTCTCATGATGTTCTATTCTCATCATTCCCACATCACTACGCTATAGAATTTAAGTCATTTAATTTATGTCTTTGGATGTTATTCCGAGATTTTTGAGATAAGAATTTATTTTGAAATTAATCGAGATGCTGTACAATTTTTGAGTCATTCAACCATACACTGCTTGCTGCATTCAGTACTTCATTTAAAAAGGTTTATGGTATTAAAATCTGCAAAAGATGGCAATTATCTAACCGCCCTTAATAAAGCAAGCACAAGATCATCGCATACAACAAATTATTTTAAAAAAAAAATAATGCGTCACGACGACTCAATACTTCAATATTGTCTTTATACCCTTTATTGTAAAACAATAATTGGGATTTTGTCATCTGCACTGGACTGGACTCGACTCTCCAATAAAGACAAATTTGTCTATTTATATTAAATTACTTAATTAAATCAGCCAAGTGAAGGAGAGAAAAAAACACACAAAAAATATGAAATGACAAAAGTAGGCCTCTTGTAGGGTTTAATACTCCCTCTTTTACTCATCTTGTCCCCCTCTTTCGCAGAAGCCGAAAGAGAGATCTGCTTTAGCCTTTACCATTCACCACAAAATAAATCCAAACTCGTGGGTTTTATCTATTAGTTCCAAATTCGTTAGTTTCGATAATAAAAATTGAATCTTTTTAATCAAAAAATAAGATAAATGGAGAATTTGATGACCGGGGTGAAAGTCGAGGCGATTTCAGATTCTGGGTTGGAATCTTTCACGATGTCATTGCAAAGAAGGATCGAGTTTCATCCAGCCATAAAGCCCTTTTCTGGGGTCAGTAATGGCGGTGGTGATGATGGTGGAGATTTCAAGCTCGAGACGCTAAACCCCAGCAGTAGTGCGGATCACACAAAGCCCGAGTCGGGTCATCAGGCGAATAAATTGGACTGCTTAGAGCTTTCGGACAATGGGTTGGATCTTAAACTTAGCTTTGGCACTACGTTCTGTAGAATTGTGAGTTGTTAGCTCCATAAAGCTTGGATTTTCCTTCTGCTGAAACTGTTGTTTTCTCTTTGTTATATAGTCATAGTTATTGATTTCTTTCCTCGCCTGCTCACCCTTAGTTCAACGGACAAGTAGAAGCAGCCAACAAGATAATCAATAGACTTTTGAAAACCAGGCTTGGAGCAAAAAATGATGCATGGGTTGATGAGCTATCAGGTGTATTATGGACATACAGGACAACCCACAAAACAGCAACCGGTGAAACTCCGTTCGCTTTGGCCTTCGGACATGAAGCTGTTGTACCAGTCGAGATAGGAATGACCACACACCGAACCAATCACTTCAATGAGCAGGAAAAGAACGACCAGATGTGCTTGAATCTGGACCTACTGACCGAGAAGAGAGAGCAAGCATCGAAGCGATCAGCCGTTTACCAGTAAAGAGTTGGTCGATATTACAACCAGAAAGTGTGTATACGACAGTTCAAGGTCGGCGATTGGGTACTAAGGAAGGTGAACCAAAACACGAAAGACTCGAGACAAAGAGTACTTGGACCAAACTGGGAGGGGCCCTATAGGGTCAAGCAGATAGTTGGGTCCGGAGCCTACAAGCTTGTTCGCGCAGATGGACAAGAGGTGAAATCCCCCTGGAATGCAACGCACCTCAAAAAGTATTTCCAGTAAGACCTGATCATGTCTTAAAGTTATTTCCATTTGTTCTCGTTATTATGCATTCTTTTGTAAGTTGAATTCAACAATTAATGAAACTTCGAGGAATTTCAGTCACTTGTAACGGTGTAAAAATCTCTAAGGTATACAAAGGCTAAGTCTCAAAGCATGTTTTATGGCGAGACCAGAAGCCAAGCGTGCCAGGATCTGCTCGACCAAGTGAAGGCGAGCAGACTCCCAAGCATTATAAAAATTCCTAAGGCATACAAAGGCTGAGTCTCAAAGCCTGTTTTATGGCGAAACCAGAAGCCAAGCGTGCCAGGATCTGCTCGACCAAGCGAAGGCGAGCAAACTCTCAAGTGTTGTAAGAATTTCTAAGGCATGCAAAGGTTGAGTTTCAAAGCATGTTTTATGGCGAGACCAGATGCCAAGCGTGCCAGGATCTACTCGACCAAGCGAAGGCGAGCAGACTCCCAAGCATTATAAAAATTCCTAAGGCATGCAAAGGCTAAGTCTCAAAGTTTATTTTATGGCGAGACCAGAAGCCAAGCGTGCCACGATCTGTTCAACCAAGCGAAGGCGAGCAGACTCCCAAGCATTGTAAAAATTTCTAATGCATACAAAGGCTAAGTCTCAAAGTCTGTTTTATGGCGAGACCAAAAGCCAAGCGTGCCAGGATCTACTTGATCAAGCGAAGGGGAGCAGACTCTCAAATGTAGAGTAACGGAAAGACAAACTTTTCGGCACCTACTTGACCGCAAAGTAAGTGAACAAAAAATAAAATCATTTGCCAAGAGCTCTGAGGCAGAGAAAGCAAATAAGAAAATTCTTATTAATCTACCAACAATCATGAAAAGCTGCTAGTCTTAACATACAGTATTACAAAAAAAACAACTACAACACAAAATACATTTAAGAGGACGGCGGTTCAGTAAGCTGGGCAGTCTCGGTTGTCTGGCCCACCCCAAGTATAGGGGGGGTATCACCAGTTGCACTTGGGGGTACTCGCCTCGGCAATATCAGTAGGGACTGCATGAGGAGGAGAGTTTCCCTCCTCAGTCGCATTTGGCCCCAACTCTTCGACATCCTCTTTTGCTACCTCCTCGTCCATGTATTGAGCAACACCAGCAGCAAGCTCATCCATCTTCAAATCAGGGTGCTGCTTCCCTAAGATAGCCATGATACTGCGATAAAAATGCCGCATACCCTGGTCATATTGGTTGTCAACTTCCTTCTCTAGGTTCTCGACTTAAACCTGATGGGAATCTTTGAGAGATTCGAGCTGAGCCTTGTAAGTGGCATTTGCCTCTGCAGATCCTCCTTGACCCTAGTCAGCTCTTCCTCTAGAGTGATTTCCCTTGCCTGGGTGAGAGACTCTCATTCTATCAACTTCAGATTCTCGAGGTTCAGATCTCCTGCTTTCTTCTTGGCAGCATCAGCTTTGGTTTTGGCCTATTGAATGTCCTCTCTCATCTTTTGATCATAGTACCCGAGCTTTGCTTTTATAGTAAGTGGCCATGCAGCCGAGGTGAAAAGTACTATACTGCATAGCCCCCACCAGATCGCCCAGAGTGCTGCCATTAAAATCCTCCAAGTCCTTATTGCTCACGAGCCTAGAAAACTTGCTAATATAAGGGACCAGATGCTCTGCTCGATTATCGGGCAAACGAGGTTTCGACCCAGCTAGTGGAAAAGAGGAAATGGGGTCAGTGGCTGCTCCACTAGTTTCTCCTACTTTGGCAGGAGAAGGTGGTAGAGTCCTCAAGGGGGGACCTGCTCCACGATGTTCATCCGTTTCGCAGAGGGAACACCCTTATTCTGGTCGTGCTTAGCAGTATGAGGTCGATGACGCTTCCGATTCAAAGCTCCGATCACAGAATCCTCCATCTTAAGATCAGTGTGCACCAGGCAAGACTCGAAGAGGTTGTAAGTAATTAGTAATTCTCAGCCCGAGCAAGAATTGGCTAACACAGCCTCGACTTCCTTGAGCAGTTCAGGTTGAAATGGGTAGTGCACACTCCAAGAACTTACAATATGAGCAGATATTAGGTTAAAAATAAATCAACAAATAAGAGCAACTATGTATACAAGACATCTAAAGTGAGCAGGCAACCTGGGACCACGAAACGGGGTGGGACGCGATAGTTCTTCCCGTCAATTTGTGCAACTTGACCCCAGGGACCCCCAGCAAAAAGAAATTCTTATAATTTCCACCACCACCAGTTGGAAGATCAGTTATGGGTTTCCTGGCCTTGGTACTTGACTGGAAATAGTACCAGCCTGTGTCTTTGGGACTGCTCTTTAGCTGGTACAGGTGTTTTATCTCATCGATTGTGGGCTCGCTCTGGCAGCATCTGTCCTACAATATGAACAAACCAAAAAGTACCCTCTACCCATTGGGGTTCAGTTGACCAGGATCTAAGTTCAGCCCATTAAGTACTCGGGCAAAATAGGGCTGTAGGGGGCACCTCATCCCAAGCTTAAAACTTTCCAAAAACAGGGTAACGTATCCCCTAGGAGTCCGGCTAGGAGTATCATTTTTTTCCTGGAATCCTAAGGGGTATATCATCAAGAATGTCATACCTAGCCTGGAGGTTATCGAGCTCGTCAACTATGGTCATACACGTAATGAAGTCAATAGCGTAATGCTCCGATAGAGCCCTACCTCCTATTTGGTTGTGATGTTCCTGGTGAGGACATTTCACCAGAATCTTCCCTTCGATTCTCACTCAAGGTGTCTTCCGAACCAGAAGATCACTCATCACCGTTATTGCTGGTTGAGGAGGGTATTTGGGGAGACGTCCTTCTAGCACTAGTCTCAACACTAGATCTAATGGTTTCTAAGGGGATCCCGGGGTCAAAGGAAGGATCGATGAGCAGACCAGGCAAGAAGTTTAACTCGTCGTCATCAATCTCAATTACCTTCTCTTTGCCTTTTGACATTTCCTAAACTATGACCAGAGCAACATCACCAAACACCACCCAAACAAGATAGAGAGAAAAGAAATTTTCTATAACTATCTAAAACCGAGGAAATAGAAATAATACCTGTAATTGTAGCCCGGCTGAATAAAGACAAGGAAGGTAGCTTTTACGCCGAGGGAGACGAATGACTCAATTGTCGGAGAAGGAGAAAAGGGATAAAAGACGAGTTTCCCTTTTGGGGTTTGGATCCCTTAGTGAGGAATAAACCCTCGGGCCGTCAGCATTTAAGGGCACGAATTCCAAGGGTCTCATAGCCACCGGTTTGAAATTCAAACGGAGGGATAGATCTCTGCCACATCACCTCACCTGCAATTTAATGCGACACGACTCCTCAAAGCCTCTTCTTACCCCGCACGAGCTAGAACCGTTGAGTTTCTACTATCGGTTCACTATGTTACCCAACACCAGAAACTAGGGGACCGATGTTTGGGGGATCTACCTCGACAAGACCGGCCATGATGAGCAGATACCTGGTAGCAGGATTTTGCGAACAGGTATATTCTGTGGAAGTCTGGTAGCAGGGGAACACGAGTAGGAATATTCCTACTCGTTCACGAATGTACCATCCACGGGGCCACAGCGGGAGCCGGCCTCCTACCAGGAGCATAAAACCATTCCTGCTAGAGGTGGAAGTGAGGAGATCCGGTCAATGACGGTTGGCAAGACGTACGTGCGCTCCTACCCGAGAATTAAGGCACGAAGCTCATCCAGTGCGACTGAGATAACGGAGCGTCCACTTCCAAGAGTTGGGAGGAGGTAATGGACGTAGGTTCTGGAAGGCTGGGATTTAGAGAGAGAGCCTATAAAAAGGTAGTCAACGAAGGTAAAAGAGTTAGACTTTCTTTAAGATTAAAACTGAGATAATTTGTTTTCATTTAAGGAAAATAATAAAGTTCATGAATGTTTCTTTTGGATTTTAGGCAGGCTATTTTTGTTTACAAGAGAACCGATGCAATTGAAAGTATATTTCTGAATTTGTCGACAATAAAAGGCATCAATCTAGACTTAAGAGCCTTCTCAAATATGTCTAATCTGAGAGTAGTTAAATTTTATATACCTGAGATTTCTGTCCATATGAGCATTGAAGAACTTTTAGACTCAATTTATCTTCCTGAGAGATTGCAAAATCTTCACTGGCACAAATATCTATTGAGAACCGTACCATCAAATTTTAAGCCTAGGAACCTTCTTGAACTCAATTTACCTTTTAGTAAAGTTGTGCAAAATTGGGAGGGAAAAAAGGTGCTTTTTGCATTAATACTAAAACGTTAATTATTCTTTCTTTAAATATACATATAATTAATTGTTGAATTAAATGTTGCTTTTTTAATTAATGTAGTCTTTGTTTATCTTTTGTTACAGAAAGCTTTCAAGTCAGTTTTTCCCAATATTTCATTAGGATGCCGGACCCATTAAAAACACCAAATCTTGAAAAAATAAATCTTTGGAATTGTACAAACTTGGTTCGTGTTCCCTCATCAATGCAAAATTTCAACCACCTCAATATGTTGTGTTTTGAGGGCTGCAAAACTCTGAGGTCCTTTCCTAGCAACCTTCATTTTGTTTCTCCTGTGACTATTGATTTCACATCTTGCATGAATCTCGCAGACTTTCCACATATTTCTGGGAATATAACAAGGCTATATTTAGACGAGACTGCAATAGAAGAAGTTCCCCCATCAATCAAGTGCCTAACTAATCTTGAACTCCTACGTATAAATAGGTGCACAAGGCTAAAGAGAGTTTCAACTAGCATTTGTAAATTGAAATCTCTGATTGCACTTTCTGCATATGGGTGCTTAAACCTCGAGAGATTCCCAGAAAGCTTGGAGAAAATGGAACATTTAAATCAAATCAATTTAGGCAGGACTACAATTACAGAGCAGCGGCCATCTTCATTTGAAAATGTGAAAGGACTTGAAACGCTAGGTTTCTCTGAACTAGATAATTTGTCAGATAACATTGGCAATTTCAAATCTTTTGAGTACATGGGTGCACATGGATCAGCCATTAGTCAGCTACCATCCTTGTCGTCAGGTTCGGTGCCATTGTCTGCATCGTTATTATCCGGTTTATCTTTACTGTATTGGCTACATTTAAATAACTGTGCCTTGACGTCTATTCCGCAAGAGATTGGCTGTCTATCCTCATTGGAATGGTTAAATCTAAGAGGAAATAACTTTGAGGGTCTACCTGTAAGTATCAAGCAACTTTCACGGCTGGAATCTCTTGACTTGAGCAATTGCAATAGTCTTCAGACATTACCAGAGCTCCCACTACGTTTGAAACGGTTAAACGCAAGTGACTGCGAGCGACTCCAATCTTTGCCAGAGATTCCATCATGTCTAGAAGAGCTAGATGCATCCGTACTCAAAAGGCTATCCAGACGCTCCTTTGAAGAGGAAGATGTCATTTCGTCCATTCAGTTCTGGTTTAATAATTGCTCCAAACAGGATGCAGAATCAAACAACAAGAATTTGGCTGATTCACAAATAAAGATTCAGCATATGGCAATTGCATCATTTAGCAAGAACAGCTGGAACTTCTGATGAAGAGAAATTGGAACCGAGTCCCCAAAGAATTTGCAGAGACGACCAAATCAACACTCCTTAACAAATGAGTGGCTCGTTTTCACACATTCTTTTTCCTTTGGATATGTCCAAAATGCACCAGTTGATTTCTACTTCTTTATCCTTTACATTATTATTCTTAATAGTATTTCTCTCTCTGACTCTCTCAAGGAAAAAGCCAGAAAACCTTAAACCTGCTGAAAATTGCGTTATACAAATTTGTATTTGTTCTTCTCTTTCTGTCTTTATTCATTCTTTATTTAATTCACTCAAATTCCATAATAGCAATGAAGTTTCACGTGTTGTTTAGTGAATTAAATTGTTTGAACATTTAAAATTTTCATCATTTCATCCATGCCCCTGATTTAACTTAAGGGACCTCCCTGATTATAATTTATGGTGTGTCAATTCCAGTTGTCACATTTTTCATTTCGCCTTTCAATTGCCATTACCCGCTTAATATTAGGACGACTATGTACATTACATGTCTTTTTTATTTTCTTTCTTGTATTTATTTATTTACATTAAAATGTTTTCTGTTTTGCTAAATTTAATGGTGCGTTTACTTTTCGGATTAAAGAATCAGAATATAAAATTGGAATGATTGATGGTATTTATTTGCTAAAATAAAGGTGGGAATGGAAAAAAAATATGTGGGGCCCACATATTTTTAAAATTAAAGAATGAGAACTTGATTTCTTCGTGAACTCCCAAACCCAAATTTTATAATTTTAATTTTGTTCTCAAATAGAATATTCATATATTATTGTAATGCTATTATTCTTATTTTTGTAAATTTTACTACTACTAATAATAATTAATTAATGACAATTATTATTATTTTTTGTCCTCAATATTATTATTAACAATTTGAATAATAATAATCACAATTACTATAATAAATAATGACAATAATCAACTAAGTTTATTTTAATAACTTGTAACAATCAATTCTGATTCTAAAACGAAATAAACATATCGATGACAATATTGTAATTTATTCAAATTTCGATTCATACAACTAACCTAAATAATTTATTCTTATTCATATTCCCTATTCCGATTCCCGCCACCACAGCATAAATATATGAACAAGCTTTTTTTAGGATTTGAATTTTGATAATTAACATTTACTTGCTGGAGATGATGACTTCATATAATTTTGGATGATTAACTAGTACTATGTTAATTTGTAATTTTTGGCTATGGATGATTATGTCAGAGAGCTTATTTGATGGGTTGTACAATTGTTATTTTATTTTATTTATTATTTGCTTGTACTTTGAAAGAATTGTTGGGTTGAAATATAAAAAATATATATGTATTGAATGTAGGGATGGCAATGGGGCGGGTATTATGTGGGAATGCCGGTATCCATACCCGTACCCGTTTGATAATGGGCATACCCATCACCGAACTTTATCCCTTGTGGGTTTGAACGGATGGGATTCGTCGTTAATAAATATAGATAGCCATCCTCTTCCCCTTCCCTACATCCTCTTTTAACATAATGATTACTAAGTTCAATTTTAATTAATCTATTATTAATAGAAATATTAAATCTATTTAAATAAAAGACAATTATAAAATTGCTAAATAGATGGAATAATAATGTGAAGAGGTGGCTAATACAATTTAGAATACAAAATCTAATTAAATTGTAAATAGAATACTTCCCGAGTACATAAATAAATCAAGGAAGAAAAAAAAAACATAGGTTCCTAGAATCCTAATTCCAACAAGATACATAGTGGGTTTGGAAGGTGGTGAAGGATCAGTAGAGAATTTCGAGGAGTTAATGCAATGGGGAAAAAGGGAAAAAAATGTATTATCCATATGGCAACATTATAATGTCGTAATTAGGCCTCTAACGATAACAATTAATAGAGATGATTAGCCATTAATTATCGGCAGTCGGAATATTCACATTTTAGCCTTTTAGGATTTTTATATTTAGATTTAGCTGTTAATTAATAATTTTAGCTTTTAAAAACTAACAAAAAAAATAATTAAACGGCTTTACGAGTGGATACAGATTTTAGTGTCTAATACCTCCATCCTACCCATCCAATTAACGGGTATCAATAATAATGCACGTACCCAATTCCTTTTTATAAAACAAAAGAAAAATTAGACTTGACAATTGGCCCCCACGCGCTTCCGTATCCGGAAGGATTTTTTACCTGACTAAATCGAACCGAATTGAACCAATTTTTAAATTAAATCAGTCACGAGCGGGTCCCGTATACCAATTAATGTCATGTCCATGTCAAATATGTACTTCTTATGGCAGTTATTTTGGCACGCGTCCCTAAACAGCAAAGCCAAGGTTGATGAGGCTGGTTTATTTATGGCCACTTCTTTATACGTGATCCTTGTTTTAAAGATTGTCATCTAGGCTTTCGACAATACGACTGTGTGGGAAAACGGAGTTAGAAAGTCAAAATCAGATGGATGATTTGTTAATATTATTTCGCTGTGCCTTTTCAAATGGTACGCGTATAATTAAACCGCTGGTCTTGAATAGTCTGCATATAAAGTCCGAGACGCTGACATTTTGCTTTGGATTTTAGCAACCAGCTGGTACTGTCTTTTCTGAAAACAATGGTCAACCAACTGTTTGGTACAGGGACTGTTTGTGGACTGTTTGTATGTTATGGTGTTCTGAAGGAATTGATTGAAGAGATTGAATCATCTTTGAAAAGACTGCCTAGTCTAAACAATTTCTCTTTCTGTGAAAGAGCATCTTGAAGAATTTGTTTATGGCTTCATCAGTGTCTTCGTATTCTTCTTGCATTGCTACTCAATACAAATATGACGTCTTCCTCAGTTTCAGAGGGGAGGATACTCGTGATAACTTCACCAGCCATCTCTATGCCGCCTTGTGTCGGAAGAAAATAGAAACTTTCATTGATGAAGAAGAACTCGAGATAGGAGATGAGATTTCGCCTGCCTTGTTGATGGCAATCAATGCATCAAAGATTGCAGTGATCATTTTCTCGAAGTACTATGCTTCTTCCAAATGGTGTCTCAATGAACTTGTTGAGATTCTTCAATCTCAGAAAACAAATGGGAAAATGGTTATTCCGGTTTTCTACCATGTAAATCCATCGTATGTGCGGAAGCAGACTGGAAGTTTTGGTGAAGCTTTTGCTGAGCATGAAAGTCGTTTCAGGGAGATGCCAGAGAAGGTTCAGAAATGGAGGGATGTACTCACAGAAGCTTCCAATCTATCTGGCTGGGATTCCATGAATATCAGGTAACTTATAACTCTTTCATGTGTCTATTACTATTAGTAGAAAAACAAATAATTACAGAGGAACTATTTATGTGTTATGAAGAATGAAAGTAGAAAAATTGATTTGCTTTTAGCATTTTTAGTCCTAGTCTATTTTATTTGGACTCATTGTCGGTAATCCTTTCAACTGGCAGGCCCGAGGCCAAACTTGTTGATGAAATTGTCAAAGATATATTGAGGAAATTGGAACACATATCACCCTCAATTGATTCTAAAGGCTTAGTTGGATTAGATTCACGAATTGAGCAGATAAAGTCACTTTTATGCATGGGATTATCAGATTTTAGAGTTATAGGAATTTGGGGCATGGGTGGTATAGGCAAAACAACACTAGCTGGGACTATTTTCAATCAAATTTCCTGTGAATTTGAGGGTAAGTGTTTTATGGCAAATGTAAGAGAAGAATCAGAAAAATGGGGTGGACTAGTACATTTACGAGAGCAAGTCCTTTCTAAACTATTGGAAGAAAATCTTAAAATAGGAGCTCCCGCTATACCCCTGTATGTTAAGGAGAGACTCAAGCAAACGAAAGTTTTTATTGTTCTTGATGATGTTAATAGCTTTAGACAATTAGAATATTTAGCCGGGGGGGTTGATCAATATGGTCCTGGAAGTAGGATAATTGTAACCACTAGAGATAAGCAAGTGCTTGATAAATTTGGAGTAGACAATATATATAGTGTTGATCATTTCGCCCATGACGAAGCACTTGAGCTCTTTTGTAACCATGCCTTCAGACAAAATACTCACCCTCGTGATCTTACGGTGCTCTCAACAAGGGTAGTAGATTATGCCAAAGGCAATCCATTGGCACTTAAAGTGTTGGGTTCCTTCTTCTATGGAAGGAGAAAAGTAGATTGGGAAAATGCATTGCACAACCTAAAAAGAATTTCTGACAGAGATGTATATGAAGTGTTGAAAATCAGTTATGATGAATTAAATTGGGAAGAGAAGAATATATTTTTAGATATAGCGTGTTTTTTCAAAGGGGAGGATAAAGACTATGTGACAAGGATACAAGATGATCCTGATTTTGTGCATTATGTATTGAATGTCCTCGTTAATAAGTCACTCATAACAATATCGAGTTACAACAAGCTAGAAATGCATGATTTACTGGAAGAAATGGGTCGTGAAATTGTTCGCTGTGAATCTGTCAAAGAGCCCGGCAAACGTAGCAGGTTGTGGCATCATGAGGATATCTATCATGTATTGAAGAAAAATAAGGTAAGAGCCTACTCATTTTGACATCGTCCTTCAAGACTATATACAATCCAATTTCCTTTCTTAAGACGAACTCTTTAGATAGTTTATGAAGTTCATGTTGATTCTATACTGACTCATACTTAATTTTCTTTGATTTTCAGGGAACTGATTCAATTGAAGGCATATTCCTAGACATGTCAAAAATAAGAGAGATACATCTTAGTTCTGGAGCCTTTGCGTGTATGACTAATCTTAGAATGCTCAAGTTCTATGTGCCCAAGCTTTCCAAACTTTCAGATGTAAAAGTGCATCTTCACAATGGTTTAGAATATCTTTCTGATGAGTTGAGATATCTTCATTGGTATGGATATCCTTTGAAAACATTGCCGTCGAATTTTAGTCCGGAGAATCTTATTGAACTTAATCTGCCTCATAGTAAGGTTGAACAAATGTGGGAAGGAAAAAAGGTATGATGTCATACATAAATTTATTGTTCTCTATGGAATTATAAAACTTATGATGGTAAATCCCTATAGTATTTGATTTTTTTTACAGGAGTCTTTCAAGTTAAAATGGATTGATCTTCATCACTGCCAATACCTGTTTAGATTCCCGGACCCCTTAGAAACCCCAAATCTTGAGAGGATATGCCTTTCGGACTGCATAGAATTGCCTTGCATTCCTTCATCCATCGAGAATTTCAACAACCTTAGTATCTTATGTTTGCAGGGTTGTGAGAGTCTTAGGCGATTTCCAAGCAACATTCATTTCAGATCTCCCATTACTCTTGATTTTTCAGATTGTCTTAACCTCACAGAGTTCCCACAGTTTTCTGGGAATATAAAGCAGCTATATTTATGTGGGACAGCAATAGAAGAAGTTCCTTCATCAGTTGAGTGCCTAACTGAGCTTGCTGAGCTATACATGAGGCAATGTACAAGGCTGAAAAGTATATCATCTAGGATTTGTAAATTGCAATCTCTTCATTTGCTTAGCCTCGACGACTGCTGTAGGCTTGAGAGATTCCCGGAAATCACGGAGACAATGGAATGTCTGGAATATTTTTCCTTGGCTTCAACAACAATTCAGGAGCAGCCATCTTCAATTGAAGACAGAATTCTACCATCCTCCATTGCAAATTGGAGTCATGGATGTAGAGGTTTGATATTACGTCCTTTACCAGGTTTATCCTCTTTAACAAGCCTGAACTTAAGCTTTCGTAATATAACAGAAATCCCTAAGGATATTGGGTGTCTATCCTCATTGCGAACTTTAGATCTAAGGGGAAACAATTTTGCGAGTTTGCCTGCAAGTATCAAGCAGTTTACACAGATGGAAGAACTTATCCTGAGCAATTGTAATTTGCTTCAGTCATTACCAGAGCTTCCACCAAGTCTAATATTGTTAGAAGCAAGGAATTGCAAGCAGCTCCAGTCTTTACCGGAGCTTTCGTCATATTTAGAAGAATTGGATGCATCCAAGCTGGAAACACTGTCTGAGTACTCCGATGTCTTTGCACAGCCCAGAATAACGTTCACATTTACAAATTGCCTTCAATTGAATCGAAAAGCATACAATGTTTTGGCAGATTCAGAGCTAAGAATGCAACATATGGCAACAGCGTCACTAAGACTGTTCTATGAAAAGGTAACATTCTCTCTCACTACCGTCTCTCTATAACTCTAGAAATACTTATTTTCATGTTGCAGGTATTTGATGTACCTCCTCAATTCAGCATTTGTTTACCTGGAAACGGAATTCCTGACTGGTTCAGCTATCAAAGTTTAGGATCCTCAATAACTATTCAACTGCCTCAGTGTAATAGAAGATTTATAGGATTAGCTCTTTCTGTTGTTATTGAATTTGAGGAAGCTTTTTATGGTGGATACAGTTTTGGAGTCAGATGTGAGTACCAATTTGAAACCGAGACACTTTCTGGAAACCAAAAGGGCGATTGGGTTTGCTATTTGACCTCTGCCAGTGACTACAAGGTTGAGGACTTGTTAATTTACTCAAATCACGTCTTACTTGGATTTGATCCTTGTTTGAATATTCAGCTACCAGACGGTGACCTCCATGCAACTGCCACATTTCACGTCTCTCTTCTCTGTGATGACTGCATCACAGAGAACGGAATTGGTTGCAAGGTCAAATGTATTGGGGTGTGTCCACTAACTGCAAATACCAATGAGACCAAATCCAAAATTTTTACAGAGAATTCTGCTACCTCCAGTGAAGAAGAATGCACTAAAATAAGGAAATTCCACAATTTCAGTGACAATCATAAGGTCCATGATTGGGCCAGCGCCAAGGGGAAGTACTGGGATTATTTGCATATCTGGAGAGGAGAATTGGAGCCAAATCTGAAGAGAATTTGCAGAGGAAAATACAAACCTAATTCTATTTCCTCATGTAAGTCCAACGCTATTTCTCCAGTTTTTATGTTTTGCTTTGTTTTATAAATTTATAATTTCTATTGAACGTTAATCCTATATTGTGTTATATATAGCACAATTGTGTTTAGTATTTATATATCATTTTCTGTGTCTTATTACTGATTCAAATTCTGTTTTTGCTTTTTCATTGTAAAACTAATTATTTTTGAAAAATTGTACATTTGTACTCCGCTTTCAAGGTGCAAAAGTTTTTATTTTGGTTAGGCTTTGAAAGCTTGCAAATAGAGCATATTTGCTCTTTGTTTAACATGCAATTTATTTCATAGGAATGATGCGTTTATGTCATTTGGTAAATGCAGATGTGTAGAATTTGTAAGCCTGCATTGAGGAAACAATCTTAATCATTTTTGTGAGGCGCATCCATTTTGAAACTCCGGGTATCTCATTTATCATTCCTTTTTCCTCCTTTAATTTCCATAACTTGTGTAATATCTAAGTGGATATTCCTGACTTCCGCATGTTTTTTGATGCAGTTGGGACTGTATATCAACGTCATTTTCAATCTGATTCCTGAGAAGATATAAGAGAAAAGGGCAACAAAGAAAGCAAAAGTCGGCACCTATGTACCGTTAGTTAGCATATGATTTGATTCTCTGTTTGATTATCCTGCGATTTTAGTTGCTATAAAGAGAAATTGAATTGAATGTGCCAACAATATGCTAACGGAGAAGCATTCAAATAGCCATGAAGTTGGAAATTAGTGGTGTGAGTGCAGTTTCCTATCTCTATGTTTTGTATGACTTTTGCAAATGTGAATGAACATTGTCATTTACGTCTATTCATCAATCGACACAACCTAAAATTTTCCAATTTTGGTTATTATCATACCAATGCAGATAGACAGTATGTGCCAAGGAGCTGCATTAATAAAACTTTAGAAAGTCAGTGGACAAAATAACTGCATTGATACAATAGAATCAAAATTGCATTCTGATGAAAGGAACTTCATTTTAAATTTGAAAAACAAAATGAATGTTCTTGCAGCGTATTGTTGCGGACCGCCCAATTCGCTAGCCCAATTGCCCACAATTTTGGGATAGAGAGCCAACACAAGGCCAAGAGTGCTAGCTTGGCCTAATTCCGGAACATTCTAGGAAAATCTAGCACATGTGAGCTTGTAAATACTCTAGAATTCTCTATAGAATTCCAGCACATGTAAATAGCTAGGATATTGTAGAATTCTCTAGAATCTCTAGAGTTTGGCAAGCCTCCCCTATAAATATGGGATGGCATTAGGCATTTGCAATCCAACAAACTCAACAACAAGCATTGTAATCTCTCTTTGTGCAATACAAGTTTCTTATTTGGCTCTATTGCTTTCTTCAATAGTTCGAGAAGCTCTAGGCTTACTTAGCAACATCCGACAAAGTTGTCTAAGTGCCGCACGGGTTAACTGCACAAAATACTCATCCCGTGACAAGTGGTATCAGAGTTAAGGTTTGCACGCATGCAAGTTATCTCACAAGCAATGGCCAACCCTTCGAACGTAGCACAAGAGGGTGTTGTTGGTGTGGATGCTCCACCAGAACCAAACCGCGGCCATGAGGGAGAACGTGCCCAATGCAAGACTCACGGCAAGTCCAAGGCCCCGTCCGTGGATGCGTTGGAGCCTCATGTGACTACTCTCGAAAATGTATTGTCAGCCGCTCAAGATATCTGTTGTGCAAATTTTATTGAACTCGCAAGCGCACGAATCTGTTGTAGTATAGATTAATGGTGCGAGTGTCGATCCCACGAGGAGGTGGATTTTAATTATATACAGAATTAATTTTGTAAATGGGTGATTGGATTTGTGGTGAAGATAATTCGAAAGATGTTAAAACTTAAATTAAAATGGCGAGAATAAATTCTAAAATTGGAATTTAAATGGCAAGAATAAATTGGAGTATAAATCTATTAAATGACGTACTTGGGTATCTGGATCCGTATCAACATGCATCATGGGCTAAATATTCCTTATTAATATCAATTAAATCATGAGAGAGGAATCCACACCTCATGAACCACACTCTAATAAATATGGTGCTAAGGGCTTATCGTGCCAAATAATAATAATCTTATACTAGGGTGCCGGTGAAACCAGGGCAGTACTAGACAAGATTAGTATTATTTGTCGACAAGAAGTCAAAACATCCACAAAAACTAGAGGGGAAGAGAAAATAAATTTACTAAATCAAGCCCATGACACATGTTGAGACTTCACCTTCAACCCAAGCTTGAAAGAAAATTAGCCACTCATAGTTGAACTAGGGGCAAAATGGTAATTTATTAAAATACGAAGAAAATATAAGATAGAGAGAGAATTACAGAAAATGAACCCCAAAAATGAATTCAAAGGTGCCAAATTAGGGGGGAAAACCCCCTTTTTATAGTTACATCGATTAAATCATGGCCATCGGATTAAAAACAATTTGGACGCTCAGGATTTCGCCACGTCATCAGTCAACAGCCACTATTTGCACAGTAGATCAGTCAACAGCCACTATTTGCACAGTACCCGGTTCAGCTACTATTTGCACAGTACGCGGTTCAGCCACTATTTGCACAGTAACGCAAACAGTATCCGTACATGTGAATAGTACCGTACATGTGAACAGTGACATTTTTCTTTTTATGCTCGTCCTAAGGTTTTCGACCGTCCTGAGTTCAAAAATAATGTCCGTTTTGCCATTTGATCTCTCGTTTATTGTGAAATAACTATGATGCCTCTAAAATACATCAAATACTTAATTAAAATAGATTACACATAATTAAAGTATAAGAAACTTAAACACATAAAAGTAAGGATTGTTAGTAATACTTAATATGTAAAATAACACTTTTCTCCTTTATAAATATGCATTTTCTAACACTCAACAATATCCTCGAGGGATTGGAGGAATGAGTGGACGGTCTCGAGGGAGAATACGTCGAGTTCACGGTGGCAACAAAGGCTCTCATCCAAGAGCAAGCGAATACTCTCCGAGGTAAGTTTCGTTCATTTGATGATGAGTTGCTAAAACTTCGTAGTTTTGTTCAGGACGAACTACGCGTTGTCTGTGCGGAAGTGGATGAAGTCCGCTCAGATTGGGCATGGCACAAGCACGCACTCTCCGCAAGTCCAGCTTCCGCAAACTCGAGTGATGCGCGGCGCATTGACGTGCCAAAGCCCGACACTTACGATGGCACTCGTAATGCCACCATCGTGGACAACTTCCTATTTGGGCTTGATCAATACTTCGATGCCATGGGTGTACGAGACGAGTTATCGAAAGTGGGCACTGCACCCACCTATCTTAGAGGCGCTGCACAACTATGGTGGCGTCGCGAGCATGGCGAGATGGGCAAGGGCATTTGCACCATCGACACTTGGGCAGACTTCAAGCAAGAACTCCGAAAGCAATTCGCCCCAACCAATACGGAGAAGGAAGCGCGAGCGCGTTTATGTTGCCTTAAGCAATCGGGTAGCATGCGGGACTACATCAATGAGTTCACTACCCTTATGCTGGAGATAAGTGACATGTCCGACAAGGATTCACTCTTCTGCTTTCAAGATGGCCTCAAGGATTGGGCCAAAACTGAGCTTGATAAGCGAGGTGTTCAAACACTTGACGACGCCATTGCCGTTACAGAATCGCTCACCAAATACTCTACCTAATCCAAGGACAAAAAGGCCAACCAAGGCAAAGGTGGGGGAGAGAGTCGCAAGGACAAAGGCAACAACTGCAAAGATTGGGGACAGAAAAAGCCGCCTAGCAACAAGAGTGGGCAAGGAAAGTCGGAGGGCAAAAAGGAGGCACCAAAGTCGCGAAGTCCATGCTTCATATGCAACGGCCCTCATTGGGTACGCGATTGTCTGGAGAAAAAGTCGCTCAACGCTCTTGCTGCCCAATTGAAGAACAACTCCACAATGTCCTCGGAGGAACCCCAACTCAACATGGGTTCTCTCCAACGCCTCGGCGCACTCAATCACCAACAGCCCACACTCGTCAAGAAAGGGCTCATGTATGTAAGCGCGAAGATAAATGACCAGTCCGTTCACGCACTGTTAGACACGGGAGCGATGCACAATTTTGTGTCCATAAACGAGGCCAAACGCTTAGGCCTCAAGGCCACCAAGGAATGAGGTACAATGAAGGCAGTAAACTCTCCCGCCAAGCCAATTGCGGGAATTGCACAAGGCATGCACTTAACACTCGATACGTGGAGTAGAAAGATTGATTTTTCTATCGTGCCTATGGATGACTTCAAGATGGTCCTCGGCATGAAATTCTTTGACCAAGTCCATGCCTTCCCGCTGCCCGCTACAAACTCCCTAAGCATCCTTGACGGGAGCAAAGCATGCATGGTACCCACGGAACGAGGCAAGTCCGAAGAAAAGACACTCTCCGCCATGCAGTTCAAAAGGGCTTTCAAGAAGGACCCAAGCTTCTTGGTCTCCATTCGGGAACTAAACGAGAAAGGAAATAGCAGAACCTCGCCAAGCCAAGTCCCTCCGCAAATTCAAGACGTCCTCAATGAATACAAGGACGTAATGCCTCCAGAACTTCCGAAGAAGCTCCCACCTTGACGAGAGGTAGATCATGCGATCGAACTGGAACAATGCGCAAAGCCACCAGCCTTGGCACCCTATCGCATGGCGCCATCCAAACTTGAGGAGTTACGGAGACAACTCAGAGACTTGTTGGACGCAGGATACATTCGCCCCTCAAAAGCCCCATTCGGTGCACCGGTCCTCTTCCAAAAGAAAAAGGATGGATCGTTGCGGATGTGCATCAATTATAGAGCGCTCAACAAAATCACCATCAAGAATAAGTATCTGATTTCCTTGATCGCGGACTTGTTCGATCAGCTTGGCAAAGCGCGGTACTTCACCAAACTTAACTTGCGCTCCGGGTACTACCAAGTGCGCATCACCAAGGGAGATGAGCCAAAGCCGGTGTGCACAACAAGGTATGGGTCTTTCGAATTCCTTGTGATGCCTTTTGGCCTTACTAATGCACCCGCCACATTTTGCACACTCATGAACAAGGTGCTCCAACCATTCCTCGACCGCTTTGTGGTCGTGTACTTGGATGACATAGTGGTGTATAGCACCACACTTGAGGATCATGTCCAACACTTACGACAAGTCCTCTAAGTACTTCGAGACAACGAGCTCTTCCTTAAGTTAGAGAAATGCTCATTTGCACAACGAGAGGTGGAGTTTCTTGGCAACAAGATTGCGGGCGAGAAGATCATGATGGAGAATGCTAAAGTAAAGGTCATCCTCGAATGGGAACCTCCTTCGAAAGTGCCCGAGCTTCGCTCATTCCTTGGGTTGGTGAATTACTACCGCCGCTTAATCAAGGGCTATTCGGCTAAAGCGGCACCCTTGATGGATATGCTCAAGAAAAACAGATCGTGGCATTGGTCCGAAGAGTGCCAACGCGCATTCGAGGAGCTAAAAAGAGCAATTTCGGAGGAACCTGTCCTCGCACTTCCGGACCACACAAAGACCTTTGAAGTCCAAACAGATGCCTCGGATTTTGCCATAGGAGGAGTCCTCATGCAAGAAGGCTACCCTATAGCATTCGAGACTCGAAAGCTAAATGATACGGAACGTCGCTACACGGTGCAAGAAAAAGAGATGATAGCCATCATCAATTGCTTAAGAGTGTGGCGACATTACTTGTTTGGCTCACACTTCACTATTATGACGGACAACATGGTGACAAGCTACTTTCAAACGCAAAAGAAGTTGAGTCCGAAGCAAGCACGGTGGCAAGATTTTCTAGCGGAATTCGACTATCGGCTTGAATACAAACCGGGGAAAGCCAATGTCGTTGCGGACACTCTAAGTCACAAGACAGAATTGGCGACACTTAGCATGAGCCAACCGAAGTCCTACCTTGTCGTACGCATCAAGGAAGACCTCCAACAAGATCCACTAGCAAAGGATTTACTAGAGAAGGTGCTTGAGGGAAAAACAAGGCACTTTTGGCAAGAGGAAGGCATCCTCCTCACCAAGGGAGATCGGCTGCTCATGCCAAGGTGGAGAAACTTACGAAAGGAAGTTATTAAGGAGTGCCACGACTTCAAATGGGCTGGTCACCCAGGAATCGAGCGCACCACCGCACTAGTCCAAGCCTCATATTTTTGGCCGCACATGAGGGACGACATCGAGGCATACGTGCGAACTTGTCTTGTGTGCCAACAAGACAAGGTGGATCATCAACTCCCAGCGGGATTATTGGAGCCGCTACCACTAGCAACAAGACCATGGGAAAGTGTCTCCGTGGACTTCATTACATCGCTGCCTAAGTTCGAAGGTTGCGGAAGCATCATGGTCATTGTCGACCGATACAGTAAGTATGCTACATTCATTGCCACACCAGTCGATTGCAAAGCGGACGAGGCAGCCCACCTATTCGTCAAGCATGTTGTGAAGCTTTGGGGAGTCCCGAAGAGCATTGTGAGCGACCGAGACCCTCAGTTCACTAGACGCTTTTGGACATAACTCTTCAAAATGTTGGGGACCGATCTTAAGTTCTCGACAAGCTTCCACCCACAAACGGATGGGCAGACCGAGCGCATTAATGGCCTCCTCGAGATATACTTGAGGCATTATGTGAGCGCTCATCAGCGGGATTGGGCAAAGCTACTCGACATCGCCCAATTTTCTTATAATTTGCAGCGAAGTGAGGCTACGGGTAAGAGTCCGTTCGAGATCATCATGAGATTTCAGCCCATGACCCCCAACGCCATAGCCAAAACTTACGGAGGGAAAAGCCCCGCGACACATAAGCTCGCCCATGAATGGCATGAGGAAGCGGACATCACGCGAGCCTACCTCAACAAAGCCGTAAGGAAAATGAAGGAGATGGCATGTTGAGTACAAGGAAGGTGATCAAGTTATGATCAAGCTCCTACCCCAACAATTCAAGATGTTACGGAAAGTCCACAAGGGGTTAGTGAGGCTCTACGAGGGACCCTTCCTAGTTGTTCGACGTGTGGGCAACGTCTCGTATCAACTTCAACTACCGCCAAGACTCAAGATCCATCAAGTCTTTCATGTTAGCCTTCTCAAGCCAAATCATGAAGACATGGGAGACCCAAGTCGCGGAGAATCGAGGCGCACGCCAACTGCCGCTGTCACCGCGTTCGACAAAGATGTGGACTACATCATTGCGGACCGAGTGGTTTCAAGGAGGGGCATGCCAGCATATAGCGAGTACTTGGTGAAATGGAAAAACCTCCCCGAGAGCGAAGCCACGTGGGAACGTGAAGAAGATTTGTGGCAATTCGCTGAACACATCCAGAATGTCAAGCACGAGAGCGCGACGAGGACGCCACGAGCTTAGGTGGGGGAGGATGTTGCGGACCGCCCAATTCGCTAGCCCAATTGCCCATAATTTTGGACTAGAGAGCCAACACAAGGCCAAGAGTGCTAACTTGGCCCAATTCCGGAACATTCTAGGAAAATCTAGCACATGTGAGCTTGTAAATACTCTAGAATTCTCCATAGAATTCCAGCACATGTAAATAGCTAGGATATTGTAGAATTCTCTAGAATCTCTAGAGCTTGGCAAGCCTCCCCTATAAATATGGGATGGCATTAGGCATTTGCAATCCAACAAACTCAACAACAAGCATTGTAATCTCTCTTTGTGCAATACAAGTTTCTTATTTGGCTCTATTGCTTTCTTCTCTAGTTCGAGAAGCTCTAGGCTTACTTAGCAACATCCGGCAAAGTTGTCTAAGTGCCGCACGGGTTAACTGCGCAAAATACTCATCCCATGACAGTATGCTTCCTACACCAGACAAAACAAACAATTAGGCTCCCTGCAAGCAAATACAAACACTTTACTTCGAGGCCGGTCAATTGAAGCCGGACAATCCTCACCCATTTGTTGTTAGATATGTGGCATTTTGCAGGTTAGAAGCAAACAACAGAATACTAAACTTAATTAAATTTGAAAACAATACTGTTGATAATATAAATGGATACTTGCGAGAAACTGTTAAATTGACAGGTATCAAAAACAACCAGCAAAAGTTCATGTTCAATGAAGGTTTTTAATTAATTCAAGCCTAAACAGCGTTTAGCCCAACCATTCTATTAGGATTCACACTAAGTACTAGCACGAGGCCCTTACCATATAACTAAAATGTTAGCTCATCAAGTTATTTAACAAACTTCTCTGATCTCCAGGTGAGCACATCAACTAAACATTTTGCAAAGCAAAATCCAACAGTAGCCCTCCGGGTTGATAAAACAAAACAGTTTGTACAAAGTGGATAAAAAACAAAACAACATCCTAAAGCTAAGATCATAAATATTAAGCATGTCAACGATTGCAGCATCTATTAATGCACTCTAATGTTTATTTCAAATCATTAAAATCCTTGTATTGCCATCAAAATATTCATGGCATCCCCCTCCCATCTCCTGGACATAACATAGATAACATAAATTCAACAATAAAAAACAAATAATAAAGAAAGAAGAAAAAGAAAACGATCCTAACAAGCTAAAAAGAAACTAGTTTCTACCATTTTCAGCACTACTCTCCTCCTTCTCCAAGGGCATTAACCACTTTCATTAAGATTGCTTCAGTTGGGCAGTGAGAGTTCTCCACAGCCTTGGAAATTGCTTGCCATTTCTCACCATGCTTTGGCTCCGCAGCAATGCATCTATTCAGCACTTCCTTCTGGTTCTCGACACTGCCATGCTGCAACTCAAACTTGTAGTACAATGCCCAGAAATCCCCAGTATCCAGGTCTAGGCTTACTGCCTTGTTGAACTAATTCCTTGCTTTATCAACCTTCCTATCATGCCAAAAAAGCTTGGCCCTAGCAGCAAATACGTGGGGATCACGGTCAGATTTTACAAGGGTATCCTTACCTTTACTTTTGCGATCGTGATGGGGAACCATCTTGATTAATTCAGCCCAAAGTATACCACTATTGGGACACTTCTGTAATGCTTTTGCTATAAAGCTATCGGCTTCCTTCTCATTTCCATGCTTTAATTCAGCTCGAATGGTAGCAAGCCAGATTTCAGGGTTTAAAGGATTCTTTGACCTAGCAACACTAGGCACTGCCCGAGCTTTACTTAACCCATTCAGCCCATTCCTCTTCTCCTCCAAATTGGCTAGGGAATACCAGAGTGGTATACAATTGGGACACTGATTACAACCTGACTGATAAGCTTCTTTAGCTTCTTTCAAGTGACCAAGCCACTCCTCTAGCTGCCTTAGCATCAACTACAGCTTGAAAAATGATGGGAATCGTTTCAACCCTTTCTCGATGAAACCCCTCTCCTCTGCATTGTTTCGCAGTTCTCTCTTAATAATTGCTGATTTCATTCAGACTCTCTCTGTACCTCTCATATCTCTTGCCTTAGCAAGAAGCATCCTGGCTCTCTCAAGTTCACGATTCTCAAACTCAAGCTTAAAAGCTGCTAGCCAAATCTCCTTTGAATTAAGTATAGCAGCATATGCTTCTTGAACGATATCTCTAGCTGCAGGCACATCTCCTGCAAGCCACTTCTCTTTTGCACCTATACTCCAAAGAACCTCCGCTTGCAGGTAGTAAGTGACTGCTTTCCTCAATAAAGCAATAAGAGACTCTACTCCCATGGCTCTTCTCAAGTTGAGCTGCCTTAAGCCAAATGCTCTTTTTAGTCAAAAATACAATGTAGGCATGAGAAAAAATGGCTCTAGCTGTCTCAATGGACCCCCTTTTCTTACACTCTTCCACATCTGCCACCCAAGTCCTTTTCCTATCATCTTCGTCAACACCAATCTCAATTGTATTTATAATGATTGCTTCGCAAGTTACCACAGACCCTACTCTCTCTGCAATCTCAGCCTCTTTCATCCATGTATCCCTATCAATAACAACCTCCTCTCCTTGCAATGCCCTTATACCTCTCTCAATAATCTTCCCTACCATTGAAGTATTCCCATTAGCCTCCTCCAATTCAGCAGCTGCTATCCAAATTGCTCGTTCTTTAGGCAATTTCTTCCTAGCCTTATTAAGCACGCTTCTAGCTACACCATAAGTTTCCAGCCTGGCTAAGGCAAGCCATAACTACACATCTAAAGGACAGCACTCAACTGCTCTATGTAACAATATCCTAGCTTCCTCCTCACTAGATATCTCCACTAAAGCCTTCCACAACCTAACCGAATCAGGTATTTCATCCAACGCCATTCACAACACTCTACTCTTATTTGCCTTATCATGTTCTAATTCCGTAGCCTATAACGACAACCTGACAGACTTCGGAATATATCTCACACCCTTAGCAACAACGCCTTTAGCTTCATCAGGCCTAGCGAGCCTCCAAGCTTCCAACCAAACATCCTCATTTTTTGGACACATATTGCAACCTTTTGTTATCAACTTTCTAGCTGCAGCTTCCTCCTTTGCCAGTTCCTCCAACCTTGCAGCCTGAATCCAGCCCAATGGTTTTTTTGGGGAATTTTCAATGACTGCCCGTACTATCTTTCTCGCCTTCAGGATATCACCAAGTTCAGAGTTAGTAGTAATCTTCAAATCATTCATCCTAGTCAAGTATCCACTCAGATCAACAACTGTTAGTCCCGTTACAGAATCGGAAATACCATCCAACTTTAACGTTAGAATCTTACCTCTGCCTCCACCGACTGCCGTCAAGTCAGTAACAACAGACTCGGCCCCACCGGTGGCCCTGCTACTGCGGTCCAAAGCAATCACATGTTGTTGTTCCTGTCTTGCTTTTTGTAACAAGCTGTTCGGAAATAGTCTCCAATTTCAGGAATGCGCTCCCACTCTTTTGCTTTCACAGTGCTTAACTTTCCCTTCAAATCCGCAAATTCCTCTCAAATCGTAGGATTTTTATAACGGTAGTTCTTAATCTCTTCCTCCAACCTCACCTCTCTTCAGCTTTTTCTTCGGGAATCCACAGCATCAGCTTCCTTGTCTTCATCATCGTACTCCGAATTCGCAAACAATTCGGCGTCATTTCCCTCGAAGTGATTGAAATTCTGTTGGTACCCATTATTACCATCATCATCATTATTGTCTTCTCCGTCGTCGTCTCTGGGTTTTGGTCTCGGAAGACCAATAATAGTGGAAGGTGGTGTTGTGCGGGCCGGGCCAATGTCGGAGCGGGTAGTGAAGCCGTTGGCTCCACGGCCCGCACCAGCAATATAGTTAGCGGGTGGCTTGGAGTTTAAGAAATCTAACCTTCCCCTGCTGCCAAGCATCACCATTGATGAAGAAACTGGAGAAACGAAATATTGAAATTGTGATATGAATGAGCGCACAATGATAAAAATCTGAACTTTAAAATCTTTTTTTTAAAAAAAAAAGTCTCTTATATTCAGTCGGATTTCCTTGGTACACAAGAATAATAAATCAGAATTCGTATAGCATTAGGAATTCTTATAATGTTAAGAAAAGAAACGGCCACCAAATGGTCGTGGGTCGGTTGGCGACATATATTGGGTTTGTGGAAAGGACTCTCGGGTTCGATTAGAGATTACAAATACTTAGTTGGATATGAATATTGTCCACCCATGTGTAAATCCATGATTAAATGGATTTGTTCATATTCATATCTAATTGGATATGGATATTGTCCACCCGTGTGTAAATTCATGATTTAATGGATTTATCTATATCCATATCTAATATCTAAAAAGATATTGTTCACCGGTGTGTAAATTCATGATTTAATAGATTTGTTCATATCCATATCTAATATCTAAAAATAGATATGGATATGGATTTTATCCACACAATATCTATGGATATCCATATCAATATCTATTAGAATTAGATTAGAATTCCCCTAGTAAATTAAATTAGAATATGTTACATACTGTTCTATCTAGCAATGGGAGGACTGTCATAGCTTCAATTCACCCCACAAGAAAAAGAAAAGGTTCTTTTAGCAATTTCATAAAATGTACTTGCTTTCATGCTACCAAAATGTTTGTTTTGGTGTGGCATTGGAAGCTGGTATAAGTGGCAAGAATAATCATCCTTTATTTTATCACAATTTAATTTATTCCAAGGAAATTTTGATGTTAATTTGGTGAATGATGTTCTTTGCACAAGCAGGATTTCCTTGCCCTGCTATGAGGAGGATTGCTTCAAATTCAAGACTATATACATATATATCCTTGGAATTTCTTGGTTGATATGTAGTGGGATATTTACTGAAACTGATTTGTTTGCATCCAGATTTTGAATTGAACTCTACTGTGCAAGAAAGTGTAGAGGTAAAAATCCTGGATCTTACAACTGATGGAGATGATGATGTTTTTGACCAATTACACCTACATATTACTTCGACAAATTTCAGATGAACTCACCAGCACAAGAGGAGCCTCATAGATATGGTATGTCGGTATTAATTTGTAGTAAAAATGCAAGCATTATGATTCAAGATTATTAGAAAAATATTAACTGTTTATATAATTAATTATATTATATCATCATTTAACCAGATGTTTGCCTACCCAACATATGGGGCTGTTAATAGATTCAATATATATATATATATATTACAGCCCAGAGATCGGTTATGGTTTATGTGTGAAAAACAGAAGCCTATTAAGAATATTCTAGTTCTAGGTTGGCAGAGACAGCACTATCGTAATTTTGATGAAGTGCACAAAGTAAAAGTAGTGAGAACCTTTATAAATCATTCATGATGCATTTGATTGCATCAAATTTTAATTAAATCAACTAAGATAAGATATTAAATTTGGCTAGAGAAAGATAGTTTGAGCTAAGCAATAGCATCATCACATCATATGACACAATATTAATTTATGTTTTAAGATGAGGCAGGAGTTGAATCCTTCATCAAGGGGATTTGGCCAATGAGGAAAACCTAAGGGAAAGGAATAAGTTCAGAGAAATTGAGACTGTAGTAGAAGATAAGATTGTTTAGTGCGAGTTGGATTTGGCACTATCATAGACAGTTAATTGATTTGCACTATTTAAAGATTTTATTGCTCTTTTCTACAATTTTAGTTAAGAGTATATATGTAACTCTATTAAAAATGGTAGTAAGGAAGAGATAAATGAAAGGGTTGTGAATAGCTCCGCTCTACAATACACACAGTAAAACAGAAGCATTAATTACTGTGTACATTTGACCACTGTTCTCGTATCTGATTCGTTGACCGTGGTAAACTTAATTCGAAACAAGCGCGGTAGCTGAAAGGAGAACCTTTTTGTGTAATTCATTATATCCATCAACGTCTAATTCTTGGTAATGCTTTTAAAGCTTGTCATGTTTCTAGGAATTAAAATCAAGCGGCTCATGTTTTGGCCAAGCCCTGCTCTTAGGTTGCATAAATTTCATGTTTGGTTGGAAGATTTCCCAACTGAATTAGGAGATTGCTTGTGATTCTGAGTTCTTAATATAAGTTTCCTTTCGAATAACATTTAAAATGCAATTATGATTAGCACCAGTTCATTTTTTAAGAAGTTGAGGGAGTGTATAAAGAAAATAAACTTTGCTCAGAGTCTTTAGTTTCTAATAGTCCTTCTATTTTAAAAAATTACTAAAAATATCCATGTCTTATTATTCCCATTTAAAAAGACAAAATTTAACGAGGGTAGGTATAGCAACAAGGGAGGTTATAGCTGGGGTAGTTAAGACTTTTTAAAAAGAGAAAATATCAAAGAATCGAGGTGAAAAGGATTGCACAGAAAGCTTTTTTTATGAGGCCAAAAGATTAAAGCATTAAGTAATGGGACTTTATTATCATACATGATTTTGCTTTAACTATAGATAGTTGATTTCAAAATCGATAGATATTATTATTTAAATTACACAAGACTAAGATAGATTGAGATAATCAAGAGTATCTTCAAATATTCGTTGTTTTTTCTTTGATCCATAGACTTGGAACTACAAAGCATTTGTGCCGTCCACTAAAAAAACATCCAATCTAATGCTCAAATCAAGTGTTTAGTTGAAAAAAAAAAAATATAGGCTCCATTTGGGATTGATGTTAAATTTCAATAAGCTATTTATTTCATAATTTTAACAAAAATAGTATTTGGTAAACTTTGTAAAATCTACTTATTTTATATTTTTTTATTTTAACAGCAGCTTTTAAAAGTATGTAGAATATTACTTTTCATGAGCAGCTTATTAAATAAGTCACCACTCCTTTTTGAAGTTCTTTTTGTAACCTTAGTTTTTCAACAAAAAGATAATTATATCTTATTTTTCCATACACCTAATATATAAGCCACAAGATATGATATTACCAACATAATCAAATTACCCTTACAATGATCAAGTTTTGATCCAGTAAATATATATTTTTCATACTTTACTTTTATTTTCTATTATAAAATTTAATAAAACTTGTGTATGATTACATAAATTTTATTTGAACTATGAACAATTTCCCATGGAATTTAACCATGATTTTTAAAATCAATTTCATAACTATTGATTTTAACATTCAATCATTTTTTTTTCTATGTACAAGGTGCTTATTGCAATAACTTTAATATGAATGTAATGCATATTACTTTTGTATTTTATTTGGATTATGTATTAGTATAAATTTTTATTATATTTTATGTAATAAATTATGAAGTTCATTAGATTCTATATGAGTTTTTTTTTCTTTATGCAATTTTATGTATTTTAAAAAGAAAAAGGCATGTCTAAACATTATTAAACATACCCTAAAAGAAAAAAGGTAATCTAAGATAATATTTATTTTTGTTATTATATAATAAAATAATACTTTCGTAATAAAATTTATCAATGCATGTACACTACTTTTTAAACTCAAGCAACCGTAACAGCAGAGTTTATCAAATACCAAACTGCTTTTTTAATCAACAATTTATTTAATTTACACATCAGAAGCAGCTTATTTAATCACCCACCACAACCCTAAATTGGCTCATCACATGAGAGAAATTTGTAAAAAATGTGAAATGGTTATCGAATGTAGAACGAATAGTGCCAGTTAAATTTTCCACTCCTTATAGGCAGTTACTTTAACCATGAAAATGAATTGCTTCTCTTGAGTGGACGTGAGTCGTCTTTTTTTATATATATTTTGGATTTTGGTTTTCTCTTCTTTTTTTCTTTCTGTGGGGAATTTTTATGCCTATAACCATGGAGAGACTCGAAAGTCGAACCCTTCACCATATGGATAAGGAGTTATTGGCATCTTACTTGTTCTAGTATTTCTAAAAGTTTTCTTTTGTCAACTTTCCTTGTCCTCCCTGTTTTTGAACACGCAAATGAGTGCGTTTGTTGTGACAATCCCTGATTGTCTGGCAATATTAATGAGGTGATAGAGAAAAATAGAAATAATCAATCAAATGCACAACGATATGTATGGTTCGGTTTTTTATCCTATGTCAATGGGTAAGGACAAAGAAGAATATTTTATTATAAAAATAAAGAATATAAGTATTATAATATTTATCTCACAATCCAAAATCCAAATAGACTCAAACTCACAAAACACTCAAAAACACTTTAACTCTGTTAAATGCTAAAGAATTACTTCTCACAAAACACTCAAAGTTCTCAAATTGTTAGAGAACTTCACTCACGCTCCAATGCCCCTTTCTTCCAAGACCTCTCTATATTTATAGTGAACGTGAGCCTTTAATTTTCAAAAAATTCGGGACCAACTCTCCTGAAATAGCCTCCCTTTGAGCTTGATAATCTTGACTTTTATAAGCCATCAAATGAACACGATGGTCGCCAACGTGATGAATAATGGAGCCGAATTTATCTTGCATGTCATCATGCATGAAATTAAGTCAGGGAGCATTTACGGAAGGCTTAACTATTGCTTCCAAATGGCAAAATGGCCATTTCAAAAATGCGAAGAAAGTGGCCTACAGAGCTCGTGATGAAATGGCCATAACTGTTTCAACAGAATCGTTGTTTTATCTTTTAGAAGATTCCCTTATTAGTTAATAACCATATATAATTGAACAAGTACACTAAGGTGACGTTTGTTTTTTAACTTAATAACTTAAAGTGACTTAACTTAATTAATTAAGTTAATTAGAGGTGTTTATTTTTATAACTTAATGAGATTTTTTAGATAATTTTGACTTAATAAAATAAGCCAATTTTTTTTTTGCTTTTTACTTAATGGAGAAATCTGAATTAAGTCAATTACTTACTAACGTCAAAAATATCCTTACTTTTTAATTTATTTTTCATGTCTATCCCAAACTCATCCATAGACATTTACCTCATATAAAAATATCCCTATTTTTTCTTTTTTATATTATATACGATAAAATTTAAAATTTATGGTATTTAATATATTAAAATTCTAAAATAATTATGCATTCACTTGAATATAGTTTTACTTATAAATGTGAAAATATTGTGGTATTTAATATATTATTTATTTGATTCAAATTTAATAAGGATACAAATGTAAAAGTACAAAATTTTAGTTTTTTAAGTTGAAAAAAACAAACAACTTAATACGTATTTTTTGAGATTCAGACAAAAAAACAAACATATTATTTAGATTCAGACATTCAGATCTATTCAGAATTCAGACTAATTCAGGTCTATTTAGATTTCAGACAAAAAAACAAACGCCACATAAGTTCATATCTAATAAAATTAACTCGATATCGTAATCTTTTTAATCAATTTTTTTATTAAAAAATAATGATTCCTATCCAAAATCAATTTGGGATGCTATACAACTTTAACTTTTGATTTTTTTTTTTTTAGTCGATGGTGGGACTCGACTTTGACTACTATCATTCTGTGTTTCCACTGTCAAAAGTTCCTTTCTTTCTGTAAATATTTAAATTATTGTCTATCTTTTTATAAGGATCAAAAAAATTTATAGCTTATGATGTGTTTAACATAAATTCAATTGCAGTGGAGACCGTGGCTGGCTTGATAACAACAACAATACTGAATTAAGTAGTCAATAATTTTCATTCTTGGCTGGTATTAATTGCATAAAATATTTAGTCATTTTCTAGATGTTTATAAATTCATCTTGACTTAGACCTCCAATTTTATGTGTGAAAAGTTACAGGAAATTTTGAGAAAGATCTTGACTTGACTTACTGCTTAATTTGCATTGCCATTTCAACGCTCTATATATTCAAACTTGGACATATTTTATTCGTACAACTACACTCTGAAGAATCTATTTTTTCTGTCATAACATCTGAAAAATATTCTTTCATGGCTTCTTCTTCGCTTGCTACAAAAGGCAGATATGATGTCTTCTTAAGTTTCAGAGGGGAGGATACTCGCGATAACTTCACCAGCCATCTATTTGCTGCTTTGCGTCGAAAAAGAATTAAAATCTTCATTGATGAGGAAGCTAATAGGGGAGACGAGATTTCGCTCGCTCTTTTGAATGCAATTGAAGGCTCAAAGATTTCCGTAGTCATTTTCTCAAAGAACTATGCTTCTTCGAAGTGGTGCTTGGATGAACTTGTCAAGATTCTTGAAAGCAAGAACCTTAGTGGCCAAATGGTTGTTCCAGTTTTCTATCATGTTCATCCATCGGATGTGCGGAACCAAACTGGAAGTTTTGGGGATGCTTTTGTTAAGCTTGAAAAACAGTTCAAGGAGCTGCCAGAAAAAGTTCATAAATGGAGCCGTGCTTTGACTGAAGCATCCAATATATCCGGATGGGATTCTATGAATATGAGGTAACTCTTAGCTCATCCGTCGAGTAACGACAAGAAGTTGGTTTTTTTTTCCCCCCCTCTTTTAACATGACGTGACAGTAACTAACAAGTATCCATACTAATAAACTGGAACTCAAATGTTGAAATTCTTAGTGTTAATATCATTTATACATCTAAGAATAGTAATGATATGAATATAAGCTCCTTGTACCAAACTCAGGGTGCAAAAAATATTAGTTAGATAAAAAAATATAAAATCAAATTGAATTGGTAAGTGGCCCAACGTGATGAAAATCATTCGACGAATATTGTATTTAAAAATTGATCAATTAGTAAAAATGCTTGAACCCCTTTCATTATTGATGTAAAATTATTAAGAAATTTCTTTAGGAAAAATGCCACTCACACCTCGAGATTTGCTTAAATGATCATCTAAACTGCCTTAGTATCATAAATAATCATACAAATCCCCTAATTTCATAAATAACTATAATGCTCTTTGATTAAAACAACTCAAATAAATATAAATATAGTAATAAGATAAAAATAATAAATAAATATCATATGATGCAAATAAAATATTATGATAAGTATAATTAACAAAATAATGTATATAATGAAAATTTATTTTAATATTAAGTTATTATTAGTCTATCCTGATGGATTTTATTAATACTAAAATCTATTTATCCAAAAATTTAAGATTTATACTAATGTAGACATAATTAAAAAAATATATTGAAAATAAAATAATAAAAATTTTAAAAAATACTGTGAATGTTAGATATAATTATTTTAAGGGAAATTATCATTGCATCACTTTTATTTTGTCTTATGTTCATCCAACCATTACAAATTTCTAACATGTACTTTGCACCACCTTTTTTTTCACATTTGTATCAACTAGCCACTTTTACATTAACAATATTAAATAATTTTAATAAAATAATAATTTTACTCCCAAATAAATTAAAAGATCATTTTATTTTATAAAAACTTTAAAAAATAAAAATATATAATGATAAAAATATCCCTAAATTTAATAAAATAAATCTCAAAATTAGAATTTTTATTTTTAATAAAAATTATTTTAATATAAAATTATAATTATAAAAATAATTGCAAAATTTTTGGATTTAATAAAAATCCCCTAAATTATTAAAATTTTAGGATTTATTCTTTTAAGAAATAAATTCAGTTACTTTAATAAAATTTTACAAAATCATAATTTTTTAATAAATAAATTCATTTATTTTTATTAAAAAATTTTAAAATTATAATTTTTAATAAAAATAATTAATAAATTTTTTTGAAATCTAAATTTAGTAAAAATCAGTTGGGCACCTCTATTTGCGATTTATTTTTATTAAATTTAGGGATATTTTTATGATTATAATTTTTAATTTTAAAAGTTTTTATAAGATAAAATAATCTTTTAATTTATTTGGGGGTAAAATTATCATTTTATTTAAATTATATAATAGTGTTAATGCAAAAGTGGCTAGTTGATACAAATATGAAAAGAAAGGTGATACAAAGTACACATTAAAATTTTGTAGTGGTTGGATGAATATAAGATAAAATAAAGATGATGTAATGATAATTTCCCTTATTTTAATATTATTGAAAGAATATGACATATTAATAATGTTAAAATAACTTTTTTAATATTCAAAATATTTTATAAATTTTATCTTATTTTATATTTATATATATATATATTGTTATTTTAATTTTAATTGATATTTATTATAGAGTTTATTTAAAGTTAATTATTGAGTTGTTGTAATCAAGAGTATAATAATCAAAAAAGGGTTTTTGTGACTATTCAAACAAACTTTGGAGATGTAGGCGATCTTTCCTTTTGTTATTTTGTTTTTAATTCCACCTTACTCCGGACTATCTCTACTCACAGTCATTTGTTTTCACAATCTGCTAGGCCTGAGGCAAGACTTGTAGATGAAATTGTCAAAGATATTATGAAGAAATTAAAAGATAAATTATTGTCAAGGGATTTCACAGGCTTAATCGGAGTAAATTCAAGAATTAGGCATATTAAATCGTTGCTACATCTGGGATTGCCAGATTTTCGAATTGTGGGAATTTGGGGCATGGGTGGTATAGGTAAAACCACCCTTGCCGGAGCCATTTTTAACCAAATTTCTTCTGAGTTTGAAGGTGAGTGCTTTATCACAAATGTGAGAGAAGAATCAGAGAGGGTTGGGCTAGTACACTTACGAGAGCGAGTTCTTTCTGAAATAGTAGAAGAAAATCTCAAAATAGGAACTCCTAATCTTCCTGAATATATTAAGGAGAGGCTCCAACAGATGAAAGTTTTTATAGTTCTCGATGATGTAAATAAACCAGAACAATTAATTTTTTTAGTTGGTGGGCTTGACCGATTTGGTCCTGGAAGTAGAATCATCGTAACTACTAGAGACAAACGAGTTTTTGATGAATGTGAAGTAGAAAGCATATATGAGGTTGAGGGATTAAACAAGGATGAATCTCTTGAGCTCTTTTCTAATTTTGCCTTTAGAGAAGAAATTTGTCCCAAAGATTTTTTGGTGCTTTCCAAGCGTGTAGTGGATTATGCCAATGGCAATCCATTAGCTCTTAAAGTGCTGGGTTCTTTTTTCCGTAGGAAGAGTAAACTAGACTGGACAAATGCATTAAAGAACTTGACACAGATATCCAACCCCCAACATTTATGATGTGTTAAAAATAAGTTACAATGAGCTAAAGCAAGAAGAGAAGAGCATATTTTTAGACATTGCATGTTTCTTTAAAGGAGAGGATAAAGACTACATGACAATGATACAAGATTATCCTGATTATGCGGATTATGAAGTCAATGTTCTTGTAGACAAATCACTCATAACAATCTCATGCTACAACAAGCTGCAGATGCATGATCTATTGCAAGAAATGGGTCAAGAGATTGTTCGCCAAGAATCTGTGAGAGATCCAAGTAAACGGAGCAGGTTGTGGCATCATGAAGATGTCTATAATGTACTGAAGAGAAATAAGGTAAGAATCTATTAATATGATGCCCCCGGAAAGTTTCTTGATTTTAAAAAATGTCAATGCGAGTTTTATTTTCAATTATATGAGGAGCTCTTCATAAAATTACGTTGAGGTTTTGTGGATTTTGAACTAACTAATTGTTTATTTTACAAAGGGGACCATTGCAATTGAAGGCATATTTCTTGATATGTCCAAAATAAGAGACATACATCTAGCTTGTGGGACCTTTACTAGTATGTCAAATCTTAGGTTGCTTAAATTCTATATGCCTGATCGGGATGGTTTTCCAATTATGAGCTCTAAAGTGCATCTTGATCAAGGTTTAGAGTATCTTCCTGAGGAATTAAGATATCTTCATTGGCATGGATATCCTTTGAGAACATTGCCATCGAATTTTGATCCAGAGAACCTTATTGCACTCAACTTGCCCTACAGTAAAGTCGAGCAAATCTGGAAAGGGAAAAAGGTATACTATAATCCTAATCCTCACATTTATTTTTTTTCTTTATTCTTTTAATATAATGATCAATTGAAAGATTAATACAATAATTATCTATGTACCTTACTTTTTAGGAAGCCTTCAAGTTAAAATCTATTGATCTCCACAATTCTCAATATCTTACTTGGATACCGGGTCATTCCGAGGTCCCAAATCTTGAGAGAATAAATCTCCAGAATTGCACAAACTTGCATTACATCCCTTTATCATTCAAGAATTTCAACAATCTCAGAATGATGTGCTTGAAGGGCTGTGAAAGTCTTAGGTGGTTTCCAAGCACGATTCATTTTACATCTCCTATAACCATTGATTTCTCTTCCTGTTATAATCTCACAAAATTCCCAAATCTTTCGGGAAATATTATAGAGCTGAGATTATGCAAGACACCAATAAAAGAAGTTCCCTCATCAGTCGAGAGCCTAAGCAATCTTCAGATGTTAGATTTGAGGCACTGCACAAGGCTGAAGTGTCTTCCAACCAGCATTTGTAAATTGAAATCTCTTAATTGGCTTCATCTTTGCTGCTGCTACAATCTAAAGAGCTTCCCTGAGATTTTGGAGAAAATGGATCGTTTGGAATATATAGGTTTAGCCTCGACAGGAATTAAAGTGCTGCCATCTTCAATTGAAAATCTTGAAGGGCTTAAAGACTTGTGGTTGGGGGAATGTTCTAAACTCGATACTTTTCCTGAGACCTTCGGCAATTTAAAATCTTTGAAGTATCTCAATGTAGATGGATCGGCCATTAGTCATTTGCCATCCTCCATTGCAGATTTGAACAAACTCGAAGACCTTTCATTTTTTGGATGCAAGGGTTTGGTATTGCCTCCAGTATTATCAGGTTTATCTTCTTTAAAATGGATGGAACTAAGAGACTGTGATTTGATAAAAATCCCTCAAGATATTGGCTCTCTATCCTCATTGGAATGGTTTGTTCTAAGCGGCAATAACTTTGAGCATTTACCAGCAAGTATCAAGAAACTTTCTCGGCTGACATATCTTAACTTGAGCGGTTGCAATATGCTTCGGTCATTGCCAGAGCTTCCAATACGTCTAATTTGTTTAGATGCAAGGAATTGCGAGCGCCTCCGAACTTTGCAGGAGCTTCCATCATGTCTAGAAGAATTAGATGCATCCATCCTGGAGTCATTATCTAAACACTCCAGGGAAAGTACTCAGCCCCGGATATATTTCAATTTTACAAATTGCTTGAAAGTTAATGGAAATGAATACAACATTTTGGCAGATATAAAACTAAGACTATTCAATGAAAAGGTATGCAATTTTCTTGCTCCATACAAGGGAGTGGCATGAGTTAGTCTGAGTGTTAATTGCTTGCAATCTCTTTTCCTCATATTGAAACCCTGCAGCGGCTGAAAATTGGATGTAGCTCTTATAAAGTGAATTACTATAAAAATTCTTTCATGATTGTTTGTTTCTTGTCGTTCTTTCCATTTATTGCTCTCCGCAGAGAGGATTATGGTTTTAATCTGTACCAATTACGTCTGAAATCATGATTTTCATGTCACAGAATTTTGATACACAACGGGGAATCAGCATATGTTTACCCGGAAGTGGAATCCCTGATTGGTTCAGCAATCAATCTTCAGGATCTTCAATAACTATTCAACTGCCACGCCATTGTTGCAACAGAATTTTCATCGGATTTGCTTTTAGTGCTGTTATTGAATTTCAGAGAGATTCTGATGCAAGGGGTGAATATTTTCATGTCCGATGTGACTATACTTTTGAGAACAAACATGTTGATCATTGTCATTTGGTTCACTACCTGACCATTGACTCGGATCATGTCATACTTGGATTTCAGCCTTGTTGTGATATTCAGCCACCTGATGGCGACCACTCTGCAGCTGTCTCTTTCAGATTCTTGATTGAAAACAAAAAATGTCACAATGTAAAATGTTGTGGGGTGAATCCAGTATATGCAAATCCCAACAGGACCAAATCCAATACATTTACTCTAAAATTTGCTGCCAGCAGTGAAGAAGAATGCACCAAACCTCGATTCGAGTTCCATGATAAGCCCAGGAGGAGTGGAGCTGCTGGAAATATTCCCGGGTCGGTTCGCAGAGAGAACACCACCACTCTTCATCAGCAAAGTTGCTCGTCTTCTCAAATTTTTCATAAGAGAGGAGGCTTTTTCGCTTTTCTCATGTAAGTGCAAATTGGTTTACTTCTCATTCAATATTTTGAAGAAAAAATTGTTTAAACTTGGCAAAATTATCTTATGCAGATTTGTGCCTCTGTTGTTCATTTTGAGTCGAATAGCATTTCATCAGTGAAGGAGACAGGGGAAGGTCATCTAACATTCTCTCTCGGATAAAATTTATCTTGTAGAAGAAATGAAGTTATGCTGTGCTCAGTGCAGTTCTTCGCACAAACAGGATTTCGCTGCCCCTGCTGTTGACAAAGCAACAAGACTGTGAACCTCAAATTTAAAGTGAGAAGCTATTTACTCTTCAGGACATCACTGACAAGACCCAAAGACATTTAAGCCTTTTTGTGTGTGTGTGTGTTGGGGGGGGGGGGGGGGTTTTGTAATAATAAACCAAACTTAATATAAATAATATTGCATCCATACATGGTACTGTGATAAAATTTGATACAGCCTCAAAGACTTGGCAAGCTGATGGTGCATCACCAGCAGGATTCAAACAGAATTTTGTGTGGCTGCTCGTCTACGCTCTCCAGATTGTGTTCCATCTTTTATCACAACATCTTCTTTAGTTGGAAATATAAGTGGATTCAGAAGAAGAGCCTTTTCCTATTTTTGTACCCAATGCTATAGTGACCATACAACCATTTAAATGATACCGAAAACTAAAAATACAGGCCTTCAACTTAAGCTAAGAAGAATGAATTGCCAGGGTCACTGGCCATCACGATGGGAGATCCAACTCAAGGTGAAATATAAGGTAGCTGCAAATTAAATGGACACTTCAGTAATTATGACTAGCTCCGAAGGTGAAATAGGCTGTGAAGAAGACGTGAAATGGGTTTTAGTTATAAGTGGTAACAAAGATTTTAGTTAAAATTTATGAAATAACAAAATTCGGTCAACTTGAAATTTACAGGTAAAGCAACTTTGAAACGACAGAACATAAGTCGTTTAAACTCATCCATATTTTATCTACATGGTCTCTCTGTTCTTCTTCTACCTTCATCATTAACTCAATTCCTTCACGCTTGTAGTGCACTGGAATCACATGAATAATGACTTAAGGAGAAGTGTGTTTATATATATTTATTGTTGATTCTAAAGTAATTTGATTATGATTCCAATAACTGTATTTTATTTTGACCGTCTGATTGCCCTTTGTGCACATTTTAATGCGGTGGCAACTTCTAGTGTTCTTTTGATTTTTGACAATTATTAACTAAGCTTAAACCTTGCTGCAACTAGCTTTATTATTTATCATTCAATGCACAATTCCTAGCTAATTTTCCCTCTCCAAATTTTCACCAACCCCAAGTTTACAGAGTCCATACCCAAACGCTTAAGCAAATATGGTATCAGCTAACACTAACCACCAACTTTCGTAGGATAAGTAGAGTCATTAGAGATTATTTTGCCATGGCAGGCACAATATCGACAGCAAATATTAAGGAAGTTAATAAATAAGCTAGTATCAAAACAGAAATTAACATACACCAAAATAGGTATAGTATGACTACCTATGTTTCCTGGAAAAGTCAAAAGAAGAGATTTCTCTAATACAAGTGTTAAGAGATGATTTTCTGCAAAGTTTTTGGCTTAGATTGATTTGGCCAGTGACATCAATGGCTGAGATTTGAAGCGAATCTTAGTGGAAATGTTGGAAATTTTGGCGGTCATGATGGATAGCTAAGATTACCTTTATAAACAGATGTGCTCATTTCACTTGTAAAACTTACCATACCATTGAGTTTTCGATATCCTCTTGGCTTTCGGGAAAGGGATCAGTAAGCATTAGCCAATAGTGTTCTTATAATATCACCAATTTGCTTCATAATGAAATCTTTTTGGTGCACCGTCTGGAGAATTAGGCAATTATCGAACCACGTTAAATCCCATTGTTCATTATCATTTTCTTGATATTTTTTATTTCTTGATACCCCATCATTTTCCAACTCTTTTTCTTTAGTGTTTAATTTTATCTATCCCTTTATCGGAACTTCCTTATTTTCTTTTCCGAAAGTTCCTCTCACTAGGCAAAAAGAGTCCAAAGAAAATATAGTACTTACAAAGCAAAGAAGAAGAAGGATTTTGAACCAAATATTAGTGTTCCAAAGTTAGTATTAGTAACAAATTAGAAAAGACACACTAACTTCTAAGGGCATTAGAAAATTAAGAAAAAGTAGTAATAAAATACGAAAAAGATACTTAATGCAAGTACGATGAACCACTATTTGAGTGTTACTCTTTTATATTACAGCTTGCATAAATCAAACAAAAAGCAATAGTATTAGCAAGTTCTCTTTTCAATCAAGATAAAATTATGCAATCTATTAGAAAATCATTTTCTAGCCTATTCCAAGTCGTTTTCAATACTAAAAGACTATGTTTGGGAGATTGCATAAAGTGCGGGATTGAATTAAATTATACGACTAAAAGTTTAGTCCATCATATATTATGCTTGACGCCTAGAATTAATAGATCAGTCTAAGATTTAGTCCAAACAAATGGGACAACCAATCCTCCCTTTTGTTTAGGTTTAAGATAAGTTTTATTTTTCATTTAACCTAATGTTAAATTCAAATAAAATATAAAAAAATTAATTTCATAATTTTTTAACCTAGAATAATATTAAACTGAAAAAATATGAAATTATTTATTTAAAATAATGCTGAATGTTAAATATAAATAATTATTTAATAGTATATTATATCTATGAACATATTTATTGATAATAAACATGCAATTCATTATTTGAGTATTTTATAAAATAGTTAATAATTTTTAATTAAACATATAAATAATTTTATCTATTTTATTTGATGGTCCATAATCTATCTCATATGTAATAAGGTATATCTTAAATAATTAATTTATTATAATTTAATTTTCTTACTATTTGCCTTTTAGATTAAATTTATTTATTTTTTACTAATATCTATGAAATATCAGCTTAAATACCATTCAACCTCATTTAAATTTAATTCAATATAATTCAATACGATGGTATGCCAAACATAATATAGTAATAAATAATTCAGCTTAATCTAACGTTGTATAATCAAATCAAATCCAAATACCTAATTTAATTCAATCTCGCATTAGTCTTATCGTATTATTATTGAAGCCTGGGGTCGGAGTTGGGCTTAAATTATGCTATATCAGGACAACTCTCCAGTAGATTTCTGAGTTGGGCTTCCGGGCCCACAATAGCGTGCAATTGAAATGAACTTGCATTGTCTCTTAACACTCTGCCTCCAAAGTCGCGTTAAAAGTGTTCGGGTCTCACCTCTAATAAATTCAGGTATCCGGTTTCTTACTTTAAAGCTAATTGATATTTTTCTTTTCTCAATTTTATAAGTTCTTGAACTTCTCAGATTCTGTCTTATTTGCTTTTTGATTGCTTGTGTCAATTTTAAAACATTATGTTTCTAGGTGTCTTGTTCCAAGTTCTAGAGGGAGATGCATTTATTTGTTCTTTTTTTTTTAATTGTTTGAAGGTAGGTTCTTACTATCAAGGTACAATGAGCAAATACCCCCCCCCCCCCCCCCCAAAAAAAAACCTCTTATTTATGCAAGTTTTGACAAATTTTTAATTGTAGGATAGGCTGCGTCTGATATGTAATTAAAATCTACTGTTGGTGCTCCCTTTTTTGTAATTAAAATTACGACAAAAGTAGGCCGAATTTTATTTGGGCGATTTTTTAATTGTGATCAACTGAGCTGATCAAGTCTTGTCTTCTCAGAATTTTATTTGCAATACTAGTAAATTTGCATATAATTTTTTTAAAAAGAAAAACCATTCCTAGTTATATTAGTACTATTTAATATTGTATTATTAAAATAAATAAATAATTGCAATAACTTAATAAACTTTTATTGAAAATGGAAACTTAATAAACTTCAATTTAGCAGGTGGGCCTAGATATGATTAGTTTATTCCTCTATGAATCTGGATAACAATGAGATAAATTAATTTTTTATGTATAATAATAATAATAATAATAATAATAATAATAATAATAATAATAATAATAAAATAATAATAATTTTGTTTCCTAATTCTATAGTGGAGAGTTTTTATCATGTTATAATTCTTAACATGATTAGGAATCCTATCTACAAACTGAAATTTGAATCTGTGCATTATAAATGCAGCCAAATAAAATTTTTCTTTGCCTATTCTTTTTTATTCTCACTACAATTTCTAGCTTTATGATGGAGAAATCATCAACAGCTTCTGATTTTGAAACAGAATGCGAAAATCTTTTGCGTTGTTTTGACATTCTTGAAGCTATCAATGATGCTACTGGTCAAACCAGCATTGCCGCTGATTCTTCTTCTTCTTCTTCTTCTGCTTCTTCTTCATCTTCATCTTCTGTTCCAGTTCCAGTAGCAATTCCATTGTACTCAGAAAATTTGTGGGCAGTTCGAAGCTTGAGCGGCAGAGGAGATTTCGGCACATCCGATTTTCGATTCCCTTTCGCACTCCAAACAATCGCTTTTGAGCATTGTACCAATCATGATCTTTTTTCACTTGCTCAAGATCAAGAGGGCTCACAGTACTTGCAGGAAAAGTTAAGTTCCGGGGACTCCATTATTCTAGACAAGTTATTTTGGGTGGTTTCCAGGTTCACTTTTGAGCTTATGAGTGGCCAATATGGCCGTTTTGTCTTTGGAAAGTTTATTGAATCGTGCAACGAGTCTCAGCTGGCGCTGATTATCCTCAAGATAACGTTCCAGGATCAATTATTTCTCCTGGCATCGGTTGATAAATTTGGTTCATCCTCAGTCAAGAAGCTTATCACAGTAGCAGCTCAATTGCCGCCATTGCTTTATCACGTTATGTCAGCTCTAAAAAGACTGTTCAAGTTTTTGATGGTGACAAAGCCGGGATCCTCTGTTATATTGCAGTGCTTAGAGCCATCTTATAATCACAAGAACGACTTTATATATCAAGCGGCACTAGAGCACTGTCTATATCTAGCCTGCCATGAACAAGGATGCATCAACCTCAACAATTTCATTGACAACATGAAAGGTTCGCGAAGAAAACAGATTTTACATTTAATTTCCGTGAATGTAGCCAGCCTCTCCAGGCATCGCTCGGGGAACTATGTGGTGCAGCACATCTTGAGTCTCGAGGACCCGTTTTTGATCCACGCAATCTGCTTCGCGCTTAGAGGCCATTACGTAGATCTCTCCTTGACCAAATGTGGCAGTTTTGTGGTTCAAAAATGCTTGAAGTATCAAAACGCAGTGCATTGTATCGTTGAAGAGTTGCTGAACAGTGACCAAATTTTGCAAGTAGCCAGTGACAAATATGGAAACTATGTGATTCAAACAGCATTGGCAGAGACTATGAGACAGGATAGACTTAGTGTTCATCAGAGACTTGTAACGAAATTGCAGCAGCACCTCGCTGCTCTTCGGGTGATGAAATATGGAAGCAATGTATATAAATGGACCACAGCATCTCATCCGTGTCTAGCTTAGCTGACGGTTTCAGTTTTTCTTTGTCCATTTAGGAACACATCGTGTACGGTAGTTAGCTTTCTGTTGTAGTCTTGTGCACTAGTGTCGTTGTATGATACCCCATTTACAGCTGCCCGGGAAGTAGCTAATCTCTGTAGATTGAGAATGAAGATTATAAGATTCTTTATGTTTGTATTTGTTGATGTTTACAAAATTATGACATAATGTGAGCAAAATGTTTGCAAATTGCCAGTTTTTCTCTCTTTTAGAAAGAAATTCAAAAGAAAAAATAAAATAAAAAAGACATTAATAATAATAATAATAATCAACACAAGTAGATAAAACTAAACACAATATATTTTTGATGTAGATAATTAGTTATATGCCATGATCAAATACAAAAGCCATCAATCAGTCAGACATTGTTAAAAACTTATGGATGCTAGAAATGTTTTGATGATTTCCTCAGAGCAGGGCAAGGAAATTGTGCTCACCCAATGAACTTTGCCAAACAAGCATCAAAACTTCACTTACCAGGACATAAATTCCAAGTCAAGGGCTGAAGCCAGAGGCAGTACTCATAAGTCCTATCTCTGCATAGAATGGTGGCAGTTTATACGTAAGAAGCATAAAACAGAGTTTGGCAGTCCAACACCCAAAAATCATCCCTTAAAATTGTGAACTAATGGCCAAACCGAACACCACCTTAGGATTTGGTTCCAGTTCCATTTGCTTGCGATCAGATCTTCTCTTTCCATTTGTTCCGGCCTTATCATTAGAGAATTTCATAAATTGTGC
The DNA here is from genome assembly GCA_029633175.1 of Citrus glauca. Taxonomy (NCBI): domain Eukaryota; kingdom Viridiplantae; phylum Streptophyta; class Magnoliopsida; order Sapindales; family Rutaceae; genus Citrus; species Citrus glauca. The sequence continues at coordinate 41,449,497 of JAQOOD010000003.1, read as the reverse complement.
GTTCATTGGTGCCCGTACATAATTTGGTAAGAACGTTGGATTGAGTTTCCTTGGGAGGTGCATATTGCGGACACACCTCCGCAACATTTCAAACAGTAATCTTTTGGTTTATTTTTGGGTAAGTATCATAAAGGGAAAACTTCAATGACATTAGCCTCATATTCAAACAAGTAAAATGTGATCTGAGTCAATGAAAAAGTTGTAGCCTCCGCTAGCCATCGAGTAGAACAAATCTATTCGAGGCATTTGGTTTGACAGAAAGCCTTGCTTCCATCCTGGTAACTACAACTAACTCCAAAACGGCAAGCAGCATCTATCTTTTCAATGTTGTGGCAGTTGAATAGTTATTGAAGATTTTGAACTTTGTTTGCTGAACCAGTAAGGAATGCCACCGTAGATGAAAAAATAAAAATAAAAATAAAAACCAATAAAGTGTTGGTTCTATTGGCAATGGAGTCCCCTTAGGTGGCTTGATTAGATTTGTTTTCCAGTTCGAGTCGTAGGAAAGTCGTATTTGTTGGAAGAATCTGTACCTCCCGATTCGAGCGGGAACTTCTAGTATAGGTTGTGGTACGAGCTTAGAAGTGCCTCCCACAGTTACGGCCCCCTAGAATATCTCGGATTAAGACAAAAAAATAAAAATAAAAATAAAAACAGCTATGCACACATATTGTCTTATAAATTAAAGATTTTGTCATTCACCATCTGACGTGGCAAAGTTCAGTACGCTGATGCTGGTTTGGCAGCCGACTAGCGACCTAGCTGTTGACGCCCTATTTTTTTAATTAAAAAAAAAAAAGGGTTTCGTTTCCTAATAAGAAGAGAGTTTATGTAACCATGCAAGTTCTAATTCTAAATCTTACATGAATGGTATTCCTTTTCAGAAACTGAAATCTTTAATCTATGCATTATAAAATTATGGCCATAAACAAATTTTTCTCTGCATCTTTTTCTTTAGTCTCCTTATTGTCATGGAGGCTTCTCGAACACATCCTGTATCTGAAACGCAACTCAACAATCTTTCGCTTTCTTTTGAAAACCTTCAAGTCAACGATCCTTCTTATTCTTCGTTTAATAAAATACACCAATCTCCTCCAGCTCCATTATACCCACAGAGTACATGGGCAGTTCCTAGCTTGAGTGGCAGATCAACAGTTCCCAGCTTGAGTGGCAGATCAAACCCTCAGTACGAGACGATCGCAAGCTCCAATTTTCAAACCTCGTTAGGATTCCAAGCAAACCCTTTTCAGCATTGTGCCAATTCTGGTATTCTTTTGCTGGCTCAAGATGAACAGGGCTCACAATACTTACAGGAAAAGTTAACTTCCGGGGACTCCAGGTTTCTAGACAAAGTATTTAACGTGATTTCCGAGTTTACTTTTCAGATTATATGTAACCAATATGCTCGTTTCGTCTTTGGAAAGTTCATTGAAGCATGCAACGAGGACCAGTTATTGCAGATTACACTGCGGATAACGTCTCAAGATCAACTGTTTGTCCAGGCATCAGTTGATAAATGCGGTTCATCATCAATCAGGAAGCTGATGAAAGCAGTGGCAAATCGGCCGCCTTTGCTTGATCTTGTTATGAAAGCTTTAAAAAGATTGTTCAGGTTACTGATGATGACGAAACCGGGCTCCTCTGTTGTACTGCAATGCTTAGAGCAAATTTATCATCACAACGGGAACAATGACTTCATCTATCAAGCTGCCTTAGAGCATTGTCTATATCTGGCCTGCCACGAACAAGGATGCATCAACCTCAACAATTTCATCGACGAGATGAAAGGTCCGCGAAGAAAACAAATCTTGTATTTAATTTCCGTGAACGCGGCGAGCCTCTCCAAGAATTTCTCCGGAAACTATGTAGTCCAGCACGTTTTAGAACTCGAGGACCCTTACTTGATCGAAACAATCTGCTTCTCGCTTAGAGGCCATTGCATAGATCTCTCCTTGACCAAATGCGGCAGCTTTGTAGTCCAAAACTGCTTGAAGTATCGAATCACAGTGAATTACATAGTCGAAGAGTTTCTTCTTAACAGTGACCAAATTTTTCGAGTGGCCTGTGACAAGTACGGAAACTATGTGATTCAAACAGCATTGATCGAGACAATGAGACCGAATTCACTTCATCTTCGTCATAGACTTGTGACTAAACTCCAGCAGAATCTCGATTCTCTTCGGTTTGGATACGGAAAGCATGTTTATAATTTGATCAAGGATTGTGATCTCCAAAATTAGCCAATTGTTTTATTGTTGTTTTCCTGTTCGTATCAAGTCTTGTATTGTGTTGGTGGAACACTTCAATTTTGTTCCCTTTGTCATGTAGTGTCCTGTCTTGTTTTGTTTCCGATAAAAAACTTGTGTTCTTAATATCAATGTTAAAATTCAGTTCAATGATATTGTTCAAGCTTTAATTACTTCATCCAAGTTTGGATCTTTAGCCTGGTGATTTGCTTAAGGACACAGGTATCGTTTTGATTATTTCTACAAACTATTAAACTGAAGTAAAATAAACACAAATAACGAGGACTTAAATGAAACATTACCGGCTTAACGGGAATTTGGAGACACGTGTTCGTTTACGATTCGTTTTCCATTTCCGCTCCGTCGTCTCTGTCACACTGGATCTCCAAAGAAACTCTAAAAATGCTTCTGGACTGTTTTCGCTTTCCTCACTTTCCTTCAAATTAAGCTCAAACCTTCGTTCTCCGTCGCCGGAACCACCGCGCCGCCGCCGATTTCAACCGCAACTCGTCAATCGTAAGTTTGCATTTTAATGTATTTGTTCTTCCGTTTGTACTTTGCATATCAGATCTTCACTCGCACACTTAATCTTACCTCCTTAGTTATAAAGATCCGAAAAGAAAATTATTTTTTTATAAAAATTAGAAAAAAAGTTTATTTTAATGCATTGAACATATCACAATAATTAGCTCACTTTCAATTGGAAAACATCACTTAATTTGTAAAGTGATTGGTCAAAATTAACTACATATGCTAGAGAAGCTTAATAGAGATATTGTCATTTTCATATTCAATCCAAATTATATAATAAACTTGTGCAATACTGTAACAAACATCAAAAGGAAAAGGGGGATGAGTTGAAACTGATTTGATAGTTAATTGGTTTGGTTTGATAAGTTGATTGCTGTGGTTTTGGATGAAGCAAGCCAACCCCTTGTGATGTTTTACTTTTCATGGTGCATTTTAATTGACTTTCGCTTATATTCGAAATTTGAATCCTCTTATTTTTAATAGGTATTGCGACGGAGAAGGATGGCAGCAACAGCTTGTTTTATTATTGTGAGCAGGAATGAGATTCCAATATATGAAGCTGAAGTTGGATCTGCTGTTAAAGTATGCTAATTTTTCTTACTTGTTTCTGTTTCTCTTTTATATAGTTAGTTGTAAGGGGAATTCTATTCTTTTAGTTTGTTGATTTCAGATTATATTTTTTATGTCAATAATGGATTTCTGTAGTACCTTGCAAATTGTATTTATCAGATATATTCGTGGAGGTGAGCATCAATGACCTACGGTTGTGTCTTTTGAGATTCATGGTGATTACTGGCTATGAGTTAACCTTGAGAAAAAATCATTTGATATTCTATTTTCAATTTTCAGCATGTAAATCTGATAATCATAAGGTACTGTATTCACACCAAAAAGGGCATTATAGTGCTAGACCCTTGTCTAAGTGAATATTATAGTTGTATGGATGTTTGGTGCTGTCAAATGTAGTGGAATGTGGAAGTGGTACTCTACTCAACTTCAGTACTAAGATACTCGATTATCTGTGGCGACATAATTTCAAGTCCTTATCTTCAGTTTACTTTAATATCTACTTGTGTTTTCATGGCCTTGCTTTGCAAGTTGTTTGGATGCTGCTAGCCTGATCCCATGTCTGCTTTATGATAGAGAGAAGATGCTGCTCAGCTGCATCAGTTCATATTACATGCTGCTCTGGATATTGTTCAGGACCTTGCATGGACTACCAGTGCCATGTGAGTTCTATTTCTCCATAACTATTCATGCCAACAGTACTGGAAAGTTTTTACTATATTCTGATTTTGCTTTTTTTTTAAACCTCATAATTTTGTAATCATACTTATTTCTTTGGCAGGTTCTTGAAAGCAATTGACAGGTTCAATGACTTGGTGGTATCAGTATATGTTACAGCTGGTCATATCCTTCGTACATCTACTCAAATAAATGCCATGACATTTCTATTGTTCATCTTTGTCATTTTTTAGATATCTAGTGATCAGAGCAAATCTCTGAAAATTGTGTGAAAGTATCGGATACTGCTTCATGGACACAAAAAAAAATGCTACTAAATATAAAAGTGGAAGTTCCAATTTATGAATTGCTAGAGTTTTATGTCTGTGTACTGGTTCTGTGTTACTATTTTCTTTGACTTTCCACACATACACGATTTATGCTACTTCACGACTCTAGGAATGATGATGGGATCAAGAGCTTTTTCCAAGAGGTCCATGAGCTCTATATAAAGGTAATGTTGGCTTCTCCAATGAAGTTTCCCTGTTTTTAATTTGTCTTGAATGCGTAGCAATTTCTTTCTGGTGGGTTGGCTGTAGTTACCATGGATATCTATATTTTGGAGCTATTATTTTGTTATAGTACAAATTAAATTCATTATGTTATGTCTCAAGAATCTATATTTTCCCATTCTGATGCTTGGTGAGGATGTGATATTTAGAAATCTGATAGGCATTCCTGTAATCGTACGTTCATTATTATACAATGTTGGAATAATGAACTTAAAAGAATAATTTTACTGCTTTCTCTTTGTTGATTAATAATATTGGGAATTTGCAGATTCTTCTTAATCCACTCTACTTGCCCGGTTCCCGGATCACATCATCTCATTTTGATACAAAAGTTCGCGCGCTTGCAAGAAAGTATCTGTAGGTGCTAAGTCATTCTGCCGGAGGTTAACACAGCTGTTGAAGTTTTGGGGATTGACCTCCGAAGTTTCTATCACCTTCAGTTGGACCTCCCCGCATTTTGATGCTTTGGTCATGTGTAGACTTGCCAAAGCCTCGTATATTCAGTATGTAGATATTATTAACTATTGGATGTCATTTGCTCATTATTAATCATATTTTCTGCCCTGGTATCTTATCTTTTTCATTGGAAAATTGTTGTCTTGGAATGGTAAACTATGTCTGCGAAAGAGACATTTTTCCTTTTCTTTTTCCCCCCGCAATACTTCTTCTTTTCCTTCTAGACTAGATTAAATTTTGATCAACTCAAAAGTAGCGGATATTGTAAGGCGGTGTATATGTAAATGATTTTTTATTAAAAGAAATCACTTTTATACTATTGCTGAGATTAAATCACTACAGCACTTATTTTTTTAACAACCTAATTTTGTTTACTTATTTTTTTAACAACCTAATTTTGTTTCGCTTTGTCTTTCTCTTCCTTGCTATCACCCCTGTAACTCTTTTCTCCACATTCTTCTAATCTAATACACAGTTTTTTTTTGTCATAGATTTTGATTTAATCAAATAACTATTACAATACCTTCCGTGACTTCATTTAAATAATTATGGCAACATCTCTTTATATTATAATTTTCTCAAAATTTCTGTTATTCATGATTTACAAATTAGTTTTCCTGTAATGTTTTAAATAAATTAAAGTAGTCGTAATGTTTAGTTTGATGGAATTTCATTCTAAGTAATTCTTGTATCATTTAGCATTCTTCTTGCTTCTTTGATTTGACGCATATAAAATGTGTGACGAGTGTCGAGTTCATTCTTTACCATCACTTTATTAATCACAATTTATATTTAATTAATTAGTATCCGGTATCGAGTAATCTTTGGTGAGATACTAAAAACAGCGAGCATCAAATAAAAAAAAAAATCAAACAGCCATGAACATAACGGGTACATGAATCAATTGAAAATGACATTGAACCGAAGTGCAGCATTCTACATGCCCCATAATCCCAACTCCCAAGAAACAATTTCTCAGAGGCTGTAACATCAACCATTAAGAAATTCTTAAGCATTGCCTAATCGAGCTCGATGTCTTTTCAGAATTTTATTCGCTTAAATATGAATATAATGATTAATCTAAAGCAAAAATACAAAACAATCACTGAGTCAGCAACAATCTTTTGACTTAATCCTTGATAGAGAATTGAGTCTTCAATCTTTCAACAAGAGGTGGCAATGTCTTGATGTTGTCGTCTATTGACTGGTTAACACAGGACTCCAAATCGTTTACAGCTTCAATCCCAATCTTTTGCAGCTTAGCCGACTCATACTTGTCTTGGCAAACCATTAGAGACCTATTCAATCTCTCCTGCATCCAGAAGAAAAAGATTCTATAAGAAATTCATTTATAATAAAAGAACTGAACAAGTTATTGCATTATTGAGCATGTCATGACGGCTTCACAAGATACTTTCGAGATTAAAAAAATTGAGATCAAGTATATGATATTATGAAGTATTAAAATGCGTGGACACACAAATTATAACATAGATATCATTTTACTTCTGTTTCTTCATAGTAAAAGCAGTTAAAAAATGACTCGTATCACCAAAATACGAGACTATTAATTTAAAGTCATTGGAAGTAACACAAGCGTAAACCAGTAAGTTTCTTAAACAAAGATTTCCTAAGTGATAACAAACAGGATCGAGAAATTGTTTAGGAACAAGATGAATTGCAGAATGCCAAAAACACAGGTTCCAGAAACTGATGTCAAAATAAAAATTGTTTAAAACTTGAGTGACCTCAGCGAAATACAATATAAAACAGAAGACCAAATAGCGTGATACTGAGCATTCACTTCATGTTTAAACCATGATAGAATACTGCCCGACTATTTGTCAATTTAGAAAAATGTATAAAAATGAAAATTAAACAATGACAAAACTACAAGAAGAATCAGCATTTTGATCATTACAGAAAACAAAGTAGCATTGAGAATGGGAGAAATTTTGAGGTTTTTATGAAACAGGAAGACAAAAGTGAAGAATGTCCGCCAGTGTGCATGTATGCATGTGATACTGGCACCTTTCTACATTGCTGAATCTGTGTGCCATTTCTGATATCAATTACAAAGCATCATACACAAATAGCTGGTAATACTGCTCCATGTATATTAATGTAAGTACTTAAAATTCGTTAGTTACATAATTCATTGATTACTTACTACTGGTGAAAGAGTCACCATGCTCAAGCTTCTTAGAAGACCGAAAATGCAGTCACAATCGTCTATATGTTTAGGCAGTCAAATAATTTTCCATAATGATAACACAAGGATAGAGAGGTGATTATAAAAAATATAAGACATACATCTTCAAATTACAATATGCCTAGTAGTTTAGCCACGTGCTAGTTCTTGAAATCTAGGATAAAACAACAATCAAAAAGTTCTATAAATTGCAATACACAACTTATCAGCATCATATCCAAAATAGGATCATAACAGTAGGACCAAGTGTGCAAATAAATCACTAAGCTAGAAATAATATGAGAGTGAGAATAGCATATAACTTTTCTCTGAAATCAAGTGATAAAATCAAAAGAACTTACTTGAAACTTAGCCATCTCATTCTCAAAATGCTGCTGAGCTCTAACAACAGGAACACTGCAATGTTCAACACAATTGCTTATCTCCTCTTGCTTCCTTGTCCTGTCAAAGCAGTCGTAGGCACATTTGAAGTACGCTTGCTACAGGCAATTACCATTCAAACAAACAATCAATTTCAATACAATCACTCAAAAAAAAATGTGATTTTTGACAAGAAAAAAAAAAAAAGACAGCCAGTCATAGAACAGGAATCAAAGCATAATAAATTCGAACCCAGAAATTAAAATAAATAAACAAATAGTTTTACCAACCCAGCAATCTAGAAGCTTGCATTACTGAAATAAATATGATTATTTGGAACATACCCATTTGATAAAAACAAGAAATCCCTAGAAATGCAATAATAATAATAATAATAGTAATAATAATAAAAATAATAATAAAAAACAAAGAGGAGACCTGAAGGGTGAAATTGACATGATCTTGAACAGGAGCAAGATGGGCTTGAGCAGCGGCATTAACTTCTTCCAACTTTCTTCTCATTCTCTCTGATACAATTTGCTCCTCCATTCCTGCTACGTGATTCATCTTCTTCTCCCTTCCCTTCTTTCTTTACTCTTTGTAACGTTACGTACAGTAGGGTTTTAGGCCTTAGGGTTTTTGACTGCCACCTCTGCCTTTCGTTTATTTATGACACTATTTTGTGGTTGCCATGGAGCAAGCCGACGTGTCAGTCGTAGTAATAGATCACGGTCGACGCGTGTCTTATTATTTTTAAAATAGTATTTTCAAACTGTTTTTAAGAAAATATTTTTAAACTTTGCTTAAATAAAACTACAACATTTTCAGTTTTTCATCTTTCTAATCTTAAAATCAGCAAAAAGCGTTTGATAATATATTGTGCGACAACAATAATGGTAGAAAACTGATAATAATAGTTTTGAATTTTGTTTACATAATTTAATAATTATAAACAAGATTTTTTAAAAAAAAAGTTTATTTCTTTCAAAGATTTATTATTAAAAAAAAATAGAATGTCGAAGTAAGACGACTCGTTGCACGTAAACGCAAATCCAAACGACGTCGTTTTCGTCTGGATCCAAAAGAAAAACGACTCGTCATACGGTTGAAGCTTTGCGTAAGCCAATGGTTAACTGCAGCCAGCCACCGCGATTGACAAACTCCGCAGTCCGCACGCCGTAATTCAAACTCCAGCTCTCTCTCTCTCTCTCTCTCTGTGTAACATCCCGGCTCTCGAACACAAAAAGACGACGTAGAGAATGAAGGAGACAGAACACAAAAACCCTTTATGCAAAAACGTGCCTTCCTTACTCTCTTCATTCGTGGACACTTTCGTCGATTTCACAGTCAGCGGTGGCCTTTTCTTACCCAACCCAGATCCCAAAACTTCCCAAAATGTTCGTGAACCCAGCACGCGCCTCCCACGCGTTGATCGTCTTATTGCCATCGGTGACCTTCATGGGGACTTGGAGAAATCAAAGCAAGCGCTCAGATTGGCTGGCTTGATCAACGGTTCTGATCAATGGACTGGTGGGACGGCCACTGTTGTACAAATTGGTGATGTACTGGATCGAGGTGATGATGAGATCAAGATTCTTTATTTGTTGGAGAAATTGAAGAGGGAAGCTGAGAAAAGCGGAGGTAAATTTATTACTATGAATGGCAATCATGAAATTATGAACATTGAAGCTGATTTTAGATATGCTACTGAAATGGGTTTAAAAGAGTTTGAGGATTGGGCTAATTGGTATTGTATTGGCAACAAAATGAAATCTTTATGTGTAGGGTTAGAAAAGCCGAAAGATTTGTTTAGTGGGATTCCTTTAGCTTTTAAGAGTATGGCTAAAGAGTATCATAATGGTGTTAGGGCTAGAATTGCTGCATTGAGACCGGATGGTCCGATTGCAAGGCGGTTTTTGTCTGAGAATACAACCGTACTAGTAGTTGGGGACTCTGTTTTTGTTCATGGAGGGTTGTTGAAGCAACACGTAGAGTATGGTTTGGAGAGGATTAATCGAGAAGTGAGGGACTGGATCAATGGGTTAATGGGGAAGTCTGCGCCAGGATATTGTAAAGGGAGGCATGCTGTTGTTTGGTTGAGGAAGTTTTCGGATGAGGAGAAGAAATGTGATTGTTCAGCTCTTGAACATGCTCTTGCAACTATTCCTGGCGTGAAGAGAATGATTATGGGCCATACGATACAGGAAAAGGGGATAAATGCTGTTTGTGATAATAGAGCAATAAGAATTGATGTGGGCTTGTCAAGGGGATGCAATGATGGGTTGCCTGAGGTCTTGGAGATTAATGGAAATTCTGAGTTGCTTGTTTTGACAGCGAATCCATTGTATCAGAACAAGAACAAAGTTTATTTGGCTCCTGATAGCAAGGAAGGGCTTGGTTTGTTGCTCCCAGATTACGAGCCAAAACAAGTGGAAGTGAAAGCTTAATGGTTTGACCATCATCCCTTTGCAAAAGTACTCAAGTTCTCTCTTGAATATATACTCTTTTGCAGGTACCTAGTAGGATAAACCATTTGATGAACACTGATTATATGTCTGTAGAATTGTTGGACATTGATGTAGGAAATTCAATTAATAGAAGAATTGCTTGAAAATCTTGCAAGTAATTCTGAAATTGAATTCTTATATAGAGCAAAATCTCTCTATGGTCATAATATTGGGACCAACTATTTTTAATACTATAACAAGGTTATTATTTAATAGAGGTATGGTTACAAAAATAATTGGTTTGACTTAGTTATCCTCAGTACAAGTGATATAAAGGTAAAGTATGCACTACGTTATTCTTATAAGATCGAGCTATGTAAAGTCATCTTAAAAGTCTGAATGTTTGCACTCTCTTTAATGTTTTTCTCTCAATATAATTTTTATAAGTATTATAAATCTGAAGGTGACTGCCTCCATGCTTTCTAATTTCTATACATTTATTGAGAGGTTCTTCTGTATAATATGTGTGCCTTGGTAATATCGCAACGGTTTCAATGTGAGTCATACTAGTGTGTAGTAGTTTATGTGTAGTTCCTCAAAATCTGGAGATAACAAGAACCTTGAGCTACCTCTCCAACGAAACCAAGAGGAGGGGAAAGAAAATGCCTGGGTCCTTGCAGTCGAAAAGCAAGACTTGCTTCATCTGATTATAACAGAACAGTGTTGGGATATCCCAAAACTTTCGATGAGTCTACGGACAGAACTTGAACAATCATTGCTTTGTTCATAATCACAAAGCAGAGTTCATTTGGTTTGGTTTAATTGGTGTTTGAAAGTGAGGGCTCAAAAATTTTGAGCACCTGAGCATCAACTGCCGGTTTTATTTTTTAACTTGCACTCTTTTCCTTGTTGCAACTTGCTGCTTATATACTTGCGTTTCTTCTAATCAGTAATGATATATTTGTTTATATACAATACCAAAGCTTAGTTATAATCTTTTATTTATGCCAAGGAAACAAATCTTAGATTTGAATCTACTAGTAATTTATACAAAACACAATTTTTTAAAGAACATTAAAAATTCGGTGAACAGAACAATTTATTTTTTTAAATACATTCACACACCCTAATCCCATCTTGCCAAAATAGATGATTAATTTCTTGCCGGCTTGACCTCTTATTGCTATCGATTTTAATTCGATAGGGACCTTTATGGAAAATCATAAAAACTATACCCCTAATTATGGTTTTGTCAAAGTGTAGGTATTCAGTTATTAATTTCCTCGAAAATGGAAAATGTGAATTTTATAATAGCTCGTTGGGCTTGCAGTGATGAACTGAGACTGGGCCTAATGTGGTCATATGGAGCCCATTATCAGGCTAGTATTGTCATTTCAGTCAAGCTAGGGTTTCCTCTCCCTTCTATATAAGCCGGTCTCTTTCATTACGTTGAAAGCCCGTTCGATCGCGCTCCTAATTCTTCCTCTTCTAGTTCCTCTGAATCTAGGTTTAGGGTTCTATTCTATTTTTTTTAATTTGAAAAAGTTTTATGAGAAATAAAACATAAAAAAAGCCAATTTGCAGAGCAAGGGCGTCTGAAAAAAAATCAATGGCGTGATTTGCATTGAAGGTTGGCGATATTAAAATTTCATCAGCGATTCTCCGTGCCTGTCAAATTCTATTTTCTCGTTTTGATTATGGCCTCGAACAAGTCGCGACATTTTTTATTTTTTATTTTTTATTTTTTTAAAAAAATATATATATATATTCATAGCTTTATAAGAAACCCCATTCGATTGGAGATAAATCAAGTTCATTTATTATTTTGATTCAGATTTATGAATTATATGTTATTAAATGATCAATTGAACGGTTTTCTTTTCATTTTGGAAAAGTAATTTTTTTGAAGGTTTTTATTTTTAAAATTCTTGTATGAATTTTAAAGTGAATTTTGTTTCTTCACTAGATTTTTTTTTTAACAAGAAAATTTATGAGTGCGCTTATGGGAGGATGATGGCTTAGAACTTGAGAAAAAAAATAAACATAAAAAAAAGGAAGAGATTGAGTCTATTAAATATTTGACCATTTCAAAAAAACAAGGCTAATGAAAACAAAAATATAATTTAACCCATATTTAATTATGAAAGAAAAAATGAAACCTAAGAGAAAATGATGGGCACTGGGCAACGACATCAAGATTCAAGAGTTTTGTTTACTTGTCCGCAAGAACTATGAATTGTAAAATGAGATTTATGTTATAAGACACATGGTGTCTAATATTCATTTTATAAATCACTCAAACAACACGGCAGGGGACGCGTAGCCGCATGGTTATGAGTTCTGAGTTAAAAATTGAATAAGGAATTTGGAATTCCAATCTTCGGCTGTTTAAATTAGGGGGAGAATTGAATTGTTCTTTGGCTTACTACTTTTACAAAAGAAATTAAAATTTTTGAAGCGTCCTATTAAATTCAATCTCTTGAAGCTGAAAATTTTGTGGCTCAAATTCGGGCTTCCTAGATGTTCATAACTTCATAATAAGAGGTGATGCTAAAAATTAGGATTACATTACTTGAATCAAATGAAAGGACCGACCATGCGAAAACGTTTAAAATCTTGTAAAGCACATTCATAGCTGTGTGAAATCAATAAACCGAATTTCAATTAATGGGTTCGGTCCTCAAAACAGAGAAAATCTCTCACTAAATATGACTATAATGTCTATTATTCATTACTTGAACTCCAAGGTGTACGCAATCCCTTCTAATGACACTTTAAACACACTTAATTTCTTAAACATCTGAAAAAGACGATAATTTAGTCCAAAATAAGGTTGACTATTTTCACAAACAAAGGATACAAAAGAACGTCTCATATAGGTTTTAAAACATAAAAAAGAATCATTTTCATTATTTCCACATTCAGAAACTTAAACATCAAATTCTTGTTTTTAAGGGGGAAAATGATAAAAACATTCAAAAACTAAGAGTAAGAGACCATTTTTTTAAGACAAAAGAGAGTTTCGCGTATCCAGAAAAAGAATTTGTGCAAAATAAGAAGATACTTGTCAAATCATTTTACCAAATCTTAGGGTATCGTCGTCCTTTTCGTTTTCAAAATAAAAGTAAAAATCAAAGGCAAACCGCAACATTGATTAATTGAAGACAAAATATTAGGTTCTACAAGTCCAGAAAGTTTTACGGAAGACCTTAATAACATGATATCCTTCACAACAAACTACGTGACATTATGAGTTCAAAACAAAGCATTTTTCTTCACCAACATATATTATCACCATCATCAAAATTGGCATCATAGAGATTATTTATTTGCTTACACTCAAAGAAACAAACTCATACAAGAGAGGATAGTCAAAAAGGGTAAAACAAAAAAAAAAGAAACATAACAATGAAAGAACAAACTACAGCTGCCCCTATCTGCATAAGCTAATGGCACAAGAAGAGAAACAACTGTATCTACAACCAACCAAAGTCACTGCCCATCATATTTCTCCTCGCACAGAACAATAGACTACAATCCGAAAGAACAAAGTTACTGCAAAATTTCTAGCATTATTTACCATTCTGCACGAGGGTACTACAATGAGAGACGCTGAATGTTGCATTTCATTTCTGCAATTAGAGTTGCACTTGTCTGTCGTAAATCCAACTGAAAGGGATGGTGGGTCCTTGCTTTGCCCTTCCCTGAGCTCTCTCCTCCAGCCTTCTGATTCTTGCAGGTAACCCACAAACATAGTCTTGAGCTTTCTGTCCCTCACCAGACAGCCCAGTTAGCTTCTCAACCTTCCATCTGCCCACCAAGAATTCCAAAATGTCGGCGTAGTCTTTGGCAGTGTAGACACCAAGCCGCTGAGCAACAGCTGAAAAGTGCTCGAAGAGGTTATCGTCGCGGCCATCGTACATCAAGTGAGCAGGCATAGAGATTTTCTTCCTCATCATGTCAGCAAAAGACATGATGGTTCCATCGGGATCGATCTCAAAAAGCTTTTCCACTATCTTGGTGTAGGCAGTCTCGTGTCGCTTCTCATCTGAAGCAATCGTACCACATATTTGAGCCAACTTCATGTCACCATGCTCCTTGGCAAGGCGAGCTGTGTTTCCATGAGAAATAAAAGTTGCCCTTTCTTGGAATGAAGTGTAGATGAAACCAAGGTAGGGACTGTTTTCTGTACGGGGATCCTACAAAATGAGAGAGGGAAAAAAAGACAAAAAGACAGAACATATCAACTTACCGCAAGGGATATAAATAAAAGGGCAAGAAGTAAATCCACATAAACTAGCACAATTAAACAGTGAGCTCTAAATTGACCAACTTCGTAGTCTTGCATTGTTAATTATAGCCATTGTTAACACACATCTTTTATAATGACTTCCTATCAGAGGTTCAGAACAGGGCTCCTAATTTAGTAGGCAAAGAACTTACCATTCCGGATCCAATTAAATACTGAATAGTCTTCTCAATTTGTCTCATGTCTACCCGTCCACTCAGGTAGAGATACTTATTCAGAAGGTCTCCATGCCTATTCTCTTCAGCAGTCCATGCTCTTGTCCAAATAGCCCAAGAAGTGAGGCTAGCACCTGTTTCATCACGAACCCCGTCCAAGGTATTAAGCATTGTTTGATATGTTGGAAGAGCTTCTTCCGTAATCATATCTCCAACCAAAACAACAAAGTAATCATCTGGAAGCTCTTTTGCCCTCTCCCTTAGTTCCTTGACTTGTTCATCGAATCCATCAGAGGCGGGATCCGGCAGAAAATCCTGTGGTTGCCAACACTTCTCAACTGGCTTCAGGTGAACCAAAACGTTGTTCTCAGCCCAGTCCTCCATGGATTTGAAGATCTCAATCTTTTGAGGTGGCATGGAGTGGGTGACTTGAACATGCACCTCCCGAGGGGGCATAAAAGGCTTCTTGAGGTTCTCAACCTCCCTTCAATGAAACAAAAGAATTGAGGATCAGACACTGCCAGCTGAGTTTCAATTTCCAGCAAGGAGAAGAAAATAATTAAAGCTCATAGTTATCAAAAGGTACAGAAAATCAGCATGTAACAATAGCAGAGACTTGTCTATGGCCCGTCATAGCTGACAAATGAATACTATGGAACTGGAACTAAAGGGAAAGCAGTACATAAATGAGTGACGTCCAAATGGCAACAACAAATAGACAAGTTGCTTTTTCCAGAAATTTACATTAAAACAGGTTTGTGGTTAAAAACTAAGGCTGTAATAACCATTTGACCAACCAAGCTCCCATTAAATAACAAACACGTTATAATGGATATTAAGTAAAAAAAAAAAAGTCATACCAAATACAACAAAGGAAAGGGAAAAAAAAAATATATATGAATTAACGCAGAACCATAAGTAGTAGTTTGCTAATAACTACTAAAACCAAGATGGGAACAGATATTTTAAAGGAGACAACACCGATTATCTCAGATCCTATAAACATGATTAGCAGCTAAAATTTTCTGTATAACCATAGATTAACACACTTGTATAATACTAGCTGCAAAAATTAACATTTAGAAAGTTCAAAACTTTGGAACCTTGAAAACTTTCAAATTGATAAAACACTAAGGTTCTAAAAATTCCAAAAGATAGAAGTTTTAAACATTTAGAACCACAACCAATGATCTCCAGCTCCTTGAAAAGAAGACCTACGTTGCAATTTAGAAATAAAACAAAGATCCACCACCTATTAAACAACAGTCAAATAAGTAATAGATCCCACCATCTCTTAAAGAATGGAGAAATAAGTCAAAGATCCACCACCAACCAAGCACAGGCAGAAAGGGATTATAAAACAAAGAATCTATGCAAAGGTATCCAACCTACTCTCACCAAATTGAATATTCTTTATCAAGATGAAGACTCAATCACATTCAGAAAACAAAAAAAAAAAAATGAAAAGCAGTAAATACTACATCAAATAAACAAAATAAACATAATTATGCTATACAAATCAGGCTAAAAGAATTGCAACAAGGATCATTGATCATATTTTTAAAATCACTAATGTGAATACAAAAGAAGAATAGGCAGTGACAGAAAACATGGTGAACACATGTTATTGTGGTAGAACTAGACAAAAAAAGGCCTTCATTCTACCTGCACACGGTCTGACATAATGCAGGAACAAGAAAGCATCATTCAAGAAGCTTACACATATTGACAAAAAAAACTATTTATATGCCACATCATAAGAAACCGACAGCGGGGCAAGCATGCATGCACTTGTCAAAACATGAAATATAAGCATAATACGTGAACTTATAGGGAGCAGCCAAAATTAGAAGCTACAGAACCTAGCCAAAACCAAATAGCCAACACAAAATAAGAAAAAGGGAGGAAGAAATAGAAAAACCATAAATCTCAACAAATTAACCAAACAATTCATAAAGCAGACATTCCAGATGATTCTAATAATAAAATATAAATTAAATGTTGTAACCGTCCCCAACCCCACCTAACCGAAAACAACAAACAGAAAACCCTGCATGCAATTGAAACCACAGATTGCATTTAAAACCAGCCAATCCAGCAGAACCATTTCAACCACCATCACATTTCAGATATATAAATCTTTTTTTTTAAAGATTCATATTAAAAATAAAAGAGCTTTTATTTCAGTCCTGAGGAGTAAGACAAAATCTTCCACAATGCAGAGTAAGCTAAAATGGTTCTGAAAGCCTTTTGCTTTACAAGAAAAACCGGTTCTAATCTTCTTTCCTAAACTTCAAAAACAAGAAAAGGACAGTTAACTGCAAAACCAAGAATTTGACTATTCTTCTCAAATGGTATCCTAAGAGTGCTAATGAAAGCAGAGCGTCAAAGGAATAATCCTCATTTCAATATTCTTTATTCTTCCATTTAACTAAAAGACCAAGCTAAAAACAAAATAAATAAAACAAGGAAATTGGCCATCTACATCACAATCAAATTCATAGAGTCAATCCTATAAATAAAGTTCCAAACATAATATCGAGAGGCATATGTTAGAGATTGAAACGGATACCACAGAACCACTACTTCCAAAACAATATATAATATATAAATAAAGAAAATCACTTTCCAACAAATTATATGAGACCACATATAACTCAAAGATTATACATGAACTTGAATCAAACCCAGTAATGAAATTTAAATTGCTATAACAAGTCACCGAATGTAACCAGAAAAACAAAGCCCCACCTCGAAAAAATCGAAATTTGATAAACAAAGAGGTAGGAGAGAAAAAAGAAATTTCATAACCAATATTGAAGTAATTATACCCATTCCATCAAACTAAAATAGATACAAGAACACAATTTGAAGTACATAGCAACCGATAAAAAATAAATGTAACGCCGTCTCAATAAATTCAAACAAAAAGAAGAAAAAAAGAACCAGAAAACAAATAAGCATGCGAAATCAATGCATTTAAAGCATAAATAACAAGATCGATAAGCAACCCATTTGAAGTAATGCAGCCATAAGCCAAACGAAAGCATAAAAACAAAAACCCAGATCCAAAGTCAGCTCAAAGGAAAGAAAAAATTGCAAAGAATTTTATTTAATACAAGAATCTATATGCCAACACACAAAATATTAGGGAGAAATGAAATGAACAAGAACACAAACTTGGTGTTAGAACGAAGAGTTGAAGCCATGGAGAACTTTGGAGATCTGAGGCTGCCCATTGGAGGAAGAGCAAAGGAAGGAAATTTCTGGGTTTGAGTGGTGAAAGGGCTGAGCTTGAGAGACATTTTTCTGTTTCTTCGATTTTTTTTTTCTCGTTTTTTTCTTTTCTCTCTCTCTCTCTCTTTCAGCTTCAGTTTTCCTCCACAGAAGAGAAAATGAGTGACAATGGTCAAAATTATGGCAGCCTACTTGATGAAGCGCTTTTATATTGTGGTAATTAATTGGTAGTCCCTGAACTTTTATGATTCTTATATAAAGGCATTTTTGTTTCTTTGTATCAAATAGGTCCATCACTTGATAGCCTCTACCATAATGACTAAAATATCCTTTGATTTGAAGTCATTAGAGATTTTTTTTTTTTTTATTTTAATACCGCCATGACCGTGGGAGATTAGACAGGACTCTACCTATAATATAGATCATTACATGGCAAACACAAATGAAGGGAACATAAATTAATACTTTTAAATCTAAAAGAAATACAAAAAATTATAATGAAAACAAGAATTAATAACAAACTAACAAACAGTAAACGAAATGAAAAATTATCTTTTTAACATGAGAAATTTTTTGTGCGTTTAAATAAATGATATTAGACAAACCAACAGACAAATCTCAAAGACTGACGAAAAGTATAATATTATTTGGATAAACATGAAATCTTAGGGATGCCGATGTTATAACCATTATCAAACAATTAACAAAGGGTCTAAAATTTTGGAAATATTGACGAATTTGCCAATGCATAGTATTTTTAATTTCTGATACAACACATAATAAATACGAGTACAAAAAGAGTACAAAAATACTGAGTTCATTAAAACGTCCCCCCGAGCCCACAGTGTTCAGTCTGTTCAGAATCTAGGGCAGTCCAACGTATGTTAGCTGTTATTGTTGCGCATTGTCTTATGTATTAATCATTTCTCTTTCTGAAAAAAATAAAAGAAAAAGAAAAACTTAATTTATTTCTACAGTTTTTTTTCTTAACAGTTGAAAGTATATTATGTAATAAAAGTAGTAGATTATTTTAGAATCAGATTTTTAAATAATTTATTTTAACGAAATATTTATTATTTGACAATTTAATACAACTGTAAAAATGCTCTTATTTAATTTGTTTACAAGTGTTGCATTTATTTATGTCAGCGGAGAACTATTTGGCATTAATTTTTTCTTCTTTAGAGAATCGCAATGAAAATGACACATCTCGATATGCTTCTCTAGGAATGCAATAAAACAAATAAAAAGTGATGTCCTATCAATTTCTTCATTTTTTTAATTTAATTTTTATTTCGATATCTCTATTTATTAAGTCTTGGGACAAGGCTAGGTTGCAGAAGCCGCAACAAACAGCCTTGGCATTTTCACCCTGCATAAACAGCTGCCTTGGTCTGGTTTCATCAGCACCAACGCGCGTGGAGGATTCCCATTGGCTATGTTACTTGCAGAAGCCGCAAACATTAGCAAGGTCCTCTTAAATCTCGATGTGGTTTAGAGACTTATGAGTAGGGATTATTGATGGGATGGGTACTGACTATCAACTGATCATCGTCGTTTGCTCCACGTCGACCCTACTTTACATATTAAAACTATACATATATAAATAAATGTTCAAAACTATAAATGAATGTTCATAATTAATTGGGCCCGGCAAAGGAGAAAGCAATTCGAATTTATCAGTACAAAACTATACATATATATGAAGAAGATTCTAATGGTACAAAATCTTATTTAAAGAAATTTAATTTTTTTAAAAAATATTCTAATTTTATATGAAACGGTGCGTCACGAGTTAAAGGGTATTTTGTCACCTTCTAATGACTCTTGTCTCTTGAACTGAGTTTTTTTTTTTAATAGTAATTATATATGTATAAAGTTAAGGATAAAAATGGGGACTAAAGTATTAAAAGCTAAAAAAAAAAAAGGTAACTCATGTAGCTTATTGATTTGTATAAGCACACGTGTCTCGTTCAGTGGATTCGTGTCCCGCGTCCATCATTTTGTAATTTTCGTATTCTAATTTAAAATTAAAATGATATGAAATAAATTGTCACAAAACAAATATATATGACAAAGTATGACTGAAGTACATTACATCAACTGCTGTTGCTGCCATCACCGACTTAAAGAAAGAAATAAAATATGAATGAAATAAGGAGCGACAGCCAGACAAGAGACCGGAGGCATGTTGTCTTGAGATTTTGGGCCCTTCAATTGTTTCACATCATGTCCCACGTACTTGTCATCTTCACTCCCTCCACGCCGTTGCTTCTCCGTTTCTTTGCTTGTTTTCAGGATTTTGGCATCCGTACACGTGGAGGGTTCATATAAA
This sequence comes from Citrus glauca, assembly GCA_029633175.1. Lineage (NCBI taxonomy): Eukaryota > Viridiplantae > Streptophyta > Magnoliopsida > Sapindales > Rutaceae > Citrus > Citrus glauca. The sequence continues at coordinate 41,429,413 of JAQOOD010000003.1, read as the reverse complement.
GTGCAATACAATTTTTCATATATGAAATCTTATGCTCTTGTTGTAGCAGGTCGTGGCAGTTTTTTTTTTTCTTTTTTTTACCATAATTATCCACAGATTTACTATTAGGGTTGGGCATGTAGCTGAATATAAGGTTTCCTTCTATGTGCCCATCCGGTCTACAAAAATAGAACTAGAACGCGAACTACTGACTTTACTTTAGTTATAGGGAAAGTTTCACTGACCTAACAGCCAATAAACTACGGCTGGAATCGGGTTATTCTATTTTTTTTTAATTCCTTATAGGCACCTCTAGAATTCGAACGGCAGTTTTACTTACTTCGCATTCTGGACATTGGACCTTCTTCAAACTGGACTTTGAACTTTACGGCACTCTGCCTTTAGCAACGACAATAACCCTTCTTTTAGCTACCGGAGGAACTCCGGAATGATGGCGCCTTATCCCTTGCCCTTGGGGCAAGGAGCGGATTTGGGTAACTATAAAATTATGCTACTCGGGTTATTAATTATTATAAGAACAGTTGAGAGTAAGTAGTTTATTAATTTCAATAAGAGAGAAATTAGCAATCTCCTTTTATAAACTCTTTCTCTCTCTCTCTCTCTCTCAACCTTTGAATAGATCTACTACTAGGCTTAGGCATATAGCCCCATATTTATTGATAGGGACGTAGTTAGAAATTCTAATGGCATGCTAAAAATATTTATAATTTTAAAAGTTAATGTAACAACAAATAACACCACGACTGTATTATTTAGGGGTAAGTTTCAGGGACACAAGTTTAGACACAACTGGGGACCCAAATTTCTAACCTTTAGATAAGAAAGGAATGACAGGTGAAGATAAGATACCTCCAGCTGGAAACAGGAAGGTTGCATAGCTGATACTACTACTTTACCTCTGAAATCTCTAATCACAGCACCCAGAACAACTCTTCTTTGCTCAACCGCAACTGATGCATCCACATTAACTTTGAAACAACCTGCTGGTGGGGATTGCCATTTGGAAGCTACATTAGAGTTTCCATCTAAAGATGTCTACAGTTGTAGCAGCTGAATATTTCTGTAAGAATGTACTACTGCATCTGCTTTAGTGGCTGATAATTGAGAATCTTCCTTCTCATTTTCAAAGATAAGAAGATTCCTTGCATGCCAAATAACCCAGCAAGTAGCAACTATCAGCTCCACATATGACTTACTCCTTTTGTTTGCCATCTTTTGAAAAAAACTAAGCATAACCCCCACCCCCACCCCCACCCCCCCCCCCCCCCCCCACACCCCCCGGGGGGGCGGAGCCTGACATGATCTTAAAATGGGGCCAACCTCCAAACTTTTTTAGATACTTTGCAGCTAACAAGTGCATGGTAAATGGACTCCTCTGTTCTTCGACATCTCTGACACCATGGGCTTGAGAAGATTTTCTTCTTCCAAGGTTTTGAGCAGTAGGTAACATATTCCTTGCTGCTCTCCACATGAATATCTTTACCTTTTCTGGAAGTTCCAGAGAACAGATTGCTTTCTATGGAGATTGTCATTTGTGTGAGCTGCTAGCTTGGTCTGAAAATTTAAGTTTTAAAGGCACTTGGTATCCACTTTTCACTGTATAATCTCCTTTTTTGTCAAAATGTCATAGAACCTGATCTGAGCTTGGTTGTCTTGGGAGGGGAATCTTCATAATCTGGTCTAGATCCTCCTTTAACTTTTATAAGAAAATCTAATCCCTATCACGGTAGCCATTTACATCCATGGCAAGCATTTTAAAAGAAAAAAAAGTAATGAACGGCCCCATGTGTGTGCATGTATGTATGTATATATGTATGTATGTATGTATATATGTATATACACATGCATAGATATACCACCACCAACATCACATTGCTACTAAAACTGCTCTCGATCATCTCAAAGCTCAAAATTTAACAGACATGAATCATGACTTGATGACAATTTTGCAGCTACTTAACACATTTTCTTCCAATTTGTAATTTAAAATAATAAATAAGATGACAAAGATGACAAATAAATAAATAACAAATAATATATGGCCAAATATTTAAAAGTACAAAAGCACAAGCCAAAGACCATAGAACAAAACAAATCCAAATGAATAAGAAATAACAAAACAACTTGTTGGGGGAAAAAATAGGAAAGGTAGTAAAACGCCACGTGTCGACAAACGGAAGAAGTCTAGCACAGTCTAAAGGTACCCGACATGATTCGAGGTATCCCACACAATTAGAGGTATGCCGCACAATTAGAGGTACCCTACATAGATTGAGGTACCTCATGTAACTGGAGGTACCCGACAGATTAGATGCAAGAGAATCCTCCGAAAAAGTCCACTATGGGAAACGTCTCTACCTCTTAAAAGATAATATTCGATTTTGTTAAAATTAGGAATAAAAAATGTCGTACTAAATGGGGGGACAGCTGCCTGTCACCTCTGCCAAAAGTGAAGGACACTGCCCCAATAACAATGGTCCTTAGCCACCTACCCGATAGCCCCTCCATATATACCCTGGACTACTCTTCAACGCGCGCCACATTTCCATAGGATGAGATACGCCGCAAACATGCACATAACAACCGAAAAATCATAAAAAAGTAAAAAAATGTTAGCAAAAAAGGATACGCCACGTGGCAGTTGTGGTACTCCACATATAAAGATGTCTAGGTTTTATTCTCGATGATGTTTTTGACTCAACAACACTCACACTCCACAAAATAGGTTTTCTTCAACCTTAAATCTTGATTTACAAAGGGCTAGCATGCTCTCTTTGTCTAAAAAGCTTGAGTTTGCTAACTTAAGCGTCGAAGTGTGAATGCCGGGTACCTCGACTTCACCTCTAATCTCTATTTCGCTGTTTTGCAGGTGTGAAACTCATTTGGAAAGACATTTTTCTTAGTTTTGACTTTTCTTCATTGTTGCCACTCCCTCTTCCCTTCTCACGTCCCCGAATCTCAAATACACCGCACACAACAAACCAACGAGGTACCCCGTCTCTCTCCAAAATACAAATTCATTATTCTAGACAGATTTGCCTTTTTCTATCCCCAAAATCTGTCGAAAATGTAACTCAATAATCTATAGAGATTTGGCTCTCTATATACGGAGACAAGGAAGGCATATGAACCAAAAAGTAAAAGAAAAAAATTATATTAAATTAAAAGAAAAAAATTACATATAAAAGACGAAGAAGATGGGATTTAAAGAAAATGTTTTCTAATAAGAGAGAGAGAGAGAGAAAAGAAGATGATGAGAGTTGGAGATAACATGTGGTGGAAGGGAGAGAAGAAGAAGATGAGAGAAAAATATATTTTATTTGCTATGCTTTGGAGAATACATAGTACATTATTTTATAATTTACTTTATAATTTATTTTGTAATTTAGAGAAAACGAGCCTAATTTATTTGAACTGTTATTACTGTTAAATAGATTTTGTTTTCTGTATTTTACAATTTAAGTTTAGGTTCAGGCTGACCGAACATAGATTATACTTACTGCCACTAAAATGAAAATGAAAATGAAAACTTGGTGAACAAAATGACACGGAACCAGCCCTAATCGAATTATAAAGAATTGGGCTTCTAGACTATGCCAGATTGAAATTTTTTCAAAATCACTTGGAATATTTTTTATGATTTTCAAAATTCAAATGAGGCATTTTTGTAAAATTTAAAGAAAACAAGATCTTTACTAAACTCATGCATTCAAGATCTTCGAACTTCATAGAAAACAAGACCTTTAACTAAAATTATGCATTGGAATTTTTTAAAAGTGAGCTGGACTCTATCGCACCTGATCATGTATTTGGGCAGTCAAGTTGCGACTTTTGGGCCCTATTTATTATTTATTTGCGAATGGTAGTATATGATGCTTTCAATTTATTACACCGGCCTTTACTTTTAAATTAATTTTACAAGATTGGTCCTATTAAAAAACAAAATAATTATGATAATTTTCTTTTTCTTTTTCTCTCATTTACAAATTCTTTTACTGTCTCTCACAAGCTTTGAACAGATTTTTTTTTTTCATTTAAGCCGATATAAAAAGACACATTAACTTGAGAAATACAATTCAGCTAATAAATGGTATAAAATAAAAAATAATAAAAAAGGCATAGTTCTCCAATAGATCTCTAAAACCCTAATATACCATTTCTTTATCCTCCAATCTACAATTAAATCAAGAATGGACACGAGTGGCTAAATAGAACGAAATGAATTCCCGAAGTAAAACAGAAAAATTAGCTTCAGATAATCAGCACGGCTGAACTTGGTAAATATCTATTCCCAGTTGCTAATAATCTTTAGATGTCTAGGTTGTATATGATGATGGATTGATTGTAATGAAAATAGGTCGTGTGTCGATGATGATGGTGATAATGGACATGTGGGAGGTGATGATCATGATGAGTAAGATAAAGAAGAAAATAAAACAAAAATAATAACTATTCTTTTTAATCAATGAGTTAAAATAGAACGTGGGGATGAAAGATAAACCGAGAGAGTTAAATATTATTACTTTTCTTCACTTCGGTTCTGGATGATCCTTACTAAGGAAACATCAAGCTGTATAAGAAAAGAATTTTCACTCCTATTGATGCAAAATTTACAAAGCCTTAAGTCTCAGTTAGTCAATTTATATAGAAGCTAAATTTAAGAAAATGAAAGAATCATGTCAATCGTAACCATATTTGTTATGCAAATTTTCCGACTACTCCTTTAGTCCTTTTCTTAAAAGCTTGATTAATTTTTTTTTCGTTGAATTAAAAAAAATGAAAACATGATTGCATTTGGAAAATATTAAGAAATATTAAGAAATAAGTAAAACACTAAAAGCAAATTCACAGGCGGATACGGGCTGCTCTACCGTGGCCTTAATGGCAGAATTTCAGCATGGGTGTTTGGGCCGACGAGAAAAGCATTTGTAACTTGGAGGCAGGAACATGTTTTCTTTTCTGCAACAAAAATTTTGATCCTCTGCATCTTTGTGGTTGTTTCTTCTATTTTTGATTGCCCCGAATTTATTTTTAATTGCTATGTTATAGATATAATTAAGAATGGTACTTTGTTTGATGAATTTATTACTATTTGTATTGAATTTAGATTCTTTATTTATTTTTTCTTGATTGTTTATGGTTCTTAAATATTATTGTGAAACCTTTGATTCCTTCTCTCCTATCTTCATATGAATTTAATATATATAATGCTTTCGTACAGAATTAAGTAAAGAGAAAAAGAATTGAGATGACATAAATTAATTTTAAGTTATCACTCTGATTCTCAAAATCAATTGACAATTAAAGAATTGCCAAGACGGACAATAGTAGATTATAAAAACCTTAGTAATTTTACTCTCTGGAGTTTAGTTTGAAATTTCTTTTCATTTTTTTAAAGAAATCATCTCAATGTAAAGATTGATTAAGAACAAAAATAATAGAAATTAAGAAATAAAACAATAACTGAAAGAAAAAAAAAATAAGACTAATGAAAAATGCAATATTCCCTTGATGTCATTGAGAGTAATTTACTAGCACTAATATGGAGTAGCTAGGGTTGTAATAGGATGAAAACTATCATAAAATAGGGCTATTCACACTCTAAATAATTCATTTTTTACTTTAACAGTGAGCTTATTTGGACACATCAAAGTACTTATTAAACTCACTTTTAAAAAAAATTCATTTATTGCACAAATATTCTTAACTTAAATTACTATTATAACCATCTTAACTAAACATGATGAATTTATCGTTTTTAATTTCTCTCTCTAAAGTTTATCTTTGCATTTGTTTTCCAATATGTATAAACTATAGTTGATAAATAAATACTACTATTACTCTTTAACATTAACTAAACTATAGTTGATAAATGAAGACTTATTTACTTTGACATACATTAAAATTCCTTAGGAATCTGGAGTGCAAAAAATTATGTTTTAATTGAGATCAGGAATCTTTATACTCTATCCTATATTTCTAATGTTTCATGATAGAACTTTGAGAGTTTTACTCAAGGAAAAAATTAAGAAAAAGAACCACTGCAACAAGCCAAGAGCAATGGATTTTTTTGTTACAAAATAAAAACATAATACTAGAAGAAGTAGAGAGATAAAAGTCACAAAAAAGAAAGAAAAAAATTGAATTAAATATGGGTATATTCGGTATAAAGTTGGATTTATTAAGTAAAAGATAAATTTTCAAATTTAGATGATGTTTTTGTTTAATGAATGGGTTTTCTGAGTTGTATGAAGCGTTTAAATAACATTATTTGCACTTTCTAATAAAACTTAATATTACTAAAATAATCTTGTAGTAATTTACTACAAATGACTACTTAGTTTAATTAAACCAAATGTAATCATTCTTAACAGTTAACACTCATTTTATATAAATGGTGGCTTATCTTGATAAAATAGAGATACTACCAAAAGCGATCAATTCAAGAATTCAATAATAAATCTAAAAGATTTCAAATTAGTTTTCTGTATAAAAATTTAAAAATAAAAAATTAAATATTAACCATATACATGCAAATGTAATAAAATACTATAAAATATTGAGCACATATCAACTTAGCACTGGGTTCTGGACCCGAACCTAGTAAAATGAGAAACACGATTATTGTTCAGTGTTTGGGGATGTACTTCGACGAGACTAGTTGTAATGAGATGTACCTCGATGAGACTAGTCGTGATGAGCAAATATCTGGTAGCCGAGTTCTGCGAACAGGTATATCTTGTAAGAGTTTGGTAGCAGGGGAACACGAGCATAAATATTCTGCTCATTCACGAATATGCCATCCGCGAGGCCAGACTCCTGTTAGAAGCATATAACCATCTTTGCTAAGGATAGAAGCGAGGAAACCCGGTCAACGACGGTTGGTGAAACGTGCTCTCCAACTCGAGAATTAAGCCACGAAGGTCATATAACCACCCACGATTACCGAAGCGGAGTATCTACTTTCGAGAGGTGGGGAGATAACAGGCGTGAATAGAGTGAAGGTCTGAATTCAGGAGAAGCATATAAAAAGGCGGTCAACGAAGGCAAAATGGTTAGAACTTTTAATACTGAAACTGAGATAAAGAGAGCATTCCATAATCAATACCAAAAACGAGCCTTAAGATTAGTGGTTGACGTTCCCAGGAATATAAAACCTTCATATCTGACTTGAGCATCGGAGGATTTACGTCAGGAAAATAACTGGCGTGCTCTGACTTGTTTCTGTGGACGCAAGAATACTTGGAGAAAAAAACATATAAGGAGAGATCTTGATCGTGGTCGAGTTGATCGAATAGAGATCCTAATTGTGGTAGAAAGAATAACTAGAATCTCACATCAACATTAAGGGACCAAGAGAAAGGCGGAGTTATTTACCTGATGAAGCTTTTAAGCTAAAGCCATCTGTATTAAGCTACAAAGATGCAGGTTTGTTCTGAATGACGGTACTTGTCGGATATGATCGATGCACTTTCCAAAAGTGAATTTAATTGATTGCGTTATGAGTGGGCAGCACCAAAGACATCAACACTCCCTTTAAGTTAAAAAATAATCGCCTTTCAGATTGTTGTCGATACATTTGATAGATGAAGATGAAAACAAGTCGGCTCAATTTAAGGCAGAGGATTAGTGATAGAACTGCAGAATCAAATAAATATGCAGCACTTGTTCTGTCTTCTCAAATCGAAAAATACCATCCTGCCTCCTAGATTTGATCTGTAGGGAATCACTAATTGCCAAAGTTTCTTCACTCCTAAAACCTTGCTTTAACAACTTTCCAAACACTAAAATATTTGAAATTAGAGTGCTTTTGGTATTACTTTTGAGAGATTCAAAAGTAATTCTCAAAAATTAAAATTCAATTTTGTATTTAATAAATTTTTTAAAAATCACTTTCAATAAATGAACAAAATCACTCCATTTTAAAATTTGATTTTGAGAATTAGTTTTATAATTATTACGATTCTATACATACCTCATATATATTATAAAAATCCTAAATTATCTTTTATCTAAGTATAAAATAAAATCATTAAATTTAAAGTGTGTATTGTTATTGCCAATTATATTGAGATAACAAAATACAATTATAAATGTATAATTAAATTTTATTTAATATTATGTCAATTTCAGTAATTTATATTTGTACAATAATTTAACAATAAAATTTATTAAACACATACGACTCCTTTAAAAATAAATTTTATTAAATATTAAATTAATTCTCTTCACATTAATTATTTTTAAATGAATAACATTACCAATTTGGCCCTAATTGAACTATTGTTGTATACCATTTGTCTATTCCTTGCATTTACATATTTCTAATGAACTATTCGAGCACGGAGCATTTCTAAAAAATTCACACACGCCAAATAATTGGCCAAAGAAACATATCTACAAAATTAATAAGATAACAATACATGAATTTACAAATTACAATATTTTTCATTAATTTAAAATAAAATTTTAAATTTTAAAAAATATAAGTTAAACAGTTTCACTGGAACGTCCATTCAGCTTCTCTACATTCCATATAATCCACCAATTGTTCCACAGAATACGGTCCTGGGCGGTATAGATGTAACACCCATTGTTTTTTATTTTATTATTATTAGAGTAATGATACAGTTATAAATTCTTGTACAAATTTATTTTGTAGAAACTAACGTGGCATTAATTAATTGATTGAATGAAAATATAAAATAATAAAAACAAATCATGTGGGTCAAGTAATATTTAATTCAACCAATCTTATCATGCCACGTCAGTTTGTACAAAATAAATTTGTACAAGAGTTTGTAGCTATATCATTACTCTTATTATTATATATCTATTTTATAGAATATAATATTTTGGGTTAATGAATTTAAGAGCATTTTATTTTTATTCTTTTAAATCTCAAATCACTTAACCTTTTTTCTATATATTAAATCCTCATTTAAACAGAAAATAAATTCTTAATTGGTAAGGGCTTTTAAAAAGGCTTGGCTATAAAAAGCTCGTTTACGTTATTTTTTTTTCTCAAAACCCTAGAGGCTAATAAAGAGGAGAATACAACAGTAAACACAACAAGAAACTCACATTTTTTAATAAGAGGAGAGAGATTTTGATTGTGTTTCTATTTTCCATTAAAGAAGTTCTTGATCTTTGATTCTGTCTTGAAGGTATAAATCTTTGAGCTTCTGATTTTATTTGTGATTCTATATGATTGATTAAATGATTTTACATGTGTTATATTAATAAAATTGTGAAAGCATAATCATGTATTGATTTATGTTGTTACTGAGTGGAAGTAGTGCTATTATGTGATTCTGAAAATTGTGAACAATATAGATTGAACGTCATACGACTGCTATTTTCATTTAGTTTTACGCACATGCATAAAACTTTATAGATTATTAAACTAGACATCTTTATCTTTATGACCATATGTTCATTGTTCAAACACTTGTTGTATATTTATTGTTTTGATCTGTGTTGGAAAATTCTGATTTAGGAAAAAACTATCACTAAAACTCTAGTATATCACTACTAGAAAAAAGGGCCTTTATAATGATTATTACCCGTCATCTGCCTTATGACATGACAGTTGAGTGACCGTCATTGATGCCGGTGTCAAGAAAATAAGCTGATTGTTTTTATGTCATGTTATGCATGACGTATTATCTATCACGATTATATCATTATTACTTTAATGAAAAAATTTCAGGCATGATTAATATCCATCATAAACACTTCCTATTCATGACTGTTGTTTGTCATACAAATATAACATATTTAATTGGAATAGTAAAATTATTTAATTATTTTAATTAAATATTAATTCCTTAAAATTATTTTTATTAAATCTAATAGGAATAATTGAAATTTCTTTAAGACATACTTTGGTGGTATAAATAAAATAAAATAATTGTTTTGTTTATAATTTTTTTTTTGCGGGAATTGAAATATATTCTTTAAATTATTACATAAACAGAAAAAGCTATATATATAACTCATATATAATGATTCTCAAATCCATCCACAAGTTTCATCGATCATAGGTTAAATAACTACAACAATTATAGCTAAATGAATACTTCATTGATTCTTAATTTGTATCCTAAAACATTACAGTTACAATTCTTAAATGAAGAATCTTGAGCCAACCACTTGAATCAACCAGCAACACCACCTAAAACCAACAACACCGCTTGAGTCAACCATATGCATAAACCAGCAATATAATTAGTTGATTCCAGCACCTGGAATTAACATCAGCACAACAATAACGATCTTAAATCAACACCAAGAACAGACCGAACTGCCATCAAATGCCATAAAACCAAACACAATCTGATACTGCCTAAAATGCAAGTAAACACATGCAACAAAACTAGATATAAGCAAGCTGATTTTCAATGTTATGGATACTATGTTACACATTACAAACCCAATCCATAATAATATTAGATCAATTTATAGCATGTTATAAGTATATCCTTCCAAATATACACAACTCAAAAAGTTAAAGAACAATCTAGTATAACTTACCTGTATTAGAAAAAAACCATAAATGGTTTAATAGTTGAAATAAAACCCCATTTATCATGCTATAAATGTCTCAGTACAATAATTAAATAATGTATAGATTAAACTTAACACATTAATTAAATATCTCAGTACAATCAAAACAAAGCTTAAGTTCTAAGTTAATATTGCCAAGATCCAAGCATTTATGTCACAAAACGAAAATCTAACCAAAAACGAAAAGTTTTCTGCACTGCAATAAGCCAATAATGCATCATTCCAAAACCAATCTTCAATCTTTACTCAAATCCTAGTTACAGAACCATATACGAGATTAATTAAACAGAAAATTAATATAAAAAGTTAAAGCCAGAGACATAGCCGAAGGTGATCATCACCCATCATAATTCCCTCATTATAATGATAATATATTGAAATATATCAATCAAATTGAGTACTAAGAAATATTTGAAAAATGATGAAGGTTCGAATTGTAAAATTACCAAAATGCCGTCATAGACCAATGATGATCGAAATTCATGCGACGGTGACTGGGAAGGTTGGGATAGAAGCTTCATACTACACTGAATCCAATGGTGGCGGTGCTGTGCTCAACGCACAACCACGACAACGGATCGAGCTTCGACAACCGTGAAATTTTAATGGTTGATCGGCGGCGATTTGGTTGTTTTTTGTGCCGATTTCTGATCGAGTTTTGAAGAGTGTGTCGTGAGGGGCAAAAACCAGATGACAGCGTCTCATAAATCTGAAAAAATCACCATCAATTAGAGGCGGCAATTACTGCAACCTTTCAGGCTTCTTATGGTGGCCTCTTGCCATTTTCGACGACAATGATGGCTGGGTAATGAGCGGCGGTTGTTGTAGGTTCCATTGGTACCCTCTATTGCTGGTGAGGTGGCCGGAATTGAGGCAGCCAGGATTGGCTCTTGGAGGTGCTACTTAGTGTTAGAGAGAGAGGGATCCGTGAAATGAATGAGAGGGCTGGAGGCTCACAGGAGAGAGAGAGAGAGACTTTCGTTCTATTGGTATGTTTTAGGTTCATTGACTTGGTCATTCTTTAAAGAGTAATTGAAACATTTAATAAAAAAATATTACAGCTATTTTAAACGGCACCGTATCAAAAACTATATAAGTCCATATTACACGAACATGACTTATATCTATCGTCTGTTTGTGTCTTTAAATTTTAAGTCACGAATATATCATCAATTCATGATATATGTATATATGTTACGAATCTAACATGTTTTCTTGATAAATTCGTGACATAACAAGATAAGTCATAAAATTTCTATCATTATTCAACTTTTTTTTGGTAGTGTATATTGTAAATAATAATTGTTTAGTAAAATAACCGTTATAATAAATTTATATTTAATGATGATTTTTTGACCAAAAAAATCATTAAAACTTATATACATATGGCATATAATAATTGTTTACTAAAATAACCGTCATAAAAAGTACGTTCCTTTTGATATTGTTTCCTAAGATGATAGTTTTAAAACAATCACCTTATGTTGTTTAAAACCATCATAAAAGACCAATTTCGTTGCGTTCTCTCCCTCAGCTTATTAATTTGCAATAGGGATTCATCCGAGACAGGATCTGGCAAAAAATCTTGAGGTTGCCATGGTTTTTCGACAGGTTTAAACTTTTAAGATAGGTAAAATGTTCTTTCCAACCCAATTCTCCATTGATTTTACTGTTTCTATCTTTTCTGTTGACATTTCAAGCTTGTAAGAATGGGGAGAAGATTGCTTCTTCAGATTTTTTGCACCCCTAAATGAAATTAAGAAATGCTCACGTAAGTAGACCTTTTATAATTATAATAAAAACAAAAAAAAATTGTTTAAAAAAGTAGCCATTGAATTTGTTGATCGCAATGTTTAGCAATTAATAATATATAAACCATGTGTTGATTAATCACATAGGTTAACTGGGAAATTTATTCAAATTGTACGTACAGACTAAAGAGAAGCATTTACTCTTATTTTAAAGGGTTAAATTTCAAAAAGGAAAAAAAAAAAGCTTTTAGCATTAAAAAGAGGGAACGTGATACTACACCCTTAAAATTTGGGGAAATAGAGATTAAACCTTAAGTTTTAAATTTAAGGGACACCAATACCCCTTTTTGTTCATATTATTTTTTAAATCTAGTAACTATAACAAGCAAACTTTAAAATTTTTTATAATACAATAAATGTGATATAAATAATTTAATATTCTAATAGACAATCAATATTAAATAATGTAATTTTTTTAATACTGTTATTGTTACTGATATTACATTAGATATTACAATTAATATTTACAAACAGATTTTACAATTGGGAAGCCTCAGACTTCCTTCTTGGCATGTACTCCCCTAAAGCGTTGTTTAAATTCTTTAAACCTTCTCTAATATTCGAGAGTTGTCTACTCCATTCACATTCTGTGAGGGAGAGATTGTGTCTCTATTCAATTATTTGATAATTAAAATATGATTGAAAATAATCCTTATAATGCTTTTATGAAGGTTCGAATCCTTACACTCAACATTCTAAGTACAAGGGTTCTGCCACCGGGACAAAGACCCATTGGTTAAATAATGTAATATTTAAAATGATATCAAAAACATAAATTATTATATTTATTTTAATAATATTTAATATAAATATTTTAAATAAATCTTTGGGTTAAATAGATTTTAAATATTCATAATAATTAATTTTTTGTATTTTATTTTACTATTATGTTTCTAATTATTATAAAATTTATCTTAGTATAGTAAAATATGTCTAATAGATTGTAAATTATTAAAATATTTTTAATATGAAATTTATTTGAAAATGTATACTTTATTACATTTGTTTTAATATTATTTTTATTTTGTGAAGTATTGGAGTCATTTTTTTGGTCGATGGAGGCAAAAGATATTATTTAATAAAAATGATATTATTTGATTGATTATGTTTTATTTAATAAAAATGATAGCCGTCCATTGCAAAAAAGTTTCAAATTCGTTGTAATTTATTTCTTGAAGAATTGGGCATTTTGGATTCCAATTGGGATGGTTGAAAATTGAGATTGAGACTAAGAACTTCGTTTTTGATTGTCAATTCACAATTCAAAAGATATCTGATGTGACATTTCATCAATAATAATAATTTGCACTTTTATATAGTATTATCTTTTGATTAATATAACTTTAAACATAACAATGTTAAATTTAATTTAATGAAGCTAAAATAACTGTTTAAATAATTTATTCTTTTTAAATTATATTACTATTAGTTAAATTTAATATTTAAACTTTTCAATAATATCGTAATTGAATAATTTTTTATCTTTGAAATATTACAAACTAGTTAGAATAATTATTCAAATAAAATTTTGATTTAATCTTAAATTTAAAAAATTTTAAAATAGATTATTGAATAAAATATAACAAATTTAGATTATAAAATATCTAATCCTATCTAAATCCATGCAAATGGCGATTAATAATCCTATGAATGTTGAACTAAAATTTGGACTAATTTATTAGTTATGACAACCGAACATGATTTTGGATTAGACTAATTTTTTAATCTTTCAAATTAGTCTAATCCCACATTTTATCTGACATCCGAACATAACCTTATTAGCTTATGTTGAAAGATATTTACGTGTTGATATAAAAAGTAGTATTGACCTAAAGAAGGATTCATGTGTAAAAATTTTCAAACTTTTGATTTTTTTTTAAAAGAAAACAACAAGGATTACAATGTAATTAGTTGAACAAGAAAAGAAAAAAAAATGTGAGGATAAATAGCAGTGCACCACGTATATATTTTTATAACGTGAGGCTATTCGAATTCATTAAATTTCTCTCTAAACCTATTTTATAAAATAAATTGATTATTAAAATTTAAAATATCAAAATTACTCTTCACTAGTCACTTTTTTCTCTGCCTTACAAGTTACAATTGTATATTCTCTCTCTACTCCCACATTATGCAAAGTAAACATTTAATTTTATTCTCTCTTGAATTTCTTTTTCCCTTTCTTCATATATCATGATCCATTTTTTTGTCTTTTATATATAAGAATTGTTTTTTTTTTATATTCATTAGCTTTTATATTTGGTAAAAATTAATTTCTTGATATTCAGTAACTTACAATGCTGATAAAAATTTGTTGATATTAATTTTTAAATGGCGGTTTACTTCCTCTTAGTGATACTAATTATTGCAACTAAAAGAATATATCTAAATAAATTGATGAGAATTTGTGAAATTGAGAAGAGAACGAGAAGAAAGATTAATTAAACAATTTTTTTAATGGAAGTCTTAATTAAAAAGAGGGTTTAAAAAGAAAATTAGTGGATTCAAATAATCCCACCCTTTTTAATATTTATTAATTTTTAAGAGGTAGTACACAAATTTCTATTTATCCCAAAATTTAAATTGAAGTAATAAGTTAAATAACTATTTGAAAATCACTCGGTACATGAGACAACATCCCAACTTGTTGATGCAAAATTCTGGTTGTGTTCTTCTGCGACCAGGCTTTCCGCTCGTTCAACTCAATGTCGACCAAAATCTTTCCTCGCTCAGCTACTTTGATTCGTTTCCTGCGCTCACAGAACAGGTCAGAGTGCGCCGGGTGTTTCCCGGCGTAAACCCTCCGACGCTCAAGTCAGATAAGAAGATTTTTGGGAAAAGATCGGCCGTAAATCTCTTGGCCTTAGGTTTTTTATTGGTTACGAACTATTTGCTTTTTAGTCCCTTAGAGTGATCAAAAGTCCAACCCTTTTACCTTCGCGGGCTGCCTTTTTATAGGCCTCCCGAGGATCCTTCCTCTTCTCCGTGACAGGCGGTTGCGTGTGTTTCCATCACTGCTGTGGCAGGTGGTTGCGTGTACCTCGATTACTGCGGTAGTAGGTGATTGTGTGTATCTCCATTACTGCGGTGGTAGGTGGTTGTGTGAATCTCCATGACTACGATGGTGGGTGGTTGCGTGTACCCTCCTGACTGCGGTGGTAGGTGGTTGCATATTCTGCATGGCTCCAAGTCTCGGGTTGGTGAGCGCGCCACTTCAACTAACGTTGACCGGGTCTTCTCGCCTCACGTTCTCAGGGAATGGTATCGCGCTCCCAACAACAAACTAGCTTCATGGCTAGTACGTTTGGGCTGGAGCGGGATGGTTATGCTCCAGCCGCATGCTACGGGCTCCATTTCCCTCTGTTCGTCTTTGCCCAAGCAAGCCCTACTTCCAGCTGCCTGCTCGTCTAGTCCTGCTCGTTCTTTCCGATCTCGTCGGAATACCCCCAAACACAGGTCCCCCAGTTTCTGGTGTTGGATAACGAAGTGAACTGACAGTAGAAACTCAATAGTCTCGGCTTACGTTGGGTGGGAAAAGCTGCCAAGAGTCGTGTCGTCTATAATTGCGGGTGAAGCGACGTGGCGGAAATTAAGCCTTCCGTTTGAATTTCAAACCAAGAGTCGCAAGCCCTCGGGATTCGGGCCCATTTAAATACTGGCAGTCCAGACGTTTTCCCTTATTTGAAAATTTCAAAACACTTTTTTTACCCAGCGCATTCACTGTTTTCTCTGTTTTCCGGCGAACGAAGTTCGGCAAATACACCTCCACCCTTGATTCCCTCCAGTCAAAACACTCGTTCCGACTAGGACTTCCTCCTCGACGGCCGATTCTTCAGGTACCGCTTCCATTTCCTCGTTCTTCAATAGCTGTAGACACCTCTCTTTCTTTTTCTGTTGTTTGGGTATTAGTCGGTGGTGGTGCTAGGGTGGTAGGTTGAGAAATGTCGAAGGGTAAGGAGAAAGTCATCGAGATAGACGACGATGACGAGTTAGACTTCTTACCTAGTCTGCTCGCCGACGCCGCCTTCGACCCTAGGATCCCTTTAGAGCCTAGTAACCCTGATGTCGCAACTAGGGCTAGAAGGATGTCTCCAGAAACGACCTCCTCAAGCCTAAACAGCGGCGAAGTGGGAACATCTGGCTCGTCAGGCACCTTAAATGACTAGCGGAAGGGTGATTCGGGGGGGGGGGGGGGGGGAGCCTTTACCAGAGTCGTTTCAACCAGAAACTAGGAGTATGGCCGGGGGTAGGGCATAGTCGTACCATTACTCGATTGATCTGATCACTTGCACGACCACAGTAGACGAGCTTGAGGCTCTTCGGGATCAATACGGGATCCCCGATGCTATACCCCTTAGGGTCCCCGAGAAAAAGGACGCCCCTAGTCGGCCTCCTAAGGGTTATGTTACGCTGTTTCTGGAGAGCTTCAAACATGGGTTGAGGTGCCCCTTGCACCCATACTTTGCCCGGATATTTAGCGAGTTGCATCTATCTCCTGGTCAGTTGAACCCCAACGGGTGGAGGGTGCTTTCTGGTCTGTTCGTCTTGTGGCATAGGTGTTGTAAACGCGAGCCCACCATTGACGATCTGCGTCACTTGTATCAGTTAAAGAGCAGCCCCAAAGATCCCGGTTGGTACTATTTTCAATCTAGCTCTAAAAGCAGGAAACCCGTGACTGGGCTTCCGACTGGGAGTGGTGGGTCTTGGAAGAGTAAGTTCTTTTTCGCTGGGGGTTCTTGGGGTCAAGTTGCACGGGTTGACGGGAAGGACTACCGCGTCCCATCTCGATTCATGGTCTCAGGTTGCCTGCTCGCTTTAGACGTCTTTACTCTATAGTAATTCTCACTTTTGTCGTCTTGATCTTGACCAATTGTTTGCTCGTTTTGCAGTTTCTTGGGGTGTTCACTTCCCTCTTGAGCCTGGGCCGCTGAAACTAGTGGAGTCTGTGTTGGCTAAGTCCTGCTCCTACCGCAAGCTGTTAAGCCTCGAGAATCTAATCGCATCTAGTCTGATAATCACCGAGCCTCCGATGGAAGATGCCGTGATTGCCGCTTTGACCAGGAAGCGTACCCGCTCTCAGACTTCCAAGAAGGGTGAAGACAAGGAGGCTCCTGCTGCGAAGCGAGCCCTCACAGCAGAGCAGACCTCTCCTCTGAAAACCCTGCCACCTCCTCCTGTCGTTGCTGTGGAGAGTAGCCGAGCAGCCACTGAGCCAGGTTCCTCCTCTGTTTCCAAGAAGCCAACTCCCCGCATTCCAGATCACTTGGTCTCATTCATGAATGACCTTTCCGCACATGTGAGCAAGAAGGATGTGGAAGAGTTTTCCAGATTGGCCCTGCCCGACCTGATGGGTGCCATGCAGTTCAGTGCTATCCATCTCAGCTGCATGCTCGCCTACTACCAGGCCAAGTCTAACCGGCAGGAGAAAAAGATGAAGGAGGAGAATAAGGCGGCGGTCACCAGAGCGGACAAGGTCGAGAAGAGAGCTGGGGACTTGAACCTCAAAAACCTGAAGCTGCAGGAGAAGGAGGCTCTTGCTAAAGCTAAAGCCGCTACTCTCGACGATGAGCTGACCAGGGTGCAGGAAGAACTGCGAAGGCAGAAGGCCACGTAAGAGGCTCAGCTCGAGTCTCTTCGCGAATCTCACCGGATCCAGCTCGAGGACCTAGATAACGAAGCGGAACTCCGATGCAACCAGGGGCTTCGACATTTTTACCACAGCATCATGACCGTCCTTGAGAAGCAGCATCCAGGTCTCAACATGGATGGTTTTGCCGAAGCTGTTTCTCAGTATATGGATGAAGAGGAAGCGAAGGAGGACGCCGAGGAGGCGGAACCGATTGCGGTCGAGGGGGATCCCTCTCCCTATGTTGACCAGCATTCCTCCTCGTGTTGATCCTACTGCACCCGGTGAGGCGAGTATTCCTCCAGGCGCTACTGGTGATGCCCCTGTTGCTCCTGATGCGGCACAACCTGCTGAGGGGACTGCTCAGCCTATCGACCCGCCTTCTTAAATTTTGATCTCTGTTGTAGTAACCCTTCCTTTCTCATGTAATAACTTTGCAACTTATCCCTATCCTAATAAGATATATTATTACTTATTTTTTGCATTAAGATTTTGGTTGTGGAAATGTCTTGTCTTAAGAAATTTTTGTTGAACTTCGGATAGTGTACTCTGTCTTCTCGCTTATCTGGTGCGAACCTAGTTATGTTTGACTTCCTATCTCACCCCCAAAAAGGGCTTTGAGATTATTGAGCCTTTGTATGACTCGGCTAAATTTTTGAATGCTTTCGCTTCTGCTTGCCTTTGTGTGGTCGGGCAGGTCTTGGTATGTTCGGCTCTTGCCTTGCCATAACACATGCTTCGAGACGTGAGCCCTTACACGTCTTAGCGAATTTTTCCAAATTTCGGACTCTGCTCGCCTTCGCTTGGTCGAGCAGATCCTGGCATGCTTGGCTTCGGCCTCGCCATAAAACAGGCTTTTGAGACGTGAGCCTTTACACGCCTTAGTGAATTTTATCTGGATTTCGAATTCTGCTCGCCTTCGCTTGGTCGAGCAGATCCTGGCATGCTTGGCTTCGGCCTCGCCATAAATCAGGCTTTGAGACGTGAGCCTTTACACGCTTTAGCGAATTTTTTCTGAATTTTGGATTTTGCTCGCCTTCGCTTGGTCGAGCAGATCCTGGCATGCTTGGCTTCGGCCTCGTCATAAAACAGGCTTTGAGACGTGAGCCTTTACACGTGTTAGCAAATTTTTCTGAATTTCGGACTCTGCTCGCCTTCGCTTGGTCGAGCAGATCTTGGCATGCTTGGCTTCGGCCTCGCCATAAAACAGGCTTTTGAGACGTGAGCCTTTACACGCCTTAGCGAATTTTTTCTGGATTTTGGATTCTGCTCGCCTTCGCTTGGTCGAGCAGATCCTGGCATGCTTGGCTTCGGCCTCGCCATAAAACAGGCTTTGAGACGTGAGCCTTTACACGTGTTAGCAAATTTTTCTGAATTTCGGACTCTGCTCGCCTTCGCTTGGTCGAGCAGATCCTGGCATGCTTGGCTTCGGCCTCGCCATAAAACAGGCTTTGAGACGTGAGCCTTTACACGCGTTAGCGAATTTTTTCTGAATTTCAGATTCTGCTCGCCTTTGCTTGGTCGAGCAGATCCTGGCATGCTTGGCTTCGGCCTCGCCATAAAAGAGGCTTTGAGACGTGAGCCTTTACACGCCTTAGCGAATTTTTGAGCAGCACGGCAGGCCAAATTTCCTCTTTCATTACATTCAGCTTACATGGTATCACTTGATGTAAAATAAATAAAGCATAAATCACGAATGGAAATACGTGTTGGTGCTTACAAATCTTATTGAAAGTACTTCCTAAGGTGCACCGCGTTCCATGGTCGCTTTACCTCATGGCCATCCGCTCGAACCAGCTTGTAGGCTCCAGGTCCAACTAGCTGCTTGACCTTGTACGGCCCCTCCCAGTTTGGACCAAGTACCCCTTGAGTCGGATCTTTTGTATTTTGGTTCACTCTCCTCAGTACCCAATCTCCAACTTTGAATTGCCGCAAATTCACCTTCTGGTTGTAATACCGAGCAACCCTTTGCTGGTAAATGCCTACCCACTTCGATGCTTGCTCCCTCTTCTCGTCTAGCAGGTCCAAATTTAAACACATCTGGTCGTCGTTTCCTTGCTCGTTGAAATATTCTGTTCGATGCGTGGCCGTTCCTATCTCGGCCGGCACAACTGCCTCGTACCCGAAAGCCAAGGCAAACGGAGTTTCCCCGGTTGCTGTCTTATGGGTTGTTCTGTATGCCCATAATACACCTGGCAGTTCATCAACCCAAGCTCCCTTTTTTGCTCCCAGCCTGGTTTTGATGAGTTTCTTGATCGTCTTGTTGGATGCTTCTACTTGCCCATTGGACTGTGGATGAGCAGGTGAACAATACTTCAACTCTATGCCGAGGTCCTGACAAAAATTCCTGAAGCTACGGTTGTCAAATTGTCTACCATTATCCGTTATCAAGGCATGAGGGATTCCATATCGACAGATTAGATTCCTCCACACAAAATCAGTTGTCCTTTTCTCCGTAATGCTGCTGAGGGCCTCTACTTCTATCCACTTTGTGAAGTAATCAATCGCAACTATTGCATGTGTCGCCGCTCCTCGCCCCTTCGGCATTGGGCCAATTAGGTTTATTCCCCACTGGGCAAATGGCCAAGGGGACGCCATTGAAGTAAGCCTCTCTGGTGGCTGGTTGGAGAAACTTGCAAAACTTTGGCAATTTGTGCAGCTTCTGGTCTTCTCTTGCGCATCCCTATGCATCGTTGGCCAGAAATACCCCTGCCTCAAAACTTTGTGGGCCAGGGATCTCCCACCAGAATGGTTCCCGCAAATCCCTTCATGTACTTCTCTCATCACGTAATCCGCATCGTCCTCATTCAAGCACCGAAGGAAAGGGAGAGTATATCCTCGTCGGTATAACACTCCGTCAATCAATGTGTACCTCGAGGCCTGGGCCCTGATCTTCCGAGCTTGCAGCTTGTCTGGTGGTAAAATTCCATTTCTGAGATGTGAGATCAGGGGATCCATCCACGAGCTATCCTGTTCTAGTCTCAGCACCTCCAGCGTCGGCTTAATGCTCGGACTGGATTTCACCTCCAAGGGGATTGACTTGGACATTTTTGGGTCTATTACCGCTGCCATCTGAGCCAGGATGTCCGCTCGGCTGTTTTGCTCTCTGGGAATCTGTACCACCTCTACTGCCTCAAATCTTCCCATCATCTGCTTCACTATTATGAGGTATCGCTCCATCTTTTCCTCCCTCGGTTGGAATTTTTCACTGACGTGATTCGTGACCAATTGCGAGTCAGTTCTAATCCTCACTCTTTTCGCCTTCATGGCCTTAGCCAGCTCCAAACCTGCTATCAGAGCTTCATACTCAGCTTGATTGTTTGTCACCGCGAAGTCTAACTTCACAGCATAAGAGACCTCTTCCCCTTCAGGTCCTTCCAGAACAACTCCGGCCCTTGATCCCTGCTCCCCCGACGAACCGTCAACAAACACCTGCCAGACTCGGGTTTCATCACTGTCCGATGCTTCATCAAACTACTCCGACCTGGCCTCCGGCTCTACAAACTCTGCTATGATATCAGCCATTGCCTGTGCCTTAATTGCTGCTCGTGGCTTATAGTCAATGTCGAACTCACTCAGCTCCATGGCCCACTTCACGAGCCTACCAGAGGAATCTGGTTTATGTAGAGTTTGACGTAATGGTTGGTTTGTGATTACCGAGATAGGGAAAGCTTGGAAGTACGGTCTCAGCTTGCGAGCAGCGACCACGAAGGAGAGGGCCCACTTCTCCAACTGCTGGTATTTGGTCTCGGCGTCAAGCAGGGCCTTGCTAGTATAATATATCGGGTACTGAACCCCATCTTCCTCCCTCACAAGGACGGAGCTCGTGGCACGGTTAGACACCGCCAAATACAATGACAACTTGTCCCTCTCTCTTAGTGTCGATAGCAGTGGTGCTTGCTGCAAGTACAGCTTTAAGTTCTGAAAGGCCTTCTCGCATTCTGGGGTCCACTCTGTTCTCTTTCCTTTCTTTATTACTTGGAAGAATGACTGACATTTATCCGTGGCTTTGGAGATGAACCGGTTCAATGCTGCGATCCTTCCTGTTAGGCTCTGCACTTCCTTAAAGTTGCGAGGAGACTTCATCTGAATGATCGCTTGGATTTTCTCGGGATTCGCCTCGATTCCCCTGTGGCTGACCATGAACCCGAGGAATTTCCCAGACTCTACTCCAAAGGCACACTTCTCCGGGTTGAGCTTCATCTTGTACTTCCTTAGGAGTAAGAATGTCTCCTCGAGGTGCTTGACATGTTCTTCTGGGAGTTTCGACTTGGTGATCATGTCGTCTACATATACCTCCATTGTTCTCCCAATTAGCGGCTTAAAAATCTTGTTCACCAGCCTCTGGTACGTGGCACCCGTATTTTTCAATCCGAACGGCATCACTTTGTAGCAGAACAGCCCCTGGTTGGTAATAAATGTCGTGCTCTCCTTGTCCTGCCCAAACATCGAAATTTGATTATATCCGGAGAACGCATCCATGAAGCTGAGCAGACCATGCCCGGCTGTTGAGTCTACAAGCTGGTCGATCTTTGGCAAAGGGAAGCTATCTTTCGGGCAAGCCTTATTCAGGTCCGTAAAATCCACACATATCTTCCATTTACCATTCGCCTTTTTTACCAACACTACGTTGGATATCGATTCGGGGTAATTGACTTCCCGGATGAAACCTGCCTTTAAGAGGTTCTCAACTTCGCCATTTATAGCGTCATATCTTTCCTGGTTGAGGCATCTCCTCTTCTGCCTTACTGCCTTCGCCCCTTTCTTTATTGCCAGTTTGTGGCACGCAATCTCTGGGTCAATCCCCGGCATGTCTTCATGCGTCCATGCAAAGACATCCGCATAAACCTGTAGACACTGCACCAACTCCCTCCTTTGTTCCTCCTGTAGCCTTGACCCGATCTTGATTGTTCTATCCGAGTTCTCTGCTCCCAACTTTACCGTCGTCAACTCCTCGACCGACTCTTGTCTGCCTTTCCTGCTTTCCACTCGGTTATCGAGGGACGTTATTTGCATGGTTTCCTTTGCTGCCGAGGAGTAATAGCTCCGCGCAGTTCTCTGGTCTCCTCGCACTACTCCTACGAGCCCGTTTACTCGATACTTCAGGGCCAGGTAATGGTTGGACAGTACCACTTTGGTCATCCTCAGAAATGGTCGGCCCAGAATCATTTGGTAAGGGCCTTCCTCGTCCACCACCACGAAGTCCAGCATCGTTGTCAGCTCTGTCGGAGCGTTCCCAATTGTGACCGGCAGCTCAACCGTGCCCAGAGGGACCAGCTTCCCTCCTCCAAACCCCTTTAGGGATGTGTTGGTATAGTCCAACTTCAGGTCTGTTAACCCCATTTCCTCCAGAGTCGATTTGAACAACACATCTACCGAACTCCCTGTGTCTACCAATATCTTATCGAACCCCTTGCTCGAACCGGTGGCTTTGATGACCAGGGCATCCTCGTGAGGGTATAAAACCCCTTCTTCGTCCTTATCGGTCCACATGATCGGAACCTGCCTGACTTTCACCCATTTCGCCGCCGGGGTATTGAAGAACACCTCTTTGCTAGTCATGGCGTATCTCGCATAGCTCTTCCTTACTCTGTTAGAATCTCCGGCCAATGTTGACCCCCCAGCTATCACCTTCACGTGAGGCTGCTCACGCCTCAAGCTTCTGCTACCCTACTCTTCTTCATACGTCGAGGCCTCCCTGGGGAAATCCCCATCTATAAATTCATTCAGGTAGCGATTTCTCACCAAATCCTCGACCTGGATCTTGAGATCTCTGCATTCCACGGTGGTATGCCCGTGAGTCTCATGAAACTTACAATAACGTCCCCTATCTCTTCTGCTGGTTAACTTAGTTATGGGAGCAGGGGGATGCAGCAACCCTCGATCCCTTATGGCCTCGTACACCTCGTCCAGGGGGACCTTCAAAGTGGTGTAGCGACCATAGTCCTGATTCTGATCTATCCTATGCACGGCCCTTTCCTCATATGCACTACTCCGAGTCCGCGGTGGTGGCAGCGCTTCTGCTCTGCTCTCTCTAGTATTGTGGGGCTGGGGATGACGATTGTCATATGCTGCATCGTGTCATCTCCAAGGTTCCCTCACTGGTGACCGAGGAGGTGGTGCTCCACTGCGCTGGTGCTGTGGTGGTCTCTGATGAGGTTGGTAAGTGGCAGCTCGGCCTGCTGCATTACGACCAGGTATCGGGTGATCCTTCCTTCTCATCGGCCCACTTCCTGGTGACGCCCTCTTCTCTTTCCCCAATCCTTCTAGCTGGTCTATTCTGATCCGTGCAGCTTTCTCCTCTTCGATCTTCATATCTCGTTTGGCCTGCTCGTACGCGGCCCCGTAAGTCTTAATTAGCGGGCTCCTCAAGTTATACCACAGCCTTCCTATCCTCACCCCCTCTCTCAATCCTCTTAACGCCTGAGGATGGTTGAAGGCGCCGAAATCTAGGACAGCTCGATGATACCTTTTGATGAAGTCTCGCAGGGTTTCTTGCTCCCCTTGCCTCACGCCCTTTAACTCCATCATATCATCTTCCAGTGCCATTGCTCCTCGGAACTGCTCCGCAAACTCCTGGCACATCTGCTCGAAAGTTCTGATACTCCCGCGAGGAAGCTTCCTGTACTACTCGCGTGCACGTCCCTCCAAAGATAACGGGAACACCCTGCACCTCTGGGCTGGCGACAGCCCCTGTATCCCCATCATGTCGTTGAAACACTCGACGTGCACCAACGGATCAGTTCGCCCTGAGTATCTAAGGTCAGGGAGATGAAAGTCTTTCGGGATGATTGCCCTCATGATCTCCGCCGCAAGAGGCGATTCTCCGTCCAATATGATTCTCCAACCAGGAGCTCTGCTCTTTCCCTGCATGTCATCAACCACCTGCGCTAGCCTGCGCACTTCTTCTTCCAGTTGCATTTCCCGACCAGGAACTTGGGCTGCAACCTCTTCCCGCCGTTGATCAACATCGTGCATTGGTTGCCGAAGTTCTGTCTCCTCTGAATTCGCCATTCCGGCGTCCTCATTGAAATTTGGTCCTCCTAGGGATTGGCCTTCCCTTCTATGAACATCTTCCCGCATAGAGCAGCAATCTCCCTCGCCACCAAGTCTCTTGGCAGTGTCATCCCTTCTCGTAGCATCGTAGCTTGGTGCTGGTCTACTAGCTCTCACCCTCTCTTCCCGATTCTCCCTCTGTTCATTACGTAACTTATCGAGAATGGATGCTAGGGCCTCCATCTGCCTTTCCATTCTCTCCATCCGGCCAAACATGGGATCACTCAGCGGTGCGTCTCCCCCTAGCGCATTACTTCCCTCAATCTCCATGGTTTTCTCCTCTTACTTTATCCCCGTCCCTGTTGCCAAGTAAGACTTTTCGATTGATCCCCACAGACGGCGCCAAAATGTTGATGCAAAATTCTGGTCGTGTTCTTCTGCGACCAAGCTTTCTGCTCGTTCAACTCAATGTCGACCAGAATCTTTCCTCGCTCAGCTACTTTGATTCGTTTCCTGCGCTCACAGAACAGGTCAGAGTGCGTCGGGTGTTTCCCGGCGTAAACCCTCCGACGCTCAAGTCAGATAAGAAGGTTTTTGGGAAAAGATCGACCGTAAATCTCTTGGCCTTAGGTTTTTTATTGGTTACGAACTATTTACTTTTTAGTCCCTTAGAGTGATCAAAAGTCCAACCCTTTTACCTTCGCGGGCTGCCTTTTTATAGGCCTCCCGAGGATCCTTCATCTTCTCCATAACAGGCGGTTGCGTGTGTTTCCATCACTGCTGTGGCAGGTGGTTGCGTGTACCTCGATTACTGCGGTAGTAGGTGATTGTGTGTATCTCCATTACTGCGGTGGTAGGTGGTTGTGTGAATCTCCATGACTACGATGGTGGGTGGTTGCGTGTACCCTCCTGACTGCGGTGGTAGGTGGTTGCATATTCTGCATGGCTCCAAGTCTCGGGTTGGTGAGCGCGCCACTTCAACTAGCGTTGACCGGGTCTTCTCGCCTCACGTTCTCAGGGAATGGTATCGCGCTCCCAACAACAAACTAGCTTCATGGCTAGTACGTTTGGGCTGGAGCGGGATGGTTCTGCTCCAGCCGCATGCTACGGGCTCCATTTCCCTCTGTTCGTCTTTGCCCAAGCAAGCCCTACTTCCATCTGCCTGCTCATCTAGTCCTGCTCGTTCTTTCCGGTCTCGTCGGAATACCCCCAAACACAACTTATACTTGATATTAGACTATTCTCGCATAAATAAATTAAAAGATATATGGACTATTCTCGCACACCTCCAACATCCTTTTTAAACCCCCGTAGTCTTGTTTACAATTTTAACCCTAACTAAAAATTTCCCCTTGACACCCACATCCAAATACAACGCAAATGAAGACTGCTTGCGGAGCTGCTGTAAACATTTCAAAAATGATTTTCTTGGATGGAAATAATTTAAAGATGAAAACAATTTCATATGGCTTGCCGTAAATCTTTTAATACTCACATGATTCGACCTATGGAGTTAGCTTTATTCAACTAATTATACTTTAGATTCTTCATTTTTTGAGTTTGAAATTATGAGAAGTTGAACAAAAATATACAAATTATGATCAAAATAAGGATTTTTCTATAATGTTGTATGAGTTTTTACAACATTGATAATGAGATTGTTATGGACTCTTAGATTTAAGTGCTTTAATCCCTACCATTAATTTAATATAGTGGATAAAAATTAATTCATTAAAGAATAACAGGTAAACTTCAGGTTGTAAGTAAATGTAGATTTTTTATTTTTAATTAATTAACAATTGAAAGATTCTATTATGTTGGAATAAAAATCCCACAATTAAAAATGGGATCATTGGATTTAAATATTAGAATCTTCACCCTTATTTTAATTTTAATAGATAAGTAATTTTGTAACTAGTACTTTACAAGTTGTAGTATTTCTTCACACTTTAAATTATTTTTAATCTAATCAATTCATAAATATTTTTTAAGTCACCAAAAAAAATACAATAATTTTGGAATTAAAATTATTGTGTATTGTCTATAACTTTACAATTTTACAGGTAATGTTATTTTAATAGTACTTTATATAAAGATATTTTATAAGGTCTTAATAATAATTTATTGTATTAATTTAATTATAAACTATTAAATAAACAATAATGATCATAGAAGGAGAATTAGAAATAGGTTTTGTTGCTAGCAAAGATCAAATTGCAGATGTGTTAACCAAGTCTTTACCCTTTTATAAATTCAGTCGGTTCAGAAGCAAACTCAGAGTCTTTGACAAGACCTTGAGTTTGAGAGCGGGTGTTGAAAATAACAGTTGTGAAGAGTCAACAGCTAACCCTCAAGCCATGTTAGCATGCCACCTAAGTCATTGTCAACTGGAGCCAACTGATCTGGATAGTGAGCTGGATTTAATGAGCTGGCAAAATAGTTATACTGAAGAATCTCAGCACCTGTGCATGAAGGATTGGAATTTTAAGAAGCTTGATAATGGTTGGATGATGATTGCTATTGTAGCTAAAATTTTTTTATATTTCCTTAGTTACCCTTTTAGCTAGCTGTCGTTTTTCCTCTTGGTTTTTGTATAAATCGGCAGTACTCTCTAGCTATCAATTCATTCAAGTTTTCATCCATTCATTATTTTCTGGTTTATGCTCTGTTTGCTCTGTAAACAATTCCTTGAGAATTTAAGTCTTAAAGGTCAGTGAATCATATCCATTAGATTGAACTATGCATAGCCATGATTTATTCTTGATTATAATATTTTGAAAAGATGAAATGAACTTTTGGTTGACTGACTTATTGATTTCTAGTCTTAAAATTGGAGTGCACGTCAATGAAAATGGTCTCTTTACTCTGTTTGCGAGAATCAGATTATTTTTTATTCCATACACCAATTCATCTCAGAACATTAAGATCAAATTATATATAATTTAATTTAATTAATAATTATTTACTCAGTATCATTTTTACCATATAGTAATTAGTTAAAATGCAGAATGTCGTTATGAACTACTTAATCATCTCATGCAACTATAGACAATTATTTAACAATCAGTGAGTAATGATTCATGATATATTATTTGGAATTCAAATCATTTATGAACTATACAAGTGTATAAATCCTTATTAAGGATTATTTTAACTTAAATATTTTACATATACTTTGTGACATTGATTTCATGGAATCAAATTATGGATGATTTTATATAATTTAACTTTTGATGGTTTAACATAATTAAATGTTACTTTTTATTTGGATCAACGACATAAAAATACAAAATTTTTAGTAAAGAAGACAACTAATAAAAAATAAATATATAATAAATTAGTTATTGGTATTCATTCATAATTACCATAAAAAAATCTAAATAATTTAAATTATACATTATTACATACGAGATAGTGTATATGAAATACATTATTGCCTACTAAAGAAAATCAAGATTGGCTTTAGCTAGAGTTGGCAGGGCTTTAGGTAATTTTTTTTTTATAAAGGAGACCTCCTTATATTCAAAACCTTTAACACTTAAAGAAAATAAAAAAGAGATTAAAATTCATCCATATTTAATTATATTTTGAATTTCAACAAAAATCAAGAACATCCTAAACAATTTTAAGAAATCCTTAAAAAAGTAATCAAGAAGATATCTGATGAGAACTTTTATAAATTAAATAAATAAAAACAATACAAATTTTAAATAGAATATTTAAAATGATAGCACTTAAATTGTTGAGATGATGAATTGTTGATAAGATGATGGACTTTATATTTCAAGAAACTACATCTTTTTTTAATTAATTAATTAATTGAAGTATTATTAAAAAAATAACTAAAATGGAGCCTACCTAAAATGCGAGGCGGACTGTTCAATTTGCAAAAGCTTAAAACTGATCTTAATAAAATAAATAGATTATATAAATATTTAATTAATTATTTATAAAATATTTTATGTATTAATCAAATGATAAATGACATTTGTATGATCAATAATCAAAGCTAAATTACTCGTGTTTTTTCTAGTGGTGGAAACGAGTTTGCGTGGTCATGTTTTAGTCGACTCTATACTGACTTTTTTTTTTTGGGAGAATTCTCGTATTATTGGGATTAGTAGAGTGCGGTTAAATGGTGCAATTTCCTCGTAGTAATGGAGCTGAAT
Organism: Citrus glauca; assembly: GCA_029633175.1. Lineage (NCBI taxonomy): Eukaryota > Viridiplantae > Streptophyta > Magnoliopsida > Sapindales > Rutaceae > Citrus > Citrus glauca. The sequence goes on along the minus strand of JAQOOD010000003.1, from coordinate 41,400,242 downwards.
TATTATTGGTCCATGGTGGGTTAAGGAGAGCATGTTATTGTCAACCAATTTCACATTGGATTTGACTTCAAAAAAAAAATTCACATTGGATTCTCTTGCTTCCTTTTGCTCTTCATTCATAAACTAATTTTATCTTTTCCAATTATCATTAAACAATAGTACTTAACTTTAGCAGCAGCATCATCATCATAATAATAATAATAATAATAATAATAATAATAATAATAATAATAATAATAATAATAATAATAATAATAATAATTAAAAAAACCATTCCTGGTATTTCAAAAGAATTATTTAATTTTATTTGGCTAAAATAAAATAATCAGAACCTATGAAATATTCAAAAAAAAATTATGTACTCCCAAAATTAATTGGATAACTTTAATGATTCCAACTCAAATAAATCTGATTTGCAAACCTCTCACTATCAATAAAAAATAAAATTAATTTAAAAGACATCTAATGATAAATTAGTATCCGCTAGTCATAATCACTATATATAAATGTAAATTATTACATACCCATATATATTATCGTGTATTAAATAAAATTAAAAAACTATTTAATATTGATTAATGATTATTTATCAAATGATTTTAAAATATTTTATATAATAATCAAATGATAAAAGATAAATAACCCAACCAATTACGCATGCTTGACTTTCCTGGCAGAAACGCGTGGATCATTTGGTCAGTAAATCACACACTGGACTTTGTTCAGTTTGTGCAGATTTTTTCTTCTTCTTCTTTTTTTTTTCATAATTTACTCAGTTTCTTCCCAAAAAAAAGAAAAAGAAAAATGTCATTCATCGGAGAGGCGGTGCTCGGTGCGTCAGTTCAGATGCTGATAGAAAAACTGGCTCCAGAGGGGGTTGAGCTGTTGACACGGCATGAGAAGTTGAAGGCTGATTTCATCAAGTGGAAGGGAATGTTGGAGATGATCCGGGCAGTGCTTGCTGATGCTGAGGATAGGCGGACCAAGGAGAAGTCAGTTAAGATGTGGCTCGACAATCTTCAGAACTTGGCTTATGATCTTGAAGACATATTGGATGAGTTCCAAACTGAATCCTTGCGGAGGGAATTGCTGCCTCAAGAACCAGCTGCTGTTGATCAATCCAGTGAAAGTACGAGTACGTTCTGGAAGTTCACCGATTCGTTGAAGAGGAAGGTCACTGATGCTGTTACACTCAGTAAAATTCGCAAGTTGTCTACCTCTGATAGTCCTCGATCATCATTTAATTTTGAATCCAAGATGATGTCGCAAATAGAGGAGGTCACTGCTCGGCTGCAAGATATTATCTCAACGCAAAAAGTCCTGCTGAAATTAAAAAATGTAATTTCAGATGTGAAGTCTAGAAATGTCAGACAAATACCACCCACAACATCTTTGGTGAACGAAGCCGAATTATATGGCAGAGAAAAAGAGAAGGAGGAGATTGTTGAATTGTTGTTGAATGATGGTTTAAGAGCTGATGATGGATTCTCTGTTATTTCTATAAATGGAATGGGCGGAGTCGGGAAGACGACTCTTGCTCAGCTTGTCTATAATGATGATCGAGTGCAACGTCATTTTCAGTTCAAAGCGTGGACTTGTGTCTCTGAGGATTTCGATGTTTTCAGGGTAACAAAGTCAATTCTAAAGTCCATTGCTAATGATCAGAGTAACAATGATGATGATTTAAATTTGCTTCAAGAGAAACTGAAGAAGCAATTGTCGGGAAATAAATTTTTGCTCGTTTTGGACGACGTGTGGAACAAGAATTACAATTATTGGAGCATCCTGAGCTGTCCCTTTGGAGCTGGCGCACCCGGAATTAAGATTGTTGTCACAACTCGCAATCTAGACGTTGCAAACCTGACGAGGGCTTATCCAAAATATAGATTGAAAGAGTTGTTGGACGATGATTGTTTGCGTGTGCTCATCCAACAATCCTTAGGGGCTACGGGTTTCAGCATGAATCAATCCTTGAAGGATGTTGGAGAGAAGATAGCGAAGAAGTGCAAAGGATTGCCTCTGGCTGCGAAAACTCTTGGCGGCCTTTTACGCGGCAAAGATGACTTGACTGACTGGGAGTTTGTGCTCAATACAGACATATGGAACTTACAAGAGGAAAATTACGGTATTATACTAGCCCAAGAGTGAGCTACCATTTTCTTCCTTCACAGTTGAAACAGTGCTTCGCATACTGCTCATTGTTTCCAAAAGATTATGAATTTCAAGAAGAGGAGATAATTTTATTGTGGACGGCAGAAGGTTTCTTGGATCAAGAATACAATGGACGGAAAATGGAAGATTTGGGCCGCGAGTTCGTTCGGGAGTTACATTCAAGGTCATTATTTCAACATTCAAGTAGAGATGCATCCCGATTTGTGATGCATGATCTGATCAATGACCTTGCTCGATGGGCTGCAGGGGAGATTTACTTCAGAATGGAGGATGCATTAGCAGGTGAAAACCGACAACAGTTTTTTCAAACTCTTCGTCATTTTTCTTACATTTGTAGAGAATATGATGGCAAAAAGAGATTAGAGTCCGTCTGTGATGTGGAGCATTTAAGAGCGTTTTTGCCAGTAAATTTGTCAGATTACAGGCGCAATTATTTGGCTTGGAGTGTTCCTCACATGTTGCTGAATCATCTCCCACGCTTAAGGGTCTTTTCGTTGTGTGGGTATTGTAACATCTTCAACCTACCTAATGAAATTGGAAACTTGAAGCATTTACGCTGTCTTAACTTATCCAGAACGAGAATTCAAATTTTGCCCGAGTCAATTAATTCATTGTACAACTTGCATACAATTTTGTTGGAAAACTGTTGGGAGCTCAAGAAGTTGTGTAAAGACATGGGAAAACTGACGAAACTGAGTCATCTGAGAAATTCTGATGCCGGTTTATTAGAGGAAATGCCGAAGGGATTCGGTAAATTGACCAGTCTCTTGACGTTGGGTAGATTTGTTGTGGGAAAAGACAGTGGTTCTGGGCTACGAGAGTTGAAGCCTTTGACGCATCTTCAGGGAACACTACGAATTTCGAGGTTAGAGAATGTGGAAGATGTTGGTGATGCCTGTGAGGCTCAGTTAAACAACAAGGTGAATCTTAGAACTCTATTGCTCGAATGGAGTGCACGGGACGTTCAGAACCTTGACCAGTGTGAATTTGAGACGCGTGTTCTTAGCATGCTAAAACCACATCGAGATGTACAAGAGCTCACCATCAGAGGCTACGCTGGCACAAAATTTCCAATTTGGTTAGGAGATTCCTCTTTCTCAAAATTGGTGAATCTAAAATTTGGATATTGTCGCATGTATACATCTTTGCCATCAGTTGGACAACTACCGCTTCTAAAGCTCCTTGAGATAAGTGGAATGGAGAGAGTAAAGAGCGTGGGTCTAGAGTTTTATGGAAGCAGTTGCTCAGTGCCCTTTCCATCGCTGGAGACTCTTTCCTTTTCCGATATGAGAGCATGGGAAGAGTGGATTTCTTGCGGAGCTGGTCAAGGAGTTGATGAAGTGTTTCCTAGGCTGCGAAAGCTTTCTCTTTTCAATTGTTATAAACTGCAAGGAACATTGCCCAAACGTCTTCTTTTATTGGAGAAGCTCGTCATCAAAAGTTGTCATCGGTTGGTAGTGACAATTCAATGTCTTCCTACTCTCACTGAATTACATACCAAGTTATGTAGAAGGGGGGTGTTCATATATGCCAGATCTGGAACGCCTATCCTCTATTGGTGAAAACCTCACTTCATTGGAAAATCTGTATCTTGGTAATTGTCCGAAACTCACATACTTTCCAGAGCAAGGCCTGCCTAAATCACTTTCGCGACTAACCATCAATGATTGCCCGTTGATAGAAAAAAGGTGCGGAAAGGATGAAGGAAAATATTGGCGCATGATTTCCCATTTACGTTGTGTCCAAAATAATGGCACAATGCTTTTTGAAGGAAGACCCATCAAGTAGATTGTGTAATCATAATTTCAGTTTTTTTTCCACCTGTAATTTAATTGTAATACGAACTGACTTTATCAATAAAAGAAGAAAATTATGTTTGGGATCCCATGATGCGCTTGATTGTAACTGACTTTTCTGCTGTTGAATTAATTGTCTTGAGATTAAAAATTAAAGTCTTCTATATTGATTAAGGCTTTTGTTCTTAAGTCTTCTATCATGTTGTGTGTTACGTTTTAAATTGTTTTTATTTTTTATTTTTTATTTTTTCAGTCTTAAGCTTACATTTCTCTTATGCGTCGATTATGTGATGGGTATTAATTATCTTGTGATTCAAAATTAAAATTCTTCCATATAGCTGTTAACAATGTTAGCTTTCTTGAATTGGTATTTCCAGTTCAATCCACCGGATTAATCGACAATATTTCTCATTTCATAAGTCAAAAAAAAAAAAAACATAATATCTGCAACACGAGATTAGAGAATGTTTGATTATTAGCTAACGTTTCAATGGAATTTCGACGTGTATAGCATGAAGCACAGATGCTTTTACGGCTATATGTGAGGTTAATTGAGCTGATGTATAGATAAGGGACAAAATAAAATAAAATTATGCAAGCTCTCTTGAGATTCATGATAAGCCTTTGAAGTGAAAAGGACTTGAATTGGATTCATGGTATGGCATTTGGCTAACCGGAGCGGTTCAAATTATACTGGCTTCAGACCCATGAAGTTTTCCTTCAGATTCAATACAAAAGTACTTGAATTGGATTCATGGTATGGCATTTGGCTACCACGTGCCTCAGAGAGTATATTCTACTGGAGATCATGCAGCTGTTGAGCTGGTTTTGGTTATCCTTTCTAAAGATATATGCTTGGATTCTGGTGAATCCTGAGGATATGGCATTGATGCGCCAACAAAAGTGCTGGCAATTACAGATGCATGAGACGTGATCTATAAGGCATCAAGAGTTACATTGCAAAGACATTAACGAGCTTTCTCATGCCATGGAAAGGGAGCTGCTTGGTTATGTTGCGTGGCAATCACAATAATTGGGTGCTCTCGCAAGCTGCAGGTAAGCAAAGCTTGAACTAATGGTTCTAAGTAATCTGTTTTATCATCCTCTATTATTAGGTAAAGCTGTTTAATCCAAGTTCATTTCTGAGTTTGTATGCAGCTAGTTAAATTAATCAATGATTTTATGATGTTAGTTTATTGCGTTTCAATTGCCTGCCAAAATTGCTAGTTTATTGCTTTTTTAATTTCTCGGGATTTTTATTTAGCCAGAACAAAAGTATGAACGATGAAATTTAGTTAGAGTTATATTAATTTAACTCATTAAATTTTCCCTCTTGCTATTTAAAAATCTAGAACCATCAAAATTTCTGATTTCTCTTTTCACTATAGCGTTGTAAACTCTATTCTCTTTTAGATTTGTCACGAACTATAGGTGGTTGATAAATGAGGAGAAAAAAAAAATTGCAGTTTCACAGCTAAAGTTGTGGTCAACAATATGTCAGAGCAAGAATCTGACAGAACAGAACACGAAAATCTATTTTATTAAATTAATAGATTGAAAATGATTTGCATCAACATCTTTATGCCATCTCTGGTTACCACTATAATCAATTTTGCAGCTCAGGAAGATGATAAAAAAAAACAAAACGAGATGGGTTTATTAGCAATCACTTGCCCTACAACTGCAGCTGGTTTATTCTACTTTGCTATGCTGTATATTTCTGTTCTAGGAACAAGTTACTGATCAGGATTCTGTGTCTGTTATTTTATATTTTTTAATTATCGATAGGGTTTTTGGACTCAGCTAAAGAAACAAAGAGCAAAGTATCAAATTCTGCAGTTACTGATGAACTTAGTAACAAGGTTAAAAAATAAGCTTGGGGAGGGTGGATATGGCCCTGTCGGTGTGATGGTATCTCATCCGACTGTTTAAATAGCATGGTATCAAATCCAAAGTCCTGAGTTCAAACCTTGAACACGTGTTGATTGTACTTTTATTCCAGGGCATATTGAAAGATGGAAGAGAAATAGCAGTGAAGAAACTTTCAGATACATCAACGCAAGGGATTTGACGGGTTCAAGAATGAGGTTGTGCTAACTGCACAGCTTCAGCATGTATATCTTGTTAGAGTTTTGGGATTTTGCATTGACGTAGAGCAGAGCAAATGGGGATTTCTGAGCACATACCTAAGAACCTTGGACGGCTGCCTTCTTGGTCTGATTTTTGTTCTCCTCTTTGCTTGCCTTTTAAATAAATGAGTGAAATTAATTGATCAAAATCAATACTCAATCTATCCATTGCTGCAACATCCTTTATTTTCTGTATCTTAACATATATCTTCTTGTTCCTTATATAATAACGGTTAGCTGATGTTAGAATTGATCTGCTATTTGATGGAATGAATTAGATGTGAAGACGTAAGTGTGTGGACTGAAATGAATAATATGGAAACGTTGAGAGCTTTTGTGCAGATTGACTCTAGTTGAAGGGGGCTATTGGATATTGCCTGCTGACGTGGCATGAATTCGTTATAATCTGTTATAACGAGTTCAGTATATCAGTATATAACAGAGCTGATGGGTTGTGCCTATTTCAGAGTCTTTTTCGTCTTCATTTGTTCATCATTATGCATAGAATCGGTCCCATTGTGATATGTGCATAATCTTCTGTAAAATCACTTGTGATTGGATTAGTTCTTGATCAATAATAAAGAGCAAATTTTCCTTCAAAATTGCTGGTCTGTGTCTCTGTTTTTGGTTCTAATATTGTTCCTTTGTTCTGGCATTTTTGATTCGATTGTGTTCTTGGTATTTCTACTCATCAAGATTTGTGAGTCTTGTTGGGATTAAAGGCTTAATAGTCTTAACATTAGATGTCCAATGAAATGCCTCTGTGAAATTGTTTTATGCTTATTGACTTATGAAATGAGAAATATTAGCTATTAATATGGTGGATTGAATATATTCAATCATTTTTCACAAGAGTATATTGCATATTCCATTTTCCACTGTTATTTGCTCTGCTTTAACGTGTTTTGATCGCTTTTTTTTTTCAAATTTCCCCAGATTTTATGATCTCAAATTATTGTCTATTGACTGGCTTTTAGGCTTTTAGCCTTGAAATTGAATTAATGAGAACGAAAATACTCTTTACTCTGTTAACTGGATTTTACTCGGTAGCTAACCTTTCATCGAATTTCGATTTGTTAGGTAGAAATTTTTTGTTCTCGAATCAAACTTTCTTTGGCATTGCGGTGATGTGGTTTAAAACCACGACTATTGTAAAATGAAACCTTGGTTTGATCGCACGAAGCACAACCATACACAAATTTTCCTTTTCGAACAAGTAAATTGGCATCCATCATTTGTTCACCAAAAAAATGAAATTTAATGTACCCCTGACCTTGGACCGAGTCTCAGCACATTGTTAGTGAGCATAACTAAAATACTAGGCCCACGCTCCTCAGAATTACCCTCTGAAGTCTGAACCCAAATTTTCTAAGGCCTAGTGACATAGTTCAAATATCTAAGCTCGCACTGTTCTAATTCTTAGGTCAGCATAAGTAGATTACACTAAGAGTCGTGGGGTCTACATATTTACAATTATACATAGTCGGGAGTTATTGACATAGTTCAAATATCTGTTCTTACTACAGGCCAGATGAAGTCCGAACTCGTCTTTGCCACATGGGCAATGGCCTGGGTGGAGTTGTCTCTACTGTCTAAAGCAATGAATTTAACAATGACCTCACGTCCCCATTTATCGTAGGTATATGTTTAAAGCAAAAGCATGTCATATATCAGGTGCTAGTCCTTGTAGCTATGAAACTTTGTCACCAGCCAAGCTGCTGATTCATGACAGCAGAGACTAAAAGTCAAGCATAGATAATTCAGAATGAAGACTGTAATTTATCTCAATTTACGTGTACAAAGGCGTCATTTACTTGTCTTAGTTGTGGAAAGATTATTAGGATGATTACCATATAACAAGTTTTGCTTCCGACTAGAATGGCCTCATGATGAAAATCTCCACTCTGCATTATATGGCTAACCTTGGTGAGCTGAGTGCATCCCATATGGCAAAAGAAATATTGCTTTAGGCCAATTCCGTCTTAACTCCAAGAGACGGAAAACGTTATGTGATAGGCATTAATATTGTTAGCTTTCAAATCTTTAAACAAACAAAATAATCTCCATTCTGCATTATATGGCTAATCTTTGTGTTGCAGAACAAAATGAATATCATATATCAGCAGAATTGTCATTGTAGCTATGAAATTATTTTTGAATCTGAGCCTGAATTTCCACACACAGGTTCTGGTTGCTGGCCTGCGGCCTAAAGTGCTCTTAAGTTGCCTTTGTGCATACCCGCACCACCTGCAAATTAATTATATATTATCTTTGTAACAAACTAAAAATTATATAGCTCTTACTCATTTTCCTTTTGCAACTGTTTCCTTGAGTTTCTCTTTCTTCTTCTTTTTTTTTAAATTGTTACACTATTTATATACATTGTAATCTGAAATCTACTAGGAATCTATAGACAAACTCCGTGTGGATATTTTTTTTTTAATGTTTACAATATACAACTTGATGATCTACCAACAAATAACTGAGAAATCTACTTGCACAAATATAAGAGACCATATATATATCCATTATTAAAATTTAGAAAAGTCAGTTTCAACGACTTTCCTACAGAGTTCCGACGATTTTCTGGTGACTGCTCAGCAATGGTCCAGCGGAGTTCCGGCAGTGGTCCAGTGGAGTTCTAGTGGCAGGCCAGCTAACACAGGGGTGTTTGAAATATTTGGTATTCAAGTTATACCAAGTGCAGTTCAAGTTCTTATATTAATCAAGTGAGCAGAATCTTTGTGCAGAAGGGGCATCTTTGGGAATTAAACTGTACTGCATGAGATTGAATTAATTTTTGAGCCATACATCATTGGAAAGATATTTCTGTTTGCTTTCCAATGAATTTTACTAATTTAAATTTGAAGCTTTCTATAGTAAGTTATGATCAGTTAAGTGCAGACTGTTCAGTTTTGAGTCAAGAAGAATATTTCTCATACTTGGATTTTTTTTTTTTAATGCTCTTTGCTGTGTTTTAAGCATACCAATATGTTATTAATGTCTAGCTTTAATGTTGGTCTTTGAAGCCAAGTCATTTGAAGGGTTTCTTTGTAGTATATCTGTGCTTGGAGGATTGTTCCAAGAAAGTTATTTAAGCTTATGTAGTTATAACCAAAGGATAGAGATTAATTTTGGGAATTGGATGAACTTTGAGTTATTATCAAACTGTGTATCTCTTTGGTGGATTCCATTGAGTGGTGAGTATTTTTAAGCCCTGCATCCTTAGCTTAACAACTTTAGGTGGTGAATTTTTTTGTATCATCTTGTTGTTTGCTGTGGTGGTGAACTTATGATTTCTTGAGTGTGTGACGTTATGTTTTCTCATCTATTGTGTCCGGTGTCACTAGCAAAGTTCCCGTGATGGTTTGACTACTATTTGCCGATGGTCTGGTGGAGTTCCAACGACGGTTAATTTACATTTATATATTTTCATATTAAATAAATAAATAAATAAGTTTATTTATTTTGTTAAGTTTCGTAAATCATTCATTAAATTTAATTAATATAAAATCATTTATAATATTAAATTGATAAAATAAATTTATAAATAATAATTGTTAATAGCATTAAACAAGTTAAAAAATTGAAGAGTAATTTTAAAAATTTTAGTTTTCAACACAAGAGGAGTTTAAATTCCTCACTCCTTGGTGTGGAATTCAAATCTTACATTATAATAGATATTAAACTCTAATGCAAATTAAAATTCTTATATATTTTATCCACCCAAACAATGAAAATAAAAATAGAATTTAAATTATTTCCTCTCCTCCATTCTCTTCTCCCAACTAAACAACACCTAAGAATCTGAAAGTGAATAGGAGGCATCATAGATCTAACCGTTAAGTAGGTGGAATTGATTTCGTTCGTGGGGCTTACAACTAATGTTGACTTTATGATTTGTTTGATCGAGGATGCTGAGTTGCTGGAAAAATATAACTCTTAATGCTTGTCCACCCGTGATTTTGGAAAAGCCGATGGAATTGCCGTACAGGGACACTAAGGAGTATCAATCTGCTGGAAAGAGTGCTATTGTGAGTTGGCAGAAAAATTTCCTCAACGTAAATTTGTGATACCATAGATTATAATCAACGATTGTGTTTGTGTTGAGCTAAGCTTAACTGAAGTTTGCTGATACTTTTTACATTGTTTCTTGATATAGTTTGAAAAGAGACCTTATTTTCTCTCAGTGGAATAGTGTGTTGAGATTAGAGGTTGAATTGATCATAGAAGAGTAATTGGGCCGAAAATCACAAGACAAACGCAAGAGATATTTCATTTTACATTACCAACTTCGTCCTTGCCTTTCCAAATTTTTCTTGCCTTTTTCTGTTCTCATCTTGCTTCACCTTAATGTCTTTCCTCTTTCACTTCTGTCGTTCCAGAACAAGCACCTCACCCATTCTTTTGAAATCTCTGACAGGATTTTTCCCACTAATTAATTTATTTACTGTCAGAGCTTTTATTTCATCGCAGCTATCATTTAAAACCACAGTAACGGCATCAGTAGGTTAAAATCTCCCAAGTTAAACAGCTGGCAAAATACCTGTAAAATGAAAAATCCAACGCCCCATAGATTTAAATGTCAAACTAATAATTTAATAATCTAAGCTCATTTCCAAATTACTGACAGGGACGTAAATATAAATTTAAGGCTGTGACACCCCCACTTCTTTTTGTAATAACACCCTCCATCTAATAGTCCTTGAATTGATAATTGTCATACATATCTCGATTTAGTTATAAGCGAGAAACAAACTCTAGTTTAACCGTGTAATATACGTTACTGATTAAGTGTAATATTTTTGTCAACAAAAAGGACTGCAGTGCAACTAATCCATCATTTGAAAGCCCATGTCTTACTGAAAACCTAAATTAATTGAGATATCAGATGTCGAGAAATTGTACAATTTGCCCCAAATGTTTTCTTCAGAAAATCAATTGACTTATTGGAGTTAACAGAGTGTAAGCTGAATTCACCAAGAAGTAATGTGAAGTACTATTCTTTGACAACATTGAGTCTAACACAAGCTTATGCAAAAGATCACGTAATTGATAGTATGTTTGATAAATGTCCATTGATTGAATATTATTGATAGATATACGGAGTTCCATTACCGAAAGTTGTGGATGACTTGCTCTGGAATTTCACCTCCTCTCGAGGCGTTGTCAATGGAATGTAAGTGTGGTTCCTTCTACAACTTTTCTTTTTGAGTACCATATATTTTTCATTTCTGAGAACTCAAAGCCTTTACCCATGTTGCAAATATGCAACAAATTGGAATACATTCAAACCAAACCCTAAAATCCTCTCTGCTCGCTCTTCAATAACTGTGGTTTTTGCTTTGGCGCTTCTTGTTGTCGGTGGACTTATTGGTGTGAAGGGAGCTTCTGTGGTTGTTTATTTCTTCTGTTTTATGTTTATGTCCTTTATTTTTGTTTTTTAATATTGTGTTGTATTGTATTATGTTGTATTATTGTTTGTAACTAGATACTTAGATTTTTTCTTTTTTGATTGTTAGGGGATTTCACTTACAATAGTTGAGGTGAGTGTGACTAGTTTCATAAATTTTCTTAGGTTTTTAGAGATTTAATGGATGAAATCTTTCCTCTCCTATAAGGAATTAGAAGTTCTTAGGTGGCATTTTTTTTGTCTAAAATTTGAATAGATCTAAATTAATCTAAATTTTAAATAGCTGAATGTCTGAATTTGAACAAGATGTCTTTTTTTTTTTTTGTCTAAATTGCTACAAGTATTAAGTTGTTTGTTTTTCATCTTAAAAAATTTGAAAAACTAGTATTTTTACATTTATGCCCTTGTAAATTACAAATGTTAAACAAATAATAAACATCTCAAACAACTTAAATAACATAATATATTATCTTAATATAGATTATTTTCAATTGAATACAACCCTTTATATCCTGTATTAATATGTGTTAATCAATTTCATTGTAGTTTATAATATTTTTACATGAAAATATTCCTAAAAATTATGAAGATAAATAATGCTAATTTGAAGAAAATAAAAAGATAAAAATAATAATAGTCTACCACTATATTTTCATAAGTTATGGAAATAATAATAACTATTAAATTTTATTTAGGAAGGGATAAAAATTAATTAATTAGATAGGGATATTTGAGAGAATATATTTTAATGATATCATTTAGACTTTTTATATTAAGCAAAAAGTTAAAAATTGGCTTAATAACTTAATGACTGAAAATTTTCATTAAGTTGACAAAACAAATGGATTTAATGATTTAACTGATTGAACTTAAGTCAATTAAGTCATTAATAAAAAATAAATAAATAGCCCCTTAGTGTTTGGAGATTTTAATATCTTTGTTTTATTATTTGAGGCTATATAAAGTTAGACTGGAATCATAGTTTCTTATCCTATTCATAGTATTTAAGTCGAATGTAGTCTTGTATTTGCACCTTATGGCATTTATATTGTTGGCCTTTTGGTTCTTTGAATGAAAGTCATCCTTCAAAAAAAAAAAAATCTATTAAAAAAAATGTATATATTCTGTTGAAGTTTTCACCCCTTCAAAATAAAAAGATAAGATTTCAGATTTCATAAATCTTAATTATTATTTTTACTTTGAAACGTGTTTTATATGGCTTTGAAGTTTATGTGTATATATTAATTATTATTTTCAGCCCTTCAAAAAAAAAATCATTAAATTATTAAGCCCTAACCTAATGAACATTAATTTCCCAAAATCTAACCCAAATTGACCTCAATCTACCAAATCCTAACCCAAGACCGAATTGGTTTCAAATATCCAAACAATAACGTCATCATTTTAAGAGCAGCAGCAACAATAATTTGGAGAAGCAATGGTCGTCCCGGTTCATGGCAGCTCTGCAACAGCTGCGACTTTCCAGACACTGTAGCAGCAGGTGCGCGTGCGGCATGGTTTTGCAATCTAGTTGCAGCCGCCCGTTGATCTGGTTGGTAATAATGCCTTTCTAATGGTACCGGCGTGTTTGATTATCTCTAATCGAATAAGATTAAAAAAAGTAAGTTAATGATTTTTAATTGTCTAATTTTTTATAATTTTAAATATCCAGACTTTTATATTACAACTTTATCCCTTTTAACTTTCAAGAGTTTTCATTAGTAGGGAGTATAATGTTAAAATTCAAACTAATGCATTTCAATCATTTAAACTATTCTTAGTAGACCCGATGGTGATAAAAAAAGTTAAAATTGGTGGTACATAGCCTGTAAGGTAGGTGAATTTAGAAATGATAAATTTTTTCACGGATTTAAAGTTTATAGAGCCCCACTCTAAATAAAAAAAATTTAAATAATTTTTAAAAAATAAAATAAAAAATAAAAGAAAAATAATCCCTTAATCTATTAAAATAATAAAAAATATATCCTCTTAAAGTTTTCAGCCCTTCAAAAGAAAAAGATAAGATTTCAGATTTCATAAATTTTTACGTTGAAACGTGTTTTATATTGCTTTGATTCACGGGTCTGGGTACCCCACTTCTGATTTGATTATGACCCCCCCACTGATTTGATTATGACACCCCCCCCCCCCCCCCCCCAACCACACTTCCGATTTGATTATGACCCGGGCACCGACATGCTGATATCACATTTCGACAAACAAACTCATTACTCATCAACAACTCAAAAAGATTTTAAATTTTATTCTTTTTCACCTCAAATCTCTATATATATATTTTTTTTTATGCTGTCCAAAAGGTCACACCACTTCCTTTATCCCAATCTTTCCTTCATCTATTTGCTATGGCCTCGTGCCCAAAGGGAACTCCAAGCACGTTATTGCATTTGGATGCACAAGTAATGGGAGGCCAGAGAGTCACGACGGTGGTAACAAAGGATGAGCTAACTGAATTCATGCAGTCAACAATCTTGAAGAGACAAGAGTTCGATGAAGTACCCTTTTACCTAATGGATTTAGGCGTTTTGGTTTCTCTCTACAATCAGATGATCTCAAACCTTCCGATGATTCATCCTCACTATGCCGTCAAGTGCAATCCCGAGCCAGCCCTTCTCGAGGCACTTGCAGCTCTGGGCTCAAACTTTGACTGTGCGAGCCGATCCGAGATTGAAGCTGTTTTGTTACTAGGTGTTTCACCGGATCGTATCATTTACGCAAACCCGTGTAAGCCTGTATCTCACATCAAGTATGCTGCGAGGGTTGGCGTCAACTTGACAACCTTTGACTCAGTAGAGGAGCTCGACAAGATTCGGAAGTGGCATCCGAAATCTGATTTATTGATCAGGATCAAACCCCAGGATGATAGCGGGGCGAAGTATCGGTTGGATTCCAAATATGGTGCTGGTCATCATCCTCAGGAAATTATGCCTCTTCTCAAAGCCGCTGAAGCTTCAGGGCTGTCTGTAGTTGGTGTATCATTCCACGTTGGAAGCGAAGCTACAAACTTTGCTGCATTTCGCGGAGCCATAGCAGCTGCTAAAGCAGTCTTTGACACAGCCGCTTGCATGAGTAACAACAAAATGCGTGTACTAGATATCGGCGGCGGCTTCAGCTTCACTAATTCAAACCCGAAATTATTCCAGGAAGCGGCTTCAATCATAAAAGAAGCTCTTCAAGCTTATTTTCCGAACGAATTATTACCTGGATCGAGTCTGAAAGTGATTTCAGAGCCTGGCCGGTTCTTCGCGGCCTCGGCTTTCACGCTGTACGCTCAAATTATAGGGAAGCGTGTTCGTGGTGAGCTGAGAGAGTACTGGATTAACGACGGGAAGTTCGGGTCACTTACTTGGGTAACCTGCGATGAAGCAATTGCTAAGTGCACCCCGCTACATTTTGCTTCCAGCTTTACTACGAGCAAGGGGCTGACGAGGACTTACAATTCAACGGTATTCGGACCAACATGTGATGCAGTCGATGAGGTGTTTACAGGTCACAAGTTGCCGGAACTTGAGGTGAACGACTGGCTTGTGTTTTCCGAAATGGGTGCCTATACGACGGCTTGTGGAACCAATTTCAATGGATATAGCACTGCTGCCATTCCAACTTACGTTGTCCGCTCAAATCAAACCTTGCTAGCTATATAAAATGCATGTGATCACCGATGATATCCGTTTGCTGGTTAATTTTATTTATATGAAAACTGTAACGTCCAGGAAATAATCCAGCTTTTCCAATCAATAAAAATCAAAATTTTCCTTCTTTGCCTTCGGTTTTAATATTCTTGCATGAGACTGGTCCGACCTGGCCTATAGCACGTCCCGCAGGGGCTTTGGGCCGTACCAAGCAGTGTGTCGTGCTTCGGCAAAGCCCATTTAAAATTACAATGGAAAATTAATGGCAACTTGGTCTCATACCTGGAATTTTAATTTTGCATCTGTCAATATTATTGGCAAAAACTCCAACAAGTTTTTATATTAAGAGACTAGTGGTTGACCTAATCCTTTTTAAAGAATACACAAAAACTCAAACGAAAACTCCAGTTAATCTTAGTCATATTTTTCTCAACTGAACCACAGCGAATTGTTCTATCAAACAACCAATACAGAAAATAATTCATGGTATTAAAGAGTCCAACTGAGGATAGTTTACCGCAAACCCAATGGCACGCTTTATAATTAATTGAGTGTCTCTGTGGCACAATTCTATTGGCTTTCCAAGGAAGAAAGGCGGACAAGGATAAAAAGTTACTTTGTCCAACTGCTTGGGATTTTCAGTCAAACAAATCGAAAACTCGGTATCAGTCGAAAACCCCATGAATGCAATCAATTCCACTTCCCTAATGCTTAAATCCCGAAGGCTTGCGTATGGATGGTCCTTGACAGTTCGTACAACTCCATATGACGGTTCTACCTTGAATAACTGCAAGCCATAAGATAAAAGAACAAAAAAAGATTATAAATAATTGTATGCATAGAGAAAATACAACTACAGCTCCCAAAGTATCTACCTTGAGTGTAAGTCTATGTAATGAAGGAGATGCTTTCGAGAAAGCAGAACAAGGAAGAAAGCAATCATCGTCCTTGACTTTAATTGTCAACTCCAAATGCTTAAGTAATATGGGAATATTTTAGGGGACCGCCTCAGGCACATGAAAAAATTTGATAAAGATACCATTATTAGTACTAATTGCCCTGCATTTAAGCTCACTCACCACAGTACCGGTAACTACTTCATAGTTGGCCTTCTAATGCTTCTTACAAACTAAATCGGAAGCACCGCAAAACTCAGATTAGATGACAATCAATATTGATTGCAGTTCAAGATTGTTACTGTAACACCCCAGCCCAAACTCCGAGGGTAAATATGATCATAACTCACATATGAATTTAAATAATTCTTTACAACCGATAAAATTTGAGCCTCAAATATAAAAATCAGTGGAATAACTTATAATTTTGGCCAAATCATCTATCGTCCACAATTTCAATCCATCTTCTCGCTCATCACAAGTCAATCCTGACTTCTGGAAATCGAATTACAATAAATTATAATGAGTGCAAAACTCAGTAAGCAAACTATTCTTTTTAATAAGAAATTACATACATACTTATGCATAATGCAAATGGCTGGTACGTTATGATCTTTTGGAAATATTGTAAAACAAATTCTTTCAATAAAATACGTATCCTGCAATGTGATAATTTGCGTTGTGAGTGGCACTTTGCACCATATGTGGCACTTTACGGCACTTTAGCCTTCAAGAGATGGCCCTCACATAGTCTCAAAAGGTGGCCTCCACACAACTTCAAGAGGTGGCCCCCAATACAAAATCTAATAAAACCGAAATTTAGTTTGGTAAAATCCACTTTCTCATTCATAGAAAATTTAATGCATTTTCATGCTTATGCTAATAAATCATAACACATACATCTACCCATGTACATAATCACACACAACATATAACAACATATCACATAAACACATGGCAGTGATATATAAATTCATATTCGTACATATCAAAATAAGTTTTTCACACAAGTCAAACATATATATTGTTTATCGTTATTCGTTTTGAAGTCTAGTTTACTTACCTCTTGGCATTCTCATGCAATAAATGCATGCTGATATCATCAACCTAAATTCATCAATAAATGTTTATAAGATATAATCAAGTCTCAATCATAAACTCTAATATCCTCAACTATCTCAATTTAAACATCTCATAAGCTCAACCTCAAATGTCCTCAATAATCGGCCCTCAAAACAGAACAGTCCATATTCTTCGATTTTTAATAAGTTATTCCCTCATTGGAAAAAATCTCAAATTTTATAGATCATACGCTGATATATTGAAAGTTCATTGATAAAAATTTCATAATTTGATTCCTTAAAAAACTATTGAAAATAATTGACGTTTTAGACATCATCAATATTATTAAACATTTTTTTTGTTTTGAGCACACTTGTTTTAAAAATACAAAACAATCTATTACTTTATCATAAAATCCTGAAAAATTTATAGAATCAT
This sequence comes from Citrus glauca, assembly GCA_029633175.1. Taxonomy (NCBI): domain Eukaryota; kingdom Viridiplantae; phylum Streptophyta; class Magnoliopsida; order Sapindales; family Rutaceae; genus Citrus; species Citrus glauca. The sequence continues at coordinate 41,382,686 of JAQOOD010000003.1, read as the reverse complement.
ACTAGACATATATAAAATCATTTATCCAAATTTTATAATTGTTGAAGAGTATAGCTATGGTAAAAATAATTTCGTAATTCATGTTATTCACTAAAATCAGAAATTTCAAAGTTTTTAGACTTGACTTTGGAAAATCGTAATTAATTGAAATCTTATTCAATTAACTTGAAACAAGTTTCAAAACATTCTAGACGATGTCTAGTTTAATATATCCAAATATCATAATCAAAATCGATTTGTACAAATTACTATGATTTTTGGTCAGCATATTTTTTTCCAAATCTTAGGTTTCTACTTCTATTGCAGTCATGCTTCTCCACAACAAATTAATAAAAACCAAGAATTAAAACTTACCTCTAAATACAAATTTTCTCTCAACAATACCTAATTCAAATAATGCATTTGATCTCATGTATTGTCATGGCAGAACAAAGAAGAAGAAGAAGACTTTCTTCTTCTCTTTTTCTTTTCTTTTCTCTCTTTTCTCTCCATCTCTCTCTCTTTTTTTTTGTTTGTCTTTTTAGCCGTTTTCTCCTTCTTCCTCTCTCATAATGGAAAAGATATCTTGTTCTAATTATACTAGGGTAAAAGGGATCACTAAAAACTAAAAAGACTTAAATACCCTTAAGAGATTTGGGATATTACAGTTACATGTCTTGTGAAATTGTAATCATCGAATATTGACAAATTTTATAATTGATCTTATTATGTCCATATCGACCCCATTCATAAATGCAGACACTATTAATTTCCTTGACAAACCTACAAGAATAATATGACCTCTACCTAGAGCTCCATTTTTGTCCAGATGATGATTCTAGAGTTGGATTTTGTCACTAAACATTTCTTTTGTAGACTTATTGATGATTGTCTTTGGCTTAACTTGTCGAAGCATAACTCTTTGTCGGAAATCTTGATTTTCTGGATGCTTCATATTAAATAGCAGGCACCTGTAATTGTACATCCCATTGGATCCGCCCCACTTTTCATATATTGCTGTTAAGGAAGCACATGTTTTATATAAGAGAGTTGCACACTCAGTACATGTAACAAAGTTCAGTCAGTAGGGTTAGTTAAGTGTATATACCATCTCAACAAAGTTGTTAAGCATACTTTTTATCCAGTTTTAGTTTGCTAAGTATGTTTCAATACTTTACTTACTGTTATGAGCTTTGTATAAATGCTACTTGTGATGTCATTTTGATTAAGACAAAAGAAAAAAAATCTAGATCTAGAAAGGATCTAGAACATTCTTATTCATTTTCTCAGCTGCCAAACAAAACCATCAGTTCATTTTAGCTTTGAAACATGGTACCAGGGCCAAATAGAGCTAGTTCTAGTAATCTGCAAACAACTTCTAGAAATTCAACAGCAAACAACACAAAATACCACACTCAAACCATTTTTTCTTTTAATACTCCAATCAAGTTAGATCGTATGAATTACTTGCTATGGCATTCTCAAGCCTTAACCTCCATCAGAGGCAACTGATTGGAAGATTTCATTAATGGAACAAAATCAATACTTGATGAACATCTTCTTCTAGTTGAAGCTAATGGATCTACTTAAAAGTTGATAATTCTGAGTATCATAATTGGAGATCACATGATCAGACTCTTTTTGGATGGTTGTTGTCATCAATTAGTGAAGGTACTCTATGTCTTGTTATAAAATATGAAAGTTCATTTGAGGTGTGGAGGACTTTTGAAAGGAAATTATGAGTGCAAGCGGAGGCTCGAGTGCTTCAACTTAGGTATGAATTGAACACTTAGAAAAAATCATTAAGTGTTGAAGATTTCTGTATCATAATGAAATCAAGAGCTGATAAACTTGCTAATGTTAGCAGTTCGATAACAGAGAAAAGTCTTATCTTAATGATATTTAATGAATTAGGACCGGGATATCATGATATTGCTACCTTTATAACTAGTTCTCGTATGGAATATAACTATGCATATGCTTTTTTAGTCACATACAGGATGAGAAGAGTATGTTTAATGCAAGTTATACATATACTAATGGATATTATCCCAAGGCATTCTATGCTCAAGCTAGAGGTAGTTTTAGGAGATGAGTATATATTAGTGGCATCTTTCGTAATTTTGGTGGCAGAAATAATTTCTTTGGCAGAGGAAGCATAAACTATTCTTAAAGATTAGAAATTGGTGAAATAGATATAACAGAGGTCAATCTTTTTGTCAAAACTCTAATGGCCTTGACTCCTTTCAAGTATCTAGAAATCCATCTCAATTTACTACAAATGGATATCCTAGATTGAATGGACCACAAGGAACTCTTGGCAACATAGAAGAACTAATGTGTTAGATATGTGTTAAGACTAGTTATACTACTGACATTTGCTGGCATAGATTTGTTGAAGACTAAGTTCCTACTTTAAGGAGTTTTGGCAAAGGCAAAGGATCAAGGGTAGCTTATCTTGTTAACTTTGATGGTTCGGTTTCTTATCAAAGTTATATGACTATGAACATTTCAACTATACACTACCAGCATATATTCATGTCTCTAGAACTAACTACTATTTGGGATTGACATTTATGTACCTTGAAGAAGCCTATATGGCTAACTTTGAAGGGACAACTGATGATGGTTGGTATTTAAACAATAGAGCAATTCATCATTTGACCAACAATATGGAGAACATGCATCTCAGAGAAGAATTTAAAAGTACTAATAAGCTCATTATTGGAAATGGTCAAAGTTTTTCTATCACTCATGTTGGACATGCTTTCATGTCATTTGGAGCTGCTAACTATTCATCCACACACACTACCATAACACTTAAAGATATGCTGCTTATTCCTTTAATTACTAAGAATTTGTGAAGCATTTCTAAACTCACCTCTAATAATCCTCTCTTTGTTGAATTTTGTGGAAATATTTGATTTGTGAAAGACACGAAGGGGCAAATTCTTTTGCAAAGCCTTACCGAGAAATGTCTTTACAAGCTGCTATTGAGATCTAATCCTCTTTCTTCATCACCTGCATCTCATCTATCTCAATCAATTGAATAAACCAATTTCTATGTTGTCTTTTACAAATTTGTCTGCTATTTTTCACATATGTAATGCCTTTGTTAAGGCTTATTATCATTATATTCTAAAAAATTATAATCACAAACCTGATAAAATAACTTTGTTTCATAGATGGTTTGGTCTCCCAAATTCCATACTGTTAATGGATTTACTTAAGTATGCAAACAACTTAAAGTCTCTCAAAAGCATATCTTGCCTTCTATGTCTTCTCTGTTTGAACTATGTCAATGAGGCAATAGATAACATTTCTCTACAACTGAAACAAAAACCACAGAAGTGTTAAAACTGATTCACATTGATCTTTAGGGGTCCTCGCCTATTGTATCTAAGAACAAATACAAATTTTATATCAGCTTTGTTGATGATTACAATAGATACACTTGGATTTACCCACTTAAACTCAAATCAGAAGCCTTTGAAGTTTCCAAACTATTTAAGCTTCAAGTTAAAAATTAGTTCAGTAGAACAATCAAAATGTTGCAATATTATAGAGTGTTCGCTGATTTTCTAAACCAAAATAGGATCATCTTCAAGCATTCATGTCCATGTACTGATCATCGAAATGGTTCAGTGGAAAGGAAACATAAACATATAGTTGAATAAAGATGGCAAAAATCCTTGTAGGTGTGAGGCCCGTGGCGGCCCGTTATGTAAAGGTCGGGTATTAGGTTTATTTTTTCTTTGTTTTAAGAAAAAACGATCGGGTATAATTATTTATACGTGTTGATTAGACAGGTAGGGTATGGGTACTAAATACTAAAACTCGTACCTGCCTATAAACATGTTTGATTATTAATTTTTATTAGTTTTTAAAAGCTAAAACTATTAATTAATAGCGAAATCTAGATACTAAAATCTTGAAAAATTAAAACGTGAATAAATAAAGTTAGTGGCATTAAGTTGGAATTTTTGAAACCTAAAGAATGTTAAAAGTCAATATTTTAAAGCCTAGAAATAATTAAATAAAGGGAAATGTCTGCCATTAGCATAGAAATACGAAAAAAAATTAAAAAGAATATAGTGAAGAGGGGAAACGTGGAGAGTGGTAGTAATTTGAGGCAGACATACATGCCATTTGCAATTCAAAGAATAAGGATGATGTCATGGGTGATCATTGGTCCGATGTTTCGGGCGAAACCAATTCCCAGGGTGTGACGGGCGTTGTGTACAGCCTGCCCATTCAAGATGTTAATTCCGAATATTGTAAGGAAAATAATCAACTGAAATTCTTAATATCATTCATCAATCAATCGTCAGGCATCAATCATTAATATTTCATTAGGTATTTCTATATAAATATTAAAAATTTCCTTCTTGTTCTTTGTTTGTGGTTTTTCTAATTTTGCCAGTGGTATTTCTTCATATCAATTAATTGTTCTCAGGCTAACATATTGTTGTGATTTGTTTATTCATTCACACTATTTAGCAAATTTTATATTTTTCTCTTATTTAAATAGATTTACTATTTCTATTTAATAATATATTAATTAAAGTTTAACTTAATAATCATTAAGTTAAAACTTCAAAGGTGATATAGGGGATAGAGGAAGGGGACGGTATCTATATTTATTAACGAGGAATCTCCAACTCGTACCGATTAAAACTCAAAATGGGTAAAGGTCAGTGACAGAGATATCCACTATTAAATGGATATGGGTATTAGCACATCCTCATATGCTTGTTTTATTACCATCCCTGTAGTTGAGTTAGAATTAACACTTTTAGTTCAAGCCAATCTTCCTTTTAAATTTTAGTGGATGTTGTTCACACAACAGTATAAGTAGCTAACATCTATGCTAAAATTCTTGTATCCTTATGAAAAGTTGTTTAAGCATAAACTAGACTATACTTTTCTTAAATCTTTTTGCGCTTTTTTTTAATGAAACTATATTCCCACATTCTCTAAATAGTGTCTTTTCTTCATTTGAAATTATCACGTGCTTGAAATGCCAGTTTAAAACTTTTGTCAATAGCAAGTTTATCATCTCTCCACATTATCTCTCCCTGATAGCAGCTTTGAAGATAACTACTCAGCAGGATTAGCAAGATATGAACAAGTACCTTCTGTTTCTAAACAAATAGATACTTTGCATCAACAAGAGCAATCTCATCACATGTTGTCGAACCATCATCATCTCCTTATATGTTAGGAAATTGGTGGTGAAGCAGATACGTAACTAAAGTAAAATTGTAAGAAAATAAAGAACAAGTATAAAGGAGAGGACACCAGAAATTACGTGGTTCGGCTTTTAGCCTACGTCCACGGGCGAAAACAGAAGGAAATATTTTACTAATGAAAAGGAGTTACAAGTATTATGGTATTTTAACTCGCTTCCCAAAATCCCAATACACCCAAACTCTCATAACACTAATTACTCAAAAAATTTTAATCTGTAAGATTTTCTTCTCACAACTCTCGGCTCTCTCTACAAAATTGAATGCAAAATGAGGGTGGGAAGCCCTCTTTATATAGCCAAAATTTTGGCTACTGTTCACGTAATTTTTTTTTCTTCTTTTCCTTGTCAAAGACGTGTTCATCTTCTTTTTCTTTCAAACTTTCAAACTTTGACAATTTCCATTCAAAAGCCACCAACTCTTCTAGATGGTGCAGCTAAAGCCGTGTGCTTCTTCAAGCCAACTTCTTCTTTGCATTCAAATTCTCAAAGCCGTGTGCAGCTGTCATCTTCTAGATGCAGCAGCCACGTGTTTTCACATTTCTCCCACTTGGAGATTTGATTGAGGATCAATCAATCTCTACACCATCCTTTCTGCTTCGCCATAATCATGTTGCCTACGTTTCTGCTAGGCCACAAGAGGATCTACTCCAGATAAACTTGTCAGCATTTATTGGCTTGGTCAAAACATATGCTAGGTTCTCATTCGTATGGATTTTCTGTAAATCCACATTTCCATCTTCCACTACTTCTCGAACGAAATGATATTGAACTCCTATGTACTTTGTCCTGGAATGAAAGGCTGGATTTCTTGCAATGTGCAAGGCACTCTGACTGTCACAAAACACAGAAATTTTCTCTTCTTTGTGCCTGAGCTCCTCCAATAACCTTTGTATCCAAATAGCTTCCTTGCAAGCTTGTGTAGCTGCGATGTATTCTGCTTCTGTTGTAGATAAAGCCACAACGGTCTGCAGTTTTGAAACCCAGCTTACAGCTGCTCCCGCAAGTGTAAACATATAACCAGTAGTAGATTTCCTTTTATCAAGGTCTCCTGCAAAATATGAATCCACATAGCCCCTGACAGTAAACTCTGATCCTCTATAACATAATGCAACATCTGAGGTTCCTCTAATGTATCTCAGAATCCTCTTCACAGCTATCCAATGCTCTCCACCAGGATTCGCCATGTATCGACTAATTGCTCCCACTACTTGTGCAATGTCCGGTCTAGTGCATATCATAGCGAACATCAAACTTCCCACTGCTGATGCATATGGTACTCGAGATATCTCCTTCCTCTCTATTTCATTGCTAGGACACATACTTGAGGATAATTTGAAATTAACAAGAAGTGGGGTAGAAATTGGCTTACAATCTTGCATGTTGAAGCGCCGCAAGATTTTCTTCAAGTAATTCTTCTGTGAAAGCCAAATCTTCTTATTATTTCTGTCTCGGTGAATTTGCATCCATAGAATCTTGTTTGCTGGTCCCAAGTCCTTCATTTCAAACTCCCTAGCCAACTGTGCCTTCAATTCTTGGATTCGATCTTTGTTGGGGCCTGCTACCAACATGTCATCCACATACAACAACAAAATAATGAAATCATTATCTTCAAACCTCTTGTAATATGCACAATGGTCTGAACTGAGTCTGTTGTATCCAAGGCTCATAATGAAGGAATCAAATCTCTTATACCAACACCTCGGCGCCTGTTTGAGACCGTATAGAGATTTGTTCAACCTACAAACCAAGTTTTCCTTTCCTGTTTCTGCAAAACCTTCTGGTTGGAGCATATATATTTCTTCTTCAAGTTCTCCATGAAGAAAAGCAGTTTTCACATTTAATTGCTCTAGATGTAAGTGAAATGTAGCACACATTGCCAAGACTACTCTGACTGTTGTGAGTCGAACCACCGGAAAAAATATCTCGTTGAAGTCAATACCTTCTTTCTGAGCATATCCTTTCACCACCAATCTCGCACGATACCGCTCCACTTGATCATTGCCATCACGTTTGATCTTGTAGACCCATTTGTTTCCAATGACTTTTCTTCCACGTGGTAGTGGTATAAGTTCCCATGTCTTATTCTTGTGTAGAGCTTCAATTTCTTCCTGCATTGCTGTCATCCACAAAGCAACATCTGGGCTGTTTAAAGCTTCATGGAAAGTTGAAGGCTCTCCATCCTCTGTTAGAAGATAGTATGCAATGTTGATCTCTGTGACATACTCTGAGTGCCACGTTGGCGGTCGTCTCTGACGAGTTGACCGATGAACTTCTGGAGCCTCGGACTTGACTGGTTCTTGTTCCTCGTGCTCTGGTGCTGCTTCAGAAGAATCCGAATCTTCTGGATTATTTTCCACATAAACCGATACAGTCTCTGACTTTTCTTTTACAATGCTATCATCCTCATCTTTCCTCTGCAGTTGATCTTCTAAAAAGATAACATCTCTGCTGATGACGATCTTGTGGGCAGTGGGGTCCCACAGACGATACCCCTTTACTCCATCAGCATACCCCAAGAAGATACATTTTCTAGATTTTGGATCCAGCTTTGTTCTTTCTTGGGTGTTGTACATCACGTACACAGGACATCCAAATGCATGTAGGTAGGAATAATCAGCTGGCTTTCCAGTCCACATCTCCATCGCCGTCTTCAACCCAATATCTGTAGATGGCGACCGATTTACTATATAACAAGCAGTTTTGGCTGCTTCTGCCCAAAATGAATTGGGTAGACCAGCAGTCCTCAACATAACTCTTATTCTCTCTGTAAGAGTTCTGTTCATTCGCTCTGCCACTCCATTTTGTTGAGGAGTGTATGCCACCGTGAACTGCCTCTGAATACCTTATTGCTTACAGAAAGCAAGAAACTCGCTGTCTGTATATTCTCCACCATTATCCGTTCTCAAGCACTTGATCTTTTTACCAGATTTAAGTTTCACCCGCGCTTTGTATTCTTTAAATACTAAAAATACATCTGACTTTTTCTTAATTGGATACACCCAACATCTTCTGAAATAATCATCAATGAAAGTCACCATGTACTTTGCACCTCCCATAGATATATCCGGTGATTCTCAAACATCAGAATGAATCAGGTATAGAATGCATTTACTTCTAGCAATAGATCTACTAAACTTTAATCTATGTTGCTTACTAATAACACAATGCTCGTAAAATGGTAAACTTACCGATTTGAGCCCCGGAAGCAATTTTCGCTTAGAGAGAATCTTCAAACCTTGTTCCGACGTATGGCCAAGTTTGAGATGCCACATCATCGTTGACGCTTCTCCATTTGATGCGACACACGCATCACCCCCTATAGTGTTTCTCCTTTAAGCATGAATAAATTAGCACCGATCTTTTCTACCTTCATCAATACAAGCGCGCCTTTAACGATCTTTATAATTCTATTCTCCACATGAGTTTTGTACCCATGACTATCCATTTGTCCCAAAGACAATAGATTTTTCTTCAGGCCATTGACATGTCGTACCTCCCCAATTGTGCGAATTGTACCATCAAACATTTTTATTTTGATAGTACCAATACCAGCAATCTCCAAGGCATGATCATTACCCATATATACAGATCCTCCTGAGATAGGTTCATATGTGTGGAACCATTCTCTCCGAGAGGTCATGTGCTAGGTAGCTCCTGAGTTTATAAGCCAGACATCAGATAGTCGTTTTCTGCCTTCTGAAACAATTATTGCCTCGCTGTAGAGAATTTTGCCATCATCTAAGGTACTTGCTACACACCCCTGAGCATTTGATGACTCAGGTTCTTTACCCTCTTTTCTCTTCTGGTTACTCCAACACTCTTTCTTGATGTGCCCTCTCTTGCCACAATTGTAGCATTTCACATTCTTCTTACTTCTGGATTTTGATCTACCATGATTTTGACTCCCACTGGGTCCACGTTCCGTTGATCTCCCTCTCGTCACCGATAACGCCTCCGCCTGCTGCGAACTTGCTTGTCTGTTTTCCTTATTTTTTCGCCTGCTCTCCTCATTTAATACGGAGGCTGCAACATTGTCGAAAACTAGACTGTCCACTGGATTTTTGTTCGTAAGGTTGATGATGAGTTGATCATACGAATCTGGTAGACTTTGAAGTAGAAGCTCTGCACGTTCATTCTCCTCTATATTATGACCCAACGTTGTGAATTGTGAAAATAGAGTCTTCAAGGTGTTGTTGTGGTCGATCACCATTGTAGATTCCGCCATTCGAAGAGTATAGAGTTTTCTCTTCAAGACGATTTTGTTTTGTAGTGACTTGGTCTCGTACAATTTTGTGGGAGTATCTCATATTTCCTTCGCTGTATTTTTCTCTGTCACACTGGCTAATACTCCATCTACAAGTGCCAAGTGTAGATCAGAAATGACGTTGCCATCTACCTCGTTCCACTTGTCATCAGTTATCTCCATGGGCCTTTCTCCAATTGCTGCCAAGCAATTATTTTTCCTCAATACAGCTTTCATCTTCATTTTCCACAATGAAAAATTATTTCCGTTAAATTTCTCAATTTCATACTTTGCCGCCATTTTGTTGATAAATATTGCACACAGGCTAGTATACCACCTTGAATAGTTGTGAGTATGTGTGAGAATGTACACCAGAAAAGCTCCTAGGAAAAACTGAAGGGGTCACAATGGTCCCACTTAAAACCCAGACTTCTTAAGCTCTTATCACCTTTGTGACAGAACTTTCCTAGACATGTACAAAAAAGCACACAGTTGCTTTACTCACACCACTATCCCCTGCTTTGCACCGCCAAATTCTTAGGTCGCTCCCATCGTTTCTTATGAACAGTACCGTATACGTGAATAGTACCGTATACGTGAATAGTATCATATACGTGAATAATACGTATATGCGAACAGTACCGCTCCCACCGTTTTACGTGAATAGTACCATATACGTGAACAGTAACGTATACGTGAACAGTATCGTATACGTCAGTACTCCGTACCTGAACAGTACCCGACTCCAAAAATACAACCAATAGCTCTGATACCACTGTTAGGAAATTAGTGGTGAAGCAGATAAGCAGCTAAAGTAAAATTGTAAGAAAATAAAGAACAAGTATAAAAGAGAGGACACCAGAAATTACGTGGTTCGGCTTTTAGCCTACGTCCACGGGCGAAAACAGAAGGAAATATTTTACTAGTGAAAAGGAGTTACAAGTATTATGGTATTTTAACTCGCTTCCCAAAACCCTAATACACCCAAACTCTCATAACACTAATTACTCAAAATTTTTTAATCTGTAAGATTTTCTTCTCAAAACTCTCGGCTCTCTCTACATAATTGAATGCAAAATGAGGATGGGAAGCCCTCTTTATATAGCCAAAATTTTGGCTACTATTCACGTAATTTTTTTTTCTTCTTTTCCTTGTCAAAGATGTGTTCATCTTCTTCTTCTTTCAAACTTTCAAACTTTGACAATTTCCATTTAAAAGCCACCAACTCTTATAGATGGTGCAGCTAAAGTCGTGTGCTTCTTCAAGCCAACTTCTTCTTTGCATTCAAATTCTCAAAGCCGTGTGCAGCTATCATTTTCTAGATGTAGCAGCCACGTGTTTTCACATCATATACTTTCACAAAATCTAGAACCAACTCAACCACAAACTGAACCACAAACAACCGTCTAGCAAACAAGCATTTAACTATTCACAAATAAGAGTTTGAACAGAAATCTTCCTCATCACACGCTGTTAGAACCATCATCATTTCTTTATGTACTTTCACAAAATCTAGAACCAACTCAACCACAAACAACCATCTAGCAAACAACCATATAACAACTCATAAATAAGAGTTTGAATGGAAACCTTCCTTTGTAACCTTCTCACAAAATGGTTACCAGATCAAAATCAGAAATTTTTATACTAAAAGTATACATAGCCACCTTAACTTACAAAAAGCCTGGTACAGTTTAAGAATTTTTAATGATCAGAATTGGAATGAAGCCATGAGAGATGAATATGGAGCCTTGAAAAAGAATGAGACTCGGTCTCTAATACTAGCTTTGTCTGATTAACAAATTGTTGGCAATAAATGGTGTTTCGGATTAAACAAAACACTAACAGAAGCATGGCCAAGTACAAGGCTAGAGTTGTTGCAAAGGGCTTTCAACAGACTGAAGGGTTGATTATTTGAAAATTTAGCCTCGTTATAAAGGCTTCTACAGTGAGAGTTCTATTAAGTTTGGTTGTAATGCATAAGTGGATAATTAGACAATTTGATGTGAACAATGCTTTTCTAAATGGAGAACTAATTGGAAATGCGTATATGTGCCAGCCTAAGGGATTTGTTGATATGCAGAAGTTCAACTATGTGTATAAATTGAAGAAAGAATTGTGTGGCTTAAAACAAGCTCCTAGAGCTTGCCATGACAATAGTTGAAGAAATGTTTGGTTACTAATTAGGAATTTCAGAACTCTTAAGGCTGACACATCTATTTTCTTGAAAGAGATTCAAGGTCCAATGATATTAATCTTGATTTACGTTGATGATATACTGATCACAGGCGTTGATGGTGAAGAATTAGAGAAGTTCATTTTAGAGTTCAATAGAGTATATGCCTTGAACGATTTGGGAGTACTGTCATACTTCCTCGAAATAAAAGTTTCTTATGATGAGACTAACATTTATCTATCTCAAAAGAAATGCAACAGAGTTTGTTGAAAAAGGCTGATATACTAAAGTGACAAGGCTGCGACACTCTAATTGTTACAGGATCAAAGTTTCAGAAGGAGGTTAAGGGCTATTTGGGTCAGTATATTGCAGATACAGCAAGTTATTAGAGCCTAGTTGGAGGTTTCCTGTATCTGGTCTTAACCAAACCAAAAATAGCTTTTACTGTACATAAACTAAGTCAATATATGGTTACTCCAACACTTCAACATGTAGTGGCTTGCAAAAGAGTTCTTAGATACTTAAAAGAAACCAAAGATTATGGGTTAAGATTCTGAACTGGATAAGAAATAAAACTCAGAGATTATACTTACAGATTGGGCATGTAACATTGATGATAGAAAATCAATAGGTACACACTGCTAACTTTGACATCCTCTACCAACTTGGCTTTCTTTGTCACAGCAACATACTCGACATCTTCAACATCCCAGCACTTGTCTCTCCATGAAGAAATTAGATCATATGCTAACTTTTGGATTTTCTGACTGGGATGTTTTATCATAGGTAGAAGATGTCTCATAACCTGACTGATTATAAAATTTCATTAATTACCATAATCAAGTGCATTCAAATGCATATGGTTTGAAGAGATGGCTGAAGTGAGATTCTAATCTTAAAACATAATAAAAGAAAGAAACATAATAAGTGACTAATTTGTTATCTTTAGTGACTAAATTTTTTGTTATAAAATATCATTTTTCTTGTAGTGTTTTTAAGTTTAACAAATGGTTGTTCAAAATAAATAGGTATTCTAAGTAGTTTTTAGGCGCAAATAGCCCCACCCAATGATAAGTTATCATTTGGATCAAATAATCTCAACACTAAGGCAACATTTTCATATTTCTTTCCTAATAAAATGGCTTATATTTAAATGTGTTACTTTGACTTATATTAAAATATTTTTAATTTTTGTTTATTAGTTAAATACAAATTAATTAATTAGCTATATTCCTATCTATAATATTTTTAATACAAATTGAGACAAATAATTTTCTATAATTAATTACAATACATAATAAAAAAAACTAGTGAAAAATACACTACAAGAGAAGTAGTTAATTTCGACTAAACTTTTTCAGCAATAGTTAAATATGGTTGGTAATAGGGCAATTTTCAACGTAAAAATCAAGATATTGAAAAAGCCTAAAACAGCTATATAGTTTCTCTAATAAAATCAACAATGTTGAAAATAACTTCAAAATGGTCGATAATAAATTTATTTTGGTGGGAAATTTTAGCGCAATTGGTATTTATAACCATTGTAACTAATCATTAGAAATGTTTGATTATTTTCTACCGTTTCAATAACGTATATATTAAAAAATAAAATAAAATTTTCAATTACTGTAATTTTCTGTCGAAAATCGAAAAATATTTTTTATCTAGAACTAAGGACTGGTTGAAAAAAACTATTCAAAGGATTAAAATTTTAACAAATAATATGTGCACCAATAATATTTTTCACTAGAATAACTTGCAGGATTTGTCAAAGCAAAGGTATAAAGGTAAGAAAATATACTATAAATTTAGATATCATGTAAAAGAAAAGTAATTTAAGTTTTTCTTTTCTTTTTTTTCTATATAGTTGTCACCATATAAATGCAATGGTTCATAATGAAAATGGAGGAGTGTGGAGGTGCACTGATATTTATGGTCATCCAGAAACCAATAAAAAAAACATACCTTGACACTTTTGAAAAGGTTAGCAAGTCTCTCATCTTATCCTTGGTGTTGCTTTGGCGATTTTAATGAAATTTTGTACTTACATGAGAAAATGGAAGGGAACAAGAGAAACTGAAATGTGATACCTGAATTTAGAAAGTTGTCCAAGCTTGTAATCTGGTTGATATGGGATATCAAGGGCATCCTTTTACATGGTCAAATAGGAGGTATAGTCCACACCATATAGAAGAACGATTGGATAGGTTCCTGTGCAACAAAGACTAGTGCAATAACTTTCAGGTCTCAACAGGAACAAACCTGGTGAGTTAGGCTTTAGTTCACTATCTAGTGATTTTTGAATCCAAAGAGAGATAAAAAAGAAGGAATTTTTTGAAAAACTTTTTCTATTGAGAGCATTATGAAGACATGTGAAGCCCATTATGAAGAGCGCAAAAAGATGGTCAAAGGTGAATGGGCAAAATATAGTGGGAGATAAGAGTGTGGGTTTGTAGAAAATTCATACAAAAAAGAATGTAGTAGATGTTTTGACTAAACCAATCAATCCTGACAAGTTCTTATGGAGTGGATCTTCTTATGACCTTGCAAAAACATAAGCAACATGAAAATCGTGAAACAAAAAGAATGGCGTGGAGATTAATTAATTCTTAATATAATCTCCAAATGAAAGAACGTGAAGAAAGGTGGCTAAATGACTTCTAAATTCTAGAAGCATCAATCTTTGAAAGCCAACCAATCTAGAAACTGTGAATGTTGAATTAGAAGTTTTGGCAATGCTACAGCAAACTTTGACAAGGGAAAATATTATTATTTTAATACCCAATTTGTGCATCTCATTTGATAGAAGCAATTCAATTTAGAGCTTAGAGAATTTTGAGAGCTTAAATTAGAAAGCTCTTGAAGTTTAGTAATTTCAAAGATTGGGTGTATTCGGGTTTTGAGTAGTAAGTAAAAATATTACAATATTTGTAATTCTCATTTCACTAGTAAACTTTTATCCTTCTGTCTTTACCTATATTCGTAAGCTAAAAAGCATAACCATGTAATTTTTTGTGTCCTCTTTGTGTGCCTTTTATTTATTTATTTTCTAATTTTATTTTAGTTGTAGTTTTACTTCACCCTTCAAATTTATGACATCTCCAAAAGAAAAAAAGTACGATTTAAAATTTCATTTTTTTAATCTTTTTAAATTTAAAACGTGTTTTATACAGCTTTCAGTCACCGAGCTAGGTACCCAAACTTTTGATTTGATTATGACCCGCCAACCAGGTATCAGATTTCGTCAAACTAAAATCAACAACTCAAAGACTTTAAATTTATTTTTTTAACCTCAAATACTATATTTATTTATTTATGCAGTCCAAAAGGCTTCACAACTTACTATGCCCTATCTTTTCCTTCATCTAGTTGCCATGGCCTCGTGCCCAAAGGGAACTACAAGCACATTATTGCAGTTGGATGCACAAGTAATGGGAGGCCAGAGAGTCACGACGGCGGCAACAAAAGAAGAGCTGACTGAATTCGTACGGTCCACAATATTGAAGAGACAAGAGTTCGATGAAGTACCCTTTTACATACTCGATTTAGGTGTTGTGGTTACTCTCTACAATCAGATGATCTCAAAACTTCCGATGATTCATCCTCACTATGCCGTCAAGTGCAATCCTGAGCCAGCCCTTCTCGAGGCACTTGCAGCTCTGGGCTCAAACTTTGACTGTGCGAGCCGATCTGAGATTGAAGCTGTTTTGGCACTAGGTGTCTCACCGGATCGTATCATTTATGCAAACCCGTGTAAGCCTGTTTCTCACATTAAGTATGCCGCGAATGTTGGCGTCAACTTGACAACTTTTGACTCAGTAGTGGAGCTGCACAAGATTCGGAAGTGGCATCCGAAATGTGACTTATTGATCCGGATCAAACCCCCGGATGATAGCGGAGCAAAGCATCCGTTGGATTCCAAATACGGTGCTGATCATCATCCTCAGGAAATTGTGCCTCTTCTCGAAGCCGCTGAAGCTTCAGGGCTCTCGGTAGTTGGTGTGGCATTCCACATAGGAAGCGCTGCTACAAAATTTGCTGCATATCGCGGAGCCATAGCGGCGGCTAAAGCGGTCTTTGAAACAGCAGCTCGCTTGGGTAACAACAAAATGCGTGTGCTAGATATCTGCGGCGGCTTCAGCTTCACTAATTCAAACACAAAATCATTCCAAGAAGCGGCCTCGATCATAAAAGAAGCTCTTCATGCTTATTTTCCGAACGAATTATTACCAGGATCGAGTCTGAGAGTGATTTCAGAGCCCGGTCGGTTCTTCACCTACTCGGCTTTCACCCTTTACACTCAAATTATTGGGAAGCGTGTTCATGGTGAGATGAGAAACTATTGGATTAACGACGGGAAGTACGGGTCATTTGACTGGGTAAACTGCGATGAAGCTATTGCTAAGTGCACCCCTTTAACTCTTGCTTCCAGCCTTACCACGAGCAAGGGACTGTCGAGGACTTACAATTCAAAGGTATTCGGACCAACGTGTGATGCAGCCGACGAGGTGTTTTCAGGTCACAAGTTGCCCGAACTCGAGCTGAACGATTGGCTTGTGTTTTCTGAAATGGGTGCCTATACGAGGGCTCGTGGAACCAATTTCAATGGATATAACACTGCTGCCATTCCAACTTACGTTGTCCGCTCAAATCGAACCTAGCTAGCTATACACAAGGCATGTGATCACCGATGATATCTGTTTAGCTATATACAATGCATGTGATCACCGTTGATATCTGCTGCTTAATTTTATTTATGAATAATCCGGCTTTTTCAATGAATAAAAATAAAGATTTTCCTTAACGGCAACTTGGTTTCATACCTGGAATTTTAATGTTACAACTTGGAATATTACAGGCAAAACTCCAACAAATTTTTATATTAGGAAAGTAGTACTTGATCCTAATCCTACTTAAAGAATACACGTATACGCAAATGAAAGCTCAGATATCATAGTCATATTTTTCTCAACAGAACCACAGCAAATTGTTTTATCAAACAACCAATACAGATGATGATAGTTCATGGTATTACAAAGTCCAACTGAGGATAGTTTGCTGCAAACTCAATAACGCGCTTTCTAATAGGTTGATACTCCTCGGTTTCTCTACGGCACTAATCTATTGGCTTTCCAAGGAAGACGGATGGACAAGGATAAAGAGTTACTTTGCCCAACAGCTTAGCATTTTCAAACAAATCAAAAACTAGGTATCAGCTGTAAGCGCCATGTATCCAATCAATTCTACCTCCCTAATGCTTAAATCCCAGAGGCTTACGTATGGATGATCCTTGACAGTTCGTACAAATCCAGATGAAGCCTCTACCTTGAATAACTGCATGGCACAAGACAAAAGCACCAAAAAAAAAAAAAAATTGTTTAAGGAGCAAGGACTTGAATGGGTAGTCACTGATGAGCAGATGAAGAAAGGTCCCAAATCCGATTGTCTAAGGAGTAAGGACTTGAATGGGCAGTCACTGATGAGCAGATCAAGAAAAGACGAGCTGATTTGAGTTTGACACCCTGAGGTTTTGATAATGAAGTCAACGAAAGATTTGTTTAAGGAGCTGTGGTTTTATTAATTCTAGATTTCATGATTCTTTTGTGAAAATTGTCAAAAAGGTCCCAAATCCGAATTCAATCCAAACCGATCCGAATCTGAACTTATCCGAAATATTCATCCAATTCGAATTATTTCGGATCGCATTTGATGTTTGGGTTAGAATCAGATGAATTTTTTTTTCTAATTCGAATTATTCGAAATTCGATCAGATTCATCTAAATCTAAAATTGTCCAGCCCTAATTCTCAGTGGTTCTATGGTGCAATATAAACAAACCAGTAGCATATCTTACCTATTGCCATATATTGCTCTAAAGGCCAATTCCAAATTATTTGTGGGAGGAAAATGATACTTATACCCCCAAGATTTGGAAAAATAGTCATAAAGGTCCTTAAGTTTTTTATAAGGGACACCAACATCTCATTTTGACCATAATGTTCGTTGACTCTATAAACAAAAAAAAAAGACCTCAAAATTTCATAATACATAGAAATATGGTATTAAAATAAATATAATAATATTTTTATGTTTAATAATCTATTAGACCTATTTTATTATATTAAATTAATTTTTAATAATAAATAGAAATATAATCTTAAAATAAATAAATTTAAATTGAAACTATTTTGGAATATTTGTGAAAAAAATAGCTTTAATAGTATTAATACGCAGATATTTTGTTAATTGTAAAATGTAAATCTTTATAATAAATACAAATATGTTATAAAAATAAAAATAATAATCAAAATTTTAATATTATTTTAAATATTAAAATAATTTAATATTATTAGTCTACTTAATAGATTATATTATTTATATTAAATTTGTATTAATTGAAAAATTTTAAAGTCAATTTTCTAATTACTACATTCAAAGGGTGTTACAGTAAAAAAAGAGTCTTGGTGTCCCTTTTTGGTTTTTGAAAAACTTGGAGATCTTTCTGACTATCTTTCCAAACTTTAGAGGGCTAGATGTTTGGTAGACTCAAGAGTGATTATAAGAAGCTAAAAAGCTAATTTTAATGCTTCGTAAATTTTCATAACAATCACTTTTAGCAAAATCATCCCATCTTACAGTAGATTTTGAAATGGAGGGAAAGAGTGGCTTTTTAAAATTCTTATTTTAAGAATCAATTTTATATTTAGTGTCATTCCATATATATCTGAATATATGTTATAAAAATAAAAAGCTATCCTTATTAATTAGGAAATAAAATCATTAACTTTAAGGATATCATCATCAATTATATTGAGATAACAAAATAAAAAATAAAATAAATAGTATAAAATATTTGTTTTCGTTATCAATTATTATATATACATAATAAAAAAAATTATGTATATATATGTTTATAGATGTGTAAATAAATCTTATTCAACATTATGTCAAATTCAGTTATTTACACTCTCATTTTAGTTTAACAATAAAAGTTACTAAATATATAACTGCTTTTAAAACTCATAAACTTTTAAAAATAAATTTTATCAAATGTTTAACTGATATTTTTCACAACTAATTATTAATACAATGCAGCTAACTCTAATTATTTTTAAAAGGTACAGTATTACCAAACTGGGTGTGTTTAACAACTCTCATTTAGTGGGCTTGCATTGTAGGAATGTTTTACGCATGGCCACACCCAAAGAAATGATAGCGCAATAAAATTTTCACACAAATTTTACTAGAAATTTTGAGTTTGAATTTGTAACACTACTGTCTGTGAAAATAACCATAAGTCCAGACCTATATTATTTTGTTAATGAGAGAGAAAGGATCCAAGTGTGGTGAGGAAAAATTATTCATGACTCTCATAATTAGAAAGTATTTTTGCATTCATTTCATTTTATTTTGACCTTAATTGTATCCATGATCAATTAAGAGCAGAAATAAGTGTAAAAAATTGTGAAGATTATAAAGGGTACAAATCTCTCCCATATATTTATGTGTGTGTTGATCTCATCTAGGATTTGGAATTTTATTGAAGTTAAGGAAAACTATTAAGCCATATGGTTCAAGAGTATAATGTCTCATACATTTCTTAAATATTTTTGTATTAAAACATGACACAACTTAAAAGTAATATTTAACTCTCAAGTATAAGAGTGTCGTGTTATATTATAACTCGGTGAGTCCGAGGTCGATCTACAGTGAAAAGATTTAATTTATTTATTTTTTATCTAAAAATTAAAATTAAAACTTGAATATAAACAACTTAATTTAAATGAAACTATGGAATTGAACTAGTTAGATTTATAGATCCACTCTTAGAAATAAATAAAACTTAATAAATTATTTTTGCCAATTTTTTTTAGATTTATTACCCAAAAGATTAATTATACAAATTATTATTATTTTCCCTTTAATTTTATGATGGATTAAGTATTTATTGTGCCAAAATTTACTTTCTCTACAATAAGTCAAAATATCATTTCACCATGCCTTATATTAAGATCTTAAGAATTTATTGTGCCAAATTCATTTGTTTGTCTACAATAAATCAATTTCAAAATATAAAACATGTATAAAATTAAATAGAAAATAATTTAATTTATAAACTTAAAAATAGAATTTGATTAAATCATATTTATTTCCTAAGAGTTTCACCTTCCCCTAACTAATATTATTTAGTTAAGCATAATTAAAATAAAAAGAAGTAGTAAAATTGAATTACTTATAATTAAAAGTAATAAAAACAACTAAAATTGGAAATAAAACTAATTTTATTTATAAAAATAATTATACAAAATATTAAAAACACACCTGGAAATCAAGATTACAAGGAGATGGAGAGAAGTTGAGAAGAAGAGAGTTGTAGAGAGATGATCAAAAATATAAAAATAAAGCTCTATTATAGAAAAATAAAGTCATAATCCAGTGATTTGCAGTCCATCATAAGCTTCATGCATGTGCTCCTCACAACCTTTAGATCAAGATCCAATGGCTGGTCAAACTTCAAAAGTAAACATCATACATGGCATTGTTCAACTCGTCCAATTTGCCCAAAGAACGATTGAGATTTGGCGGGTTAATGGGTGGATCGGGTCGACCCGAATACAAATATTCGAATCCTCCAACTTGCTTCAACAACCATTGCCACGTGGCACAATCATGGCCATTGAATCATGGACGGTTGAGATTTAGTCAAAATTGCCAGCTATCCCATGCACTCATATCTATTGTAAGCTCATTTCATCATCCAATCAGTGCTCGGTCAATAGAAAAAGTCAATTTTTTTATACAAGCCCAATTTTAAGCCGATCTTGATTGATCTTAAGGTTTCCGGACCTCCGGAATCCAAATTTGACCTTCATTTATCTGTTTGAAGCCTCGAAGTACGTGAAATTAATATTTTTTCTAATAAACACATAAAAATATACAAAATTAAATATATTTAAAACATAACTAATAATTCCTAATATATTACATAAACACAAATATAAATTATAACATAAGCATAAAATAACATATTATCGCTTAATAATTCAACAATTTTTAATACTAATTAAACCATATAGCTGAATAATTTTCTCAAATTTTAACGAAGTCCAGGATCTTGTATTGGAATATTTTTTTAATCTATATAGTTCTTCTCTAGTTCGGGCACCTTTATTTTTTTTTTAATACGGATATACTATTACACTGTGTAGTTTAATAAAGTCAGTGTATATATACTATTAAATCGCACAGTTTAATAGCATGTAAACCTGAGGACCAACTTGTAATATGATGATGGTAATAATAATACTAACAAATTTATAGTAAGCGTACTAAATTTTTTTTCGAAAAAAATCTTGTCCAGAAAGTAAAAATTAAATCAAACAGAACACTAATGGCCCTATGTGAAGGATCAAACACCAGATTACTAGCAGTTGGTTTATATATATCTAAAGCCTTTTGGTAATGCTTTTTTCAAATTGAATCGAAAGCACTCCAATTCCAGGATGAGTTGATGCCGAATATTGATAGCAGTTCAAGAAAGTTTATATGCTTTCTCAATGATATGAAGCCGCTACAATTAACAAGAGGCAAAATCAAAATCATGAAAGATTACTGGCTTGCCATAGCTAGAGAATGCTGATGGCTAGCGATAGTGACATGATGCTGGTTGTCTGGTGCGGTGGAGCGAGGATTGAGCAATGAGAAATTGCATGGCTTTTGATGCGATGGAGACTCGGTAGTGTGATGGCTTCTGGGGAGACTGAAGGCTTGGCGCGGTGGTTGATCAATGTCGACAATGAGTTTATAGACTTGAGAATTGAGAGAAAATAGGTTACTACTTGAGAATTGCTTGAGAATTGAGAGATGTTTGAGAGTTGAGAGGCTTGGGGGCGATGAAAGAGTGAATTTTATTTGTATTTGCGTTTATATTTTAATTTTAATTTTTAATTTTTTAATTATGCAATTGGATCCAAATTCGATCCAAAGTAAGGCCCTAGAGTACTAATGCTAAACGACATTGCTTTTGTATGTTTAGGTAAAAAAAGAATATTACCCCTGTGATGTTAGTAAAGTTATAAAAGTATATAGACAGAAGTGGACATGTGCAAGATAATGTAACTTCAGGGGAAATCAACCAAAAAAAATATTTGTATATTTTTGAAACAGTATGAAAAATCATATGGTCTGTTGATAATTGCCCTTTTTTTCTCCTTTATGATTCAAATGAAAATTCAAAATATGAATTTTCACTAACTCTAAAGTAAAAAATAAAAATACAAGCAAATTATACAAATTCTTTGGAGCTAGCATTCATAATTAAATAGTTTTAAATTCAACATAATTAGAAGTCATTACACTACTTCATTAATTTTAATGAAAACAAAGATAGATGAAAAATGTAAGCATATAATAATGATTAATTAAATGTACTAATCAAGAATCAACATTATCACTTTGTTTTTTTTTTCATTTTTTCCTTTCCATTGTGATCTTCAGTTTTTACATCCTCCTCTTTTACCTCCATGCTTCCTTCTTTGCCTTCAAGCTATCCAACCATTTCTCATAATTCTTCAGTGGCTACTTACTTCAATGCACTCTTTTCTCAGGTCGTTGATATTGATGAAACAATGAGCTTGGATGAATAAGCTCCTTCTCATCAATTATTGTCGGACCAGCTTCTATTTAATTCTCACCGATTTTATAAACTTTGGATTTGGACACTTTAACACAAAAACAAAACAAAACAAAACCAATTATTTAAACCAAAATTTAAAAAGAAACACTAAACTAAAAAAATTGCTTTCCACTAGCTTCTTTAGATTTCTCAATTTTGTATTAACAATGAGACTTACGGCCGTTTGGTATTGCTTTTGGTAGGTTTAAAAGTAATTTTAAAAATTTAAAAGCTAATTTTAGTGTTTGGTAAAAAAAAAATCAAAACTAATTTTGTCAAAATCAACCCCTGCTACAATTAATTTTGAAAAGTAAGGAAGCAGTAGCTTTTAAATTCTAATTTTGAGAATCGATTTTATCCTTTAAGACAATTTCATAAATATCCTTACAATTATTACCTAAACCCAAAATTATCCTATTCAAATTGGAAACAAAATAAGTATTTTAATAATTTTTTATTATAATTCATGCATTCTTTTGGTGTATGGAAAAAAGATGGAAAATTTTGAGGGTCATGCCTAGCTATTAATTCAACAATTGCAACTATGGCATTACATAACTATATAAAAAGACATGCACAATGTGACAAATATTTTGAGAATGAAGAAAACGAGCACAATGATTATGCCAATGAAGAGACATAAAGGTCAACAATGGATAGTAAGGTGAAGAAGAAGAACATATTAACAATGGAGCCAAAGCACGAGAAATAGAAGTGCCAATAAATAATATTGTTGCAAGTTCAATGACAACATAATATTGCATGACAATCTATTATTTGTTTTCTTTTTAGTTTTTTTAGCTCATTACATGTTTTTATGTTTTTTTTGGAATACCTCGTTATACTTTGATTGAAGTTATTTTAATGAAAATTATAGTTGATTTTTTAATTATCAATTCATTTAAGATTAAAAAAAGAAATAAAATCAATATACTATAAATTTTATTTTTAGTTAAAGCTATTATAATACAAATTATAAATATTGTACGTACATGTTTTTATATGTGTAAGTAATTTTCATTCTACATTATGTACATTTTAGTCATTTGATTTCTCACAGTAGTTTAATAGTAAAATTTACCAAACACCAATAACTGCTTTTAAAACTCACAGTACTTTTAAAAATAAAATTTACCAAATATTTAATTGATTCTCTTCATAGCTAATTATTTCTACAGCAATACATTGCGCGTCATCATGCATCTAGCATGTTAGGTCATGATAACGCAAAGCAAAACTTCCTTTTTCCCATTCAAACTATCGGTAAACAATTAAGGTAAGGGGTCTTAATGTCCCATAACATAAAAGGTTTATGTGACCATTTTCTTGAACTATAAGGATACATCTATAATTTTCCCTAATATTTTGCTCTCTCTCTCTCTTTTTTATATATATAGTCATTCTTTAATGCGGGTACCTTCATATTTTTTCATGTGGACACGCTTTTAGACCATGGGGTTTAAGAGAGTTCATTTTTAACTTTTTTAAATTGCATAGTTTAAGATTGTGTTTATATGAAAAAAAATAAGGGTACCCGCGTCTAAAAATGATTATACATATACATACATACATACATACATACATACGTACGTACATATGCAGTCTCTACATGTAACATATGCATTTTATTTTCTAACTAAGTGTATTATTTTTCCCTTCAACATAAATTTTTTAAATTTGTTGGACTTATTACAAATTGTCACTCGTAAAATTTGATGCGACTCGATAACTCGATACAAATAAATGAATGAATGGGTGTAGGTTGTTAAATTTGATACGTTCATTAAATAGGTCGTGTTCAAATTAGTTTAAACTTGTCATAACACGAAATCGAGACAACACGAACATGAACCAATGCTCTGTGTTATCTATGTTTATTATAACAATCAAGACCATATTAGCTTAATTTGTATTAAGCTTATAAAAAAAAGCTTAATATAGATTGAGAAAGATAGAGAGAAATTAAATAGGAGAGAAACAGGCAGTGCGAAAAACCGACCCAGGTCAAACTCAACTCGAAACTCGACCAACCCGAGCTTAGTTTTAGCCACCTCATCAACAACAAAGGTATCAACAAAACCCTCAGACGAAGCTGGTCATTTCCTCAACATCATCATCGCAGTAAAACAACTAGAAGACCGTTGAATGGGGCCACGGTTTTCTATGGTAAACCCTCTAGAATTGACATTGTTTCCACTGGATTTCGGCGATGCCACTGACTAGTTTTTTTCCCCATGACACCTTCTTCAATTTTCAACAATAAACTATTACCAAAACACCAATTTGCAATCGATCGCCTCGTCAAAGTTCCCACGGCTGTGAAAGCTTAATCCGTCACCACGATGTGTTTGAGCTCACTGCCTCCACCATTGGACTTATCTCAGTTTAAAGTATCTAACCCAACCATTTTGATCACTATCGCTTGATTTTTGGTCACCGTTGACTGGCAAGGACATTTTGGTAATTTCATACTTTGAGGGTAATTTTGTAATTTTTGATTTTTGGTTATTTTAATAATTTCTAAAATTAAGGATTTTTAAGGGTAATTTGGTAATTTTATGAACACGGTAGTTGTACATTATAGATAGATATTCGCTTTGAGCTATATCACGTAAAGTGAGTTTTATTTCACATTTATTGAAAGTAATTATGTTGTTTCCTTGATTTAAAAGGATCCAAGAATGAGAACCAATCTGCGAATGTTGACGATAGCCGAGTTTGAGCATCGTCATTGTGAGTGGATTATACTAAATCTATCCTTATAGTTTATTATGATTTTAAAGGATAGTAAAACTTGTTTATGAAACAAGTGTTAAATGCTTCGATTTAATGATTTTCTAGAAATGGATTTACAAATTGATATATTATTATTAAGTGTATGATTATTGGTTTTCCCTATCGATTTTGAGTAACACATGGGAGTATTTTTAAGAAAAGAAAAGTAGATTTAAAGTACATTAATGAAAAGGAAACAAGAGTTAGAGTATGATTAAAATGTGTATGTACATGTATATAAAAATTATTTTTAAAATCATTAGGTATTACCCTTCCCCTTCAGTTATAATGATACAAATTAGATGAAAGGTTTTTAGGACCTGTCTGAACACATAGAAAGGTTTTAGACTGCGTGTTTAGGCGCTTTTGTCTTTTGAGGGCTTATACATACAGTATGATGATAACATAGATTTAGTTACAAAGATACAGTTGAGATAGAGGCCTTTGGGGCTCGTCTGAGTATAGACAAAGATACATTTTGTCCTTTTGGGATTATTTTATGCATGCAGATCTATGATGAGTTATATGAGATAATACAATATTAGATCTACCCATGTAGCTCTGAACACGGTGTTATCTAGATAGTACGTCATTGCACTATCCGTACAGGACCTTTTATGACAAGATCATTCCCTTGGTACTTGTTTAGTGGCATTTTAAGAATCAAACATTTTATAATATATTTTAATATGATTTCCAAGAGTATACGTACAATATAATGTATGCTTTTAATGACAGTTGTTCAATTTAAAGTATGAATAATTTAACTATGTTCTTACTTATAGTATCTTGAAAATGGTATATTGAAAATATATACTTATTTTAAAGTAAGTTTATTTTCAAAAAAAAATTTCCACTCACTGAACTCGTTAAGTTTTATACTCAAACCACTTTATTAGATTTTTCCCATGAGGTTGTAGGTACACCAGTCGGCCTAGCGATTGTAATTATTTTGAATTTTGGCTACATGATGGTGCTAGGAGTCATAGGTGTTATAGTTTAAGATATTGTGGATTGTATAACTTTGTTACATTTTGATGATTAAGGATAATCTAATTTTTTTTTTTAGATTCGATGTGTGGGTAAATTTTTGTATATTAGTTGAGAAGGTTGATTGATGAAGTGGGCTGTATATTGCATTATTTTTTGGAGTGCTTGTTTTTATAAATTTGTAGGTTTTGAAAATGTTATATTCATATAGGCGACTCTGCCGAATTTTCAAGAGAATCCTTATTAATTAGATTATTATCAATCAAGTTAGATGACATCAGTTAGACTTACCTCGTGGAGTTCAGGGCAGGTCATTCCACTACAACTAAAGTTTTCATGTTCCGCCCTGATGAAATGCTTGTTCCTGATGAACGACTGAAGTAGAAGTGGATAAACATTAAGAGGGAACCCACGATGTTCATGAGAATAAAAATAAGGCTACAGCAAACACCGAAACTAAAAGGGAGAGAGAATAATTAAGTTGATAGTGTAAAATTCATTAAAGAATAATTAAGTTAATTTTTAGAAAATTCATTTGATGCTTGTTTCTCTATTAAGACAGCTTATGACATCATTAGGTATATATACGACCTCGCATGATACTAGGTGGAAATGCTTGTGGGGTCCTCATATTTCTCCAAGGAATTCTCTTCTAGCTTTGGCGTGTTTATTTTAATCGGCTTCATACGGATGATAATTTTAGGTCACAATTATGCGTTAACTCCATACCCTTTATCTTGGTTGAAAGTTAATACTGATGGCATTTCTGTGAAAGTCGTGTGCTTCTAGATGCACACGGCTTTGACATTTTCTAGAAGCACACGACTTTGGTTTGTAAAGAAAAACAAACGAAGCATTCAGCAGCAGCCCAAAGAGAAGAAAGAAGAAAGTTTGGCAGTAGCCCGTGGGAAAAGAAAAAAAAAGAAAAAAAAAGAGCCAAAACTTTGGCTATAAAAGGGAGAGATCCCTCATTCATTCTCATTCAATTTAAATCAATTGAATCCAATTCCATAGAGAGAATTTGGAGTTGAGAGAGAGTTTTGAGAGCTTGAGTTTATAAGCTCTTGTTATTAGTGTGTTGAGAGTTTGGGTGTATTGGGGTTTTGGGAAGTGAGCTAAAATACCACAATACTTGTAACTCCTTTTCACTAGTAAAATATTTCCTTCTGTTTTCGCCCGTGGACGTAGGCTAAAAGCCGAACCACGTAATTTCTGGTATCCTCTTTTACACTTGTTCTTTATTTTGTTACAATTTTACTTTAGCTGCGTGTCTGCTTTCACCACCAATTTCCTAACAGTGGTATCAGAGCTATTGGTTGTATTTTTGGAGTCGGGTACTGTTCACGTAAGGGATACTGACGTATACGACACTATTCACGTATATGTTACTATTCACTTATACGGTACTATTCACGTGAAACGGTGGGAGACGGTGGGAGTGATACTATTCGGGTATACGGCACTATTCACGTATACGGTACTATTCACGTATGCGGTACTATTCACAAGAAACAGTGGGAGCGACCCAAGAATTTTGCGGTGCAAAGCAGGGAATAGTGGTGTGAGTAAAGCAACTGTGTGGTTGTTGTACATGTCTAGGAAAGTTCTGTCACAAAGGCGATAAGAGCTTAAGGAGACTGGGTTTTAAGTGGGACCATTGTGACCCCTCCAGTCTTTCCTGGAAACTTTCCTGGTGTACATTCTCACACATATTCACAACTATTCAAGGTGGTATACTAGCTTGTGTGCAGTATTTATCGGCAAAATGGCGGCAAAGTATGAAATTGAGAAATTTAACGGAAATAATTTTTCGTTGTGGAAAATGAAGATGAAAGCTGTATTGAGGAAAAATAATTGCTTAGCAGCAATTGGAGAAAGGCCCATGGAGATAACTGATGACAAGTGGAATGAGGTAGATGGCAACCCCATTTCTGATCTACACTTGGCACTTGCAGATGGGGTATTATCCAGTGTGGCAGAGAAAAACACAGCAAAGGAAATATGGGATACTCTCACAAAAGAATACAAAGCGCGGGTGGAACTTGAATCTGGTAAAAAGATCAAGTGTTTGAGGACGAATAATGGTGGAGAATATACAGACGGCGAGTTTCTTGCTTTCTGGAAGCAAGAAGGTATTCAAAGACAGTTCACGGTGGCATACACTCCTCAACAAAATGGAGTGGCAGAGCGGATGAACAGAACTCTTACAGAAAGAATAAGAGTTATGTTGAAGACTGCTGGTCTACCTAATTCATTTGGGCAGAAGCGGCCAAAACTGCCTGTTATATAGTAAATCGGTCGCCATCTACAGCTATTGGGTTGAAGACGGCGATGGAGATGTGGACTGGAAAGCCAGCTGATTATTCCTACCTTCATGCATTTGGATGTCCTGTGTACGTGATGTACAACGCCCAAGAAAGAACAAAGCTGGATCCAAAATCTAGAAGATGTATCTTCTTGGGGTATGCTGATGGAGTAAAGGGGTATCGTCTGTGGGACCCCACTGCCCACAAGATCGTCATCAGCAGAGATGTTATCTTTTTAGAAGATCAACTGCAAAGGAAAGATGAGGATGATAGCACTGTAAAAGAAAAGTCAGAGACTGTACCGGTATATGTGGAAAATAATCCAGAAGATTCAGATTCTTCTGAAGCAGCACCAGAGCACGAGGGACAAGAACCAGTTGAGTCCGAGGTTCCAGAAGTTCGTCGGTCAACTCGGGAGAGACGACCGCCAACGTGGCACTCGGAGTATGTGACAGAGATCAACGTTGCGTACTGTCTTCTAACAGAGGATGGAGAGCCTTCAACTTTCCATGAAGCTTTAAACAGCTCAGATGTTGCTTTGTGGATGACAGCAATGCAAGAAGAAATTGAAGCTCTACACAAGAATAAGACATGGGACCTTGTACCACTACTACGTGGGAGAAAAGCCATTGGAAACAAATGGGTCTACAAGATCAAACGTGATGGCAATGACCAAGTGGAGCGGTATCGTGCGAGATTGGTGGTGAAAGGATATGCTCAGAAAGAAGCTATTGACTTCAATGAGATATTTTCTCCGGTGGTTCGACTCACAACAGTCAGAGTAGTCTTAGCGATGTGTGCTACATTTGACCTACATCTAGAGCAGTTAGATGTGAAAACTGCATTTCTTCATGGAGAACTTGAAGAAGAAATATATATGCTCCAACCAGAATGTTTTGCAGAAACAGGAAAGGAGAACTTGGTTTGCAGGTTGAACAAATCTCTATACGGTCTCAAACAGGCGCCGAGGTGTTGGTATAAGAGATTTGATTCCTTCATTATGAGCCTTGGATACAACAGACTTAGTTCAGACCATTGTGCATATTACAAGAGGTTTGAAAATAATGATTTCATTATTTTATTGTTGTATGTGGATGACATGTTGGTAGCAGGCCCCAACAAAGATCGAATCCAAGAATTGAAGGCACAGTTGGCTAGGGAGTTTGAAATGAAGGACTTGGGACCAGCAAACAAGATTCTAGGGATGCAAATTCACCGAGACAGAAATAACAGGAAGATTTGGCTTTCGCAGAAGAATTACTTGAAGAAAATCTTGCGACGCTTCAACATGCAAGATTGTAAGTCAATTTCTACCCCACTTCCTGTTAATTTCAAATTATCCTCAAGTATGTGTCCTAGCAATGAAGCGGAGAGGATGGAGATGTCTCGAGTACCGTATGCATCAGCAGTGGGAAGTTTGATGTTCGCTATGATATGTACAAGACCGGACATTGCACAAGCAGTGGGAGCAGTCAGTCGATACATGGCAAATCCTGGTGGAGAGCATTGGATAACTGTGAAGAGGATTCTGAGATACATCAGAGGAACCTCAGATGTTGCATTATGTTATGGAGGATCAGAGTTTACTGTCAAGGGTTATGTGGATTCAGATTTTGCAGGAGACCTTGATAAAAGGAAATCTACTACTGGTTATATGTTTACACTTGCGGGAGCAGCTGTAAGCTGGGTTTTGAAACTGCACACCGTTGTGGCTTTATCTACAACAGAAGTAGAATACATGGCAGCTACACAAGCTTGCAAGGAAGCTATTTGGATACAAAGGTTATTGGAGGAGCTTGGGCACAAACAACAGAAAATTTCTGTGTTTTGTGACAGTCAGAGTGCCTTGTATATTGCAAGGAATCCAGCCTTTCATTCCAGGACAAAGCACATAGGAGTTCAGTATCACTTCGTTCGAGAAGTAGTGGAAGACGGAAGTGTGGATTTACAGAAAATCCATACGAAGGAGAACCTAGCAGATGTTTTGACCAAGTCGATAAATACTGACAAGTTTATCTGGAGTAAATCCTCTTGTGGCCTAGCAGAAACGTAGGCAATATGTTTATGGCGAAGCAGAAAGGATGGTGTGGAGGTTGATTGATTCTCAATCTAATCTCCAAGTGGGAGAAATGTGAAAGTCGTGTGCTTCTAGATGCACACGGCTTTGACATTTTCTAGAAGCACACGACTTTGGTTTGTAAAGAAAAACAAACGAAGCATTCAGCAGCAGCCCAAAGAGAAGAAAGAAGAAAGTTTGGCAGTAGCCCGTGGGAAAAGAAAAAAAAAGAAAAAAAAAGAGCCAAAACTTTGGCTATAAAAGGGAGAGATCCCTCATTCATTCTCATTCAATTTAAATCAATTGAATCCAATTCCATAGAGAGAATTTGGAGTTGAGAGAGAGTTTTGAGAGCTTGAGTTTATAAGCTCTTGTTATTAGTGTGTTGAGAGTTTGGGTGTATTGGGGTTTTGGGAAGTGAGCTAAAATACCACAATACTTGTAACTCCTTTTCACTAGTAAAATATTTCCTTCTGTTTTCGCCCGTGGACGTAGGCTAAAAGCCGAACCACGTAATTTCTGGTATCCTCTTTTACACTTGTTCTTTATTTTGTTACAATTTTACTTTAGCTGCGTGTCTGCTTTCACCACCAATTTCCTAACAATTTCTACAGGTAATTCGGGTTTGGCTGGCTGCAACTGCAGGTGTTTTTCGAAATTCACTTGGTAGTTTCATTGGCGGTTTTTTTCACCCCTTGCGGGTGGAAACTTCTTTTATGTAGAAATTATAGCTGTTATAATAGCAGTGCAATAGGCTTTTGATCATGGTTTGGGTTAACTTGTGGATTGAGAGTGACTTTATGCTCTCTATTCTTTACTTGAAAAATCGTTGTCTAGCCTCTCCTTGGCTGCTCCTTCACGGATGGATTAACATGTAGCATGGAAGCTCATATTGGATGTATGACAGTAATCCCATGTCAGACAAGGTTTGTTAAGTGAAGCATGTGTTTTGCAAGTGACCACTTAACAGCCTATCACTACAGAACGGCAAGCTTTGTATGTCGTTTAAGCTACTTAATGTCTGCACATGTTCTGCACGTGGGGAGTCTGTTATAATCAGTTAAACGAAGCGGGAATTTTCTGGGTTTGTTGCAACAATGCAAGGCTGGCTTCAGAGCTGACTTTCTAGGTGCTTCCAAGCTTGTATTTAAAGGTCCTAATGACTGTAATTTGAGTGATTGAATTCTCTGTAATCCTATGAAAAAGCTAATTGAATTCTCTGTAATCCTATGAAAAAGCTTGCACCTTAATTTTGCATTAATGGAAAGAATCATAGCCCTGTTTCTCAAGAGGATGTAGGCTGTCATGGCTGAACCTCTATAAATCTCTTCTGCGTTGTTTCATTGTTTAATCTCTGTTTTTAGATTGTTTTATTCTCTAATTAGCTAGTTAATCATTCTTGATCGAGATATCAGTGGGTAGCATTGTTCTTGGGGTCCAAGATTAGATTAAATTATAATCAAAACTTCAACATGTTTAGCTCTCATGTCCAGCTAGTATGTCTGTTCATTTTTCTCATGTATAGACAAAAGGAAATGGTGCAGCAGATGCTTTGGCAAATTTCGACGCACCTCAATTTGTGTGGTGAGAGAAGCCCCCTTCTTTTATTTTGCCTTTTCTTTCTAAAGACGCGATCTTAACTCTTTTGTATTGGAGTTTATGCTTTTCTTGTTTTTCATCTCATGGTTTGTAAGATATGTTTTTCTTTCTTTCTGTAAGAGGTACTGCTAGCCTCTTGCCTCTTGCCTCTTGTCTTCTTGCTACTTTTCATTTTTATTAATAATATTATCCCCCAATCGAGGTTCTAATTAAAAAGAAAAAAGAAATTTGATGGTATAAAATTAAACACATCTAGCATTTGTCCTGTGATTTTTGGCCTAATTCCTCTTTTAATGATCAATTCAACCTCTAGTCACACAAATTTAATAATCACATCAAACGGGTTAGTTACCGGGTGGTAGATTTTTTGACAAACTTCAAAAAAGTGAAGCATTTTTTAAAAATAGGTGAGCAGGTGACAATCCGTTAATTTTTTCGTTAACTTTCACGAGAACGGTAAATTAATTATAAAATGACATTTTTGCCCCTAAAATTAATTATAAAATGACATTTTTGCCCCTATAATAGCCACAAAATGACATTTCTATCCTTCAAATATATTTTTGCCCATACTCAATTATTTTTTATTTTTCAAATAGAAAAATTATAAAAAAATTAAATCTAAATATAATTAACGGGCCTTTTTTAGTTGAATCATACAATTTTTAACAAAAACAATTCTTGTTGAATCAAACTTTGCCGTAAAATTTATTAAAAAAATTGTTTGATTCAACAAGAATTTTTGAAAAAAAATTGTATGATTTAAAAAAAGCCCGTTAATTGTAGTTGATGTAATTTTTTTATAATTGTTTCTATATAAAAAATAAAAAATAAAAAATAATTGAGTATAGGCAAAAATATATTTTGCAATTAATTTTAGAATAAAAACGTCATTTTGTGGCTATTATAAGGGCAGAAACATCATTTCATAATTAATTCTAGGGGTAAAAATATTATTTTGTAATTTATTTATTGCTCCCATTAAAATTAATGAAAAAGTTAACGGATTATCACATACTCGCTTATTTTTAAAAAATGTTTCATCTTTTTAAAGTTTGTCAAAAAATCTATCACCCAAGAGTAATTAACCACAGAACACTTCCGTTGAACTTAGCTTAATTTTAACTTGACAATATAACATCAAATAGCTTATTCTAACAGACACAATATTTGATGAGAAGTTATGATATAAAAAATTTCTATTGAGGTAATTTTCTAGCCAACTCAATAGCGCGCTTTCTAGCAAATTGACATTCGTTAGCGTCTCTGTAGCACTACTTCATCGGCTTTCTTAGAAAGAAGGGTGGATAATGAGTTATATTATCAACTCAAACTCAAGTCCCAGGCTAGCTGGCCGGCTGGCTAAAGAATGTAATTGTTTCGTTTAGTCGGTAATTAATTAAGGACATGAATTTGATCACTGGGCTCCAGCCTCCTCTATTTGCTGAAAGGATCTCAAGGATTAAAATATTAAAAAAATAATATATAAACGCACGTGTGTGTATTTGTGTGGACAATAATAAAATAATAATAATAATAACAACCATAGTAGTGGTAATTATTATAGGATTAGGATTTTTTTCAGCTTTCCTGAACTTTTGTAATCTTATATCTTGTGTCATGGAGTGATAATGTATGGATAGAATTTAATTTTTTTTATTTATTAACCACTAATAATTTACATGTGAATTTATGCTAAAGAGAAGTTCAAATCAAGAGAGGAGAGGATCTTAATCCATTATTATAATACTCCCAAGAGCTTGATTAGGTTTGGGATTGAGTTTAAAATGTTATGAGTAGCTTATTTCGTAAGTTTTGATTAAAAAAATAGTATTTGGTAATTTTGTAAATGTTGCTTATTTCATAAATTTTTTCATATTGACATAGCTTTGAAAAACAGGTAGAAGTGGCTTTTTATAAACAACTTATTAAATAACCATATTTTTTTAAAGTTCATATTATAACCTTAATATGCTAACAAGAAGATAATTACATTTTATTTTTTCATAAACCTTAATATACAAATTAAAAGCAATTTAAACTTATATTTATTCTAGTCAATATATAATAAAACATCAATTTTATGATAAAATTTATTAAACGTATGTACATCTTTTTAAACTCACAACAAAAGTAGCAACACAATTTACCAAACATCCACCTACTTTTTTTTTATTAGTAGCTTATTTCATCTAGGGATGACAAAAAGATCTGGGTAAGATCTCGCATATTAAAAAGCAAGGGTCCATATGCTAACTTGTAGAATTCGTGCGGATCCATATCCATATCCGGATGCAAATGCATCTCGAAAATCAAATATCCGGATCAACATTATTTTTTAATCAAAATTATTTATTAAATTAAATTAAATGAAAAATATATAAGTTAAATAAAAATAATAATATAAGTGGAGATAAAGTAAAAACAAAAAAACAAAATGGGTTCCACATTATTTTATGTGGATTTGTAGTGTTTTTATAATTTTATTTGTGGATTTGTGATAGTGTTAGATTTAGATTTATATTATTATTGATATTTGATCTATGTTGTGATATTTTTGTTTGTGAATTTATGGTGTTGTATGTTATTTTAGGTATTGAATTGTTGATTGTTAATTATGATTGGATTTTATTTAATATTATTAGGTAAATTATTGAATTTTAAAATATTTTAATTTTAATTTATGCGGATCTGGATATCCATAATATCTGCTTGCAAACCGTGCGGATATTATCGGCATTTGGATCAGCATATTCGAATATGGATACAAAAATAACTATGCAGATTCGGATCCACATGCACCTACATCCATATCTAAATCCATATTTAGATTTTACCATCCTTAATTTCATCTGCCTAATAAAAGTAATTTATTTCATCAGCTATCGCAATCCCAATTTAGCCCAAGTGGTTTCCAACTTTCAAGTAGCATTCTTAAGAACAAAAAATGTATTTGGATTTGTGTACCATATCTGTTTTAAAATAATAATAATAAAATTTTAATGAGGGATTTTTTATTTTTATAAATAAGGACTAAACTAAAAGAAAATAGAAACACATACTCCATTGTAAGAGCATCACCAATGTTGGGGAAAAATTAGGTTTTTAAAATTTTTATAAAACCTATTAAGGACCGCTCTCATATAATATATAAGAACACGTAATTTAGAAATCGTACCTTGAAAATCCGAGTTGGCTTTTTCCGCTGAAGTGATTTAGGCTCCTGGATCACGATCTGCCACCACCACTCCTGTTGGATCACGATCCGTCACCACCACGCTAGTTAGATCACGAACTATCCCCAATGATCTTCCAGGTTATGACTCAGGTTCGATCTGCACTTGACGTGTGGGCGCCTTTATCACTACCAAAGCAACTAGCACGAGAAAATTTTTCTCTCAACAATAAAGAGAAAAATCTTATTCTCAGATTTGTGTAAAGTGGCTTCTCCCTTTTCTGTTGAGAAAATAAGCCTTTTATATCTCTCTTTTAGTGAAACCCTAGGCTCCAAATTAAACTCACGTTATTTACTTTTCCAATAGGGGACCCACCTTGTAAAATAACACAAGGCCCCTTATACAAAAGCTAATTAAATGGAGCCTCTCACTAAATGATATATTTAGGCTTTTGACCCAAATTGCTAGTTATCTTGCTTATTAGTCCAGTAGTGCTGCAGTCAATTAAATGAGCTAACCCGGGGATCATTTGGGAACATACAATAGTGGCTACAATAATTAGGCATGTAATAAAACTAGCCTAATTATTTAATTCCAAATCTACTCCACTAAAAGATTGGAACTGACTTCCATAATTGTATGCTCGAATAATAATTCGTCCCAAGCCACATTGATTTCTTTACTGCACAATCCTTTGTACCACATCGTTAATTAAATTGATATCTCAACTGTCCAATCAATTTAATAACATCTTATTCCTTGATCCTTACTGGTTTTCTCTAATGATCATTTTCAACATACTAAATATGTTGACACACTCTGGCCAGAGAATTCTATGATCAAGTGCCGAAAACCTATCAAGAGATGTGTTGTACAAATTCTATATTGTTAATCTATAACTCCAATACTCATAATTGCTCCCACCAAGATACCGGGTAATCTTGACCACAAGAATATGTCGTGCCCATTGGTAACTCAAATGGAATAACAATCACAATCATGAAATCATAATTAACTCAAGATTAAGATTACAGTAAAATCAACGCCTATGAGATTTAATAAGTCTGACAGTTATTACAAAGTTAATTAAATCTCATATGTGATCCAGTTCAATGTAGTCGTACTACATCAATAAATTCATACATGATTAAGACAAATCATTCAATGAATTTATTACAGTTTATACCT
Organism: Citrus glauca; assembly: GCA_029633175.1. NCBI lineage: Eukaryota > Viridiplantae > Streptophyta > Magnoliopsida > Sapindales > Rutaceae > Citrus > Citrus glauca. Next base: position 41,346,273 of record JAQOOD010000003.1, on the reverse strand, counting down.
AAATAAAGTGCCCAACTTTATTTATCAACTGCGAACTAAATTTATTTAATTCATAAGATAACTTGTATTTATGTCTTCTGTGAATCCACATGGTGATCACATAAATACATATAATATGATTAAATGGACTTTAACACAAATATAAATGCAATTAAGATATTTGAATAAAATACCTCATTAATTTTATTAATCAGAAAAATTGTTTATTACAGTTAAATAAACACATATGCTTTTAAAGAGCATAATTTCCCAACAATCTCCCACTAGCTCTCAAAGCATATTTGGCATCTCACGCATGCCCATGGATTCTAAGTGCAAGTAAACAGGTTTCCTAGGTATGGCCTTAGTAAAAGGATCTGCCAAGTTTTGCTGTGACGCAATCTGAGTAACCTCCACATCACCTCTCTGCACTATATCCCTTATAAGATGATACTTCCTCTCAATATGTTTTTGTTTCTTGTGGTTCTTTGGTTCCTTAGATTGAGCTACCGCACCACTATTATCGCAAAATAGTTTCAAGGGTGCAGATACAGCAGGTACCACCTCAAGATCTTGTAGGAACTTGCGGAGCCATACAGCTTCTTTTGCAGCTTCGGATGCAGCCACATATTCAGCTTCAGTTGTGGAGTCTGTGATACAAGATTGTTTCACACTCCTCCAACTTATAGCTCCACTTCCCAATGTAAACACATAGCCGGAAGTTGATTTTTTGGAATCCTTATCTGACATAAAGTCAGAATCAATATAACCCACTGGAATAAGTTCATCACCGGAATACACAAGCATATAATTTTTGGTTCTTTTCAGATACTTCATTATATGCTTGACCGCAGTCCAGTGTTCAGGTCCAGGATTAGATTGATATCTACTAACCATCCCTACCGCAAAACAGATGTCTGGCCTAGTGCAAAGCATGGCATATATAAGACTTCCCACAGCTTCTGCATAGGGAATATGTCTCATTCTCTCTATCTCTTCAGATGTTTTAGGTGATTGATCCTTAGAGAATGTAATTCCATGTCTGAATGGTAATAAACCAGTCTTGGAATTTTCCATGCTAAATCTAGCCAATATCTTATCGATATAGACCGCTTGAGACAAGGCTAAAGTTTTATTCTTCCGGTCTCGTAGTAACTTGATACCAAGAATATAACTTGCCTCTCCCAGGTCTTTTGTTGTGCAAATTTTATTGAACTCGCAAGCGCACGAATCTATTGTAGTATAGCTTAATGGTGCGAGTGTCGATCCCACGAGGAGGTGGATTTTAATTATTTATAGAATTAATTCTGTAAATGGGTGGTTGGATTGATGAAAATGATTTTGATTATCCTAAAACTTAAATTAAAATGACGAGAATAAATTCTAAAATTGGAATTTAAATGGCAATAATAAATTGAAGATAAATCTATTGAGATGACGTACTTGAGTATCTGGATCCGTATCAACATGCATCATGGGCTAAATATTCCATATTAATACCAATTAAATCATGAGAGGGAAATCCACACCTCATGAACCACGCTCTAACAAATATGGTGCTAAGGGCTTATCGTGCCAAATAATAATAACCTTATACTAGGGAGCCGGTGAAACCAAGGCAGTACTAGATAAGATTAGTATTATTTGTCGACGAGAAGTCAAAACATCCACAAAAACTAGAGGGGAAGAGAAAATAAATTTACCAAATCAAGCCCATGACACATGTTGAGACTTCACCTTCAACCCAAGCTTGAAAGAAAATTAGCCACTCATAGTTGAACTAGGGGCAAAATGAGAATTTATTAAAATACGAAGAAAATACAAGATAGAGAGAGAATTACAGAAACTGAATCCCAAAAATGGATTCAGAGGTGCCAAATTAGGGGGGGAGGCCTCCTTTTTATAGTTACATCGAGTAAATCATGGCCATCGGATTAAAAACAGTTTGGACGTTCAGGATTTCGCCACGTCATCAGCCACTATTTGCACAGTACAGTCAACCGCCACTATTTGCACAGTACAGTCAACCGCCACTATTTGCACAGTAACGCCAACAGTACCCGTATATGTGAATAGTACCGTACGTGTGAACAGTGTCATTTTTCCTTTTATACTCCTCCTAAGGTTTTCGACCGTCCTGAGTTCAAAAATGATGTCCGTTTTGCCATTTGATCTCTCGTTTATTGTGAAATGACTATGATGCCCCTAAAATACATCAAATACTTAATTAAAATAAAACACACATAATTAAAGTACAAGAAATTTAAACACATAAAAGTAACGGTTGTTAGCAATACTTGATATATAAAATAACGATTTCTCATTTATAAATATGCACTTTCTAACACTCAACACACCCCCCAACCAGCTTATTGCTAGTCCCTAGCAAATAAAGCGAAAACAAAAATTCAAAAAATGATTTTTTTTTAAACCTCTTTTTATTCAATCAGATTAATGATAACAATCAAATAAAAGTATAAACATTATCTCAAGTTTAAAGAAACATCACACCCACATCAACCATCCGCATGAATCAGCCCAGTAGACTTTGTTGTAGCTACCTTTAAGAATGACATGTTAAACCCCAAAATCTCACTGGAAGTAGTGACACTCTCATAAAGAAATTAAACCCAAATAAAAATAGTACTCCAATGAATGGTAATTGAGAGAAAATAATAAGAAGTGGTCTCACATGCTCTCACCAAAAAGAAATAGGCCCTTAACTTAGAAATAATACGATCTCCAGTCAAATAAAAATGCTAGTCAACCCATTTTATTTATTTTTTTTTTATGCATTACTACATCTTTTTAGCCCATATAACTAGCTTCTCCTTCAGATTATAGTTCCCTAAAATCAAGGACTTTTATTAGGACGTAACGTAGGCTAGGGACATAGCTAACAAAGAAGGGAAATAAGGAAGACAAAATGTATGTTTGAGAAAAATGCATAGAAGTTTTTTTTTTTAAAAGTTGCAAGGTGGATTTCACCTATTATTGTTGTTTTTTTTTGAAGCAACAATTTTTGTTTCTCTTTTTTTTTTTGAACTAGTCATAACTTTAATATACAAAATATTTATTTACATTTTTCTCAAACATAAAAAGGTGATGGATCTTGTAAGATATTGGGTAATACTCCAAATCGGAGTGGGTCAAGATAATAAATTGAGAAAGAAAAGTTTTTTTTTTTTTAAGGCTCAAAAGGGCTAACTATGGATATTCATAAAAGAGATGGCTACAAAGGCTCAAACGGATCAAAGAGGGCCTTTCCATCATCTTTTAGGACTCTAAATAATCTTCTATATCTACTAATTAAATGGGCTTCCAAATGTAACAACACACTCTTTTTTTTTTCTTTTTTTTAATTTTTTTTTTAGGGTTAACTCAAAAGCAATCTAGAGATCGTGTACAATAATAAACTGCTAAGCTATATAAAGAATGGGCAAAAGGGTTACTCTCCAAGAAAAATAATAGGCTCAAAAAATCACTTGGTATTTATTATGACATGTTCATTCCTTCAAGCAACTCATTTTTGTCTCCGACATCAACATGTAGAGTAGCAGACATAGTGTAACATCACTTCAGACTAAAGATAATACAAATACTAAAATTTGAAATCATTATGTTATCCAATGTTAAAACGAATTTTTTTTTTTTTTAAACAACACCCTACCCCTCAACCTATTCTAAACGTAAAAAGAAAATATGCATGCAGAAATGTGAAAATGATGCAGAAAAATTAATTAGAAAATGATAGAAAACGAATTTTTTTTTTTTAAGAAGATGCGTTTCTAGAGGCACTACACTCTATATTCAGCCATCTTTGACTCAAAAAATTTTTGTTGGAAAATGTATATTTATAAAGGAGAAATTAAAAAGAAAAAGAAAAATGAACATCAAAACATAACAAAGAAAAAGAAAATATATGAAATTTTTTTTAAAATTTTTTTTTATTTTTTTATTTTCAAACAATGAAGATGCGTTTCTAGAGTCACTACACTCCATATTCAGCCATCTTCAACACAAAAAGTTAGCAACAATTAGTTTCTACAACAAAAAATTAGTAAAAACTTAACCAAGATTCCACAATTGTCCATTATTCCCTCCCCCCAACCAGAACGAAACATTGTCCTCAATGTTTTAAAGAAAAGAAGTAGAGTTTAGAAGACATCACCTGGTTGGTGCAACACAGAAGAAAATATTTACAGGCGAAGAGTTAAATCTAATTTGTACTTCTTACTGCGGCTATTGTTACCATCATCATTTGAACGCTCCAACACAAAGCTCCAGGGGTCTGGCTCTGGTTTATAAGCTTGTAACATGTCAAGTAGCTCATTAGCAGTGTGAGCACAAATAAAAAGTTTTTTCGCACTGAAAGGAATAAAGTAGTTTTTTATTGCATGGTTAAGAAATGCGATAAAGCCATCATAAAAATTATTGACATTTAACAAACCGATGGGTTTCTGGTGAATGTGCAGTTGGGCCCAAGATGCTAGTGTGATAAGTGCCTCTAGTGTTGCAAGATCGCCTGGCAGGAAAATAAAAGCATCAGCATGATCGAGCATTTCAGTTATCCGTTCTTGCATACCTGAGACGACTAATTCTTCTCCAGTCGTGGAGTCAGACACACTGCCCAAAGGTTTTAGGACTCTAGGGGTAATGCCTAACACTTGGCTTCCTCTGACAAGAGCAGCTTCTGAGACCAATTTTGATAACCCTCGGTTACCTCCTCCATACACTAAGTGTAATTTTCTCTCTGTTATGTTTCGACCAAGATCTATGGCTACATCAACGAACTCTTTATGTTTGCCATAGGTAAATCCAGAAAGTACACAAATGTTCTTGAATTGTCTATTGGGAGTAGCTGCCATTGGGATATTTCTCAAAAACAATTTGTGAGTGCTTAACAAAAAGTCATATTTAAGATTCTTGGTGACAATGGATCACAACTGTGTATGAGGTGGCGGGTCAATGTGAAAAACGCGTAAAGCACATGGCTCGATAGTCAAAAAGCAAACAGTAAAAACAAACAGTAAGAAAATTATTAAAGACAATAATGCACTGATAAAGCAACAATGAAATAAAATAAAATAACAGTAAAGTAAAAGGATATTGACAGGTAGTTGCGACTGTGGCTCACATCTTCCTCTGGTTTTACGTCCAGAAACGGCTTGAACGCCCTCTATGGGTCGAGGATACGCTTCCCATCCAATTTTCTTATAAACTGGCAAACAAGGTCTTTTATAGTCAGATTCCCGAGACTATATCGTGCATGTTCTTTCTGGAATAATGGCCATAACCGGAGAATCGCTCCTTGCACATATCCACTGGGATGCGTTTCAAGAGACAAAAGGATATCATACAATGACTCCTTATTCAAGTCATCCCTAATGAATTGAATTTTATCTTCCCTGTTATCAGATACCATTCCTAAAGAACATCGGTTTTTATTGCAATTCATTCTGGCACACTTATGACAAGCAACAGAAATTCTTCGAGCTCGTCGTTTACTTGCATAGTTTCCTTTCCCACAACCAGGCATGTATGCAATAAATTTTGGAGGTAACTCACCTGCCAATCGTACTTTTGCTTCAATTAACCAACGGATGTCAGCAGGTATGTTATTCCTCATGAGCAGTCGCATGCGTTCGGATCGAGTTTTGTAGATCGTAAGGAGTGCATTCTGAGGGAGTGAAGGGAATCGCTTGTGAAGCTTCGCTAGAATCTCGGTTCTGTCCATTCTTTCACCTCAGAATATCAGTTATTATGGGAAACTGAAGTAACCGACTTGATTGTCACGGAGTACCGTTATCCGCCACTTCACCGGGGTAACAAACTAAAGCACACAAACAGAAAAAACAAATTGAAACACACAAAGAAAATTAAAATCGTCCTCTTATTGAATTTACCTCAAGTTCCAACTGGATTTCGTAAACACTTTTCTCAATGTCTCTGAGTTGACGTTCTAAACCCTCAACATAGGCTACCAACTCTGGTGGTTGTAAAGCCCAAATGCGATGTGTTTTACAAGATTGAATCTGTCTTTTGAGATGAGTTTTGACACGTTGAAGTGGTTTAAGAATGTTCAGGAGGAACGGTCTAAGTAAGAGACTCATGATTAACAATGATAAGAGAAAACTTAATGATAAACACACTTATGCAAAAATAAATTCAAGTAGCAAAAGAATAAAAAGAAATAAAGAAAGAAAAATCAAACCACCGAAAAGAAAAAATCAATTCAAATCTGGTGGGTCACCCAAATTTATTTCGGTGTCTTCTCCATGTGGTTGGTACTCTAGATATGGCTTTAATCTTTGACCATTAACTTTAAATGTGACACCGTTTTTTGGGTCTTTAATTTCAATTGCCCCATGTGTAAAAACAGTATGAACAATAAATGGACCAGACCATCGAGAGCGTAACTTACCTGGGAATAGGTGCAAGCGAGAGTTGAATAAAAGTACTTTCTGACCTGGAGTGAAAGATTTTCTCATAATATGCTTATCATGGAAGACTTTCATTCGTTGCTTGTAAATTTTGGCATTTTCATACGCGTCATTACGAATTTCTTCAAGTTCTGCCAATTGTAATCTTCTTTCTGAGCTGGCTTGATGCATGTCAAAATTGAATTTCTTGATAGCTTAATATGCACGATGCTCGAGTTCCACAGGTAGGTGGCAAGCTTTTCCATACACTAGCCTATAGGGTGACATCCCAATCGGGGTCTTGAAAGCCGTTCTATATGCCCATAATGCGTCATCAAGTCTTAATGACCAATCTTTTCTGTCCGGCCTCACCGTCTTTTCTAATATGTGCTTTAGTTCTCGATTGGAGATCTCCACTTGGCCACTGGTTTGCGGATGATACGGGGTCGCCACTTTATGAGTGATTGAATACTTTGTCAAAAGAGCTTTGAATGCTTTATTGCAAAAGTGGGCACCACCATCACTGATTATCGCTCGAGGGAATCCAAAGCGTGAAACAATGTTACTTTTCAAAAACCCTATCACCACTTTGTGATCATTAGTTCTGCATGGAATCGCTTCAACCCATTTCGATACGTAATCAACAGCTACCAAGATGTATTGATAGCCAAAAGAAGGGGGAAAGGGTCCCATGAAGTCGATACCCCATACGTCAAAAATCTCAACCACTAAAATTAGATTTAGTGGCATCATGTTCCTTCGTGTAATGCTCCCCATTCGTTGACACCTATCACATGAAGAACAAAAAGTATAAGCGTCTCGAAATATAGTTGGCCAATAGAAACCACATTGTAAAACTTTAGTCGCTGTTTTCTTAGCACTGAAATGGCCTCCACAAGCTTGTTCATGGCAGAATGAAAGGATATTCTGAATTTCATTTTCTGGGACACATCGTCTGACAATTTGGTCTGCACAATATTTGAACAAATATGGGTCATCCCAAAAGAAATTCTTTATTTCTGCAAAGAATTTGGCCTTGTCTTGCTTAGTCCAATGCTCTGGAAGTTTGCCTGTAACAAGATAATTAACTATATCAGCATACCAAGGTAAAACTTCCACACTCATTAATTGTTCATCTGGAAAGGACTCATTCAATGTTAGTGGCTCTGTAATTGTGTCAAAATGAAGACGAGAGAGATGGTCCGCTACAACATTTTCTGTGCCTTTCTTATCTTTGAATTCCAAGTCAAATTCCTGTAAAAGTAACACCCAACGAATTAGTCTAGCTTTTGCATCTTTCTTCGTGAGAAGATATTTCAGAGCAGCATGATCTGTGAACACAATTATTTTACAACCAATGAGATAAGATCGAAATTTTTCCAATGCAAACACTACTGCTAGCATTTCTTTTTCAGTAGTTGAATAGTTCAACTGTGCATCATTCAATGTCATACTAGCATAATAAATAACATGGGGAATTCGATCAACTCTTTGTCCTAATACTGCTCCTACTGCATAATCAGATGCATCACACATGAGCTCAAATGGTAAGCTCCAGTTTGGGGGCTGAATGATGGGTGATGTTGTCAACAATTGCTTTAATTTTTCAAAAGCCACAAGACATGAATCATTAAAGATAAAAGGTGCATCCTTAGCAAGTAAATTGCATAAGGGTCTAGAAACTTTGCTAAAATCTTTACTGAAACGTCTATAAAAACCAGCATGCCCAAGGAAAGATCTTACTTCTCTGACTGTTTTGGGTGGAGGAAGATTAGAAATGAGATCCACCTTGGCTTTGTCAACCTCAATACCTTTGCTCGAAATGATGTGACCGAGAACAATACCTTGTGTTACCATAAAATGGCACTTCTCCCAATTTAAGACCAAGTTCTTTTCGATACATCTCTGCAGAACTAGTGTTAGATGACGTAAACATTGATCAAATGAATCACCAAAGACAGAAAAGTCATCCATAAAGACCTCAAGGAATCGTTCAACCATATCAGAAAAAATGCTTAACATGCATCGTTGAAATGTAGCAGGTGCATTACATAATCCAAATGGCATTCTCCTATATGCAAAAGTGCCAAAAGGGCAAGTGAAAGTGGTCTTCTCTTGATCTTTTGGTGCTATGGGAATCTGATTATATCCTGAGTAGCCATCTAGAAAGCAATAAAATTCGTGACCTGCTAACCTATCAAGCATTTGATCGATGAATGGTAAAAGAAAATGGTCTTTACATGTGACAGAATTCAACTTTCTATAATCAATGCATACGCGCCATCCTGTAGTTACTTTAGTTGGTATCAATTCATTATCGGCATTCGTAACTACAGTGACTCTTGACTTTTTGGGGACAACTTGAACAGGACTGACCCATGAACTATCAGAAATTGGGTAAATGATACCTGCGTCTAATAGCTTAAGGACTTCTGTTCTAACAACTTCTTTCATATTAGGATTCAACCGACGTTGCATTTCCCTAGTAGATTTAGCATTTTCATCAAGGTGAATGTAATGCATGCAGTCTACTGGATTTATACCTTTTATATCCGCTATGGTCCATCCTAATGCTCCTTTGTGTTCTTTTAAAACATCCAACAACTTACCTTTTTGTTCGTCATTGAGGGATGATGAGATGATTACCGGTAAAGTACTTTCGTCCCCCAAAAATGCATATTCCAAAGTGTTGGGCAATGGTTTGAGCTCGAGTTTCGGTGGTGATTCTGATGATGGAATGAGTTTCTTCTCTGATGGCGCTAGTTGTTCAACTCTGGGCTTCCATTTATTAGTGTCCATAGATGGTGCTGAGTCAAGTAGGGCGTTGACCTCATCGACCGATCTGTCAATATCAAAATCCAAAGCAAAGTGTGTTAAACATGTTTGTAAAGGATCATCACTAAGGTTTGAAACAAAAGAATTATCAACTAATGCTTCAATTAAGTCCACATCAACAATTCCATCATCTGTGTTGTGAGGTTGTTTGGCAATATTGAAGATGTTCAGCTCCATAGTCATGTTGCCGAAGGACAACTGCATATTTCCAGTTCTGCATTGAATATGAGCATCCGCAGTTGCCAAGAAAGGTCGGCCTAGGATAATGGGGATGTGCTTTCTTGAATCCTGTATTGGTTGAGTGTCAATTACAATGAAGTCAACAGGAAAATAAAACTTGTCTACCTAGATAAGCACGTCCTCCACAATACCACGAGGTATTTTCGTGGACCGATCTGCAAGTTGTAACACTACTGGAGTTGGGTGTAATTCTCCTAGTCCAAGTTTCACAAAAACTGAATAAGGCAACAAATTTACACTAGCTCCTAAATCCAACAAAGCATTCTCAATTGTGTGGTTCCCTATACTACATGAGATAGTGGGGGAACCTGGATCTTTGCATTTTAAAGGAATTTTATGTTGGAGTATAAAACTAACGTTTTCTGTTAAAAATACCTTCTTTTGAACATGCATATTTCTCTTTTTAGTACACAGATCTTTAAGAAACTTGGCATAAGATGGAACTTGTTTTATAGCATCAAGTAATGGGATGTTAACACTTACCTGTTTGAAAATTTCGAGAATCTCACCTGTAGATTTTCCTTTCTTTCCTTTCGCTAACCTCTGAGGAAATGGAGCTTTTGGAACATATTCTCGTGGGTTGGTGTCTTCTTTTTCCTCCGGTGATGAGTCCTCAACGTTCACAGGTACAATTTGACTGTCTTTTGTCACTGGCATTTCCACTTTATTGTCGACTTCTTTTCCTTTCCGTAAGGTCATGACAGCTTTAACCTCTCCATGCTGCTGTGGTGAACTGCTACTTGCTTCATGCACTCCTTTAGGGTTAGGCACTGGTTGACTTGGAAATTTACCTTTCTCAACAGTCATTGCCAAGGTCTGAACTGAAGAAGCAAGTTGTCCTACCATCTTTTCCAAGCTTGAAACTGATTGGGCTTGTGAGTTGAAGCCCGCTCTCAATTCGTTGCGTAGTCCATCAATGGTGCGGTTCTGTTGCTCAATCGTGGAGTGAGTAACATTCCTAAGATTTTGGAATGCATCCTCCCACGGTCTAGGTTGAGAGTAGTTTTGGTTCTGATTGAATGGTCTGAATGGGGGATGAGAGGCTTGAGGATTTTGAGCAATTGGTTGCATTGGTGAAGCTGGAGCTGCTGGTCCATTTTGTTGGAACCCTTGAGTCCATGAAAAATTAGGGTGGTCTCTCCATCCAGGGTTATAAGTGTTGGAGTATGGGTTGTAATTTGATGGTTTTCTCATTACTCCTATGGCATTGGCTTGATCTGGATATGAGTCAAGGTCATGTGGCTCTGTTGATTTAGCAGTCGATAATAATGCTATTTGTCGAGCAAGACCTTCAACCATCTCCTTGACTTCTTTGATTCCTGACGTTGACTCGCCAATTTGAACCTCATTTACTCCTTTAACCCTTCGAGTATTCCTGAGTGATCGACTCCGTTGTTGGGAATTATCTGCTTGTCGCTGGAAGAATTCCCAAATCTCTGATGCACTTTTTGACATTAGCTCTCCTCCACTTGTCGCTATTAGCCATTCTTGCACATTTGGTAATAAGCCCTCTAAAAAGTATTGGCATTGGTGCCATTTCTCGTACCCATGATGTGGACACTTCAAGAGTAGCCCATTGAATCGCTCCCATGTTTCGAAAAACTGCTCGTCATCTCTCTGGGTAAACTCCGAGATTTCCCTGCGAATAGCATTTGTTTTATGAACTGGGAAATATTTATTTAAAAATTTTGTAACCATTTGTTCCCATGATGCAATACTATTAGCAGGTAATGTATTAAGCCATGAACGAGCTCTATCCTTTAAAGAAAATGGGAATAATCTAAGTTTTACATCATCATCTGAAAAATTCTCATATTTAAATGTTTGACAAATTGCATGAAAATCATTCAAATGATTGTATGGGTCCTCATTTTCTAGGCCATAGAACGTGGGGAGACAATTTAGCACACTAGGTTTTAATTCAAAACTCCTAGCAGCTACATTTGGGTACCGTATGCATGATGTGCTCAAATTAGCTAAGGGACTAAAGTAATCCTTAAATGGCCTCTCCTGTGGTGCTTGTAAATCCATTTTGTTTTTAATGTTTTTGTGTGTGCGAAGTGTTTTCTCTAATTCAAGGTCTATAGGTTCAAGATTAGGTAGTAATGACCTACGACCATGCATACAAGAAATACAAGAATAAATGGAAAACAAAACAAATAAAATAAAAATAAAAATAAGAGCAAAACAAATAAAGAAGGAGAAATTACGATACTAACCTTGTTGCGCTATTACAAACTTACTATAAAAACACAAGAACAAATACGTGAAATAAACTAACTAAAAATAAATTAATAAGATAAATAAAAATGACAAAGAAGAAATAAAAATTAACTTGAAAATTAAATTACATAATTTAAAGTAGAGAAAAAGAAAAGAAATACTAACCTCTAAGTGTAGATTCAAAAAAAAATACAAAAGAAAATTAAATGGAAATATTCACAAAAATTAATTCTATGAATTAAAATTACTTACCTCCCCGGCAACGGCGCCAAAAACTTGTTGTGCAAATTTTATTGAACTCGCAAGCGCACGAATCTGTTGTAGTATAGCTTAATGGTGCGAGTGTCGATCCCACGAGGAGGTGGATTTTAATTATTTATAGAATTAATTCTGTAAATGGGTGGTTGGATTGATGAAAATGATTTTGATTATCCTAAAACTTAAATTAAAATGACGAGAATAAATTCTAAAATTGAAATTTAAATGGCAATAATAAATTGAAGATAAATCTATTGAGATGACGTACTTGGGTATCTGGATCCGTATCAACATGCATCATGGGCTAAATATTCCATATTAATACCAATTAAATCATGAGAGGGAAATCCACACCTCATGAACCACGCTCTAACAAATATGGTGCTAAGGGCTTATCGTGCCAAATAATAATAACCTTATACTAGGGAGCCGGTGAAACCAAGGCAGTACTAGATAAGATTAGTATTATTTGTCGACGAGAAGTCAAAACATCCACAAAAACTAGAGGGGAAGAGAAAATAAATTTACCAAATCAAGCCCATGACACATGTTGAGACTTCACCTTCAACCCAAGCTTGAAAGAAAATTAGCCACTCATAGTTGAACTAGGGGCAAAATGAGAATTTATTAAAATACGAAGAAAATACAAGATAGAGAGAGAATTACAGAAAATGAATCCCAAAAATGGATTCAGAGGTGCCAAATTAGGGGGGGAGGCCCCCTTTTTATAGTTACATCGAGTAAATCATGGCCATCGGATTAAAAACAATTTGGACGCTCAGGATTTCGCCACGTCATCAGCCACTATTTGCACAGTACAGTCAACCGCCACTATTTGCACAGTAACGCCAACAGTACCCGTATATGTGAATAGTACCGTACGTGTGAACAGTGTCATTTTTCCTTTTATACTCCTCCTAAGGTTTTCGACCGTCCTGAGTTCAAAAATGATGTCCGTTTTGCCATTTGATCTCTCGTTTATTGTGAAATGACTATGATGCCCCTAAAATACATCAAATACTTAATTAAAATAAAACACACATAATTAAAGTACAAGAAATTTAAACACATAAAAGTAACGGTTGTTAGCAATACTTGATATATAAAATAACGATTTCTCCTTTATAAATATGCACTTTCTAACACTCAACATCTTTCATATCAAATTGTTTTGCTAACCAACTATTTATTGTAGTCAATACTCCTATATTGTTTCCAATTAGGAGAATATCATCTACATAAAGAATTAGGAATGATACAGATTTTTCTTGAATTTTCTTGTACACACATGGTTCATCAATGTTCTGAATGAATCCAAACGATTTAATCGCTTGATCAAATCTGATGTTCCATGACCGGGATGCTTGCTTCAATCCATAAATGGATCTATGCAACTTACATACCATGTGTTCTTGGCCTTTTTGTACAAATCCATCTGGTTGCTGCATGTAGATGCTTTCTTCAAGATGCCCGTTAAGAAAAGCAGTCTTGACATCCATTTGCCAAATTTCATAATCTAGCACTGCAGCAATGGAGAGCAGAATCCTGATGGATTTAAGCATAGCAACCGGAGAAAAAGTTTCCTCATAATCGATTCCCTCTTTTTGAGTAAACCCTTTGGCTACTAATCTGGCTTTAAATGTTTCTACATTTCCGTCTACTCCTCTTTTTCTCTTGTAAATCCACTTGCACCCTATAGGTTTTACCCCATTTGGTGCCTCTACAAGTTCCCAGACTTTGTTGGAATACATAGATTCCATTTCTTGACTCATGGCCTTTTTCCAAAATTCAACATCTCTATCTATTAGAGCTTCGTTGTAACTAGTGGGATCTTGTACGTGTTCATCTGAGATAGCCGTATAGGTTTCTCCCAAAAGCATGTATCTCGCAGGTAACCTAGTTACCCTCCCACTACGACGAGATTCTAAAAGTGATGGTTATTCATGGATAATCCTGTGTTGATCATCTGGTTGTTGCTGTTCTTCCTGTTCTGTAACAGGCATTGAAAGCTGAGCATCAACCTGATCACTTGACAGTTCTTCAAGTATTACCTTACTCTTAGGTTTGAAGTTATTCATATAGTCTTCATCGAGGGAAGTGAAATGTGTGCTCACGATCACTTTCCTATCTTGAGGACTATAAAATAAACCTCCCCTTGTTCCTTTGGGATACCCCACAAACATACAAACCTCAAAACGCGAATCCATCTTGTCTGCCTTTGGTTTCAGCACATGTGCTGGTGATCCCCAAATACGGACATGTCATAAACTTGGTTTGCGACCTAACCATAATTCTATTGGGGTTTTAGACACTGACTTAGATGGAACTAAGTTCAAGAGGTAAACTGCAGTTTCCAGTGCTAGTCCCCAAAAAGAGATTGGTAATGACGAATAACTAAGCATAGATCTCACCATATCCAAAAGAGTTCTATTTCTTCTTTCAACTACCCCATTTTGTTGTGGTGTACCCGGGGCAGTCAATTGAGATATAATCCCATTTTCAACCAGATACTCTTTGAAATCTCCTGAGAGAAATTCACCACCTCGATCAGATCAAAGTTTCTTTATGTTCTTATCTAATTGCTTTTCTGTCTCAGCCCTATACTCTTTGAATTTCTCAAGAGCTTCAGACTTGTGACGCATCAGATAAACATAACCGTATCTCGAGTAATCATCAGTAAAAGTGATGAAATACTCATAACCTCCTCGAGCTTGTACATTGATTGGTCCACATACATCTGTATGTACCAATTCAAGTTGTACTATTGCACGTACTCCTTTGGCCGAGAATGGCCTTTTGGTCATTTTCCTTTCTAAACAGGATTCACAGAGTGGCAATGATTCATTTTCTAATGGACCCAAAAGCCCATCTTTAATCATTCTCTGTATCATATTTTGGTTTATATGACCCAAGCGTAAATGCCAGAGGTAACATTGGTTGGAAGAAATTTTTCTTTTCTTAGATAAATGTGTATGCTCATTATTATTGATCATTGTGTCATACATAAAATGGATCATTGGACTTAAATGATATAAATTATCTTCCAATGTACCAGAACAAATAAGTCTCTTATTATGAAAAATAGAAACAGAGGATCCAAAATTTACAGTGTACCCTTACTTTGACAAACAAGCTACTGAAATTAAATTCCTCTTAATGTCTGGAACATAAAGACAATTATTCAAAATTAAAGTCTCATTATTAAAAGATAATAAAACAGATCCAGTCTTCACTGCTGACACGAACTGTCTTGTCCCTAGCTGCAGCTTGACGCTTCCTTCACTTATTTTCCTTGGTTTCCTGAAACCAATAAAGTGAATTACAAATATGATTAGTTGCTCCTGAATCCAACACCCAAGTGTCAATAGGATTCTGAACTAAACAGGCCTCAATTACAAAAAGATTTCCCATACCTGATTTCACAATCTTAGGGCAATCTTTTTTCCAGTGACCTTTCTGTCCACACTTAAAGCATTTGCCTTTCGGCTTGCCATCTTGCTTGGTAGACGGTTTCTTTTTCCCAGCTTTCTTCTTACCTTTGCCTTTCGGCTTAGGCCCAGAAGTTGACCTTTTTTCAGTAATATTTATGCTTCCCAGAGATTTCTCAGCACGATAGATCTCTTCAGCAGAATGGAGTTCGTTCATCAATTCAGTTAAGGTCATGTTTCTTTTGTTCGTGTTATGATTGACCTTAAACTCCTTGAATGTTTGTGGCATAGATTCTAGCACCATATCAATTTTTGAGTTATCATCGATTTGTGCTCCTTGAATCTCAGCCTCTTTGACAAGCTATCCGTTGGGCAAGTCATGTCTACACTTACTAGACCCAATTATGCATTAGATTATTTACTTTCATGTAGAGACATGATAAATAATTATCGTTATCCTTTTGGGCCTTAATTTTTTAACAGAGCTTCGTTGGGAAGGTTAATAACAAATATTAGTTGAGTGTATAACCATTGTTTCAATCCACGTATTTCTTATATCAATAGTTACCGTTGGGGCGAACAATTGATTGAAAAATATTTCAATTTTATCTTTTGAAGAAGTTCATCAAATAAAATATCTAATATATATACCCTCCGAAGGGAGCATCACCGTATCATGAAGTCGAGGTATATATATAATTTTATTATTGAACTAACAATGGAGCCCGTGGGAAAATTATCTTGAATTTTCCCTCTCCCACTCAATATTTTAAAATTGGTTTTTCCTTTTTAAAACATACATATTGTTAATTGCATGCTTCCTAAAATATTATCTAGATGAAATCTAATATTATTAAGCATAGGCAAATTACAAACAATATAATAAAATTCATAATTAATGAATGACATATATCATTATGCATAGAGTGGCACTACCTATTCTATATGACATGTTATCATGGCATGTGAACATCCAAAAACATAACATATAGGAAAACAATTAAATAATCTTAATTCATGGCTTTCCTAATAATGAAAAATACATTAACCCTAAGCCTAATCTTCATTGGGCTTCTTGTCAATGTCCATCTTCCATAAGCTTGTCTTTGTTAATGGACTAGGGAAATTGGGCTTTTAAATTTATGATTGGTCCAATTTTGATTTTTAAAGGAAATAAATAATTTTTTTTATTAAAATAAAACTTTTGGACCAAAAATAAATTTAATGTATTTAATTTTATCTATGCACTTTTAATACATTAAGCCCAATTGAAATTGGGCCTAAAACTAGGATTCATTAAGCCCAAATTCATTTTTGGACTTAAATGTAAAAAATTAAAACGTGTAAGCCCAAAGAAAAACTTATGAAACCTTAGGGCCCTTCATGATAAAAACCATGAAACCCTAAAATCATATTTTTCGCCGCCATTGCCAAAAACCTCCGCCACTGTTCATGATTTTCCGAGGCCGATTTGACCATTGCCGCCACGCTGGAAAGCTACCAATCGACGCGTCACCGGAAGCTGACCAAACCCGCGCGCGCAACCGGCTGTTGGCCTCGGCAGCGTTGCTTCCAGTTGCAGCACCTGCAGCGCGCGCTGCTGGCCACGCTGGCCGCGCGCGCTGCTTGCTGCACACAGCACAGCGCGCCCCGCTGCCCAATGCTGGCCGCGCGCGCTGCTTTGCTGCGTTCAACGCAGCGCGTGCCGCGGGCCATTGCTGGCCGCGCGCGCTGCTGCAGTATTCCCTAGTTTGCTGCCGCTGGAAAATCCAGCCTTCGTTTCTAAAATTTCCGGCCTCCATGCTCCGATCTTGAAAATCCGAGATTACTTTACAAATTTCCTAGGCCAATTTCGGCTTACAAAAAATCTATAAAAATAAAATAAATCAAGAGGGAAACATGGTGATAAAAAACCACCCCTCTTGTTACAGATCCAAACGAATAATACAACAAAAAATCTAACCATGAATTAAGACAAATCATAACATGCTTTATTCATATATTTAAACAATTAATATATATCTGAATAAATTGTACCACTCTAATACATAAATTTCAAGAATGATTTCATACGAAATTCTTATATATCAATATGAGATGGCTCTGATACCAATTGTTGGGGAAAAATTAGGTTTTTAAAATTTTTATAAAACCTATTAAGGACCGCTCTCATATAATATATAAAAACATGTAATCTAAAAATCGTACCTTGAAAATCCGAGTTGGCTTTTTCCGCTGAAGTGATTTAGGCTCCTGGATCACGATCTGCCAGCACCACTCCTGTTGGATCACGATCCGTCACCACCACGCTAGTTAGATCACGAACTATCCCCAATGATCTTCCAGGTTATGACTCAGGTTCGATCTGCACTTGATGTGTGGGCGCCTTTATCACTACCAAAGCAACTAGCACGAGAAAATTTTTCTCTCAACAATAAAGAGAAAAATCTTATTCTCAGATTTGTGTAAAGTGGCTTCTCCCTTTTCTGTTGAGAAAATAAGCCTTTTATATCTCTCTTTTAGTGAAACCCTAGGCTCCAAATTAAACTCACGTTATTTACTTTTCCAATAGGGGACCCACCTTGTAAAATAACACAAGGCCCCTTATACAAAAGCTAATTAAATGGAGCCTCTCACTAAATGATATATTTAGGCTTTTGACCCAAATTGCTAGTTATCTTGCTTATTAGTCCAGTAGTGGTGCAGTCAATTAAATGAGCTAACCCGGGGATCATTTGGGAACATACAATAGTGGCTACAATAATTAGGCATGTAATAAAACTAGCCTAATTATTTAATTCCAAATCTACTCCACTAAAAGATTGGAACTGACTTACATAATTGTATGCTCGAATAATAATTCGTCCCAAGCCACATTGATTTCTTTACTGCACAATCCTTTGTACCACATCGTTAATTAAATTGATATCTCAACTGTCCAATCAATTTAATAACATCTTATTCCTTGATCCTTACTGGTTTTCTCTAATGATCATTTTCAACATACTAAATATGTTGACACACTCTGGCCAGAGAATTCTATGATCAAGTGCCGAAAACCTATCAAGAGATGTGTTGTACAAATTCTATATTGTTAATCTATAACTCCAATACTCATAATTGCTCCCACCAAGATACCGGGTAATCTTGACCACAAGAATATGTCGTGCCCATTGGTAACTCAAATGGAATAACAATCACAATCATGAAATCATAATTAACTCAAGATTAAGATTACAGTAAAATCAACGCCTATGAGATTTAATAAGTCTGACAGTTATTACAAAGTTAATTAAATCTCATATGTGATCCAGTTCAATGTAGTCGTACTACATCAATAAATTCATACATGATTAAGACAAATCATTCAATGAATTTATTACAGTTTATACCTAAATAAAGTGCCCAACTTTATTTATCAACTGCGAACTAAATTTATTTAATTCATAAGATAACTTGTATTTATGTCTTCTGTGAATCCACATGGTGATCACATAAATACATATAATATGATTAAATGGACTTTAACACAAATATAAATGCAATTAAGATATTTGAATAAAATACCTCATTAATTTTATTAATCAGAAAAATTGTTTATTACAGTTAAATAAACACATATGCTTTTAAAGAGCATAATTTCCCAACAACCAAAAGGCTCTTCAAATAAGATTTTATTACTTATTTGAAGAGCCACATCAATATTGAAGGCTCCAAAAGACACTTCAATTAAAATTCTTCAAATAAAAAATAATTCTCTCTCTTCAAATTTGGAGAGTTAATTTCTCCCTTTTTAATTTATATTTTATTACTTTTTACTAAAGAGAGAGAGACAAGTGTTTTAATTGCTATTGAATTTAAAAAAAAAACTATTTGCTTAAAATAATATTAATTTATTTATATTTAAAGAGTCTTTTGGAGAATAATATATTTTTTTACTCTTCTATTTGTCACATAGGTAAACAAATAAATATTTGAAAAGTGAAATTTATAAAGACTTTTGAAGATGCTCTAATGTTGTTTTGCAGTTTAATGAACTAAAGTTACTGCTTTCTCGTTATTTAGTTTGTCCTCAACACTTACAATTTTAGCTATAATTGAAATTACATTCAAGGATAGACAAAATATTAATTTAACTCACATGTTAAATACACATATTTTTAAAAAAATGAAATAAATTCGTTTTTGTTAAAAACTCTTTATACAACACATGTTATACATATTATTTGCTATTTTTCATTGTTTTTAAACCAAGACTGAGAAAGTATATGATAACCCACATCATTTAGGAAAGATGTGAATGATGAGCTTATAAGAAATGTGAAATGACCACCCTTGACCAACAAGGGTATGTTTGGCGGGCGGGTCTATAAGGGTCTGTATTGTAATATAATTTAGACCCACATTTGGCTGCAAAATAATAATTACACTGGTTTGAAAAGATTATGCGGCAATCAATGTGCAAATAAGACCTGCCTCCCCTTGCGTGTCTAAATTGCACATGTCTTTTTCTATTTTAACTATTATTTAATATTAGCTATTAGATTCAATACAAATCAAATATTATATTTCTTTAATATATTAATTTATATTTAACTGATAAATAAGAAAAAGATGCTGAAATCTACGATAGATAATTATGTTATTATTAATAAATCTAAATAATAAATTAACTTAAATATTAAAATTATTTATTAAATTCATATAATATTTATTTAAAATTTAAATAAATAATAACTATTTATTATTATTTAATATTCTTAAATAATAAAAATACATAATACAATTCATACTCGACCAAACAAGGTACTGTATTATTTAATACATTTCAATATAATATATTCCATTACAATCAAGTATAGTCCAATACAGTGCGGCACACCAAACGCACCCCAAAAGGCTTTTTGGGTGGTTTCCTGACTCTTAATTTTTTTTTAGGTGGCGAAAAAAAAAAATTCTTTTGTAGTCTTCTTATCTCACTATTTATATAAATAACTATACGGATTATAAATTTTTTGAAGTTTTGTTATATTTTTTCTTCTCTTCAAATTTTCTTTCTATAGAAAACTCAAAGACACTTACATCCTAGAACTTGATATAATTAATCTTAAAAAATAAATAAAAAGAGAAATGGCTTATTCTAAATTTTGCAAATCAATTGAAAAGATAAGAGTAAAAAATTAAAAAAAATCAAGAAAATAGATTGATGATTAAAAAAAATACAAAGGCATATCGTATAATTGTGAAACAAAAGAGATGGAGAAAGACAGATCATAAATGGGCTTGTAGTACTTGTGTTCAACTTTAAATGTGAATTTAATTTCTGCTATTTTAAGAGATTTATAGAGTGATATAATTTTTTTCACATTCCCTAACTAATTCGGGTTCATAGCCCAATAATACTTCTCCTTCGACTGACCGGACTCGCACTTATATTCTGTCATCTGGCTACAAGCACTGTCTATCGAACTATTAAAATAACCGCAAATACGGTTAAAATAAGCTAACCTAATAGAAATTAAATAAAATCTTTTTAACATTCTTAATTTACAAGAAATTACTTCCTTTGATCGCCGTTCAGTTGGATCATCGATATCAAGTCAGAAATTAACGTGGTGGTGAAATTTCAGTTTGATCATCCAGATCGCTTTCAGTACTCTCACTGTTCATAAATATTAATTGTCTGTTTTTTTTTCTTAAACTTAACTTCTTAAGTTATCTATTAGTTAGGGTTTTGTTACGCTACGTCTTGAATTGAAAATCGGAACTTTTTGTTATTGATCGAATCCTCTGGCTCAAAATTTCTTCTTTCGATCGGGGTTTTGTTTTGTTTGTAATGTTTGATTATTCAAGTTAATTGCTTTTCTTCAGTTATTCATGCTGCTGATAATAATTAGAATTTGGAATCAATTTTTAAATTTTTGGTACGCTATATTTGCTTTAGGATAGGAGCAACTCCGAAACTCACCCTTTTATGTTGATTAACAATTCTGAAAGTCTCATGTCTTGCATTTTCTTTTGTGGGGTAGAACCAAGTTTTGTTTGTTTATCTAGTTACAAGAAATTTTTATTGAACTTGACTTAATTTGTTTTTATTGTTTCTCTTAGTACTAATAGTGATGGAGAAAAAAGTGATGGAGCTGTGTGAAGCCGCGAAAAGAGCGGCAGTGGCAGCAGTATGGAAGGAGGGAGTGGTGGAGGAAGCACGGTGCATTGATGCTTTGGATCAGATCAAGAACTCTTCAATCACTTATCAACTTCTTGTTTCTCCTCGGGTACTTATTAATTATCACTCCATCTGTAAGATCAGAAGTAAACATAGACACTTTATAACATGTGGATTGAGGCTACAGCCTTGTTTTAATTACGATTACGTTCGAAATTGTAGCTAGGCAACCTTATATAACCTCAATTCGGCATTTTAAAATATGGGGCGACTGCCATTGAGAACTGCTACATGTGGTGTAGTAACTATTAAGAGTTTTAACTTTTACTTTTCATGTATTTCGGGTACGAAATCTTTCAAATTTGTAATTTCTGTTATTTAAAATTTGCTGTTTCTTTCTTTATATCATGTTCTAAGATCAGTGTGTTACTTTAACCATCTCTTCGAAGTTCAAACAGTATCCATCTGCATGAACTGAATGCATTTGATTCTGGTAATTAATGAACTTTCATAATCACTTAGGATATAAGACGTCTTCTACCTATGCTAAAACATCCCTGTCAGAAAATCCAGAAGTTAGCATATGATCTGATTTCTTCGTGGATAGACATGTGCTGGGATGTTGAAGATGTTGAGTATGTTGCTGTGACAAAGAAAGCCAAGTTGGTGGAGAATGTCAAAGTTGAAGAAGTAACTAATGGAGAAGAGAGACGGCAAGATTCTGGCAATGTGCCCAAGAAGTCGATCAGTTGTATGATTAAATGCAATGACAGTATTAGGGAGATCGTAAGGGAAAAACTTTACGATGCATTGTCCAAGGTTTCTGACGAGGCTGCCGACAAAGTAACAATTGATCTAGTGAAGGCATGCGATCCAATTCAAGTCGCTATATTGGTGGAGTCTGCAATGTATGAAAAGTGGGGCAGATCTAATGGCATGTATAAGTTTAAGTACAGGTGCCAACTGTTTAACATCAGCCATCCAGAAAATCAAGATTTCCGAAGAAACGTTCTGCTTGGGCATGTTAAGCCAGAGACAATCATCAATATGTCTGCAAAAGAAATGGCTAGTGACAAAATCCAACTCTGGAATCATCATCTGGACAAAGACGGAGCTCTAGTCACAGGTCATATTTTTCCTGTAGGTTTATAAAGGAAAATAATAGTGTCTGACATTTATGAATGCGGTCGATGTGGACATAATAAGATCAGCTACCAACACTCGTCAATATTGGATGATTACAATTTGACAAGACATGTAACATGCTTGAACTGCAATCAATATTGGGTGTCAACCAATCTTAGTTTTGGAGTGCTTCCGATTTAGTTTGTAAAAAGCATTCGAAGGCCAGCTATGAAGCAGTTATCCTTAATGTGGTGACTGAGCTTAATCGCAGAGCAATTAGTATCCTGGTTTCTCTAATTATTCGGTTTATACTTCACAATATACTTTCGGCTTCAAATATGTAATTTTAATTTAGTTTTTCAGAATTTCAGTTAGAAGAATATCCACATACTGCCATAAAAGGGCAAGCACACTTAAAAGATTTGGAATAGAATGGAAATCTATTAAATGTATATTTGGTATAACTTATCCAATTGTCATAAATGTTTATTTAAGTTTACAAGTTCTTTTTAAATTTTTTGTTACTGTTTTTTTAATAAAATTTTTGAAGATTAAATAAGTTATTTTTCCTTTACTAGAAGTTTTTTTTAGAGTAGAGGTTGATTTTTTTAAATATTAAAATATATAAAATTTATTTATTTATTTGACAATCTTATTTCATTCTCTTCATAACATAATTTTAAAAAAAAAATTACCTATTAAGGATGCTAAACCTTAATTTAAGCTTACTCGGGTATTCATTAAGCAAAAATTCTCGATTTTTCATGAAAGTCTAATAACTAGTTGAGAATACTTGACTTAAATTGAAATGAAAAATTCTCTTTTAATTAAGCCAGGTGAAGAATCTAGGATACTCAATCTCAATTTAACCTTGCCAGAGTATTCATTTAGCAAAAATTTTTGACTTTTCATGAAAGTCTGGTAACTAGTCAAGAATACTCAATTTAATTAAAATTAAAATTTCCTTTAATTAAGTCGAGTAAAGAGTTGAGAATACTGGACCTCAATTTAACCCTGTCTAAGTATTCATTCAGCAAAAATTCTCGAATTTGATGAAAATCTGGTAACTAGTATCGACTAAAATTGAAATGAAAATTTCCTTTTTAATTAAGTTGGGTAAAAAGTTGACTATACCAGATTTTAGTTATGTCTATAAATCATCTACTTAGATATACAATAGCCATTAAAAAATAGTATTTGTAGCAAACATAAATGATCAAATAAATATTAAATAAAATATAATCTTATAAATATTAAGTTGGGTTTGGTAATTGTTAAAATTTCCAATCGACTTTTTTTAAAAAAATAAAAACACATTATGGGTTGCATGCGGATTTGATAATTTAAATTTTTTCGGGTGTAGGTTTAATAAAGGCAAACCCACACAAGCAGTGCCCATCGCCAACCCTGCCTCTCTTTAAGTTATTACAAAATTGCAACCAAATTTATTAGAGGTTTATCCTTCTAATTTTATACCCTAATTCTCGTCTATTTCCTCATTTCTTCATCTCTATTTTTCTTTCTCTTATGTACACAAATCAGTGAAAAACAAAAAATTTAGCAAATGGTGGAAGTTTTAGGGTGCGTTTGGTGTAATATTTTACTGGGCATTTTTTGTTTTATAAAAACAAGAAAATGAAAAATACATTTGGTATGGACTTCTTCCAGCTATAAAGCCTATAATGGGAAACCATGGATTTTTCCACTCTCTAACTTTTCTTAATAATTGTACTAAGTTTTGTTTTTCGTCTCGCAGACATTGTACGGGGGCCATACTTTTGTGACTTTTGTCATTTTTATCATTAAGAAAATAGTGGGCCCGAAAGAGATATCAAATACAAGAAAATATATATTTTATATGTAATGTAAGATATACCGTTATATATGAACAGTATATATGTGTGTTTCACATACTGTTTATGTGTGAGAATGTATCTTACATTAAATATAAGGTAGGGGGATCCCAAATACAATACAAACATAAATTTACATGATAAATAAATTATACACGGTAGATTTTGTTGTACCTATGCCTTAACTTTGGTTAACAAATGTTGAAATAAAACAATTATTATTTTTTATTTGAAAATAGTTGTACATATTCGGTAAATTATATAAAATAATTTTTTATTTAATAAGACTTTGTAAAATACAAAATATTAAGATAAAATAAATAACATCTAATATATTAAAATTTATCACCATTTATTTTACTTGTTTACTTAATTTGTGAAAAATTTCTAAAAAGACAGAAAGATGATTTTAAAATGTTATATATATAATGTAACCATTGTAAAATAATTTTATCTAAAATTTTGCCAAATATATTTTTACTCTTTGCATTTTTTAAGGCAAACCAGCAAGCATATTTTACTTTTTATTTTATTTTCAAATGTTAGTTTCAATATAAATTATCAAGTACATTTTTATTTTCACTAAAAACTAATCATTTTTATTTTCTAAACGAAATTTTAAAATACCATTTAAAAAATAATACCAAGTGTACCCTTAAATTCACTTAATTAGTATACTACACTGCTAATAGGAATAGGTCAATGTTTGATGTACTATTAAATTAAGGAAGTATCATAATTTCATATATGATTGTGCTCTAATATTACATCAAGAGTGACATTTGGTCCCTCAAAGCTTTAAGAGCTCTAAAGCTCATTTTTGACCCAAAGAGAATGAAGAATACAACAAAGCTGACCATATAGCCTCTATAGGCTGCTTGGCTTTTGGTTGCTGAATGTCATGGGGTGATAGTTTTGTGCAGCAAGATCCCGTGCGGAACTTGAGCGACCTTAGCGCGTGAGTCGTCAAGTAAGCCTTGATTACTCCTTAAATAAGCCAAGCACACACACTTAGAGAAAATATTAAGAGAAGCAAGAGTGGGATGATCACGTATGATTGTATTACACACTTTGTATAATTACAAGGGTATTTGTACAAGAGAGCTTGTGAGCTAGTGTGCTAGGTGTGTTGGTGGTTATGCACTTGATGGGTGCTCACTCCTATTTATAGGGGGTGGAGTACTTAATTCTAGAGAACTCTACTACAAGTGTCGAAATATTTAGGGACCCAAGTGGTGAATCCTAGAATGTTCTAGTAAATGAGTAATATGTAAAGAGTTCTGGATTTTAGGCAGGTGGTTTACTAAGCGCACCCCGGATGACTTGTTAAGTTGGCGGCCCATTTCTAAGTCAACCCCACTTCTAAGTGTACCCATCTTGAGTACTAAACGAGCCCGCATGCGCCAGTTAACCTCAAGAGTTTTGCACGGCCCCTGACATGAAGCTATGATGTTGCTAAACTGAAGAATGTGATGAATTATTATTATTCTCATTTTTTAGCTTGACAATCATGTAATCAAAGAGTTACTCTTTTCAACCAATTTCAGTACTAACCCAAATCCAAAAGTTTCTGTGAACTGTTTTGGGCTGAGGTTAGCCCAACTGAGATCTACATAACCAAGCCAATAAAAATAAAAGAAAAAATTAAGTATTATGATATCTTCAAAAGAAACACCAATCCCGTTACGCCCAATACATCATTTCCTATGTTTGTTTATTGTCTTACATCAGTATCTTTTATAAGGGGAAAAAAACCCAAATATTTATAAGCATACACTCAATCAAATAACACCAAGAAATCAAAGAAGAAAGTTAAAAAATTATGGAAAAAAATCACACGAATCGGTTAAACGGCTTCCGACCGACAGTAGCCGGCATGGAAACAGTTGAATCCACACTCAAATTTCCTATAGATTGTAGAGATTGATTCTTGTCTAAAACCCTTTGAGAGCTGGAATCCTTGCTAGTAGAGAGCAATGAACCTTTTTTCCACTTGAAAGAGCCAATGCCTTGTGTTAAAGGGAAAGAAAGCCTTCTTTGTGATTCACTGCCTGGAGTTCCTGGGAACCTCTCCTTAGGATTACTATTAGGTCTCACTTTTGCTTTTGCTGAAACGGTCGGTGTCATATAGTTTGGAACAGAAAAAGGTGGGCAGCTCATGAGGCTGTCATCATCCCTCAATGGTACGTCAAAAGGAGAAGCAGCTCCACTAACTCTTGCTCTCGAGTATTTTGACAGGCTTGGACTGCCTTGTGGGATCTTACTTGAGGATGGACTTCGAACAGGTCGTGTTGCTGTGAGTATGGTTGATTTTGCAGATTTTGGTGTGGGAGTATCCATGTTACTGAACTCGAAATTATGTTGCTTGTGAGTGCTAGCTTGTACGCGTGGGCTAGGCTTGATCTCAGAATTTGGCCTTGGTGGGGTAAGTTGGAAATTCTTCATGGCTGAAGTTTCAGGAGTATTAGCCCCAGGCAGTTGACGTTCTAACCAGTTCCACCACCACGGGAATCCTCCTGATCTGATATCCGCAAGAGATGTCTGAGCTGATTTTGGAGTGGATTTCCACAACTGTTGGGCCAAAAACAAAAAAGAGCAGAAAAGAAACAATGATAAAACAGATGTTAAACACTGCATAGGGATAACCTGCCAAGATGTAAGACCTGGGTTTAAAAATAATTCCTTTGTGTGTTTATGGCTTGTGCCTGGAGAATATGTGCCAATGCACATGCATCAAGTGATATCAATTATGAGAATAAGCGTATGGATTTAAACAGCTAGTTATGAGACTCAAACTGATTGATTTTGGACATTAAGAAATAAAATTATGCAATGTTACAGATTCCATGGACAATGAATTGATTGATGTAATCATAATGTGCAACGGTGTTGGATTGTCATTTGGGATAAGAACGTTTATGAGACTCTAAACCTTAGACATAATTATTATGAAACAGTGAACAATCATTGTGGGAATGCAGTAATATATAGTATTGGAGACTTGAAAAAGGTAAGTTGAAATGTTTAAGACAAAGATGAAGGTCAGGCCCATATAATCGGGAACATTTTCCGTCCCAGATTAACCAAATGTAAAGGAAACCGGCTCTCTAAGGAGAATCTTGATGCAGAGGCTGGCTCATCAAAAGTTAAAATAAAGTACCTGGTGGGAGTATGCATAGGCCATGGCTCTTTCTCTCTTGATGATTGCCTCTACCTTTCTCTGCATTCTTGTCTCCATCTCTTCTTTTGTAAGCAAGCTGGCATCCCAGTCTTCATGATTTCCTGCCTCAGACTATACCAGGATTTTAAACAATTAAGTTTGATTTATCTTACATAAAAGATTGAAAACAATATAAAAATAACCAAAAAAAAAAAAACAATGGAATAGAGTTTATAAAATACTTATGCTCTCTGAATACTTACAGAAGAGGATAATTTTTTAGCTAAGGGTTGGAAGTTCCAACCCACTTAGTAGATACAATTCTGATAGGAAAAGGTTAATGTTTGATTAGAAGCATGAAGTAAGCATCAGATGATTTGAATTTCATCAAACTATCAAATTAACATCAAGGTATACATTGGTCCCTCAAATCTGCAACTCCAATTAAAGGCATTCAATTGTTGTGCTTTTGATTGAGTAAGCAAATCTTAAGTGGTCCATGTGAGACGTGTGTTTGGAACACGAGTCTGTGTTCAAAAGTGTTTTGAGCTCTCAACCCAAAAACTATCAATAAAAAAAATTGGGAACAGAAAACCAGAACTTACTCCAAATGTCCATTTGCCTAAGGTACTTTCTGCTTCCTTATCATTCTTGTGTTGTGCCTGACGCCGTGCTTGGTTCTCTAACATCTGGATCCTCCTAGACTGAATCTGAGATTGGACACGTACCAAGAGCTGCATGTATTTCATGGCATTTGTTGTTTGGCGCTTTACATTCTGTCCCCTCACCACTCCTTGAAGCCTCACCAGTCCCTTCAGAGCTCTGAAGCTCCTCCTTGCCTGTAAAACAAAGTTCACCATTACTGAATTTGAGTTAAATTCCGGAATTGAAACAGAGCATGCTGCTGTCATTCTATGGATGTAGCAGCAAAAAGATCTGAATGTATTAAGAACCTGATCTCAATATATCTACAAAAGAATTTTATATGGCTCAACTAAAATCCAAATTTAATGTGCATATTCTGCATAAAACCTTACAAGTAAGTTAAATAATGGCTATGTAAATGCAGCAAATAATTTATGGATGAGCTTTTCTCCAAAATTTATCCAACATGAACAACAATTTTGGAGGAAAAAATAATTCATGGCTAACAGTTCTTACATTAGTTCTAACATGCTGCTTTCAAGTTCTCTCATAGCATGTATCATGAATACGGGCAGCCCTAAAATGATTACATTTAAAATCATCACAAGATAATTCAAAACGCAAGCTTACCATATAGCCTCGGTAGGCTGCTTGGATCTTAGTAGCTGAAGCATCACGATATCTTAGAGTTGGTTCTGGTCTTTCCCTACGATGTTGAACAATTCGAGGAGAAGCAGCTCTTGGAGAAGCAGCTCTTGGAGAAGCAGCCCTTGGAGAAGCTGCCCTTGGAGACACTGGCCTTGGAGAGGCAACCCTTGGAGATGCAACCCTTGGAGAGGTAATCCTTTGAGAAGGAACCCTTGGAGAAGCAACTCTCTGAGCAACAAAAGGTGGTGTTCTGGGTTGCTCAGGAGGAGTTGGAGGCCTGAATACTAATTTCTGCTCTCTTTCAGCTTCCCCCAAAATTTTCTCAATACTGCTCGGCTCTCTAAAGAGGGGAATGAATGAATTAGTCTCTCCATGCCGTAGTTTTCCTAGCCCTTTCTTTTTCTTTTCTTTTGTGCTTTTCTTATCTGATTCCTGCAATATGATCAAGAATTAGCTTAGAGAAATCATTGCTGCTCATATATAAGCACAGTATACAATGCTTTTCCATCAAGGCAAAGTAATCATGAAGTGAAAATATGTAAAATTCATGAACTATTTTTCCCTAGACAATTTCGTTGTCTTTGTCTAGAGAACAGAGAAATACGAATTTCAACAGTTGACAAGAGCAGGGACACAACTTCAAAACCGAAATCAAGACTTTGTAGCCTTTATTCTGCAAAAGAATTCAAAATTGTGCATCCCAAGCGATTTACAAGCCCATCATGTATATTCAGAACTTATTCTATCTGACAATTTTACAGCTTTTCCAAATAGCATATTAAGTAAGTTTGATCATTTATGTGTTTTGAAACCAGATGCGCTACCAACCCATCAGGAATCATCAGGTTTTCAGTACTCAATTTCAGTTACACATAAGGCCAACTACAACTGTTTCTTTCTTCTTCCTTTGTTTTAAAGAAACTAGCAGAAAGGAAAATCTGAAAAAGCAACTATATTATTCAACAGCAAAGAAGTTTCATTTTTCCTTTCAATAGCTTCCGACAAACACCATAGCCACAAGATCACTTACATTGGCTAGTTTCTCTTTGGAATGGGGTGTAAAAACCCTCTTAATTGCCGAAAACCAACTCCCTTTCTTTCCCATATTTTGAGCATTACTGTCTCGGCCTGCATAAGAAATTAAACACAACAGTTGAGCATATGCAGCTCCAAGAAACACAAACGAGTGGAAGAAACGGCCAGTGCAATGAAACTGTCAACAGCAACTCAAGCGAGTTATTGCCCAAAGGATCTCGAGCCTTAACATGTTGTAAGCGGAGAGATGAAAAAGTACACACATGCTTCTTGTTGTTTTTTAAGCTCTTATGATCCAGCTTCTTATTGTTTTTTAAGCCCTTATGATCCATATCGTCTTACTCAATAAAAAATCACAGAGATATGAAACACCCAACAATTGATTCCCACGAGCAACTCTTTGAAATATTTTTAAGAAACAAATCAGCAAGGACGATGAATTGCAACTGAATGGAAAGTAAAACTCCACCAAAGAGAATAAATAAGGAAAGACAAGACGAACACAGAGGAATCTTCTAATTGGATCCAGAGTTTGTATTAAGAACCAACAGAATCAGCCGTGGTTCGACAAGATGAAATTTACTCTGTGGGGCTAAATTTCCAACTTGCTTATATAATCTATGCAAACAAATACAGCCAAAGCAAAATTATTCTAGTTAAGCACCATTGATAGAGAAATTCCAAATTTTTTAATAATTCAAATATAAATTAAGCAAATCCTGCACAAGCTTTATACACCTCCTCGGTACAAGGAAAAAGAAAAAAAAATATCAAACAAAATAGTTTATCAGTTATCATCAAGATTAGAGACAAAGCATGTACTATTTCGGTATTCTCCATGTTTTGGTCCAAAAAGAGTTAATTATTCTCAGAATCAAGAGTTTAAAAGACAAATTCTCCAAGGAAATATCATCTGACAAGACAAAAAGCAACCAACGCCACAGAACAATTTAAAACTAATTCTCCTGACACCACCCCATAAAATAATAATAATAATAATAACGATAATAATATGAATCATCATCATCATAAACAAGGAAACCAGCCAAAACAAAGCCAGAAATGAATTACCTCATGGGAAGCTCCCAGTTCTTCAGGAAAAAAAAAAGAAAAAAAAAGAAAATCAAAGCTTTCAAAAAGCTGTTAATAAGCAAAAAGCAGAAAGAGCAAGCCAGCAAACCAGCCTGCCAAAGAAGACTGTTTCTTTATTTTGCTTTCTCTGTTTCTTTAGGCATCCTCTACTTCGCAATACAACATAGCTCCCAATGCTTCTTCTTCTTCTTCTTTTTTATTTTTCTTTCTTCTTTTCACCCTTTGATTTGATGAGCACCTTTTACCACATAAATAGTTTTTGTTTTTGCTTATTTTATTACATTTACTTTTTTCCTTTTTTTTTTTTATATCTCTCTCATTCTCACTCTTTGAATATGGGTTTCTGCTGTTGCTTGTATGAATTGAGTTGTGAAATACTTTCTTTTCATTTCGCTTGCCACCTTTTGGATTTATAATTTTGTTTATGTGAATTTTAATTAAAAAATTAAAGAAAAAATTTAATCATAATCATTAAGAGAGAGAGAGAGAGAGATGGCCACTTTGTCACTCAATGTAGCCAACTTCAACTAACTTTACTTCAATGGAAAGACAATTTGGACAGCAACTATGTCTGTCTACTGGTTAAAACGGTTAGGTTTGGTACTCTTGTTCCAATTTTTATTTTTGTAATTAATTTTATTATTTTTAAAGGATTTATTTTCATTATTATTATTATTATTATTATTATTATTATTATTATTATTATTGTGATGCAGACCATCACCATTATTGCATTAGTCAGATGGTAATCTTGACCTTGAGGTTTTTTTTAATGGTTTATAATTTAAGGTAGATGCTAGTTCTATGTTCACCTTTTCTCATTGGCGAGTGTATGCACGCTCCAATGGAAACTTCCAATGTGTTTCATGAGTAGGCACTTTTAATTTGTTTGTGTGATTATTTCCCTTCTTTTGTATTTGGGAGACCATCACCTTATATTCATCTAGAAAAACATTTGGCTTAATCTGGTGATTTCACTTGATTTCTAAAAATATATTTTATTCCAAAAAAAAAGGTTTTTAATCAATTTATAATGCTGCTTTAGGAGAGCTCTCCGGCAATTTTAAATTAGATTTATGAACTTTTATTAAAATAGATAATTGGATCAGATTACGAAATACTCTCAAAATTACTCATACCGCATATCATAGAAAGTTTCCTTCAATATTTAAAAGAATAAAATATAAATTGAATTTAAAATAATGTTTTAGAGCGATAACCTAAATTATTTAGTTTTCTAAAAAAATATCAACTGCTTGTTTGAAATCAAACTCATTTGCTAATACTCTTGAGTGCTAGTGGGCCTAATTAATAAACTGTTTCAGGTGTACAAAATGTATAGGACTTTGAATCTTTTTCACATCAAAGATTTAGTTTGCAATGTGTATTCTAAAGGAGAAAACAATATGATAGAAGTGTAGAAAGTAGAAACTAATAGGAACAGTCCATGTGTTTGTTTGATAAGTAACTATCTATTGCATCTGGTTTATTTGTTCGTACCTGATTGGTCTGGCCAACACCGAAAAATTTTGGTTGGAAAAAAGAATGTTATTTTTGTTTCAAAAATCAATCAATTGTCCCTTTGTGGTCTACAAATGACTATAGCTAGCCAACAAAAATTTGAATTTTGTTTCTCTCTTTTTGACCCTATATGAGAGGACTTGAGACTTTCATTGCTATTTGACCAAGTATTTTAGAATACTAAAATATAACCCACCAAATTTGAAGTTTAGGCAAAGTATTATTCTTGAACCTCAACACAAGTTCTTGAACTATTATCTGAAAATTTCTTAACCAGATTTCAAGCTTAGGTCTAAGTCCAAGTCCTAATCTCAAAAAAAAAAAAAATGAATATGTAAATTAAAAACAAAAGGACACAATCATATCAATTTGCAGGTCAACCTAGTGTTGTACTATATGGAAAGTCATAGATTTCATTGGTTTAGATAAATTTGATCATTTTATTTGTTTAATTAAAAATAATAATGCTCTATATCAAACATAATTAATGATTGAGTTACTTGCAAGTACATATATATAATTATCAATTATCAACTCACATATGACTATCAATCTCACTTTCAACTTAAGAAGGATTGTGTGTTCCCAAGTTTAATACGACCCTAGTTATTTTGATGTCATCAAATTATTTATCTTATGAGATTGATTTTTTTAAAAAATAATTTAAAAGAATAAAAATAAAAATTTAGAATAAACTTTTATTCATATTAAAGGAAATGGTGGTAGAGGGGTGGACTAATTTCAAATTAATTTTTTAACCCCTACTTTTCTCATGATTACAATTCGAGTGGCCAGTCCTATAAAATTATTAAAAAAAATTATTCAATTGAGTTCTTAAGCCAAAAATATAACCATGTTTATAGAAAAGAATCATTGCTAATATAAAGTTCCTTTCTTTTTTTTTATTTTTAGACATACGGGATTTTAGAAAATAAAAATTAAAACAAACAAACTACATATACTAGAGGACGGTTAAAAAAAATTAAATTTGAAAAATAATTAGAATTAACTGAAAAAAAAAACTGTTAACAACGGTCGGGGTTGTCTTTGCCTCCGATTGATTTCAAGTTTGGAGCGTGTAGGGCACTTGCTTGCAATTGCAAGTGGCGGATAATCGCTATATAAAGACATTCAAGAAATATTGGCTGGCTGCCAACCAAATAATCCATTTGAGTTAAAAAAAAAATTGATAATCTGAGGTGGTCCTCACCAGATGGAAATGTCGGCCAGGGGCAATCAAGTGGATGCATGTGATCTGAGCCATTGGATCTGCACAAAGGCTCTGAAAAGTTTGCAGTATTGAGGAAGCCGAAGCATGATTCATGATTGTGTTTCCGCTGTTCTCCAAAATATATTCGTAGTCGTTGATGTAGCATTATCACTCCTCTGTCTACGCACGTGAGACTTTGACACCAAATGTTTCAAAGTAAACATGACGTCATCCACGGCCCTTGTTTGTCCACGTGTGGCGCTCGTTTTGGATAAATGGAATGAAGAAAACGCGTACAGATATTTTTTTGTCCAAGTCTAGACTCGAAAAAATCCACGTGGCCGAATTTTTTTTTAAGATTGTTATATACAGATATTACTAATATTACATCAGATATTACAATGAATATTTACAATCATACTATATAACTGGGACCACCATTATATATTGACACACTGAAGTATATGCTCAGATATTTAAACCTTCTCTAATATTCGAGGGGTGCCTGCTCCACTCACATTTCGTAAGGGAGAGACTGTCTCCACTCAATTAATTGATAATTGAGGAAGAACTGAAACTAACCTCCATAATGCTCTATGGAGGCTCGAACCCTTGCACTCAACATTGTAAGTGCAAGGCTTCTCCCATTAGACCAAAGGCCCATTAATACGTGGCCGAACCTTTACATCAGTAAAAACGTATATAGTTATGATACTGAATTATTAAAATAATGACATTTATTTATCAACCAGTAGAATGGATTAATATATCTATATAATTTGCATAAAAAATTTAATCTCCCAAATCGAAACCATTAGATTTGGCAGATTATCAACCAACGTGCTGGTGAATTTAATTATTCCATAAAAAATAATTTGCACGTTAATTCTTTATTCACTTCACAACTAATTAGTGGGTATATGATAAAAACGTAAAAATTCCATTAGTACTTGAAGCTTGCCGAGATAGTAAAGTATATATATATATATATCATCATGCAACCTAGCTATCATAACTAAGTTGATTTATAAAATAAGACTCAATCATTCCCTAAAAACTTTTGCAAGATTTTTTGAATCTAACAAAAGAAATTATATTTATAATTATTATGTATCAACTTGAGTTAGTTTTATTTCTGCCTTTACAATTTTCAATCTTACAATGGAGCATATATATTATAATTAAGCAATTAATAAAACAAAGCATTATGGTAAAGTGCGTTAATTTCATCATGATTTTGACGAAACTGGAATCTCCACTAGCTTGTATTGACGAAGATAGATTCCTTTTACATCACCAGCAAATTGTTGTTCAACAAATTGTGGGCACCAATTCATCAATTTAAGAAAAAAAATATATATGATAAAGTTCCTTTCTAAAAGATGAAAGGGTCTAATTAATCCTCTAGTTTAGGGCATGCGCCCTATATGTGACGTGTCCAATCAAATGACAACTAGATATTCAATTAAAGTTACTAAATGAGCTTCTTAATTTATCATAACATGACCTAATCACGTCAACTATGTTTGAGAATATATATTTAGAGTTTATCAAAAATAGTTTATGTTATTAATTAAGAATAGAATGTCATTTTGTATGCAGACTATTAAACATATAAAGATATATAAAATATTATAAGTCATGCCTATATTATTATCAATTTGAAAGTATTTAAATTTGAATTATCTGAAGAAAACTCTCCCAGCTTCCAGTCATTCCCTTCTGAAATAATTTAATTTTAATTACCAAAATTTTATATGTATTAATCTAATTTACAAAAATATTGTCGTGTTTTAAGTAAAATAAATAAATAATAATAATAATAAATGGATTTGGATCGTGGGTCATAATCGCTATTCTCATTTAGTTGTTTTCGGAATGAGAATAGAATGAGAAACATCCTTTTTGAGTGGTTTAAACGTTTTGCCACATATATAAATGTACCAAGTCAAAAGGATAAACTTGATCAGGCCACTAAATATTAAAAATGTTATGCATGCGTTGAATAATCCATGGCTTACCAAAGTGGTTCTTGAAGCATCTAAAATGTTTAAAATTAATTAGAAGAAAAAAAATAATATAAAGGATATTTCGTGATTTGGTGAAATAATCAGAGAGGTCCAATTATTTTCAGAAATGATAAAACTTTTTTTAAAAAAATATAAAAACTTTATTTTTACGTTCAGAAATAGTCATATAAACCTTAATATCTGTATAATAATCAAATGAGTTTATGTCCTAAAAGAAATGTACATGATCATTTCTGAAAATGAAGAAGTCTCCGTAACTATTTTGTCAAATATGAATTGTGTTGCGCTGTCTTTTAATCAATTTATTAATTAATTAACACACGAAATCTGTGAATTAGATAGAACTTTGGTTAGTAGTTGTCAAATTTTCATCATTAATGGTAGTGGAACAAACGTGGATGTTGCAAAAACTTGTTTTGGTAGAATCCAATTTTGCCAGACGAAACTGATAGCAGTATTTTTTGACAAGTACTTACTAACATTTATTTTAAAAACTTTTATTATTATTTATGATCATTATAAAAAAGAAAAAAAAAACTCTTCTCATCCCTAGCGTTTTATATAATAGCTCATTTCATCATTATTTTTTAAACAATAGCCCAAAACATACATTCGTTAACTCGTCATTAGTTGAATATCATTTACAGTAATTCATTAAGGGTAAAAAAAATGATTTTCCATCAAAGAGAAAATTAAAAAAATAAATAAAAGTTGACATATAACTAAAAATAATTTTATTTAATCCCACTAAATAGAAAATACCGAAAAAGATGAAAATTTTTTATTTCAAATAATTCTTTTTTCACTTCTTTCTATTTTGGCGGCACGAAAGCTCTATAAACCCTAGATCTAAGTATAAAAAATATCACAATTTTTTTATTTATATAAGTATACTCTCTAATTGTACTATAAAATAGTTTGAACTAAGTTAAAGACAAAGAAGATATTCATCATATGCAAGCACATAAAATTTTGGTGGTGTTTTTGAGTTTTTCTTCTAATGATTTAAAGATATTGTGTTAATTACAATTTATTCCTTATGATAATTATTCAATGGTTATATCAAACTATACCATCACTAATTTCATTTAAGAAAAAATTAATAAATTTTACATACTTTGTAGTATTATTTAATTGTGTAAAAGAAATTATTTTAATACAGTTTGCATTACTTCAATGAAAAATCTTATTTTGCCCTTAATGAATTACTAGTTAACGGTTTTACACTAATGGTGAGTTAACGAAAGGATATTTTAAGTTATTGTTTGAAAAGTATGAGTGAAATTAGCTATTGCATTAAACCTTAAGGATGAAAAGTTTTTTCCCTTATAAAAACTTTTATTCAATCACAAATCAATTATCACTTACAAGTTTTAATAGGAAAATTATCTTATCGGTTTTACCCTTCATGTAAAAATATGAATATTGGATGTGATAAAATACATAAAAATTATCCTTTTTTAATTTGAAAAAAAATCTATAAAGGCTTATATGCCATAATAAGCTTCAAAAATGACCTTTTTTAAAAAAAAAAATGAAAGTCACCACAACGACAAGTCGAATAGATTGCGAGCAATTCAAATTCAAAGAATGAATTATTATTTATCAACACAGAAAAATTCATGTAGTACAATTAATATGAAACAAAGAAATTCGAACTGAAAAAAGTAAATAAAAAAATGAAAAGAATAAACGATTTTGAAAAATGCAACATATCGAGCTTGTGTGATTTTGTTCTTCGAGTTCCGCTCCAAAGGGTTTGTAATTGTTCATGTTTTGGCTCGTTGATCTTTTGTAACCATGTGATGTAGGATTAATTTCGGTCTTTTCATTGATCATCATCTCATTTATTCTGGCCCCGCTCTCCCATTTGGAGTCCCGTTTTTGGGTCTTGGTCAATAATGTTTTATCTCTGCCCTGTCAGAAAAAATAAATAAATAAATAAAAATTGCGGAATTAACAAAAATAAGAAAAAAAATTGTAATTCCATTAGCAATGAAATTAAAATACTTTCTGCAAACAGAAGAAACTTAATTGAAAATTCATATGCCTAACATTGGATAAATGACTTAATTAAGCCAACAAAAAGAATAAAGCTGTTTTGTTGTGAAAGCAAAGAAGGAATGTAAAAAATCAAATTTTGGAGTGAGCTGAAATAAACAGCCAGAAAAATAATGACCTAACTAGGGAACTCATGATATGGATTATGTAACTACTAACAAGCTTGATCCTCAAGTAAAAAATTTTTTGAATTAGAGTGGAGTATAAGCAAACCCATTGATTCAAGCTACATTTAGGGTTAAGTGAGCAAAGGTTGTTAACCAAAACTCCATTATGCTTTTGGAACGTATATAGAAATTTTAAAGTAAATAAAAAGCCAAAAAAGAGAGAGCGGTGTTGTTGGTGGTTTTAAAATTTTTTGGAATGGTGTAAAGAATAAGTTTGGTCATGTTGGTGATTTCTCAACCAGATATCAAGTAGCAATTTTGTCCTAATATACTCTTAGTGACTTAAAGTGTTTTTGGTACCATGAAAAATAATATTTAACAAAAATATTATTAGTGCTTTTAGAATTTTCAGTTTTTCTTTTACCACTTATTTTGTACGGTTTTTATAATATACTAAGACATCTAATGCCAAAACTTTCATAGAATAAACTCATCCTGGTCACGAAGTGAAACTTTTTTCATGTTAAAAGTTTGACATCAAGGAATCACTGATTATTATAGAAATTGTAGCTGGAGATATAACTTTAGAGAAAAGAGACATTCTCCTCAATCAAAAACCAGATGTTAGAAACCATGCATGTTCATCGAATGATCAACTGATTTAATCTACTGCAAGTTAGATTTTGGGTTTGTTTTCATAGAAACCATGCATGCTCATCTAATGATCAGCTGGCTCAATCTATCTGCAGGTTAGATTTTGGGTGTGTTTTCATAGAAAATGAAAGAAAATTGGGCAAAAAGTACAAACCATTAATTAATTAACCCCAATATTAATTGATCACAAAATGAAATTGATAGTAGAAGGGAAACTAAAACAGTTCTTAATCAAAAACCTTTTTGTCCCAATCAAGAAAAGTGTAGCATCTCATGTTCCTCAGCCACAGCCATTCTGCTCAAAGGACTAGGGCCAAGCTTCTTCCTTCTCATCACACTTCTCCTTCTTATAACTTCCATTTGATTCCTCCTCCTCATTTGCATCATTGCTTCTTCTTCCACAACAAATCTTCTCATCAACACATCATCAGTCAACGATTTTCCTCTAAACACCCTTCTCCCTCTCCCTTCAGTGCTAACCCTAGCCGGAATATTATTGATAGTATTAGGGTTTATCATCCTTTGATGATGAGTAGTTGCCGGAAACGGCTTCGATCTCGGGTAACTATTGCTTCTTCTTGGTGGAACATATTGGTGATGATCACCTCTAAATACTTCATTGTATGAAGAAATTGGTGCACATAGACATACCCGAGTGAATGAGCTTGCCATGCTCAATGAGCTACATTTCCTCAGCTTCCCATTATTTGTTGAA
The DNA here is from genome assembly GCA_029633175.1 of Citrus glauca. Lineage (NCBI taxonomy): Eukaryota > Viridiplantae > Streptophyta > Magnoliopsida > Sapindales > Rutaceae > Citrus > Citrus glauca. Next base: position 41,306,866 of record JAQOOD010000003.1, on the reverse strand, counting down.
GGCTTGGGAATGTTATTTTTCCATAGCTTGGAGCTTTTTGTTGTTGCTGCTGCTGCTGTTGTTGCATGATTATTTGAAAGTGTTTTCCATTGAGTTGTTGCCATCTCCATTGCTCTTTGATACCAACGTTTCCTGTAATCTCCCAAAAATTTCATCTCATGTATCATTTCTTGATTTGAAACATTCGGAAATTGCTTCCTTACATTGATAAAAGAAATTAGGGCAAAAATCATCCCAGGGAAAGAATGTCGCTGGCAATTGTTCAGAGTCATTTTATTTTATTTTGCAAATTAAACAAAAGAAGCACTTTTGAGTTTCTTATATTAATTAAAATACTAAATTTGTCTATAATTGTTAACAGTGCTACAGCTAGCTTCCAAGTTTAGACAGGTTAAAAATTGATCACACCGTATATTTTTGACAACTTCAAGAATAATTTGAGTTTAATTTGCAAAAATATATGTAATTAATTATATTTATGAACCCAAGTGGTACGGAATATGACTCGATTTTTGTTAATTTTACAACATTTTTTGGACTAGGTCAAAAACTAATAGTCTGTATTCCGATGTCAAATATTGACTACTCAGTCAATTTCTAAATATATCAGAATTTTGAATGATTAATATTCTTATGCTATTTCTCTACATCATTCAATACTAATAATCCGAAATTGTTGTGTAGTATTCAATAAATGACCTATTATTAGCAAAAATTTCAGTTCTAGTCCGTTTTTCTAAAAAAATCACGGGCCATATAATTAGAATTATTCTAGACATATTGACTGACTAATTTGGAATATTTGACTGAATATCAACAGATTGACTATCTATTGACCTAAGCAATTCAATTATGATATATATATATATATATAGTGTATCATATAGTGTATCACGAACATTCAAAAGCTTTAAATATAATTTTATGAAACTCATTAAATAAATAATTCTGTTAAATCTAATACGTATGGATTCTTAGCTACATTTTCTTTGAAAATGTACAAATTCTATTAAACTAGAAACCGAGTGAGAGCCAAAAATTTAATTTATATGTTAAAATAATCTAAAAACACAATTGCCTGCCACTTACAAAGCATCATCATTTGATAAGCTAATGGGCCACTTAGACAATGTCTATTCGCCCATTTTATGTAATCCTCTTGGTCCACTACCTAGTGGCCCATTTTGTAGGAGGCCCCACACAAAAACTTGGCAACCATGCTAATGCTCAGAGATATAATAAAAAATTTTAAATTTTGGGTTGTACTAATCATCTTAATCATTCAGAATTAATAAAATATATCAATGTCATCCTTTACAATTTTTTGTTTTTTTAATTCTAGCAAGTATGATTCTCCAACATGATCAACTGGAATTTTTTTCCCCAAATTTTCGTAAGGACGCTTTCCAATTGACAATACAAATACAATCAATGACAAAATTAAGAATTAATTCCATTTAATATTGTTTATCTGTGTATTAAAATCCTTAAAAACTTCTTTAAGTAATCCAATTTAGTACTTGAGTCATCTAACATAATTAAATTTCTAACTACACCCTTTAATGATTGTTATGAAAGATGTGTAAGAATTGGACTGAGAAAATGTAGCTAACATTAATGAACAGTACTCGTGTGTGTAGCAAAGCAAATTAAAGAAATAATGATGGCACATGTAAATTAAAACAAGAAAAAGAAATCCGAAAAACTGAACTAAATCAACTAGATGCTATGGAGAAAAAAATGACATTGCTGTTTCAATTGTATAAACTAGACGAAAGCATGAAGCAAACTTAGGTCTTAACATTAAAGTTTTAAAAAAAATAAAAATTGGGCATACCTTGAGTGTGAGTTCTTTGGATCTTGCATGAATAAATTAATAAACTAACTGAATTATGGTAAGAGCAATGAATTTTCATCTGGGTTATAGACAAAGGAGGAGAAGGAGGAGGAGGAGAAGGAAGAGAGCTAGCTAGGATTTAGGCTTCAAATTTGTTAATGAGCAAGCTCCTTTTCTTTTACCTCTCATTCTTTATTACAAGCCCTCTTCTCTTTTGCTTTGGCAGGCATGATTCCCATTGGTTTTTATTGAGAGAGAAAACTGAAAAAGAATTTCAAATTTCAAAGCCAAAGCAAACGTTGTTACTTTTCATGCAATTGACAAAAGTACCCATCCATCTCCTCTCAACTTTTGTAATTTTTTTAATAAATGTGGAAAGTATTTGGACTCTTGCAATCATGTTTAATTAGCTACCGTAAAACACCATCATGAGCAACCATGCATGCAATTTAGGTCTACTTACGATGCATGGTTGCATGTTATGTACTTATTATACGAATAACATGGTACCTAATTTCTTCTGCTTAAGGTAGTGACATTTAGAAGAACGATAATTTGATTTATTTTAAAAATTATTTTTATCATTTACATTTTTAATAACTTATAATATTTCATTTCGACCCTAATGTTAAAATTATCTGATATTTTACCATACAAATTGATTATTTGAGACTTTTACAAATTATCACTAGTTAATTCATTTGCTAAATGTCACATGTACCATTTAACAGGACGTTGTTCAATTATTATTTTAATACATTAAGAACTAAAAACTTTCAGCACTCCACTGATAAAACACAATTTCGAAGAGAGATATAAACACTAAAATGTCTTTCTTTCTTGATATTTTTGAGACGTGCTTGGCCTGCCTTTGTGTTAGAAGAAATCATCATGAGACGATCGAAGTAATTAAGCACAACACTAACTGCAAAAACTTTTGACTTGTGCCATGCTTTTTGGTCTTAATTATGTACATTCTTTCCAAGCGAAATCATTACATGCATAGGATGTTGTCCAAATTTGTAGATATTAGAATTGTCAACATAAAACAGCTATCCTTCAGTGCAGTTCTGCTGCCAATTCTGGAATGTAAGATTGAACTTGCATGATTTTGTTGCCATTTATTGTAAAGAAATTTGAATGACTTTGTTGTTTGGGATGACAGTTTACTTGTATCAATCCATTCATTCAATAAATTACTGTCATTTGATGTGTGTATTTATATTTTCTTGATTGGTTGTTTCATATTAGCATGTCCTACATAGATAACATTTTACTAAAGAGATACTACATCACATTCATAAATATTAAAAAATTTCTTATATACAAAATGATATTAAATATATTTAGAATCTTATACCTAGCTAATTAGTAGATAGGGCTAGGATTAACTTTTTTTTTAATTATTAAAGGATACTTTAAGGCCAATAAAATAATTACCCAAGTGCTGAATTTGGTTCTGTCAAATATACATAGATGTATATGCATGTAATTGTGAAAGATTGGACCTACAAGGAAAGAAACCATATTCTTTATTTTGCCTTAAAAGGAGAGTAAAATTATTCTGGGTGTGGGCATGTATTGAGATCCAGTCTGGTTATAAATAATTTGCCAATGGATGGCATCATGATTCTTCATCTGTGCGCAATGCGTATGTTATGTCCATAAACCCTAAAAGCTGCTGCAAAAGAGGAAAAAAGATGTGATGATTGGTTATGCTCGGATTGAGGATTACTCCCAGTACACAACTTGTATTCTTTATAATTTACTTTTGCCAGGTAAAGGAGAAAAAAAAAAGAAAAAGAAAAAAAGGATTAAAGCTGTCAGCTGTGGTACAAAATTTGTCATGAGGTATGAAGATTATTGTGAATTCAGATTAGAGGCTTAAACGTCATCCACAAAACACATTGCTTCCTATTATTATTCGAATTAGGATGCTCGTGGGTGTAAAGTATATTTACAGTCAACCAACCAAGTTATTTCAAAAGACTTTTAGATTTAATTATTAAAATTTAAATAATGTAACACTTTTTTTTTAATCAATACATTCACATCTACCTAGTCTCGTTTGGTATTGAGTTGTTACCTAACTTTTGGATCAATTAATGTCATTAACAACTAATGTCAAATATTAATCAAACTCAACTTCCAATACTAAAATTGAATTATTACATAAACAACTTTTGCATCAGATAGCTTCATTGGCAACTTTATGTTGCTGCAAGGCCCTGAGTTTAGATGCAAATTTTGCGAATTAATCACTTTTGAGTGCCAATTGACTGTAAAAGAGTGTGTAAATTCACATTAAGACTTCAAAAACAGCAATTGCTTATCAGTTTTGGCATGCATAGACAGACAAGTGGGTTTTTGAGTCAAAAGTGCTTTCAAGGTTATGGAGTCATCTGAAGCTTTTTGTACATCGTAGACCACAGAAATGATTTTGTCCAACTTTGGACTGAAATTAAAAGCTCCCACAAACAGAAGAAAAAGACAGTTATAGAAAAATAAAGTTGTAGTAAGCTGCCAGACTTTGAAACTTTAGTCCTGAATTTAAGGTCAAGTGAAAAAGGATTCATATTGAACCAAAGCAAAAATAACGACTTCACTTGAAATTCAATAAATTGGGAATTTTTGGGCTTTTGTGATCAATTTTCTTTGGCTTTGGCTTCGAGTTTTAACGTCAAAATTGCCTAAAAATTTTGCTTAAAGGCCAAGCTCTTCTGATTTATTTGCTTCCCAAAAAAAAAAAAAAAAGAGAAGAAGAAAAGAAGGAAATAAAACATTTTCATGGCTTGCTTGCACATCATGTGAAAATAGGAATGCAATGGCAGGGGTATTGTGCTATCAACACGTGCAACTTCTGAAAATCATCAATTAGTACAGCCCATTTGGTCCCATTTCAATCAATGCCAACGCTTGCATTGACCAATTTATCACTTCATACAAATCAAATTCCCAGCTTTGTTTCCATTTTCAGCTTTTTTTCTACTTTTTTGCTATACACATTACTTTCTTTCAGATTATGAAACTTTTTTCTTTGCAAATAGACAGTAGATAATTGTTTAAATAGTCCCCTTTTATTGTTTTTCAGGTGATAACTGACAGAAGATAATCATTTAACAAGCTCTTTAGATGTATAAAGCAGGTTAAGCCAATAAGAGGTCTGGAGTTCAGATCCTACTAAATCCAGAATCGATAAGATCTGTGGATAGAAATGATCCAACATATGATCTTAATCTCATATATACTGACCTCTATTTCAATCCCCAATTAGTTCAAAGCTGTGGCCAGTTTTTGAATCTTAATGGTACTGTTCAAGCTATTATCTAATGGTTTAAGCATTTGGGTTGAGCGGAAAATGCACATGGTATAGAGACGGTTATATGGTGTTCAAACACTACATGGAAAATTTGGAATGAGAATAGAGTACCTTAGACTGCAAGCTCTAACATCAATTCTCTGCAATTAAAGCAACATGATTTTACTTGTTCTTACAGCAATCCTCAATGTCCAATGACATTAAAATGCTAACTCTCAATCTTCCCTCAATGTACTCACTCTACTTGTCAGACGGTCAGATAAACTTACTAAAAGCTTTCATCATCATCATCATTTTCATCAAGTGAATGGTAAAGATAGAGCAATTTCATAACTCACTGGCTATCAGGCTCACCGGAGCCTTTCTTGCTCCAACTGCTGCCAGGACCAGCTTTGCGCTCCCCTCGCTTTCTTTTATTCCTAGGAAAATTGATATCCGATGCTAAACACGATTTCAGTGTCGATTGATCCTGAGCTACTTCTGATTTTGCCACAGGATCAGGTTCCAAAGCGGGGATTGGAGAAGGGTTGGTGCTTTCTCCTTCTTCCCCCTTCTCTGGATCATTATGCTTCTCTATGGATTGATTACTTGTTCCTAAGAAAGTGTGCTGCTCTCCTTCGGCTCCATCATTTTGAATGAGGATGTTATCCAAAATCTACGGATATCAAATAAGTATAGCATCAAATAATTATTGAATTATATATCCTTGACATATTTTAAGAAATTCTGTGACTGTAAAATTAATAACATATGCTTAAAAGGCTTTACATCTAGTCAACATAACCAAATTACTTAGATAAATCAAATTTAATTATGTTTAAAAGGCTCACATCTTCACACGAGTCTCCTATTTGTGGCTGATGGAAAGTAACATCAGCAGCAGATAGCAATCCCACTGTGCTTTCTATTATATCGGGAACGTGAATGGTCTCTGCATAACTTGAAATACCAGTTTCGGGCAGAACAATATCTCCGATATCATATTCTGAAATGTGCTGAGTCGGATTATATATGGCTCCGACAGAAGTTGTGTCCGCATTGCCTGCGGAGAATGTAGGGCTAGGACCAGAACTGGTTTGTCCATCACAGGGTGCAAGAAGGCTCAAGTTCTCTGAGGAAGAGAACCTTGATGCATTTTTAGCCATGACAATGTCAAGTTGACTTTTCAGCTGGTGAACCCGAGAGTGAACAGTTTCAATTTTCAAAAGGACCTGCTCCAAGGAACTATCATCATCTTTGAGCTCAAAAAATAATGCATCTTCATTACTTCCAAATTTGTCATTGCAACCAGCTGGTTGGTCCATGATTACTGCCCCCAACACAAGAACAGAGGACAGATTTAGCAATATAAAACATTGTGAACTTTAAATATGTATAATGTGCAAAATTACAGAATAAGCATTGCAACGTGGTCAGAGCAACGGAGGCAGAAGTAATGAAAAACTTCAAATGAATCTAGCGGGGGAAGACACGTAGGATAGACATGATTCAGATTCTTTGTACTCTAGATGCGCCACTTCTGTAAGCACTAGGTGTCAAAGTTAGAGCATTTTCCAAGGATGCATACAAATTGAGAATGATATATACAGCTTAGCTTGTCCGAACTAACTGAGTCAGTGAATTATTACAACTACTAACAGCCCATCATCTTCCGGGGAAATTCAGATACATTCATCAGAAACACATATCAGAATCCCAGCTAGGCCAACATACAGATGTTATGAAGTTGACAACAAAACGAAGATTGAAACCAAAATTTAATTGGCTGACTATACCCATTGCCAGTAGCTCATTTTAAAATATGACTTTATATGGATGACCAAATAGTTTTAACATGGAAAGGAAAAATTAGAGATGGAAGGGAGTAAAATAAAAGCAAAAGTAGAGAAAAATTAGAGCCGGTATGAGATAAAGTGTATGCCCTCCAAAGGCTGCTCTGTTTCATTGATAGTTAAAAGAATTATCCAGCTTCACATCTTGTTGATTTTATTTACATATAAAATACCAAGGGCCTACAGGCACTGACCCCATTGGATAAGACCTGTTATCTCCCTTAGTGAAAAAATAAATTAAAAGAGTCACAAAACTTAATGATATGTCAAATAATAGTAATTTTCGATTACCAGATCAAAGTTTTAAATATAGAAGAAACCTTTCAGATCCAGGCCAGTTTTTTGAATTTTTCTGTAATGTTAACATTTTAGGGCTGCAGAAAACATGCAGAATAAATAGTTACCTGTATTACCAAAATCATCAGCTGTTGAATTTCCATCTGGATTAGACCGCTTGTTTTCTGCAAAACCACACGTGAACATCAACATCAGAAGGAAGGAGTTGGAGATAATGAATAAGAATGGAAAAGGGGGAGGAATAAAAGCAAAGCACTCACACCATGATGTACAACTACAAAGAACAAGCTTTATACCGAGATAGGAAAAAAGACTATGATGTGACATGTATGATGCTAAATCAGTTGTGTCTTCAGCTCTTTTCCGTTTCCTCCTCTTCATGGCCTTCTTTCTATACCACTGACTAGAAAATGCCAAAGACTTCGATCCAAACTCTTCTACTGTAGATTGATTGACTCTAGATAGTTTATTCTGGTCATATGCTGCCAGTTCTCTGGCATATTTTAGTGCTTGAGATTGTATCTCATTAATTCTCAGCTCTGCCCATTTGCAACGCCACATAAGAGGACGTATAAAGCTCCTCCAGTGATTGGTCAACTTCTTCTTCCTATTATGGAAGCCAAGCAGTTTCAATAAATAAATCACCTAAATGCGGGTTGGAATTAATGGATAAAATTGACTGTGCATGTATAGATCCCATCTGGCAATATTTAGATTATGACTGAGAAGATTTATTGGCAGCAGGGACTAACAAAGTTTGTAAGCATAAAGAAACATTCAACATAACATAAACCAATGAAACCAAACATAAGGTTAACCGATTAAAAATTGGATTTTCTTTAGATGGTGCTGCTGACAATGCATGAGTTTCAGATAAACTGATTTTTAATCAATGATGAAGCTCCTAAGCCAAATCTATGTTTAAATTTGAGATTTCTAAGTGAAAACTTTGTAATGGAAATTTGACAGACTCCCCTTATTCAAATAAACAATTTTCATGACCTCAAAAGTAATTTCTTAGTATCTTCCTATTTCCTAAATAATAGTCAGTTACCCGGTCAACATTACAAGCTGAGCATAGGCAAACAAGAGCATTCATTTCTAGAAAACAAAAAAATATAGGCTAAAGTTGCACATTATTCACATAAATGCTAAGAATATTTTTTAATTAAGACAAAGAAAAAGATAATTCTCCTACAATTGCAATGCTGAATATGTTATTTTCCAGTCTATAGTTTATCTTGTTGCTTTCCTACTTAATGCATGGTAACCTCACATATAATCCAAAGAGAGTAGATAGTACTGCTAGAATTTTTTCCCCCTCTTTTTTGTGACATCAACCATAAGATATGCCAATAAATATTATATTTTTGGTAATATCTACAAAACATATTAATTTATGAAAACAATGTAAATAGATATGCTAACAATTATACAGTTCTGTTCGACTTACGATTTTTGACAATGAACCATGCTACACAATAGGTTAGAATAAGGAACCCCAACAAACCTCATTTGAAACAAGCGACCAAATGAATCACAGTTGGTTCTCAAACCATTGACATCAAAATACTGGGATTCCACTTCAACTTCACTCAATCCAGAGCACCTCTCAGTATCGGGTTCAGTGTTCCCAAATGAGCTTGAATATTCAGTTGCATCAGGATCTTCAGCTTCTGTCAATCTGATTTCACCATCAGTTGTAAATTTGACTATATCAACTTCCACGTCCTCAGGGCTTTTGGGAGACATGGTCTGTCCATTTGACAAAACATCCTTACTTTCTTTATGGTCATTCAAGCATTTCACACTTGTTTCCTCTGATTTTGCCAAGACACATTTGACTTCTTCATCAGGTTCAACTTTTATGGTTTTACGTGGTTCACCGCCTGGAATGACATCCATCTTATGAATGAGCAGGCACCATGCACCGCAATCTTATGCAAGCAAAATTCGCTTTTATTAATCAGTAACACTCAAAAAGAAACTCCTTTGTAGTTGGCCTGAAAAGAAAATGAACCTACTTAAATTGGTGAAGAAAGTAACTAGTTATCTTGGTCAGATAATTTATCCAATAAATGCGCTCCAAGTTCAGTCCCAAAATAAATACGACCGGGAACATATCAGTATTACCATCAATAAACAAAATCAGAAGTGACCAAAACAATTCAGAAAAAAATGAAGTCCTTCTGTTGCCAGTTGACAAGGAAAAACTAATCCTAACATACATTCTGCATTTACCACCAAAGGGTCGATCTTCAATTAGTCATTATGATAATTTTCAATTGCCAATGTTAGATAAGTAACAAAAAGAAAACCAATAAAGACATACAGTTCAAAACTACATGCTGGTTACTTTCATCAGCTTGAATAGAAATGAGCAGGAACCTTTCTTGTGATCCCTTTACATAAATCTTTTACTTCAAAGATAAAAATCAACTTTAAGCTAATTAACGACCAAGTTTCACCCCAGCCTTAGATGTACAGCACTTACATAATTGCAACAAGATGTACTTAATTCAATATTTCCCCAATAAATTAGTTTCACATCCCTTTTGTATTATAGACAACAGAGTTTGACTAGCAAATTCTGAAATGCAAAATGCATTGCCCAACAATTTACAAGAAACAAAATGCGAGCACACCAGCTGAACTGGAGCAGAATTGTTATTCAATCAAACCCAATTCTTCACTCTATTAAATTAAACTATGAGACATTTCAAAAAGGTTTCTCGTAGCAAAAACCAGAGATGACACAATAACAACATTGCATGAACAATCCGAATTCACTCCATAACACACCAAAATAGCATAAAACAAAAAAAACCCAATTCACTAAAAACTTCATACACCCCCATGCATGCACTGGAATATGCATACATACATACAGTCACAGAAATGAATATCAAAAACAAGTAACACAGATAATAACATTAACATAAAGACAGTACTTATGAAGTAATGATGCTAAAGCTAGATACTTGGAAAGCATTAACAGACATTACTATCATGAAAATGAAAGAACGACTTTAACAAATAACAAAAGTAACAAACAGAACAAACAAAGGCAGCTGCAACATAAAATTAAAAAAACAATAAGAATCAAACTTGAGATAAAGATAGCTGGAGAAATGCGAAGAGATGAAAAGGAAATGTGGGAAAGGTGAAGTGAAGTACCAGAGTGTCAGAGTGTGAAGAGAGAGTGAAGAAGAGGCAGGCGGCTGAGGAGGAAGACACAAGTTAAAAATTTAACTGAGTTATGCTTAACGTTGCTTACATATATATATATATATATATAATAATAATAATAATAATAATAAATATAAACCTAAAGCTGGGTTTTGCAAATATGCTTTTATTATAAAAGAGAGAAATAGAAGAAATCCCAACCTAGGACAAATAAACTGACATTTGATTGATTTTATTATTTTTTTCCTGAGACGTGGATGGATTTATTGGTTGTGGGTAGATTTTTATTCTTTTCTTTTAGGGTTTACTATTTAACTTGGATTATTTATATGGATAATTTTAAATCCCAATTTCATTCGATTAGAGGAGTTTTTTACACATGATTTTTTTCCTTTTTTCTTTTACTTTTTAAAGTATTTTTTTTCCTTTTTAAGGTTTATATTAGGATAAGAAATATCTCCAACTAAACATTAATTCTTATTATCTTTTATTGTTAATCTAACATACCGTTAGTTATAAAATGTATTCACAACCAATTGCTATAAGGGTCTATTGATATAGCTTTTTCTAAGTATGGATTATTTAAACTGTTCTTGAGTTCGGAGAAAAATCATACTGAATTTTACTACATGGCCACATTTTGCATCCCAATTTGAAATAAATTACATAAGATAATATAAGATAGGATTCCATTTAATTATGTTCAATATTGTTTTAATTTTGTGGAGTACGTGAATGGACTCTTTATTAAAGTAGTGACATACAAAAAAAAAAAAAATTGCACAACATCACTCCAAACATTTTTATCTCTTATAATTTTGTGCTAATTTTTATACTTTTCGATACAAACATCATCATTCCTTTGATAATTGAATTAACTCAGGAGAAAATTAAAAATATAATTATATTAATTATTAGACATATAAATGTATTTTATTTGTAATATTAAATTAATATCTAAAAAATTTATTTAAACTTTACGTATGGTAGGTCATTTATAAATTCATCCCATAAATAATATTTCGTAATTTTTTTCCCATACAACCAGACATTTATATATTGAAGATAAATTTTACTCCGGAGTAAAATTTGTATGTTGTTTATATAGATGACATGCCGTAATAGGCTTATAATGTATATGACATTATATTTACGATTTCAAAATGTAAATGACATATCATAAGATTCTTATATTGAAATAAAAAACTTATAACTTGCTTCATCTCATAATTAATAAAAATTAACAAATTAATAAATTACAAATTTATGTATTACCAATTGAATATAATCTTTATTATTTACTACTTAAAATTATTTTTTAAATAATAAAAATAACTAAATATCTAAATTTTTATTTAAATATTACTGAATCGATAAAACTTTTGTCTCTTAAGTCTAGGCCCACTATAAACTATCATAATACATTTTATTTGCACCAAGTATGAAAATTTATAAAAGTATCTTAAATTTTTTATCCCTCAACCAAATCCACCTTCTATACATTTTAAACGTTACACATATGAATCATGTTTGGGATTCTAATACTTGAGTTTCAACTTAAGTGTTAATATTATGTATCACTTATTTATTGAATAATAAATATAAAATTATTAATTATATTATTATAACATCCAACAGATAAATGCCGCATTAGTTATAACTCAGATATTAAAATCCTTAATATTTATCATCATTAACTCATGCACCCATTAAGGACTTGAATCTTAAAAAGACTACTCGTTCAACATCAATATTTGGCTCAAAATTCTTCTACTAAAACTACCAAAATTAACATTTTTCGTATTAAAAATCAAATTAAAATCAAGAGATGGCCCATCGTTGGCTCAGTCTTTTTGGGCGATGGGCTCATCGCTTGGATTGTGAGATGGGCCATCGTCCTAACAAAAAACAAAGAGAAGTTTCGATATATTCAGTTTAATGAAATTTTGGGTCAAATATTATTTTTCTCGCTCTTTATTACTAGAGCTAAATCTTAACCTTATCAAAGATAGCTTACTAGTTTTTTAATGTTTTCATTAACTTTATCAAAGATAGCTTACCAGTGTTAATGTTTTTATTTTTTTTCCTTTGTAATTTATAACATGTCATTTGTAACGAAAAACGATTGAACATTAATATCAATGCATTATATAATACTTATTTTTAATGTTACTAATTAAACGTTGCTAATACAATTTTGTATGTTATTAATGAGTATTTCGGGTAGCGTTTATGAAACTATGTCATCAACAAAATACTCTTTTTTTTTTGGTCCTATTATAAGATATCATATTACTGTTGTGGCCGTGGCTAAGTTACTCCTGTGGAAAAGAAAAGTGGTTGCATCCGTTGTATGTCAAATTCGTTGGAGTATGGAAAGCATCTCTCATTAGGGTGGGCAAAAAAACTTGGGCCGGCCTAAGCCCAATTAGGCCCAGGGACTTTTGTCCAGACCTCACACATGAGGGCCTGGACAGGGGTCCAAGAAAAAAAACTCGGGCCAAGCCTAAGCCCACTATTTGTTAAAAAATTAAATTTATAAATTAGAATAATATAATTAAAATTGAAAAGTAACTTAAAAATACAAAAAGAAAACTTAAATTCTTCACTTATAAATTAATGATGATTTAAAAAAGCTAAAATTATAATACTAAACTCTCTCTTTTGTGTTAATTAATTAAAAGAGTGTTTAAATTAGAGAATCTAGTATTAAAGAAAATTAAAGTTATGAGCTTTTATTTGCTTTATTTATTATTTTACTTTGAAATATTCATTTTTCTTTTATGCATCTATGATTATAATAACTTGTTGATCATTAATTTATTTTAAATTTATAATAATTTAAAAAATTTAAAAATAAATAAATAAACCCAAGTCCGGCTCGAGCCTAGTTCAGGCCCGCAATGAGCCCGACTTGACCCAAACGCTCACACAAAACTTGATGTGGGCTTGGACTTAGGCTTGAAAAAGTCCGGCCCAAGTCCATTGTTTGCCATCCCTATGTCTGGTGGAGTGCAAAGGAGCTTGCAAGATCTGGAAACAATCAATATTGGCTGACAAAGCCATTGAGATGCTTGAAGGCAATGATATGCTTGAAGTGTGGTATGAGATGTCCAAGAAACTTTGCAAAACAGACCTGGAGTTGTTGGGGGCCATCTGGTGGGTTACTTGGAATGCTAGGAGCCAACTCATATTTGAAAGGAAGAAATTTAACCCAAGTATCTCAGCTACAAAAGCCCAAGCAGTAGTGGAAGCCTTTCAAGGAGTAAAGCAAATGGAGAAAACTCAAGCTAAAAGCCCAAAGATAAGAGAAAACATCAGTGGACCCCCTCCCCCCAATGGGAGCTTTAAAATTAATGTAGATGCTAAAGCTAAGGTAGTAGGTTTAGGAGTTGTTATCAGAGATGGTGAATGAAGAATTGTGACAGCTGCAACTAAGCCCTCAAGGTTTAGATGTGGTGTGTCATTTGCATAAGCAAAGGGTGCAGAATGGTATAGAGATGGCCAATGGGTCAGGCCGGCACTAAAGTAAGGTCTATGTGTGCTTATGCTCGTGTCGTGTCATGCCCACTATGTGTTTTATGTCGTGTCGTGCCGCGTCGTGTTTAAATTTTTTTGTTTAGGATCTGCCCAACACACGTGCCGTGCCTATTTGTGTCGTGTCATACCGTGTCTAAGAAAAAAAAACTCAATAAACTTTTTCTTCTTTTTTTAAAATTTTTTAAGAGCGTATATTAAGCTATTGACGTACGTGTTTCAAGTTTATGTACTTTTCTTAGGTCTATACCTTTATTCAAATTTAATATAATCGAAAATTCAAAACTCAAGTCTATATTTAATAATAATAAACTAATAATAGTAAGAAAATATAATATTAATTACTAAGTTTGACCTTATAATATTAGAATTTTTTTTAATACTTAACAACAATAATAATAATAAATTTTTTTTAAGGGTTTACTTAATTGTTAACTTGAACTTATATAGAGTTATAAATCATAGTTCACAATAATATTAATACATATTTATAAAATCATGATATTTATAATTTTATTCATTAAAATCACGATATAAATTATTTATTTAATAAATTATAAATATAAATCAATTATAGTATTTTTTTAAACTAAGAATTAAATGAATTTAAAAAATTCGATTTCAAGTTATTTGTAAAATCATAAAATTTTAAGTTTATTTTGATTAAAAAATAAAACGTGCTTATTGCAAACTTTTTTATTGTGTCGTGTTTAGCCCATCTCTAATCATGCCGTACTTTTAAGGCTCGCATGTGAAAAATTTTAAACCCGGCCCGACCCACATGCGTATCGTGCCGTACCGCGTGCCCTACCGAAACGTGCTCGTGTCATGCCACCTGTCGTCTGGCATATTGGTCATCTTTAGAATGGGGGCTTCAGGTGGTCAAATAGGCAAATTTGGCATCGGTTATTATTGAGACAGATTCTCATGAGGCAGCAGACCTGTTAACAATAAAATATGAGTGTTGATTTCCCAGAATTCTATTTTCCAGCATGTCCATAGACCTAGTAATGAGGCAACTCATAAGCTTGCTGAATATGCCACTAGGAGTGGAGTATCTAATGTCTGGTGGAGTTCTTCCCAACTCACATTGCTGAAATACAAGTGTGCAACCCAAGAGGGGGGGTGAATTGGAATTTTAAAATTTATCCTAGCAAATCCACACAACAATTTAATCTAATGCCTTAATAAATTCAAAAACAATAAATTTAATGCAAGCACAATAATTAAAGAGTAAGGGAAGAGAAAAACGAATTTAAGGATTTTTATGTGGTTCGACTATCCCCGCCTACGTCCACGCCTCCAAGCTCACCCGCTTGAGGATTTCACTATCCAAGCCTTTCCAAGGCTTCAACCAATTACAATTGACTTCAAGGTGTCAATGAACCTTTACAACAAGAGATTATATCCCCAATCTCTTAACCCAAGTGTTTCCCTCACTTGTACACTCACAATTTGATGAGAAATAATAAATACAACAATGAATCTCTCTCTAAGAGTTGATATACAAATTGAAGAACAATGATGAGCTAATAAATGATGAGTTACGAAAATGAAGCTCAATATATGTTGTGTGCTCTTGTTTATGCTTGCTTGACTTTTCTTCTCTTGTCAAAAATGAATTGGTTTTGAGTTTATATAGTTAGAACTCAAAAACTAGCCGTTATGTTCAATTCTGGCCGGAACCGGTTTACCGGATATGGAATCCGGTTAGCCGCTTGATGTTACCGTTACAAACACAATTTGAAATTTTGAACTTCCGGTCTGCCGTTTGTCGAATCCGGTTAGCCGCTTGCGTTTTGGTTGCATTCTGCCTCGAAAACCCAGAAAACCGGTTTGCTGGATTTCACATCCGGTTCGCCGCTTGCATTTTGCACACATTCTGCCCGAAACCGGTTTACCGGATTTAATAACCGGTTAGCCGGTTGCTACAGTAACTGCTACAGTGGCGGCTACAGTGACGACTACAGTGAAATAGTTTTTAATTTTACAGTTTGACCCCAAAACTTTATAAAACGATATTATAGCCCAAAAAGTTATGAAACTTTATAAATAGGTCCAATTTCAGAATTTCCAAATATTACTTTGCTATTCAAAAACTTTCTGAAATTATGATTTAGCCCTAACGAGTTTATTATTTTGCACAAAGGTCCTTTACAACAAAGTACCCATATTTTCAAAGTTCCCAAAACCTTTCACTTTAGTCCAAAATATTCATAACTTATAGTATGGCCCAAAACATATAAATAGTTTCAAATAGGTCCAAATCCGAAATTGAAAAACAATATCAAAGATTTTATAACACATTCATTTTAGTACAAAACACTTTGATTTTAAAACCTTATTTTCTTATTATAAAACACAATTTATAAATCTTTATTTAATCAATACATGTGTTTTGTTATCATCAAAATCAATATGTATAGCTATAAAAGCTAACAATTGCTTGTATTCTCAATTTTGTTAATTAATGAATCTTTTCTTCTTAAAAAATGATTTAAAAATGATTGTTGGATTTTGATTCAAAAATCGAACAGATGTGGATAAATGTGCATTAAATAAAAACTATATGGCGGCCAACATGTTGTCAGAATTACTCTTTAACTTGTTGAAATGATTTAAAAATGAAATGATGTCTAAGGCTTTAAAAGAAAAATGCAAATAAATATGGGAGTAAGGATAAAACAACATTTTAGGACTCTATAAGCATATTTGTGAAAAATGAATTATGTTAGAAGACTTAAAAGTGATTTAAAAAAATTAAAAATTGAAATTATTAGAAATATTCATTTTTCTTTTATGCATCTATGATTATAATAACTTGTTGATCATTAATTTATTTTAAATTTATAATAATTTAAAAAATTTAAAAATAAATAAATAAACCCAAGTCCGGCTCGAGCCTAGTTCAGGCCCGCAATGAGCCCGACTTGACCCAAACGCTCACACAAAACTTGATGTGGGCTTGGACTTAGGCTTGAAAAAGTCCGGCCCAAGTCCATTGTTTGCCATCCCTATGTCTGGTGGAGTGCAAAGGAGCTTGCAAGATCTGGAAACAATCAATATTGGCTGACAAAGCCATTGAGATGCTTGAAGGCAATGATATGCTTGAAGTGTGGTATGAGATGTCCAAGAAACTTTGCAAAACAGACCTGGAGTTGTTGGGGGCCATCTGGTGGGTTACTTGGAATGCTAGGAACCAACTAATATTTGAAGGGAAGAAATTTAACCCAAGTATCTCAGCCACAAAAGCCCAAACAGTAGTGGAAGCCTTTCAAGGGGTAAAGCAAATGGAGAAAACTCAAGCTGAAAAGCCCAAAGATAAGAGGAAACATCAGTGGACCCCTCCCCCCAATGGAAGCTTTAAAATTAATGTGGATGCTGAAGCTAAGGTAGTAGGTTTAGGAGTTGTTATCAGAGATGATGAAGGAAGAATTGTGACAGTTGCAACTAAGCCCTCAAGGCTTAGATGTGATGTGTCATTTGCAGAAGCAAAAGCTGCAGAATGGGATAGAGATAGCCAATGGGTTGGGCGGCACCAAAGTAAGGTCCATGCGTGCTCATATTTGTGTCGTGTCATGCCCACTATGTGTTTTGTGCCGTTCTGTGCCGTATCGTGCCTAAATTTTTTGTTTAGGCTCGGCCCAACACAAGTGTCGTGCCTATTTGTGTCGTGTCGTGCAGTGCCTAAGAAAAAAACTCAATAAGCCTTTTTCTTCTTTTTTTTTTAAATTTTTAAGAGCGTATATTAAGCTATTGACGTACGTGTTTTAAGTTTATGTACTTTTCTTAGTTCTATACCTTTATTCAAATTTAATAGAATCGAAAATTCAAAACTCAAGTCTATATTTAATAATAATAACAACTAATAATAGTAAGAAAATATAATTAATTACTAAGTTTGACCTTATAATATTAGAATTTTTTTAATACTTAACAACAAAAATAATAATAAATTTTTCTTAAGGGTTAACTTAATTGTTAACTTGAATTTATATAGAGTTATAAATCATAGTTCACAATAATATTAATATATATTTATAAAATCATGATATTTATAATTTTATTCATTAAAATCACGATATCAATTATTTATTTAATAAATTATAAATATAAATCAATTATAATATTTTTTAAACTAAGAATTAAATAAATTTAAAAAATTCGATTTCAAGTTATTTGTAAAATCATAAAATTTTAAGTTTACTTTCATTAAAAAATAAAACATGCTTATTGTGAGCTTTTTATCGTGTCGTGTTTAGCTCATCTCTAATCATGCCAAGCTTTTAAGACTCGCGTGTGAAAAATTTTAAACCTGGCCCAGTCTACATGCGTGTTGTACCGTATCACATATCCTACCAAAACGTACTCGTATCGTGCCACGTGTCGTCTGGCTCAGGTGGTCAAATAGGCAAATTTGGCGTTGGTTATTATTGAGACAGATTCTCACGAGGCAGCAGACCTGTTAACAATAAAATATGAGTGTTGATTTCCCAGAATTCTATTTTCCAGCATGTCCATAGACCTAGTAATGAGGCAACTCATAAGCTTGCTAAATATGCCACTAGGAGTGGAGTATCTAAT
Organism: Citrus glauca; assembly: GCA_029633175.1. Taxonomy (NCBI): domain Eukaryota; kingdom Viridiplantae; phylum Streptophyta; class Magnoliopsida; order Sapindales; family Rutaceae; genus Citrus; species Citrus glauca. The sequence goes on along the minus strand of JAQOOD010000003.1, from coordinate 41,288,271 downwards.
GTTTGGGTGGAGTTCTTCCCAACTGACATTGCTTGTATTCTCAATTTTGTTAATTAATGAATCTTTTCTTCTTAAAAAAATGATTTAAAAATAAGTGTTGGATTTTGATTCAAAAATCGAACAGATGTGGATAAATGTGCATTAAATAAAAACTATATGGCGGCCAACCTATTGTAAGAATTACTCTTTAACTTGTTGAACTGATTTAAAAATGAAATGATGTCTAAGGCTTTAAAAGAAAAATGCAAATAAATATGGGAGTAAGAATAAAACAACATTTTAGGACTCTGTAAGCATATTTGTGAAAAATGAATTATTTTAGAAGAGCTAAAAGTGATTTAAAAAAATTAAAATTAATTTTAGTATTTAGTGCATTTTTTTAAAAATTTGCTTTTGGCTTTTCAAAATAATCTTAAAAATAGTTATTTTAATTATCAATTGTTATATATACATAATAAAAAATAGTATATATACAAGTTTATAAACATAAAAATAAATTTTATTCACTATCATATCAATTTCAGTCATTCATAGTCTTATAGTAGTTTAGCGGTAAGATTTACCAAATATATGCTATTGTTTTTAAAACTCATAGTACTTTTAGAAATAAATATTACTAAATATTTAACTGATTCTTTTCATAGTTGATTATTTATACAAAATAACTAACAATAATTATTTTAAAAATTATAACATTACTAAACCGGGCTTCAACGTACAATTAAATCCAAATGATGTCTAGGAGGCCTTTGTAAAAGGTGTACAATTAATTAAAAAACTCATAATGTTTTTTTTAATTAAAAAATAAGATTCTTCTTTGCTAAAGATGGTTTATAAAATAATCTATAATTTTTTAATAGTGTTATCTAAACAATGTTGTATAAACATATTTTTTTTGTTTTTCAACACTCACAAGTTTTAAGTCGTAACCATCTATTGAATACATACATAGATCTATTTGTATTTACTTTAATAATTAACAATCAAATGTACCTTAATTGGACTATGAGAATGATATGGTGCCTGCATAGCATTTACGTAACCAAATTTTTTTTTAATCATTTTCTTTGTACATTTTCGTTATTCAAACTCATCAAATAAATCAAATTCATAGCATAATAAATTTTGATTACTTTCCTGCACATTTTTTATCATTTTAGAATACGTTTCCTGTCCAATCAATTTTGATTACTTTGCCGTTATCCGCAATTAGTAGATTTTTGGTATTGAATTTAAAATTTGGAAAATTGTGCCAAAATTTTAAAATCTTAGGATTTAATAACATAATAAAATTAAATTCTAAAAATGTATAGTTTTAATTTTTTTAGATTTTTCTGTATTTTAAAATTCTAAATTAGATTTTTTTTTATTTCCGTAATATAGGAAGACCCCTGCTCTTATATATATGTTTTTACTACCTCTTTTGTATGACTTTTCAAATGCTGAACAAAGCTTCTTTTAATACGAAAACTCTTTGAAGTTTATCTTTAATGGTTTTGTAGATTGTGTGGGCATACATTTTCAATAGTTAAAGAAATTATGTTTGTCTGAAGAAATTATTGTCTATTTTTATTTAATAAAGTGTTACTTAGCTAATTTAAAATGTTAAATTGCTGAAAATGGAGGTTACAAAGTTACAGATTCTGTAACATACAGCACCAATACATGCACAACAGGTGTCCTGCTTATGGAGAAAAAAGGGACAAAAGCAATGGTAGCTGGTTAAGCATTACAGAATCTGTAACTTAGCCTGCTCCGCTGAAAATCCTAGTACTCTCAAATATGTCATAATCAAGGACCTGTCTACCTTACAGATTCTGTAACATACGCACCCAATGCATGCACCACACCTGTCCTGCATATGGAGAAAAAGCATGCAATTGTTTTTGTTTGGTAGCTAGCTAACCAATCAGTAGCTAGCTAAGTTGGATCTGTATGTTACAGAATCTGTAACTGAGCCAGCTCCCATAATCAAGGTAAGACAACATATTATGATTTTCTTTTGGACGTATGACAATCAATAAGGATTTTTTTAATTGACTTGTCTATTTTTCCTTTCACGTCTTCGTTGTATCATATACTAAATTTAAAAGTAAGAGAGGAGGTCGAGTTGGAGTTAAGAGGTAGACGAAGAGAAAGAGAAAGAGAAGGTCCAAAACGACAGACATGATGATTGAAACGCCAATGGAGATTCTGGTACCGTCGTGGTGGGAGATTCAGGTGACAGTGGCTGCGTCGCTGTGCGTGATCGCCTCCTATTGGTTTTTCTTTTCTAAAACCGGAGATTTTTGCGTTGACAGATCGCAGCTTGTTGAGAGTTCTTCAATTAGTGCTATTGATGATAAAGACAAGGTCAAAGAAATTTTATTTTTTCACCTTTTTTTTCTGTTTACTTTTAATCTTTTTGACGCTGCTGAGTTTTGATATAAATGATGAGAATATTTGAAGTTTTAATTTTGTTCAAGGGATTAGCTTTTTCTGAGTGTTGAAAGATTGATGAAAATGGGCCAAAAAAATTTGAGGTGAATTTGATGCTTGTATTGATGACTATCTTTGATTCAGTTCTTCTGAAAAACAGGGATGTGTCACTTCTGGAATTTCTGAATCCCTAAGAACTTAAGGCACCTTTTAATTTGTCAAACCAAGCTCTCGGAGCTTGCCTCAATCCATACAAAGCCTTTTTCAGTTTGCAAATGTAGCTTGGCCTGTCCTTGTCTTCAAAACCCTCAGGCTGTGGCATGTATACTGCTTCTGTCAAGTCACCATTCAAGAAGGCATTGTTTATGTCCACTTGCCTGAGCAACCAGTCATTGCTTACAACCATGGTTAAGATGATTATAATGGTTGCAGCCTTAACAACAGGGCTGAAAGTTTCATTGAAGTCAAATCCTGGAGTCTGTAAAAATCCCTTTGCAACCAATCTGGCCTTGTACTTATTGATGCTGCCATCTGAGTTTTCTTTTACTCTATAGATCCACTTGTTTCCAATCAATTTGCAGTTTTGGTTGTTTGGTATCAAGGTCCAGGTTTTGTTTTTCATCAATGCATGATACTCATCCTCCATTGCCTTTTTCCACTTGGGATCTTTCAGAGCATCAAAGGTGTTTTTAGGAAGAAGGGGTTGTGTTTTACTGGAAACCTGGTATATCTTTGGTTTGAAGATGCCAGCCTTGGATCTTGTTACCATGGGGTGTGAAGGTAAGGTCTTTTGTGTGGCAAGGTTATGACTGTTTGTTTCTGTAATGTGAGGTGGACTGTGAATAGAAGGGCTTTCTGATATTGAGTTAGTATCATTTACCTGTTGTGTTCCATTCTGGACAGGACTTGGAATGCATTCTGTATTTCCAATGGTGACTGGAGAGTTGCTGTGAGCTGTTGCCACTTGTGAGAGATCAAGAGAATTGTCTACAGAGAGTGATACAACCTGGAATTTTTCAAGCAAGCCAACTTCATCACTTTCTTTCACTGACTCTTGTTTTCTGAAACCAGAATCATTTTCGAAAGGAAAAGATTTTTCATTGAACCTGACACTAGCTGATATATAAATTCTTCCTAAGTTGTTCATACAAATGTAAACTTTGTGAGCACTGCTGATTCCCAGTAGGACACATTTGGAGGTGTGAAAATCAAATTTATGTCTGTTGTAAGGTCTGAGAAATGGAAAGCACTCGCAGCCAAAGATTTTAATTTGTGTGTAATCTGGTTTGAAAGAATGTAACAGTTCAAAAGGTGTCTTGTTCTTTAGCATAGGTGAAGCAAGTCTGTTAATAATGAAGGTAGCATAGCTGAAGGCTTCTTGCCAAAACTTTAAGGGCATTTTGGCTTGGGCAAGCAAAGCAAGTCCAGTCTCCACAATGTGTCTGTGTTTTCTCTCAACCTTGCCATTTTGTTCATGTAAGTATGGACATGAATGCCTTAGAGTTATTCCCTCTATTTTCAAATATGGTTCAAAGGCTTTGAACTCTCCTCCCATGTCTGTTTGTAGAGCTTTGATTTTTAAGTTCAATTGCTTTTCAATCTGGTTTTTAAACACAATAAAGGTTTCAAGAGCTTGTGACTTGGCTGTTAAAGGAAAAATCCATGTGTATCTTGTTTTATCATCAACAAATGAGATGTAATATCTGTGTCCATGAGTGGATAGAATTGGTGCTGGTCCCCAAAGGTCTGTGTGAATCAATTCAAGGGCTGTATTAGTTTTTGTTTCAATGTTTTTGAAAGATTGTTTTGACTGTTTTCCATATTGACAAGCAGAGCAAAATGCTGGAACAATATCTTTATTGACTTTGAGCTGATTACAAGATAGTAAGGTGTTTTTCAAGATTGAAGTGCAAGGGTGACCTAGTCTAGAATGCCATACATCAATTTCTTCAGCAGCTGTCAAGTTGCTGCTACTTGACTCATCAGCTATTTTTTACTCAACACTGACCTGGACTGACTCATTGCTTGAATTGAAAGACAACATAGACACTGGACAACTACTATTATTTATTAACTCAGACTTTGACAAACTGGAAAACAAAGCAGCCTGAGGATTTTTGTTCCTGCTCAAGACAGCAGGTAACTGCATCAGCTCATACAGCCCATCTCTAGCCACTCATTTCACCAGAATTTTCCCTTGTCTCTTGTCCTTAATAAAACAAACAGATTTTTGAAACTCAACATCAACATCAACATCATTGTCATGCAGCAATTTAGAGATACTAATAAGATTTTTGGTTATGTCAGGCACACATAATATATCTGTCAAGGTAATGTGCTTGTGTGGATCATATGTGGGCAAAACAGAATATCCAATATGACTAATCAACAGTTTTTCACCATTACAAACAGCTAACTTATTTTTACCTTGGTATTCAGAGTTGATGCTGAGATTTCCAAGGGTGTTGGTCACATGGTTGGTGGCACCACTGTCAAGGTACCAAGTTCCACTGCTTTGACCTTCAGCTGCAGCAACATAAGCACTCCTCTGCTCTCTTCTTCTACTTGGATGAGGTACAAAGTTCTTCTTGAATCTATGCCAACACTCAGCTGCTGTGTGTTCCATTTTCCAGCAGATTTGGCATGGTCCTTTTGGATCAGAACCACTGTCATCAGCCACTGCTTTTCCTTTTCCTTTGTCTTGAAGGTTCAGATTGGTTTGGTTATTTGTGGGGTTCAGATTGGTTTTGTTGCCTAAAGTGTCACTTTTGTTGCCATAGGCTATTGCTACAAAACAAGGTTGTCGGCCAAGTCGTCGGCCTAGCATTGTCGCCCTCTATGTTTGACAATAAATCATAACATTTCTCGCCCCAGACTTCCTTTCGCAACAAAATAGATTCGTTGTAAAAGAGTCTCCAACTTGTTTAAAAATTTACGCTAAATTGTTTTACGCAACAAAATTATTTTGTTTCTAAAGAGTTATTTACTATAAAACTATTTTGCTACTAAGAAATAAAGTACACTTTATAAAAGTACGTATCGACAAAGGTGTTTGTTTGCTAAGATCATTTTAGGCAACAAAACTGCTTTGTTTCTTTATATTAAGCATTTTACAAATTTACAATAAATATTTAAATATTTTTATAACCAAATCAATTTTTTGTTTAATAATATCATGGTATAAAAGGAAACAAACCAAGTTTGTTGGGAAAATACCAATTTTTTCCCTAGCGTGACAATAATAAACTAGAAATATATGTTGAGAAATCTAACAAAAAAATCATTAATGCCATTGAATTATTTAAAAGTTAAAGGCACATTCAATATCCAAGCTCTATATATATACATATATATAGCTTACTTTAAGAATCACATATGATCTTCAAATACAAAAGTGAATTGTCATCTGTCCCAAAAATCTAATGAGCGAAAATTTTGGAAGATCTCTAATAATAACTACTCCAAACTCCAAATACTTAAAGATATGATATGCACAAGAAATAATAAAAAAGATCAACTGATGACTAGTTCAAAAAACTAATAAGTTCAAGATACTTTAAGGACATCATTGAAATGAGTAATCATTGAGTAGCTGAATTTGTAAAACGAAAAGATGTTCCTTGAGAAGAAAAAAATTGCTGCATCACACTCTTAAATTGGGAAAATTTGGACTCCAATTGATCAATAGTCTTCTTTTGCTCTTTAAGCTCAACAGCTTGTGAATCCAATTTACTTTTTTGTGAAGATATAATACCATACAATCTGTCAGCCTTAGAAGTATCAATACCATGGGTTGAAGTTGGGCGCAGTCTGTTGCCAAGTCCTCGAAAATAGCCTGATTTCTTTCCAAGTACTTCACTACATATTTCCCTTTGAGTTAGTGGTTCTACTTCTTCAGGATTAGTTTGTTGTTGTTGTTGTAGGTCTACCATTTGGTCTTATACATAAAGCTTCGTTAGTAAATGAAGGAAGAAAAAAAAGAATTTAATTAATTAAACAATTGAAATTTAATCCACTGGTCATGGAATTAAATTGTATTAAGGCATAAATTTAAAAAAAAAACTTATTATACTTATAAATCTTATCATTTGATATTTCAAATAATAATGTTTATTGAAGCATGAAAGAAAAATTAAGAAAAAAAACTCAATGAGTAAATTTTCATCAACATTATGTAAGTGATAAGAAATAATAAAATTAAAGATTTTATTTCCAATAAAGCATCTTATATGCTTTGAGTGGGCCACCTCATTCACCCAACCTTTTGTCTTATTGAAATGAGTGACACAGAATAATTCTATTTCTCCATCAACCGTGTCATCCTCAAGACAATTAACAAAATGTTTTGATCCCCTGCAATGGACATATGGGAGCTTAGCACGATTAGCTTTGTTTTTGGTAGATTGACTCTACATTAAAAAAAGTAGAAAATAAGATACATATACATGCATATTGACAACTAGTTGGACATCTAAAGTTTATAATATAAATATCATTGGACCTGGAAACTTGTGGAATTGTCAATGTTATGACAAAGCCAATCCCAATCATTTAGACATATGCCTGGATATGGATGCTTAAGTGCCTCTTCAAAGGATGGATAATCCAAGTAATGATCATATATCCAATCTTCCACCCATTATGTTATTCACACATCGACGAACATGTGGCAAGTTCAAATCAATCTTAAACTTTGACTGAATTTAGAAAAAAAAATCTCAGTTTATAATTTTAAAAAATAGTACATGAAGAATATTAAGAACCATAAGTACTTACTAATAGTCAATCAAACAAAACTTGCTTCTTTGATTCTGGAATCTTGCTCCATTTCTCATGTTGAAGATGTGCAAACCTTCTAATCAAATAGCCACACTCATTTGACAACATGGAAGAGTACTTATGACCTACTGGCCTATTAGTCTCGGGAGAGATATATAGTTTTATTTTTCCAGATAATTGCACAATGTCATCTGTTTTTTTCCCACATGAGGGGCCACATGTTCTTTTCTTTATTGGCTGAATATCTATTTTATATACATGTGTTGTGTGTGTAAAGCATGTATTAGTATAATAAACAAAATATTGTATAATCTATTAAAAAATCCTACCAATTAAACTCTTTAAATACCAGATTCTAGAGTTGTAACACCACCTTGCACAAACTCTTGGCTAGGTATAACAAGCTAAGATGGGGGAATTGTAGATGTGACAATAGTTTCTGCCCTTACACGTTTGGTAACTCTATGTCCAGGATCCATCTAGTTATTATTAATAATATACATTAGAATTTATTAATAGCCAATATAAAAATAAATCAAGATAACTATAATTTTGTCAAAAAAATTATAACATGAAAGATTTTTTTAATAAAATTTTCATATTCACTCAATAAAAACCACTTGTATTCTTCATAATATCTTATAGACACTTATCAAAATTTTAACCATTAATTCACATTTTTAAACAAGAACTAACTAAAACTAAACAAGAGAGTATAACACGAACAAAACAAAAAAGATAAAAATAAGTTAAAAGACAACCGTGCATGAAGGAGTGAAAGGCGACAAGTCAAATTGATTGCTCAAGAATTCCTTAAGAATACTTAGCTGCATGAAAGAAAGATATAAGAGTTAGAATATAAAAGTTAGTAAACCAATAAATTAATTTCATATAAAATGATAATACAAGAAAATTTACACTATATATATATATATATAATATAATATAGCAAACAAAACATGAATGCTTACATTTGAAGCTTGTAATAAAACATTACACATGTGATTAAAAGTCAATATCGCTATCATCATAATCCTTATTTAACTCTTCTTCACTACTGGAGAAATATTCCTCTATTGTTTCATCTTTATCTTCTTCTTCAACAAGTTTGAAGTTATCTGCATCATGATCTCTTGCCCTTTCAATATACACATTTGATGAAATTAATTGCGAATCAACATTATTTCTATTATATAATTGTGCATTAGCATGTTCGAGTTGTATCGAGAGAACAAAATCAGATGACTCATTTTACTGATACACTTGTTCATTTGCACTCCAGCTTCCATTTTCATCGTCATTTAAGCTTTCTTTCTCTTGAACATCCCACAAACCCCTATGCTGCACCTTTTCTACAACCTTCTAGCCTACTCTTAACTTTGGATCATCGGTATAAGAAACTTGTTGTGCTTGAATAGCCAGCACAAAATGATCTTCTTTATACCAATTTCGAGTTATATTGATAGAAGTAAGGTGGTAATCACAATTAATTCTTTTTTTTTCTTAAGATTAGTGTCAAACCAATCGCATTTAAATAGAATTACTCGATATCCAAGAGGATCTATTAATTCTATAACATTACTAAGTACACCATAAAAATCAATTTCTTCATTATCATGCTCCCTTGGCACCATTACTCCACTATTTTGAGTAGTACGATGCTCATCTCGACTTGTGACAAGAAATCGCACTCCATTTACGATACAACCAAAATAACTAAAAATTATAACATTTGATCCACAAGTTAAAGCATATAGTTCATCATTTATTGTTGAAGATCCCTCATCCCGTAATTTTCTCATCTATAAAGCATAAATTAATTTATTACAAGCTTGTTATAATAGAGTTAAAAAAATAATTAATTTGACAACTATAATTACTTACATGTGTTGCAAGCCACTTAGGAAAAAGTAATTGTTGTCTTTTATTTAAATTAGCACCACTTTCTTTTTGTAATAGCCGTTTGTGCTCACTATAATTTGAACAAATATATTATGATATGTTATGTATAAATATATTTATATAAATTAAATAAAATGACTAATATATTTTATGCTTACTCTAGATATTCTTGGACTTCATCATAGTTGTTCAAAACATACCAATGGGCAATGTCGATCTCTTGTTGTGATAACTCAATTTGAGCTTTACCAAAAGGTCGAACATTCTGAGAGAAGACTGAAAGTCCTCAAGCTCTTTGTCCACCATCATTCTGCTTAACACAATTAAATTTGGTTTCAATAGAATCTAAATATAATGAAAAAAAGACAACGATTCATTTATGATATAGGCCTCAGCAATCGATCCTTCAGGTCGAGCTTTATTCTTTACATAGCTTTTATATTGGCCTAAAGCGCCCTGTTCAACAACAAATGATTAAATTTAAAAAAGTGACTTGTGAATGTAATGTAAATATAATAAAAATATTATAATCAAATAGTGTGATTACCTTTCAATTGGGTACATCCATCTTAATGCAACAGGACTGGCATATTTTGCTTCACGTGGTAAGTGCACAGCTAAATGCATCATTATGTTAAAGAATGTAGGTGGGAAAATTTGCTCAAGCTTGCAAAGTATCAATACAATCCCCTCCTCTAATTTATCTAACTCACTCTTATATAATGTTTTTTTAACACAATTGTCTAAAAGAGTTACAAAGTTCAATAATGACTGAGCAAATATCTTTCTGTAAATATAAACGTATTCCAATTGGAAGGATTTATTGTAACAAAACATAACAATCCTGGCTTTTTAAACCTAATACTTTTGCATCCTTGATATTGACATAATTAGATATATTTGCAGCATACCCATCCGGAAACTTCACTAACTTAAGAAATTGACAAAATTCTCTTATTTCATTTAAAGCCAGTGTGTATGAAGCATGAGGTTTTAAAAGTTTATTTCCTTCTAGTTTTAGATGCAACTCTTTCCTTATATTCAAATCCTCCAAGTCAAGCCTTGCTTTAACAATAGCTTTAGTTTTCCCCTCAATATTCAATAAGGTTCCAACTAAAATATCACATATATTTTTCTCAATATGCATAACATCCAAAATATGTCTTATTTTCAACTTGGACCAATACTCCAACTCATTAAATATGCTCTTCTTTGTCCAATTTAAATCATCTGCACTACATTTCCGCTTTCTATCTTTGTTGTTTTCATTTTTTTCAGGCCTAGCTTCATTTATCTTATCTAATTGCCTTAGAATGTCATCTCCTAAATACTCCTTAGGTGCTGGATCAAATTCAAAATCACCATCATGTTCTCTACTAGCTCTCCATGAATGACCATATGACAAATATCGACGATGACCCATGCAGCATATCTTACTATTCAACTTTCGCGAAGATTTTTCTACATTATAAATCGGGCAAGCCTTATAACCTTTAGTGCTCTATCCAGATAAATTTCCATATGCATGAAAATCATTAATAGTCCACATTACTGTAGCATGCATACGAAATGTTTGTCCAATGGACGCATCAAAGGTTTCAACTCCATGATTCCACAACTCTTTTAATTCATCTATTAATGACCTTATGTAAACATCAATATCCTTACCTAGTGTTTTTGATCCTGGGATGAGTAGCGACATCATCATGAATGGATCTTTCATGCATTTTGATAGTGGTAAATTATATGGCACAAGTACGACTGGCCACATACTAGTAGAATTATGCATGTTATTGCAAGGATTGAAGCCATTTGTTGCAAGACCCATCCTGACATTACGAGGCTCTTGTGCGAACCAATGATATAACCTATCAAATTCTTTTCATGCTTCCCTATTAGCAAGATGTCTTAAAATACCTTCCTCAGCAACTCTCTTTTCGTGGGGCCACCTCATATCTCTTGCTGTATGCGGAGAAATAAATAACCTTTGTAACCTTGATTTAAAGGGAAATAATGTAACACTTTCTGCGGTACTTTCTTTTTATTGCCTTCAAACTTGAACCTTGGTTCCCCACAATGTAGACACTTCTCTAATGCCTCATATTCTTTCCACAATAAAGTCCTTTAGCATTCTTTTTCATTATAAGTAGTACTTGGTAGTATTGTGCCTTCTAAGAATGCCTCTTTCAACAATTGGAGAATCATATCTATTGCTTTGTTGCTCAATCTACTAAGAACTTTTATATGCATTAGCTTGAAAATAAAACTCAAAGTAGATATCTTGGAACTAGGAAACAAATTTTTCCCAGTCTTTTCTAACAATCCTGCACACATTCTAAATTCTCTATTATCATCATGTGTCATGTCAATATTCTCTTCAATATTTGTCTTCGAAGTGAATGCATCCATTAATGTTGGCTCACACATATCATAAATTAAATTATTCATTTCATCATCATCCTCTTCATTGTCAAATGTAAAGTCACTCCTGCTACTGGGCATAGATCCTACATTCATTTGACTATTGTCCACAAACTCAGGTTCTTCACCATGAAAAACGCATTTTGTATAGCTTTCTGCAATGCCATATCTTTTTAACTGGGCTTTGATAATATGCAATGACTTGAAGAATGCATTTTGACATTCTTTACATGGACAACGAACAAGATTATTCTCATTTACACATTACTCAACAACCTTCATAAAAGACTTGATACCATCTAAGTATTCTTTACATAATTTATTTCGCAAACGCATCCAACTCCTATCCATTGTTCACTGCTAGGTACTATAAATTAATATATGTAGGGAACAAAAGCTAGACAAAGACAAAAGATTTTTACATAATAATGTGGACAATTCTTTTAAAAAATGAATTGTACTTGAAAGTTGAAGGTAATAAATAGAATTCAATTCATTCTTTAAGTTTTTGTTCTCAGCAAAGACGGAACTCCCAAACAATTAACTCACCTGTGAAATAGAGTTAAAAATTCAAAAAATATTGAGAGAAGATTGCGAAAGAATATAACCCGCAAGTTTTATTTTATTATTGCAGTATATAATAATTCTTTAGATGAATTTACAACAAATAGACATCAAAATATCCATTATATTTAATTTAACAAATTAAAAATTGAAACAAAGACCCACTTAATAAATAATTAAAGCAAAACCCACTAAACAAAGTCAAACTCAACAGGCCAATATATAAAATAATACTAAATTTACTTGAAGAAATCAAGTGGGGAAGAAACAATTATTTACAAATACCTCAAAATAGAACTTTTCTTGAGCAATGCCTTCCAAGTACAACTCTTTAGTAGTTTAAAGCTTGGGCAGAGAGAAGAACTCCATGGCTGGGCAAAAGAAAAAAGCGAGTGTAAAGTGAAAATATTCTAGAAGCAATATTTTTAATTAAGAAAAAATTGGAGATGAAACTTTACTTCCATTGGCGAGCGGTTCATTAAATAAAGTGCATGGAAATAAAAAGCCTCCCACAAAGTCATGTTGGTTTTTATATTATCTTTATATTTTTATTTATTAATTTTAGCCTACTTGTTATTTTAGTAATTTTTTAATTTATAGAAATCTCCCCAGTCTTTATATATAGCTGGTTAAGTGTTGTGTTCAATCAATATTCAATAATACACTTTCAACTTGTTAATTGATTTTTTTCTTAATATTAGTTTAAGTACTTTCCAATAATAATTTATTGAAGATCTTATTTATCCACTAATAAATTATACTTACTAGTAAAATTGAATTAATCCAATTTACTAACTTGCTAATACACACACACCTCACTAAGTAATTTATTTAGTAGTCTAATAAAATTGATGTAATTAGTAATGATTCTTCACACATTTAATTTCCTCCTGTTTGTAATGAATGATATTACATAGAAAAGAATGTGTTGTTACAATGTATCTAAGGGGCTAATTGTCATATTCCTCCAACTTTATGCCTATTTTATAATAATTATTTATCTTAAGAGGGAAATTTTGAATAATGTTAGGGGTCTCGATATTTTAAATCTCAATTTGTATCTCTATTAACGTCGTATTCATTTATTAAATAGTATAATAACAATTTTACTAGCAATTGAATTTATAATCTAATAAATGAATAGTACATATAGTCAAGTTGCAATTGGGATCCAAATTAATATTGAGATCTCTAGCATTATCTAATTTATATATATGTTTATATAGGAATTATTATCATCAACACTACTATGACCATTATTCATACTTCAATTCATTATTATGATCAATATTATTATTAAGCGTAATTTTTATATGCTATTATCATTGATTTCTTTTTTAAATAAGTAAATCATCGTTTTTCTTAGATTTAATGTCATCATTTTAAATTTTGTATAAAATATTATTATAAACCTTATTACCTAAAAAGTAAAAATTTGGAATCATAATTAAAACAATTTCACAATATATCAAAATGTGTCAAAAGAGGAATATGGTTGCCTGACAAGAAATACTATACTAATTATAGTGAAACATGAGGATATTATGGTGCCACATAATAGTTATTAAACATCATATAGAACTTAGTGCAATAGTTTGCTATTGTCAATATTGAAAAATTTAATATTTTTGTTAACCTTTGTGCAACAAAATTAATCTTGTTGCAAAAAATTCTAAAGGAGCACAAAACAAATTTTCTCGCTAATCACAACTTTTTACAATATTTCATTTGTTGCAACTGATTCAAGTATTTATTGTGGAAAAATTTTAGCAACGAAACATATTTTGCTTTCATTAAGTTTGTTAGGCAACAAGAACACTTTTGTCGCCAAAAATAGCGTATGGCAACAAAATATTTTGCTGCCATATAATCTAATTTTCTCGCCTATTCCACATCATTAAAAAGAACAAAATATGTTTAACTATAGCAATAAAGACTAATTTTTATTACAAGACATGAATTTTAGCAATAAAGTAAGTTTTGTTACAATAGAATTTATAGCCAATAGTATATTTTCTTGTAGCGTCTTGTGGAAAGTTCTTCATCCACAAAGTTTCTTTGCAACTTTCGATGATTACAATATACTCTGCTTCTGTGGTAGACAAAGCAACACAACTGAAGTCTGGACTTCTATGAAACTGCTCCCCCTGCAAATGTGAGCAAATATCCTGATAGGGACTTTCTGAAATCAACATCTCCTGCCATATCTGCATCTGTGTATACTTCTAATACGGGTTTGTCATCACCAAAACATAAACATGCCTTGGAAGTGCCTCTGAGATATCTAAGAATCTACTTTACTGTTGTCCAATGTTCTTTGCTCGGATTAGAGAGAAATCGGCTAACTATACTAACTGCATGTGCAATATCTGGTCTTGTACAAACCATGACGCACATTAAACTACCAACTGCTAAAGCATAAGGAACTCTTCTCATCTCTTGCTTATCTTTCTCACTTGTAGGACAATGCTTGGAACTAATATTGAAATGGCCTACAAGTGGAGAACAAATAAATTTTCCCTTATTCATGTTAAATCTTTCAAGAACCTTTTCAACATATTACTACAACAAAAAGGATATATAATAGCATCCAAAAAATGCTACCAAAGGTGATTGGTAGCATTTTAGGCAACGCTAAGTTTGCCTATTTAACTAAAAGTTTTACTATTTAATAGCATCTATTGAATGCTAACAATTCATATATATAACATTTTAAAATGGTTAGCAAATCTTATTTACAGCTTCGTGCAAATGCTATCATTGTGCAGTGTGTAGCATTTATGCAATGCTACTAAATTCCATATATAATATTAAAAAAATGCTACTGAACCTTCACTAATGCTACCGCTTATATTTTATAGCACTTTGATAATGCAATTTTACTAACAATTATAATGTTTTGGTAATGGTACAACTAGTAGAAAATTAATATATATAGATAATGTAGCTGTTAGTAAATGCTATGGAAGATGTTAAATCTTTATATAGTAGCATTTGTAAAAAGTTATGAATGTTGGTAAATAAAAAAGTATTTTTTAATGGTTGTTCAATATCATCAATTTAGTTGATAAATTCGTATCAAAATTTTCATTCACCAAATATAATTTTAAGTCTCCAATGCCAAACCATTTGACATGTAATCTATTATTCTTTTCATGCAAAAAAATAGATACCATATATTTCATCACTGTAACTATATATAAGCATCCAAAATCACATGATCATGTACATCAAAGAATACAAAGAGACTTATACAAAAAATTAAGTACACAAAAAATTAAGTACGTTCATGTCATACTTGCAATTTTTTACCGTTATGTTACCGATAACATACACACCTTGCCTCATACTCTTTACAAAATATACTTAAATCTTTACAACCTGCATCATGAATTTAAAACAAAAACATAGTTACATTATGATAATGAAAAGAATTAATAATGATGCTTTAAGAATGACAAATAAAATAATGATTCATTAATAAATACAAATAAAAATAATAATATTGAAAATTCAAAGTAACGAATCTGAATATTTGTATCACAAGAGGAAAAGATTTTATTTTTCATTTATCAAGAAAAAATTAAATAACATAATGATAAGCAATAAGCCAAATCACAACCCACCAAGATTGACATTTCAAACACATATGGCAATAGTGAAACCTTGGCGTATGGCTCCTAGTAAAAATGAACAAAACAACTACTTTTCAAAATAACCACTCTAGGAAAAATTGAACCAAGAAGATAACATAAAAAGGACAATTTTGCATACAAAAAAAAAATAAAATCAAAACTTTCTCAAAGTAGAAAAATGCAAAATTACTTTCTCATAGTGGTAAACTAGATCATATTTGCAAGCGAACTTAAAAATATGAGGTCATTGGGAAAAAGAAAATAATGTAAAAGAATACCTAAATAGATGGACTAGAAAAGTTAGTTGGGAGCAAACATGATAACTCTATCAGCTGGCCATGCAATTGAACTCCCAACAGATTCTTCAATTGTAGTCATATAAGGTGTTACTTTCCACAAAAACTTTAGCGACTGCCTAGCTATATCCACCCAAACTCTTACAGCATTAGAACCAAGAGGAATGTGATGAACAAGTGCATTTGGATCACTTGATGACCAACATCCTTCAGCCACAACTGTATCAGACCCCCCCAAAATCAAGCATTTTACACTTAGTAATGTTCGGGATTGCCTTCACACTCTTTAACAACAACACAAAGACAATTTAATTAGGAAAAAAATATTAGTAATAAGCCTTCAGCATTTTATTTTTCGTACTTTCACTAAACTTAAAAGTGTAAATAATGTTCTTACCATTGGAGAAGTCAAAGGTGTTTTCGGAGAATTCCCACTTGCTTTGGTTTCATGAAAATGACTCTAAAATGAAAAATAAAAATATCTTCAACAATTTTCTCACTGAGTAAACTAATCTAAGAAGCACATTATCCACAGGTAGCATATCATGCAGCAGTTCTAACAATCCATCAAAACTCTTGTCAGACCATTTGTTTACAGCTTTATGTTTGTACAAAGATACAATGGCTGATAATTTTGTGTATCTTGTACAACTTGGATACAATGGAGTTTTTGCATCTTCTAATCTTTGAGTGAAGTCTTCATCTTTTCCTAATGTAGGTGTTACATAATCTTCATTTTCCATATAAGCATTTGCATATAAATTATGTGTGTCTGACATTTTCACTTCTTTAAGATTTTCAGCTATACTTAGTTTCTCCCCATGATGAAACTAAGTTGTGTAAGTAAGATCCATTCCTTTAAAAATCAATGCTCATAATCAGTCTCCACAAGATGATGACTTAGATTTCAGCAATCTTTATAGGGACACAAAATCTTATCTACAATCCCTCCATTTCTTTTGGCCAAATTCACAAAATTTGAAACAACTTGCATATACTCGTTAGTAGCTCTACTAAATCATAGTATTAATTACATATTAGTAATAATGTATATTTTTTATATAGTTTTATTATCTTGCTTAAATATAATCTTTTATTACCTGTTAAGATGGATCCAATCTTTATTCATCATCATATGTCCACTAATCCTGGTACCACAAATATATATCATTTAACCATTTGAAATTATTTTTAATTTACATACATATAAATATATTAACCCTATACAATGGGAGTAATTTTAATTTATATACTTCATATATTCATATATGTGAAAGCATATCTAAAATCATTACTTCATGTGAGAGCAACATTTATCATTAACTATGAAAAAAATTAAAATTTAAATGATCTATGCTAATGCTCTCTCTCAGTTTATGATTCATTTCATCAGTTAAAATTTATATTATTTATAACTACCTAGATACAATGTAGAATAAAGTCGTCAATGATTAAAGTCTTCAATATATATTTTTTCTGTCACTACCCAAACAAACATAAAACACACAAAAAGAAAGAATTAGTTTAAGAACACAAAACATAAAAGCCACAATACAAAACGATTAATAATTATTAAAAGATGTTATTGTAAACAAATTTTAAAACATATTAAAATAAAATAAATAGCACCAGAAAATTGTATTGGCTGCACCTTTATTCTTTGACTTTAAATTTCTTCACCAAACCTGCCTCAAAATTGATATGCATGTTGCTGCAAGTCTATTGAGTATGAAATTGATAATTCCTCAATCAAAGGCTAACACTACACATACCAAATAAGAATTTTGAGATTCTACAATTAAAATTATGTTAATACTGACAATCATAAAATATGTCAAAACCCAAGACTAATTTGATCATAAGAGAAAGAAATCATTACCAGCCAATCTATAATAACCGCATATAAGCTAAAAAATTACATTGATACAACTAATTGTAGATATTGCTAGAATGTTAGGGATTGAGAGAAAAAAATAATAATAAAGTATAAAACTATCAATAATCCAAAATCAATTAACAAGATAACATGACTTTTCTATTAAATGTGCAACCATCAGACCCATATATAATAGAATATAATTTAATCATTAATTGCTCAAGTGGATGGAAGAAAAAGCATCCAGATTGGGGATGTGCATTTGCTTTGACCTTGGGTATAATGAAATTGAAGTTACACGAGTAACGGAGCAAGAATCCTTAGCAAATCAATGATACCACTTCTAAATCATCCAAAAAGCCAAGTAATCTTTCTCAAATCAACAAACATATGTGAAGTGCCCATGGAATCATTGTTTGTCTTTCTCTATTTTTATCTTTTTTTTAGATTTATTTGAATTAGAGTTGGAAAGAACAATGGGCATCGAGAAGAGATGGCAGAGGAGAATTGTCTAGAAAGGAATCGCGGGAAGTGAAATAAAATAATGGGTATTTTTAATTGTTTTAAAAAGTACCCGCCTTTTACTAAAACTACCCGTTTTATACATTTTTAGCTTAATTTTCAGCCCATTTTATATTTTTATAATTTTACTATTTTATAACATTTTTAAAATACTTTTATATTTACTCACAAAAAAATAATGTTAATATATTTGACAATAATATTAGGGATCCTAGTATTTAAGTTTCAACTTGAGACCTAATACTATTTATCACACGTTTATTCGATGATGAATTTCATAACTTATAAAATTAGTTATTCGCCATTAAAAAAAGAGTGCCACATCTGTTGAGACTTAGATGCTGGGATACCTAATACAATATTATGTTTAATACTATCTTGTAAAATTTTTAGAATGTTAAATTTTTAATTGATATTCTATTTACCTTATTTTCATATCACTAATAGACATTGACGGTTTAATACTTCAATCCTTTTGTCTTGTAGCAATTTCAAATGCTATTGTATTTTATCAATTAGAATGCTACCAATGGAATGCTACCAATGCTATTTTAAAATATTATTACATTTATTACTATTCCTTAACATTTTTCAAATGCTATTTTATTTAATCTTATCTTGTAGCATTTCCTAGATGCTATATAATTCAATATTATATGTAGCATACACAAAAATGCTACTAGTAATTATCAAGTGTCATTAAAACCAAAATGTAATGGCTTTCATACTACAAAGGTAGCGTTACTTTAGAAAATATTACAATAGATTAATACACTACAAAAAAAGTGATCAATTGTGATGGAAAAAAATTGTCTCTAAATATATAAAATTTGTCACAAAATAAATTTAGTGACATACTATATGTCATTGTTTATGTGTCGCATTTGCCACCGTCACTAAAACATATAGTGGCAATTAGTAAATAGTCGCAAGTATTATGTGTCACTAATACACATCTTATAGTGACAAATATAAGTTTATGACAAGTAAGGACAAAAGCAAAAATCTGTCACTAAAATAATATTTTTAGACATAAATATCTGTCACTATTTTGATACTAGGGGCTATTAATGTGTCATTATGTTAATACTAGTGACTGTTAATGTGTCGTTATTTATATAGTTAGGGATAATTAAATTAGTCATTGATGATTATTATTGACAATGAAATGTGCCAATATAGATTCAATTAGTGACAATTTATTTAGTCATTACCAAATTAAATATGACACTTGAATGTATTGCTATTAATATAATTAGTGACAATTAATTCAGTCATCTCAATAGTGATGACTGAATTATAAACTTTTTAATTACTTGAATGTATTGCTATTAATATAATTAGTGACAATTAATTCAGTCATCTCAATAGTCATCTCAATAGTGATGATGTCTAGGAGGCCGTTATAAAAGATGTACAATTAATTAAAAAGTTTATACATTTTTTTTAGATAAAAAATAAGATTCTTCCTTGCAAAAGATAGTTTATAAAATATTTTATAAGTTTTTAGTAGTGTTATCTAAAAAATCTTCTATAAACATGTTTTTTTATTTCTTTTTCAACACTCACAGGTTTAAGTCGTAACCATCCATTAAAGACAAATATCAATCTATTTGTATTTAATTATTAACAATTAAATGTACCTTGATTGGACTATGACAATGATACGTTGCCTGCACAGCAATCACGTAACCATTTTTTTTTTTTATCATTTTCTTCGTACAGTTTCGTTATTCAAACTCCATCAAATAAATCAAATTTATAATATGTAATATCTTCCTTAAATTTTATTTCAATCAACTGTATATACATGTTTTGTTGCCCATAAATTTCTAAGAAAATATTATATCTCCAGGCACTGTTTTAGCACTTGGAATAAAACAAAATTATGAATGAGGTTGTAAATTATGAGGATAAGGTTGTAGTCCATCACTAGAATTAGAAATTTGGTCGCAGTGGATTACGTTATATTTGGGTTTTTACGATTGGGGTTAAGTAACCTCTCTTTAATAAATGCTTAACATCACATGTTCACCAAACAAATCTTAACAAATGGACTGGTTTTTATCCAATTGTTCCTGCTGCACTTGGCGACTTTAGAATACGTTTCTTGTCCAATCAATTTTGATTACTCACGGTCATCCGCAGTTAGTAGCTTTTTGGTGTACAATTTAAAATCTAGAAAAGTGCGGAGGAGTTTTAAAATAATAGGATTTAATAATATTATAAACTTAAATTAGAAGATTTTAAATTAGAAAATTTCTATTTCCATAATATAACCAGACCACTACTCTTATTTATACATTTTTACTGCTCAGTTTCTATGACTTTTCAAATGTTGAATAGAGTTTCTTCTAATATGAAAACTCTTTGGAGTACATCTTTAATGGTTTGTAGCCTGCGTGGGCATACATTTTCAATAATTAAAGAAATTATGTTTGTTCAAAGAAATTCTTGTCTAATTTTATCTAATAAATTGTTACTTAGCTAATTTAAAATGTTAAATTGCTAAAAATCCTAATACTCTCAATTATGTCATAATCAAGGTAAGATGACATATTATTATTTTCTTTTACACTATGACAATCAATAAGATTTTTTTTTTAGTTGACGTGTCTATTTTTTCTTTTATATCTTAATTGTATCATGCCAAATTTGAATAACTTTAGACTCAATTCATTTATTAATTGTGTCAAAACTTTTTCAAATACTAATATTCATAAATGATCGATTCACCCATTTAATATAATTATAATATTTATTACCAAAATCTCTTATTTTAAATGTTTTTACTGTATTTTAAAACTATTTATTGTATGTACAAATATTTGTAGTACTAAATACCCTAACTCTAATCAATTTTATTTTTAAATTTATTTCAATAATTTTTAGGAAAATTATTGTTATAAACCAAAGTTAGAGAAAATGGTCATATAGATCCCCATTTTTTATATAAGGGACAACAAAACACTCTTTTAACTATAATATTCTTTGTAAATAGTAACTAAAAAAATAGATTTTAAAATTTTTAATAAATAGAAAATATACAAATATATATTTTAATATATACACTAAGTTTTAAAATGTAAATTATTATATTTATTCTCATAATATATTTGTATTTATTATAAAAATTTTAAATAAATCTTTAGGTTAAATATATTTTACAATTAATAAAATACATTTCATGTATTAATAATATGAAGATTATTTTATATTATGTTGAAAAGAATTTAAATTTTTATATGTTTATTTTTATATTTTATTTTCGTTTATTATAAAACTTAGTTTAAAAGAATATAAGATTGCAAAGGATTAAAATATTTTTTAAATATTAAAATTATTTTAAAATGTATATATTGTCATTCATTTTAATATTATATTTTTCATGTATTATAAAACATTGGAATTAATTTCTTAAATTAATAGTGTCAAATGATATCATAATCAAAAGAGGTATTGGTATCTTTTATTGAAAATTTGAGGAGTTTACATCACTGTTCCCTAATTTTTAAAGTATGATGTATATATAACAAAATTTTATTGAAATGAAACGTAAATGAGTATAATAAGAGTAAGTGAATTGTTAATCGCATTGAAAACTCTAAATTCAAATTTTATAATTGTTAATCTAAAGCTAACTTATTTAATAATTATGTCGATTTTTAATTATTATAAATTTATTATTTCGTGTCAAGTTCCTATTAAATTCGTCCTTCATGTCAAAAGTTGTTACCTCAAATAAAAATAATTAAATACATTTAGGAACATGTCACATCTTTCTATTTTTCCCATCGACAAAAAATCTGATGAGAAATTTTTTCCACCAACTTTGATATTGTCTTATATCCACTATGTTTCCCAAATCATATTTTTATCTTGATTCCAACTCTTGGTTATTTTACTATATATATAAAAAATGAGAGCAAAAAAACTATGGATTATTTTAATAGATAAACAATCTTGAATTGTAGATAATAAGAAATTAACAATGTTATCCCGCGAATTTCACCCTCTAGTCAACAAGTGCATCCTTAATATTAAAATTTGCACGTTGCTTAGAGAATGCTTAAAAAGAAAAAAATAAAATTGAAATTAAATATTGATGGTCAAATTTGGACCATGAAGCTAAATTATTGCTTAATAACAATCCAATAATTGCACAAAAAATTAGAAATTTTAGTATCATCATTTAAAATAGATTTTCCGTTTATCGAATCAAAAACCTGTACAAATACTATATTAATTTTTTAGATAGTAAATAACTTTTTAGGTTTATATTTAGAAAACAATTTTAAAAAGGGGGAAAATTATTAATATTGTTATTAATAAGTTTTATTGATTATTTTTTGTTATACATCACCAAACGTATTTTAAGACATAATATCAAGTATCTACAAGGTCATCATAAACAATTTATTTTCTCTATAATTATTAATGAGGTCATAATTATAAATCATTGAACAAAATCAGGAAATATCCCACGTGGAATTTATTAAAAACCCAGAAATTAAGAATATTTTAAATATTATTGAATCGTGCTTGGAAACTCAGTCTCCACGCTGTCTCCTTCCATGCATAAAATTGAAAGTCAGTTGAAGTTTCTAATATCCAGGTTCAAATATACCCCCAACATTGTACAAAACTACAGCTAACATATATTGGTACAACCGCAAATTAATCGAACGAAGCTAAGGATATATTCGTCACAAAAAAACCTCACCGGTTTCCATCTCTGGCTCTTTCTCCATTTTCATGTGGTAAATGTCGCCCTTCAAAGTACAACGGTCCAATTTTCTCTCTGACTTTTCTTTTTTATTTATTTATTTTCTTATTCTGTTTCTTTTTTTTTTCAATTAATTTCTCTCCGAACAAACAAAACCCTTAAAACCTCCATTTGAATTAATTTATTCGAAAATTTTAAATTAAAAGTAAGAGAGGAGGTCGAGTTGGAGTTAAGAGGTAGACGAAGAGAAAGAGAAAGAGAAGGTCCAAAACGACAGACATGATGATTGAAACGGCAATGGAGATTCTGGTACCATCGTGGTGGGAGATTCAAGTGACGGTGGCTGCGTCGCTGTGCGTGATCGCCTCCTATTGGTTTTTCTTTTCTAAAACCGGAGATTTCGGCGTTGACCGATCGCAGCTTGTTGAGAGTTCTTCAATTAGTGCTATTGATGATAAAGATAAGGTCAAAGAAATTTATTTTTTCACCTTTTTTTTCTGTTTACTTTTATCTTTTTGACGCTGCTGAGTTTTGATATAAATAATGAGAATATTTGAAGTTTTAACTTTTTTCGAGGGTTTAGCTTTGTCTGAGTGTTGAAAGATTGATGAAAATGGGCCGAAAAAAATTGAGTTGAATTTGATGCTTGTATATGATTAGGCAATTGGGTAGAATAATGAAAAGGAGTCTTTGATTATTTGTTAATAGAGACTTATGAATGTTCCATTAATTAATAACCTCCTCTGCAAGGAAGATTCTTGACAATTGTAGGAGCATGTTTGGGGTTTGAGGTACTGTGGCTTTTAATCCAAAAGTTGCTTTTGGTTGGAATCAGTAACTGTCAAGTACAATTTAATTTTGGTTTGGATATATTTTTTGGACTCAAGGTGCAAAGACATTTCATTTTTTCTACTTATTTTATAGAATAGGAAAATTGTAATAAATTCAGTTTATTTAAAAATTATTTATTTTTTCTTATATGTAAGTTAATTATGAAATGCTATTCTATTTCTTTTCTAGAATACCCGATATTTTCTTGACATCATCGATGCCAAAGTGTTAAATTTTCATAGAGCTTAGATCTTTGTATCAGTAACGTGATGGTTATCAATTCGTTTTGGATAGCAGCTGTCCTCTGTTTGTTTGATATTTTATGATAGTGCTTTTTTGAAGGAAAATAAATTGAGAAAGTTTTTCCTCTTTATTTTTTTTTTTTTGAGGGTCACTGATCTAGTATGTTATTATAGGTAGCTCCCAACTATGAATGAAAGTTGGGGGAAGTTTGATCTTTGCAGAATAAATCAAGAAAGGGAACATTATTGGATTTATTTTTATATGTGCATATACATTACAATGGTCCGGAGATTGATACAAATCATCTCATTATTCTTTGTGGAAAATTCTTTAATGGATTTTGCTTCTGTTATCATTTAGTTTTGGTTTAATTTAGGTTTATGAAATTCAAAAAAGGTTTACGAAAAAAGAATACACCGTCTAGGGCTTTGATAGGTTAGTGGTTGATAAATATTATCTGTCAAAGTTAAGCATAAACATAACAGCTGCAAACATACACTAAGGCTTGTTTCAGTTTAGAAATTGGAGGGAGGCTCATGATAAATTTCCTTTCTTTCAAGGGATATATCTAATGAATTTTAAAACATCAGGTTTGAGTTTTATAAAGTTGTAATGTATAGGTGGTCGGTGATAGTTACGCAAATATGAATTGTATTTTTAATTTTATGTAATACCTGTGTGATCTTGTATGTGATTGTGCAGCTTGGTGGCTAATTCACTACAATTAGGGAATCTTTTTCTCTTTGAGCTTTGGTTATTCATTATTTGTTTGATTCCTATCTTTATAATTTCCATGCTGTGTAATGTGAATGACAGTTGTCTTTCATGTTTAATAATATATTTTGGTTTTTGGTTGCCAAAAAACACAGGAAAGGGAAAGTTATTGATTTCTGTGTATTACCAATTTTGTAATTTGGGGCCAAAATCGTAACTAAATTGGCCAAGTATATTTGTTTGTCTTAGTTTAGACCATAGTTATTGCAAGACTCTATGAAATAGTGTGCTTCACTTTTTATAGAAAGAGAATGAAGGACAAATCTCAAGATATTGGTTAGCAAGCAGATAACAGAATTTCTGTTCTTTCTTGCACGCGAAAAATTTTAAGTTTGAGGCTTTACATTCATCTTCTTCAATGCAGCGTGTTATTTTTTCTTGGTTTTGCAAGTCAAGACCACATTGCTGAAGCTGTTGAGTTTTACATTGTCCTTCAACATGAAGATTGGAATTCTAGTTTGCTGTAATAGGCTACTCTGCGTGGCACTTGTTTCATCCAGTAATTTTCCACTTCTTTGACATGCAGTTCTTCACTTATTTTGTAGATGGTCCAGTTTAAAGGAGACCCTCAAACCAATTCTGCATATTTAATTAAGGTATCTTTTCTTTTTTATCTTGTTTATGCTTTAATCTGGTATATGTTAAGCTGTAAATGAATTCAATCATCTGCAAGTTTTCATAGGATTAAATATTATGTCTTGACCAATGTTATGGAATCTCCTTTGGTTTGACAACAAGATTATGTTTGCCCTGTTTTTCAGTTGGAATTGTTGGCAGCTAAGAATCTCATTGGTGCAAACTTAAATGGCACATCAGATCCTTATGCCATCATTACTTGTGGTTCAGAAAAACGATTCAGGTTATTTGATCTATCTTCTGCTTGTCCACATTTTTTTTAATAGGTGATTATTTCCAACTGATTCGTTGAATTTCTCTCATGATTAGATCTTTCAGTTCCTCAGGTTATTATTGTTAGATTTCGGTGCTATCACCAATTTGCATTTATATTTAATTGTTATTTGAGAACATGAGAGAGTATAACTGTACAATGAGGGGTTTAAAAAATTGTGGTACCATTTAGACTGAAAGTTGGGTAACTTGATCCTGAAGCTTTAATGAAGGTATATGGCTAGGCTTTTATGTTTTATTTTATTATGCATGTTTAATATAAGCTCCTCAAGTTACTTGGGAATGAAACTTCCTGCTTGATTTCATACTTGATCTGTTTGCATCTTTAGAAATGAATGTGGGCAAAAGTTTCATTTATTAATGGAGTGCATGAATATGAATTGTGTGCTAGTATGTGGTTTTTAAAAAAGAGATGGGACGGTTGAATATTAAAAAGAATTTGTTAGTTGATCAAAATCAGGAATTGCAACTAATTTATTTACGTATTAAATGGTAAAATACTTTCATGCTTTAGTAAATGTCCTCTTATTTTCTTGTAATAAATGTGTTTTATACTGTGTATTTCTAACTTTATTGTGCCTGCAGTTATAAAATTTCTTCTTGTGTTGTTGGTGCAGTTCAATGGTCCCTGGTTCCAGAAATCCAATGTGGGGAGAGGAGTTTAATTTTTCTGTTGATGAGCTTCCTGTTCAGGTTCCTGTTATGATTCACCATTTTTACTACTGTTTCTTGTTTAGGTTAATTATTGATTGACTTGGTGTTTTCAGTTGCTGAATGCTGGAGATCAATGTTGTGAGTCTAGTTCTGGTAAAGATGTTTAATGTATAATAGTACAATTTATCAAATGCCACTAAGAGACAGTGTGATTCTGAGTTGACTGCATAGCCCTCGGTTATGCCTTGCATGTAAAAGCTTGGCCAATAAGTAAAAGTTTTGTTCTTTGAGAATTTATGCATGCACTTGTGGTCTAATCTCATAAATATTATTGGCAGTTCCTTGTTTCTCTTAAGACACGTACAAAATATTTAAATTGTTTTGTTTATTGTCATTTAGTGCCCAAAATGAGTTTGTTCTGTTACCTGATGCATTGATCAGATCCTTGGACCTAACCCATTTTGTTTAAATGATATTTAAAGTTACTGGTGAAAGTAATCTCTTCCTTTTATAATATTTATATTACCTTGATGGTCCGTAATTGTTATATCAGCGTGTCTCTTTTTGTGCAGTTGATTTGTGATTAAAATCAACTTTTTCAAATTGATTTGGCACTGACTATTGTAGTTATGAATGACATACTGATATGGTGTGATGTTGTAGGGGTGGTTGGATAGGTTTTGTATGGATTATTTCCCTGCCCTTATATTTTTGTCCTTTTGATTTTCTTTGTGGACAACAGGTTCACTTTTGTATTTGGTTACTTTCTTCAATTAATGTATAATTCTCAATTTTTTCCTAAAATAGAATGTGTAGCGAGAGATCCTGTGAATTTTTTTTTTTTGGTTGTTTCATTCAATATACTAATAGCTTTATCTACTGCCCTGACAGATTATTGTTACAATTTATGACTGGGATATAATTTGGAAAAGTACTGTTCTTGGTTCAGTGACTGTGACAGTTGAAAGTGAAGGCCAAACTGGTGCAGTGTGGTATACTTTAGATAGCCCATCTGGGCAGGTAGTCCTCTTTTGTAAATTGTGTAATGTTATTTTACTATTTTCATTGTTTGTTGTCCTTTTCAGTTTTCCTTATTTTATGTAATAACCAATGAAAATACCATTTTATCAGGTGTGTCTACATATTAAAACAATTAAACTGCCTGTAAATGCTTCCAGGTATCTTTTGGTTCATTTTTTTGTCCTTTTTGCTTTTGTTTGTACTGTTTTTCATTTGTATACAATATTTAGACCCCTACACTAAAACATTGCCCTGTCATTGTGTAGACAGTTTTTTCTTCTTTAATTAATCTCTGCTAGAACTTCTACCATGAGGAACTCTGGAATTATAATTTTCTTTAATCTTTTACATGTTGGGGTTGGTCAATAATGTTATAACTCATTTTAAGAAATCTTTTCAAGAATGTTTTCATGGGTGATCTCTTGCTTCGCCCTGTACGGTAAACAGTGTTTTGAATATTTTCTTGATGGTTGCTATTTTGGTGGTTTAGCGTTGGAAAGAGTAAAGGAGTGTCTGGGATTATTAGTTAGAATTAGAAAGTGTATAAAGAAATGCTTAAAAAGGATAAAGAGTGAAGGAGGGTTGAAAAATGATAAAGAGGGTTCTTTGTATGGTTTCTTGAACTTTTGCTATGTCTTAGATCCTGTGTATCTGTGTCTTTTCCTATAATTATCTGAGCAGGCAATAGCATTGATATATTTCTGATATTGTGTCTGACCTTGGGGTCAAGTTCTGGACATGTCTGTTTTCTCTTGCATCCTATCTACAAGGGGGAATCTGGAGTTTTTGGGAGAGGGAGCGAGATTTCTGCATTTATAGTTAAAAATGTGTTTTTTTGTCAATATTATTTTTTCTTGGATCCTCTGTATTTATGCTTTTTATTTCCCCTAAAAGTATCTGAGCAGGGCAGTGACAATGTTTTATTTCAGATATTGTGTCTGGACTTGGTTTCAAGTTAAGGACAATCTGGAGTTTTTCGGGAGAGGGAGAGATATTTCTGTATTTATAGTTGAAAATGTGGTTTGTTTGTACTTTGTTCAATATTATTCTGCACCGATAGCAAACTTTTAATTGACCTATCTTAAAATTTAATTATTTATTTATCATTTCTTGTGCATGATAAATAAGATTATGTCACATTGTTTTCCCTTTTAAATCTGTATGATACAGAATTATCTGATTGCCCATTCACTGCAAAATTTGGTGGACTTCTGTTGTTACCATTGTAATTGTTCTCAAAAGTATGACAGAGTATTATTCACTGGCAGGGTAATGAATGGATATGCAGGAGCCAATGCTCGAAGAAGGGCTTCCTTGGATAAACAAGGGCCAACAGTGGTTCATCAAAAACCAGGGCCTCTGCAAACAATATTTAATCTCCTTCCAGATGAGGTCAGTTGCACAGCAGTCATGACTTGGTAGAATTATTTACCTCCTCAGCTTATAGCATTTGAAACCTTTGGATTATGGATATGAATGAATCCTTAATTTAGTGATTCTGCTTACAGCTTGTGGAACATAGTTACTCTTGTGCACTTGAGAGGTCATTCTTGTATCACGGCCGTATGTATGTCTCTGCATGGCACATATGCTTCCATTCTAATGTCTTTTCAAAGCAGATGAAGGTTAGTTGGTATTTCTTTTATGCCGTTTGCTAAGTTATTTTTAATTTTTTTTTTCTCTTAAGAATGTTCTGATAGTATTTACGGCATACCCCTGAAGAATCTTACTAATTGATTGGACATGATTGGTAGTTGCATGTTTTAATGGCGTTTTGTTTTCTTTTGGCAGGTGATTATACCAATTGGAGATATTGATGAGGTAATTTCTTTCAATATTTTTCTTATGAAGATATCTGTCAAAATATTATTTTATCCAGTGCCTACTGCCTATGGTGTGATAAATGATATGAAGTGCTTATATAAAAAGTTTCTTTATGTAGATACGGAGGAGCCAGCATGCATTCATTAATCCTGCTATAACAATTATTCTCCGTATGGGTGCTGGTGGGCATGGCGTACCTCCTTTGGGAAGTCCAGATGGTGAGTGCAATTTCTTTTTTTGACAATGCTTAAAAGGTTTGTCTAGCCATTTTTTTTTTAAATTTGTTTTCCTTCAATTTTTTTCCATATCTGGAAGAGAATCATGCTTTGGGCTTGCACTTTTGATTCTCAGCATTTTTTGAATTCAGTCAGCATGCTAGCGATAAAATATTTGCAAGCTTTTGAGTGCTGATTTGGTTGATGTATTTGTGTGTTATAATCTGAAATATAGATCTACTTTTATGATGTCACTTCTGTGTACTGGAATCACCTTTTTTTTTGTTTTTTTTGGGGGGGGGGGGGGGGGGTTGATGCCTTAGTTTGGTTGGTTAGTCATAGCAAATAAGCATCTTCATTCTGTGATTGATGTGTATCAGCTCTATGTTTGACAAATTTCTGTTTGGTAGTTTTTGCTAAAAGATGGAATAATACCATTGCAGTTAAAAGTTTGGGGAGATTATAGTTCCTTTCTGTTAGGAGTTTGGAGATGCTAGTGTCGCATCTATGTTTGACATATTTTGTATAGCACAGAAATTTTTTTCACTTTTCTGCTTTCTCAGCGGACAGCTGGTCCACTCCTTGTAATGATTCTTCATCATTAATATAACATACAGTTTCTTATTCAAAAAAAAAAAAAAAAAAAAAAGAAAGAGAGTTTGGAGATGCTAGCTTCAGTAAGAATGTTTACTGAATATTAAAGATAGCGGAGAAAATTAGACAGAGAGGATAAATTAGACACTTTTCAACTTTGTCAAATTCAAGGAGTAATTTAAATGATGGGTAGATAATCTTCATTTTATCTATTCATTTCTTTGTTTCTTTTTTCTTTTTAAAACATTTTTCAGCTGGTCCATAACTGTTCTCTTTGGAAGTTTCGTGAGTGTATACTCAATTATCTACTTTATGTTTGACGGAGGAATAGGAATGGAAGAGCAGAGTGTGGGAGGATTCAAAGGATTTAGCTTAAAAGTAAAGAGATTTTTTCTTCATTAAATTCTTATAATGAAATTATTCTAAGAATTGTATGATTCTTGTAGTGTGCTACCTACCATACAGGCACGTTAGAGGTTTACTGAGTTCATTTTCAAAGTATATAAAGGATATACTGTTGATTTTGATTCACTGGACAGGTTGGTCTCAAGTTTGAAATGATATATTCACGTTTTGTATTTTTCAAGGGAGAGAGATATTTTGTTAGAAAAACTGTTGATTGTTGGTCAAATATAGTGTTACATAGCAAATGGTATTTGTTATTTCAGATTCATGGTTAAATCTTGTTTTTATGGCATGTCGATATTTAGCTTGTTCCTCATCAATTTAAAGTGTCTTATGCTATATCTGGATTTATATTTATTGAAACTTCTCCATTTTAATGGTTTTTTCCCTTTGACTTTGAAGTGCTTGTTCAAACTGGAGTGGATTATAGATGCTTCATCAGATGCGTTGGCAAAGCTTTACTTTTGTGGCACTAATTTCAATTGCAAACTTTGCCCTGATTTTTAACATGTTTTATTTCAGCTTGCAAATAGTAATGAATCATATCATAGGATTCACTTAGTAGACTTGAGTGCATGAAGATTCTGAAAAAGTGCCCCACTCAGTTAGAATCTTGATTGCATGTAAGGTTCACCCTAATTATGAATTTAGCTAACTTTCCTGTTCCTTCCTTTTTTAATTAGTTTTGTTTCTATAAGAATGTGTTTGATTTCAATAATTGTGGTGTGGTATTTGTGTGTCCTGGTGCAAGTTTGTAAACTGTTTCACTCTTCTTAAGTTCGAACTATCCTTGCTTGATATGCTAGCATTACATAATGCTGCCTCTGAATAATTATTTTTCATTGCTTTCCCTTAGGGCTCCAATGGTTGCTCTGTAAAAATTCTGAATCTGATGTGCAGATTGATATTTCGATTTAAATGAAAAGTTACATTTAAATACACCAGCTCTCACCTTAGAAATTTATAGAGTAATCTCTGAAATATGCCCTTTTCAAGGTTACTGTTATGCTTGTGTTTCAAATGTCATGTTGGAGTAAAACACTAGGTCAATTTCTTGTTTGTTGAAAATCATGCACTTCTATGATGACTGGAGTGTATTGTAATATATTTGAATATGGACTTCCATTTAAAACATCTAATTATCTTACGAACTAATATCCAGTGTATTGGCTTTCCTTGATGGGTTTTATTATTACTTTTGTGTTCTGTTTAGCTTATTGAATGTGTTTTTTTAGAATAGTGGAACATCATGTGTGATTTGGATGCATTTTCAGTTTGATCTGAGTTGTTGAGGTTTCTTTTTGGCCTTTATTTTCTCTTTCATTTTCAGGTAGGGTCAGATATAAATTTGCATCATTTTGGAACAGGAATCATGCCTTGAGACAATTGCAACGTACTGCAAAGAACTATCATACAATGTTAGAGGCTGAGAAGAAGGTTTGTTCATATTGCTTCATGAATCATTGTGTCTGTAACTTTTATCAGTATTTACCTTTACAACTCTAATCTTGGTTATCAACCGTATGGATAAAATGGTCATTGTTTAAGACTCCCACATTTAATTACTGCCATAGGAAGGCCAAAGTTCAACAATTGTGTTCTATTTTAGAAGTTAAAGTCAGTCTCTTTAATGTTACTAACAGTGAAGGAGTTTTCTATCCTGTTGTGTCAGGCATTGATGGTTGTCTTCCTTGTTGGAATTGATAGTTTTTTCAGTTTTGCTGAAACTTTTGGTATCCAAGCTGCTACGCTTATTTTGGGCATATGTCCTGACAAGATACATTTAACCCATTTGAAATGGGATTAGGATCAGACCTTGGATATGTATTTTGCTGAACTTTTTCTCTGACTACTATGATTTAATGAAGAAAAAAGTTAATTCAATCTGCTTGCTGCTGTGTAGGAGAAGGCAGAATCGGCGTTGCGTGCACATAGTAGCTCCATTAGAGGTAGTAGAAGGCAGGCTAAGGTTGCGGAAGAAACAGTCACCAAACCTGAAAAGCTTCAACCGTTTATCAAAGAAGAGGTTCTTGTTGGTATATACAATGTAGGCATCATCTTTTTCCTTCTTTCATGGTCTATGAATTTTTAAGTTGTGTTATTACCGTTATAGAATGCATTAATGTATTTTGCAGGATGTTTTCCCATGCACAGCGGAACAGTTCTTTACTTTATTGTTTAGTGATGATTCTACGTTCACAAATGAGTATCGCGCAGCTAGAAAGGATACTAATCTTGTTGTAAGTCCAAGTACAGTTATTGAAATCATAGACCCTAGAAAATTGTTTCTTCCTTTTGTATTCTCTATATTTGATCAATGTATTTTTCTTTACCATGAAGAAAAAGAACAAAAGAGCTTCTCATGGTAATGCATTTATGATTTAAGCAATATCCATGTTGATATGTTAAAAAGGATTACGAGCTAAATCTTTAAAGAATGAAAAAGTACCTTAAACATGGTGCTGATTATATAAGTACCTAAATTGGATATGGAAGTTTATATGTTGTGTACCTGGTTTAGGCATTCCAGCCGGTGGGATGTCAAGGATAATTAAAACATATGTTAAATTATAGAAAAGAAGATTGTTTGGAAAGGATATTTCCCATTTTTCTTTTATATCGTTGGCAGTTAGGATTTGCACATTCTAGAGTTAAGGCTTATTAGAGGCATTAGGACTAATGCTGAGCTGGTAGTGCTCTCCATGATGTCCAGGACAACGGTTCCTTAAAAACCAAATTATGGAGGAAACAACGTTATGTATTCTGATGTAGGACTTGGAACCTTGTTTGGTTAGCACTGAGTATTGCTTCTGTTTGTTCTATTTATCGTGTGTGCACTGTATGGACTACTTGTGAAGTTCAGATGATTATATTAGCCCAATTGCTAGTTCAATGGGCAAATATTGCCTCAAAAGGCCTGCTCTTGTCCATCCAAATAGAGCTTCTGTTTGGGGTTGGGGGTTGATAAGGGTCTGGGTAAGCAGTTTTGTTTCTGATGATTAACCATATGGATCAGTTATCCTTCCAGTTCCTTGTGCTTTTCCATCTAAGAAGATTTTATTTCTGGATTCTGAATATCGGTTGGTTGATATTGAAATATTTGCTTACTATCTCATGCTTATCCAGATGGGACAGTGGCATGCTGCAGATGAATATGATGGTCAAGTAAGAGAGATCACATTTAGATCTCTCTGTAACAGTCCCATGTGTCCACCTGACACAGCAATGACGGAGTATCAGCATGCAGTTTTATCACCAGATAAGAAAATATTTGTAAGGCTATCTGTCTCATTGCCTTCAATTTTTGGCAACATTGATAATGTGCTTGCAATTGTTTTTTCTTATTTATTATCTAATAGTTTTAAAAAATTCGCATTGTTATTATTTCTGTCTTATTATCTTCAAATGGTACCTTGCTTGTTAAAATCTGACGTCAATGATTTTTTCTTGTAAATTTTGGATTAAACATGTCTTTTCTTTTAGGTTTTTGAGACAGTCCAACAGGCACATGACGTTCCATTCGGGTCTTACTTTGAGGTATGAAATATGTTTCTATTTGGACATCATACTTTTGGTTCACATTTCTTATTAGATGTCAATGTTAATTGAATTAAACAAGACAAGTTATTTCATTTTATTTTATTATGTTAAAAAAATAAATAAGTAGAACATCTGATATATTTAAAATTTGTATGTTCATCGTTACTTTTTTTCTGTGCTAAGATAGGTGAACCAGCATTTTCCAAAATATTTTAGAGTAACGTACTTTCTGGTTGTATTTCCTTGCTTAGAGGGTTGTAACCTGTAAGAGAAATATTCCACTTTGTTAATGCAATGTAATTGTTCTGCTGTATCAGATTCATTGTCGGTGGCATTTGGAGATCATTGCTGAAAATTCCTCTACTATTGATATTAAAGTGGGTAAGTTTTGGTTTGATGTTCATCTCTTTGACTATCTTTTCCTATTGCTGTGATGATTTTTCGTGCCCTAAAAATGGTTGAAACAAGCTTGCATCAAGAATTGTCGTGGCATCCTGTGAGGACACAGAAGCATGTAAATTAATGCTGAAGGTGTTAGAATCTTACTGTTGCTTTGCATTGAACCTGTGGGTCAAAATATTGAGCAACTCCAACCTTGCTTTTCTTTTTTAATTCTGGTGCTTGGAATTTACTGTTTGTGCAATATCTGCAGGTGCACATTTTAAGAAATGGTGTGTCATGCAATCCAAAATCAAGACAGGTGCTGTTAATGAGGTTGGTACTCTAATTGAACAATTTTCCTTATTAATCTTTGCTTTATTACAATGAAAAATGAACTCCATAATTTTTGAAATATGAATGAATTTAGTAAGCAGTGAATTCTTTTGTTCTATGCCAGTACAAGAAAGAAGTTGAGCTGATGTTAGAAACGGCACGTTCATATATCAAGACACGTACTTCCGGTGGCGAGACTAACAACCAGTCGTCCACTCCATCTGTAACTCCAGATTGTAACTAGTAGTGCAACCGTATGAGATCCAGTAATTTATATTGTTGTAGCAGTCCCCATTTTTGAATGTATAACACACACGCACACACACATAAATATACACACAGCCCAAGGTCCCTCGTGATGGTGATAGTGTTATCATCTTCCCTTGTGCGCTGATGTAGTTATTCGCTGTGTAATGGCGATTTTCATTTTTTTCCCCCTCGTTATGTAACTGGATTTCTCCTCTAATGTAGCGGCAATCCCAGATGAGAAGATGAAGTTTGTTTTGATCCGATGTAAATAAAAGGTAAGTTTTCAAGTACTAGGTGTTCTATCACAAATTTGAGACACATGATATTACAAAAGTGGATTACTAATATTTTGTAACTACATTGTATGTATGTATATTGTCCATCTATCACATCCTTATTTTTAGAAACAGAGTTGCCTGCCAGCCTTCGGTACCTTGCGGTTAACGTATCTCTTGAAAAAATTATATTTTGGAGCTGTGAAAATAGTAGAAGTTTGCCTGGTGAGTGCATGAGCTCCACCATCTTCAAGAGTTAAAAACAATTTGGCAGTGTGATCATCTTTTTGTCTTCCCCAATGGAGGAATGCCGT
Organism: Citrus glauca; assembly: GCA_029633175.1. NCBI lineage: Eukaryota > Viridiplantae > Streptophyta > Magnoliopsida > Sapindales > Rutaceae > Citrus > Citrus glauca. The sequence continues at coordinate 41,252,571 of JAQOOD010000003.1, read as the reverse complement.
CTATGAAACTGGGAAATCTCGTCGTAAGTTGTGAGAAACTAGAGGCTCTGCCCAACGGCTTGTACAAGCTGACTTCTCTTCAACATTTTTAGTACTGGAAAATCTGATATTGGCATGCTTCCCCAGAGGATGGCTTTCTACGGCAACTTTGATTCACTCGAGCTTCAGGTTCTGGAGATTCGCAAAGCACTGTTCGAGTGGGGGACTGCACAGATTCGGCTATCTCAGACGACTTTAAATCCGCAGAGTATGTGAAGATGTGTTCATATCCGGTAGAGGAGAAAGGAATGAGGATTCCTTCCTCTCTAGCTGAATTGGTGTTTTCCAACTTTCAAATCAGAAACGCCTGATTGTCCGAAGCTTAAGTATATTTAAGGAGCCCAGCCGCCCCACCCCCCCCCCCCCCCCCCCCCCCCCCCCCAACACCAACAACACCAAAAAAAAAAAAACCACCCCAACTTTTGCAAATACTTACTGGGAAAAGAGGATGAACGACAATGCTGGCACTTCGTAGCGGGAAAATTGCGTGCCCATTGCCCCCAAAATACCCAAAATACCCAAAATATGCCATTATTCCTCTTTAATTCTATACATGCATACTTTAAAAAATCAGAAAAAGTACGAATCGAGTATACTTAACTTCAATTGAATCACAACCAATTAAGTTCCCTAAATAATTCTGAACTTCTTTCATGTAAGTTGGGTAACGACTCAAGAATACTCGACCTTAATTGAACCATGATGACTAAATTCCTAGAAAAAAATTCTTGACTGCTTTAATCATGTCAGATAACGAGTTGAACATATTCGACTTCAATTGAACCATGATCAATTAAGTCTCCTAAAAAATTCTCGATTTCTTTCATGGAAGTCTAGTGATGAGTTGGGTATACTCTACCTCAATTGAATTATGACCGATTAATTCCCCTAAAAAATTCTTGACTTCTTTCATGGAAGTTGGGTAATGAGTTGAGTATATTTTATTTCAATTTAATCACAACCAATTAAGTCCTCTAAAAATTTTGAGATGTTTTCATGGAAGTATGATAATCCTAGCCTTCATTTGTATCAATAAGTAATCATCTTCCACGATATGCAATAATTATTAAAAAAATATATTAGCATCTGCGGCAACTATAAATTATCCAACAAACGTCAAATACAATATCATCTCATTACGATTATTAAAGTCATCGTTATACAATTTTGGCAGGGAAAATCCTTATGAAATAACTCAGGATAGTTTTTCACTTGCTCCATTCATTGCAGCAATGTTCCAAAAACTTTAAGACATCTTAAAGACTATATGACATCCACAATTCTCTATCAAACCCTAGATGGACAAATAATTTTGGTACATGTTTACAACATTAAGAAAATATATAAGCATAAATTAATGGCAATAAAGAAATGAATACAGAGAAATGAGACACTTACATATAAATAAGCATAAATTAATATTTGACCTATTAAATAGGCTTACTCGACTCATACTTAACTTACTCATAAATTTACTTAACTTTTACTCAACTTGTTTAGAGACTTGTTCCATTAATTACCGAATTATTCTATACTGCTCAACTAATTACCTTACTTATACTTTACTACTAGGCTTCCTATTACTGGACATATTTCTCGACTTCCTAGCTAACTTGCATCATAACTTACTCGAATAATTTCAGTTTTTGCTAGACTAAATACTCGACTTATATGACTTCTTGCTCAAATATGTGTTAGTAATATGCCCTAAAGGCCAATCAAATGATGTTTGTTTGTTTAGGGAATGATTGTATTTGAATAGCATTTTGATATTTATAAAATGACAAAGTTATCAACATTCATAAATTAATTTAATGAATATAGTCTAAGAAGTAAAATAATTAAGGAACATATTCTTGAGTTTGTCGAGAATATGAAACGTGCATCTTTTGTACTATACTTCTAAAATAGTTCCTAGTGGTGGATTTATGATTGGACATTATAAATTCTTTTAAACACTAATATGTGTTATGACTCCTTATGGTATGTGATACTAAAATGGATGGTGAGTTTCATATTATTGACATGAGATGTCAAGTCAAACACATAGATACTTGTTAAAAGAACGAGTTTACTAAACTTGACCAAATATAGTAGGCCATATGGTTTTGAGTGTTAATGGCTTATTATACATTGTAATAGACACTATGTTTAGTAATGGTCTTTAGACCTGAGTCATAACATATATCTTATACATAGACATTTTTGATATGTGAAAGCATAATGATTGATTCCTAATCAAGGAAGAGATCTAGTAATAGTTGTCATGGTTGGCTATGTATAAAGACAAGTGTATGACCAATATGGAATTCATCACTTTGTAATATACAAAAGGAAGTCCTTATGAGACAATATGAATTGGCATGAGAAATCCTTGGTCAAGGTGAAATATATTTGAAGGAGTTCAAATTATATTTTCATGCCAAGTTCATTTAGATTTATTTTGAAATAAAGCATAACTGCTTAACATAATAAATCATAAGCTGTGCTTTTCTTTGCACATGGATGATGAAGAGACCAAGACATAGAGATACAATGGAATAAGTTCTATAGATCCAACCATTCTTGTTATTTGGATAGTTATGATATACTGTTAGGTGTCACTCATGACTTTTAGAAACCTTAAGATTAATATTGTTAAAACGTATTAGCAATGCATCTTAAGGTCATTAGAAAAGTTCTAATTGATGACTAAATAGTTTAGCATTATTTAATGAATAAAGAGTTATCATTAAAATAGTTCTACTACCTTATAACTAAGAACCTAAAAGGTCACATACCAAATAGAAATGAAAAAAAAGATTTACTAGAAAATGAGAAGTTAAATTTCTTAATTTTAGGAAAATCAATATTTATATTATAATTCATTGAGAATGAATATATATATATATATATATATATATATATATATATATCTTAAATATGATTTAAGATAGAAATTTAGATGTTCCATAAATAGTTTAAGGAACAAAATAAATTTCATAAATCCTCAATTAAATATTATGTAACATCGAGCACGTAAAATGACCATTTTGAACATATTCTGGTTCATATATGATTATAGACTTCTGGACCAATTTTGGGTTTAGAATTTTGGGCTTTTATTAGATCTAATATAAATTAAGAGAAAGCATTAGAGCATATCACAAAAGAAGCCCACATTTAACCATTTGATTTGATCAAAATGTGATTAATTAATTAATTTTGCTATTTATTTATTTGATTAAATAATTTATTGAAGTGATAAGATCACTTTCAATAAATAATGGCTAAGTGGGTAGGTCTAGCACATGATAATGTTTGGTGTCATTATTGGAGACGATGATGGCTTTGTTTGGTGGAATGAATCATCATGAACTAGCATTCATGTTTCTTCATCATCTCTCTCATTTCAAAACGAAATTTCGAGATTCCAAATCCTATGAACTCCTAGAACATTTCTAAGTGTGTACTGACTAGAGGCATCACAATTGGGGTGCTTAAAGGATCTCAGATCGTGGCAAAACAGAAGCTGTTCGTGCAGAGTTCTATTTTCTAGACAGTGTTCGTAGCTTGCTATTTTCAATCATTTTCTCCTACTTCACGAAGCCGTTTTTGAAATTACAAGTGAAGTAATTAAACTTCAATCTTTCCTCTTAATTTTCGGTTTTGAATGAAGTCAATCCGAGATTTCTACAGCTTCCGCCATCCGTTTTAATTTTACTGCGCAAAAGTTGCGTTATTAGGAACCTTATGGACAAATGTTGTCCTTCACTATATAGTCAATCAACTCTTTTCCTTCACTTCTTGCTCAACTAAATAATTGATCTACCCAACTTTGTACTCGACTTGTTCCCAAAATCATTTTTCAATCATCCAAAACTTAAGTTGAATATTTTGGTCTTAAATCCCTATATTTTATGCAAGTGTGTGTGCTTGTTTGTGCAATCACTAAAATGAATAATCTACTATTACAAACTCATAGATTATTAGCAAACATACTTGTAATGAAATGAAATCAAATCCTAAGTACATAAAATGTTTAAATTTCGAACATACCTTATCCACCACTTAATAATGCAACTACTTTTAAGTTTTTTAAAGTGTTTATAAATATTTATCAAAAACCTTTATATTGGATTTAAACATACCTTATCCACAACTTGATAATGCACGTCCTTTTAAATTTTTTGAAGTGTTCATATATATTTATCAAAAACCTTTGTATTGGAGATAAGAGATGAAATGGTGAGAGGGGAGAAAGCCGTGGGAGAGGAAGAATTGTGAGGTGTGAGAAAGTGTTTGAAATGATGAGGTGAGGAAATGTAGATATATGGCATTTTTAAGGGTATTTTTGACTTTTCCCTCTTTCTTCGAGGAATTAGTAAGCAATTGGGTAACAATTTGGTATTTAAGGGCAAATGGGGCATATTCAGATAAAAAAAACCCCTTCTTAGCCAAGGTGGTACCGAGAAGTAAAACTTATGTAGGCGATAGAATTGGAAAGCTAACATAATTTTTCATCAAACAATTATAAAATAACCTTAACTTTCAGGGTATAATTGCAAATGTTTAACAAGCACTGTGGAGTTAGGGCTCCTATATACATGTGGTTCACTGGTTTCCTTTCCTCAATTATTTTTTCTATAAATTTTAAGATAAAAATAGTTGTAAATTGGGCTATGTCAAGAACATATAAAATGAAAGTCGTTATCTTTTTTGATTAAAAAGGAAACTGATGGTCTTAAATTTTGGATAATTTGATTCGACTCAACTAGATAAAATGAAAGTCGTTATCTTTTCTGATTAAAAAGGAAACTGATGGTCTTGAATTTTGGATAATTTGATTCGACTCAACTGTAGTGCAATTTACCTCAGTTAGTGCAGACAGAGATTATAATACGATTTGCAAAGAAGGGCAGAAATGTGCAAAAAGGATAAGAGGACGGACAATTTGGCACTTGACATCGCCATAAATGGTAAATGAGTTTTTGATCACTCATAATTAATTATCCATTGAAGGGAATAATGCTGAGCAACAAACAAGAAACAGGGGATTTAGAGGCTGATGACCAAAGGTACTTGGGGTAAGATTCTCTTCAATCTGAGCGGCAATTAGAGGGATTTAAACATCTATAAATGTGTTCTATGAAATGAGCTGAGTGAAGAAGAATATTAGATCTTACATACATTTGGTGTTTTGTCTAGTAGCTCTAGTCAGGGGCGGATCTAGCATGTGACTAGTGGGGGCTTGAGCCCCCACGGGCCAAAAATAAATTAAAAATTAAAAAAGAAAAATATTTTAGTTTTTTAATTAGCTCCTATAAAAAAATTATTAAAATAATCACTATAAATTATAAACCCCCATAAAATTTAAAATTTAGCTTTTAAGAATTATAAAAATTTATATTTTAATTAAAAATAATGATAGTCCACTACTCAAAATATTTTCAATTCTCAAAATTAGAATTAATTCTTTCAGTTTCTATAATAATACTAAAGCGAACATTTTCAATAATGAAACTCATGAAAAATCATCTTTGGAATCATATGGGATAAATGATAGTTTGATTGTTTATATACGAAACAATAAATTTAATAATATTGATAATGAGTCAATTGTATAACATTTTTAAAATATAAAAATGTGTAGAGAATAATTATAAATGTATTAGTAAATATTTTATATATTCAAAATTTTAGTTTTTCATATTTTACTATTATCTAATTTAACCCCCGATAAATTATTTTTCTAGATTCGCCGCTGGCTATAGTTGTATGATTTGTTAAGTATTTACTAAACTACTTGTAATTGTTGACAAGAAATTAAGGTGGTATTATATCTGCCATCATTGTTTGATGAAAAACTTGTATTACTTTTATTATTTTATCAAAATTTACAGCGCATAAGTATAGTCGATGTTTATTTCATAATCAAGGCTCCTTATTCATGGAAGCCACAGCACCAAACAAACTAATGTACACACACTAAGGGAGCCTAAGTAACGTGCCGTACAATATTAATTAGTCACCCCAGCACAATTAACCCATTTATAAAAGTTGTTTGGTTTCTGTATTAAATAATAGTTGGTATTAAACACTAGCAAAGTTAACATAAAAGAATAGAAGGAAAGTCAGCGTCTATTTCTTTTATCATCACTACTTTCAAGTTTTGTGGAAGTTTATGTGTAAGTGCAGCGGATCTCATAATCCAAAAATGAAATTATTGGTAAATAAATTGAAAATACTCTACTTGAAATCATCACATTAAAAATTAATGTCATTACCAACTCTTGAGAAAGAAAATTAATTATTGTTACTTTCCAACCTTTCGTGATGAAGTGAAGTTTTCTTCTAATATTTTAAGAATGAAAATGTTATAGAAGACTATTGGCAAGATGAATAGTAGAGCTGAATCATTCAAATGGCAACGTCATTTTCTTTCTTTATGGAGTTATGATTAGGCGCGGGTGTTCGTACAAAATTTTATGCACCTGAGCCTTGTGCACAAAAGGAACATGGGATTGTTAAAAACACACTCTTAACAAAAAGGGAGTATTATAAAATTTGGCATCAACACCTTTTATCAGAAATTTTAGGTTTTGTTGAAGTTTAAGGATGATTACAACGTAATTCATAAACTAACTAAGAAATTATTGGTAATAACTTGAATGAATAATTTACAAAATACTATAACTGAAATCATCACATAAAAAAAAGAAAAAAAATCAATAGGTTTACCTGCTCTAGTAAAAAATTAATTATGGTCCCTTTCCAACTTTTGGTGATGAAGTTGTTTTAATATATATTAAGTACATAAATATTGTTGAAGATTATTGGCAATAAAATTAGGCGTAGTTTTCTATATTTATATGTGTGTGTATGTATACAGGGGGAAGTTAAAAACTATAGTTAGGGAGGCCTCGCCTGTAATTTAGGGGTAGGCATTTGGATCGGGTTAATCCAATTCGAATCAAATCTAAAATTTATTTGGGGTTCGGTTTCCAATCCATCTCTTCAGTTAGTAGATTACTTATTATTTTTTAATTATTGTTATTAATGTTATTATAAACGGTCGCCGCATGTTCCTGGTTCATGCTCTCGATTGGTTTGTCTTGAAGCAAAATGGATTAAATATTATTGATTGATGCATGTCTTTCACAGCATAGAGTGGCTTAGATTGGAGCTTTTCTGAAAAATAAGTCTATTTCTTATCCGTAAGTAGTATTTCTTTTCACTTTTTAAGAAAACCTACATTAAGATTGATCTGACCGTAGGTTGAGGTGGGGTTTTTTTTTTTTTGGGCAGGGGTAACTGAGAGAGAGACCGACATTGAAAGTGTCTGTCTTGCTTGCTTGACTATCACAAACTTGACTTGATTATTCAAGTGCTTCAATTTTCGGCAGTTTTTCTCATTTTCCATAATTCCTGATCTCTTATTCCATTTCAAAGTAATGTCGATATGTCATTGCAGAGGCGATACTAAAGGCGTCCATTGAGAAACTGTTCAAAAAGTTGACTTCAGAGGAATTTGAAGTGAAAGACTGAAAGTTACGTCTTGAAGAACCAGATAGGCAGCCATTACAACCAAATTCGGAAACTAATTCCTAGTTTCTGCACAAGTTTTACTGCATTGCGTGATGTCTGAAATAACAGAGACCACTGCCAGATTGCATGAAAATTCAGGTAGGGAGTCTTATAAAGTCAGACAAAGGCTACCCCGAACCTCTTCAGTGAATAAGGCCAAAGTGTATGGCAGGGGAAGAGATCACGAGAATATTGTTGAATCGTTGTTGTGGGATGAAATAAAATCTGAGAATGGATTCTCTGTTGTTCCCATTGTAGGGATGCCGGGGGTGGGCAAGACAACTCTTGCTCAGCATGTCTATTACGACTTTCGAGTGCAAGATCATTTTGATCTGCAAGCATGGATTTGTGTCGGCGAAGATTTTGATGCCTTGAAGGTAACAAAATCAATCCTAAAGTCCATTGATACTGATCAGCCAGTGGATGATAATGACTTGAATTTGCTACAAGGGAAATTGAAGAAAAAATTGTCTGGAAAGAAATTTTTGCTGGTTTTAGATGACCTGTGGAACGACAAATATGATCATTGGAACGACCTCAGCCGCCCATTTGAATCTTGTGCACCGGGTAATAAGGTTGTTATCACTACTCGCAATATGAGTGTTGCAACAATGACGGCGACTGCTTCAACGTATCTACTAAACCATCTGTCAGATGAAGATTGTCTCTGTATACTTGCTGAACAATCCCTAGGAACAACAGATTTCAGCAAGCATCAATCCCTATTGGAAATTGGCAAGAAGCTAGCGATTAAATGCTACGGCTTACCGTTGTTGGCAAAAGCTATTGGCGGCCTATTACGTGGCAAATACAGCTTCAGTGACTGGGAAGATGTGCTCAGTAGCGATATGTGGAATTCATCATCAGACGACGGAGATGGCATTATAATTCCAGCCCTTAGATTATGCTATCACTATCTTACTCCATGTTTGAAAAAATGCTTTGTATCTTGCTCACTTTTCCCCAGTGATTATGAATTTGATGAAGAGGAGCTAGTTTCTTTATGGATAGCAGAAGGTTTGTTAGATCATGATGACAGTAATATGCAAATGGAAGATTCGGGTCGTGAGGTTTTCAAGGAGCTACATTCAAGGTTGCTTTTTCAGCAATCAAACAACGATACATCACGGTTTGTGATGCATGGCCTCATCTATGACCTTGCTCTTTGGGCTGGACAAGGGCTGCGTTGGAACAATGATACGGAACCCATTCTTGGACCTTCAGAAGGAAGCTCCCACCGCATAGATTTCAGAGAAGATAATAACATTGAGGATCACAAGGCACAAGAAAGAAGCAATCGGACGGTCAGTCTTGTAATTAAGCTCCTGTACATAATAATTTCTTCTAGAGGGTTATTTAATTTTTATTTTTATTTTCACTATGTATGCAGGTTGACTTAGAGCGGATCTTTGTAATCACTAACTTTATCTTTGAGCTTCCATCGGTTGTTTTTGACCAACTTTCTTCTGTCCATAAACCTCAGTATGCGTTCTTGAGTATGTTAACGTCTTTTGCATCCTTGTTTATAAGCATTTTTGGTCTTGTTTACAAATGTACAAGGGAAAATGTTATATGGAAGTGGACGGGTGCACTACCTTGGTTATATTATCCATCGCCAAGCGACAAGCTTTTTGGAAACTTCAATGATATCGTTGGACTGGTGTGTGCTCTCTGTCAGTGTATTCTTTCGGCTATTACTTATGGTTTCGTTCGTCGACATGCTGATAATCCTATCAAAGTATCTGTTTGGCCTCTCATTTTCGCCTTTGGTCTATTATGTTCTAATTTGTTTAAGAAGCCAGAAAAAAGAAGTTCCATTTCATAAAGATGACAGGCTTCTGCTGATTCCATACATAATTTTTAAGCTATTTTTAGTTTTTCCTTTCCATTGAATTCAATGCGTAAAGTGGACACATTATTATATTGCATATTATAGATTCAAAATTTTCAATTGCTTCCTTCTTTTTATCCCATCTTCTTCTGTATTTTACTCAAAAAAATTGGTAATTTTTAACTCTTATGTTTCCAGAAATCAAAAGCTGAGTGGTCAGCTAAATAAAGATGGTCGAAATGAAAACCACTGAGTCAAATCCATTGAAGCGCTCAAAGAAATTGTTAATCAGTAGCTTGAATAGATCGTCAACTTTGGTCTACTATCGCGGTAGCACTGGCCTTCTATGTGAATGTACGTGCAGCGTTGAACCGAATACAATGAGGCAACTGACTAAAGAAGCAATCTAGTAACAATCTACGATCAGTTGAAAGCAATTAATCAATCAGCAAAATTAAGAAAATAGCTGATCAAGATCAATACCAGAAAATTAACTGAATCGGTAGGTTTGCCTAAATCCATGAAGAGAATTAGCCCCTAGAAAGCTTAATTGACGATGGTGATGACACAATATTTACCCAACTCACTACAAGAGAGAATGTACCACTTAGACTCTTTCTAATTATGATGGACATTGTTGGCCAAGTGTCATGATATCCGGACCGTACAATCACATGTAAAATCAAGTTAGGTGATTCAAATCATTTGTGGTGATGTGAGAGCAAAGAGAGTGTTAGTCATTGCATAATCCACTAACAGTACCAGTTATTAAATGATTGATCAGCTAAATTTTTTTCTCAAGTTTGTGTGATCAGCTAAATTTTGTTCTCAAGTTTGTGTAGTATCTTTTATGCTTCCTTTATGCGAATTAAAAAATTTGCTGCGATTAGCAAGTGCTTTTCGCAACTTGCATGATACTCGGATGGAATAAAGTGCTGTTTTTCGGAAGCACTTGTCATGGCATTGAGATATCAAATCCATCAATGGACTTGATTGTAATTGATATCAAATCCATTTTCGTTTTCCTAAATGAAAGAAACATGTAAAATAGGCAGAGATATTTTCAGTTAAAAGTACCCACCAAACAAAAATGAAAAAAAAAAACGAATCAAAGAAGGAAGTGTTTGATTTACAAGGATTTGATCCTTTCTGAGAAAAGAGTTTGTACTTTAAATGATTTATAATGTGGTTCACAAGACTGTTGTTGAACAAACTAGAATATGGCATGTTTTCTATTTCAATCATTTGGTTGAATCTCTCTTTTTTTCCCCCCCCATTTTTTGCTTTTTCAGACAAAAGGCCCTATTCATTGAAAAAGAAAAGGAAATCTGAGCACAAGTACGAAATCAATCAATAATCTCGAGTTTTTTTTTTTTCCCATTAGAAGTAGAGGTCTACCAGCGGCACTCTGTTCAGATAAGACATATTATGTCACAGACTGAAAAAATAGGCTCAAGAAAATCGAAGTTTTTCAAATATTTAAAAGAAAGAATTGCTCTCGTATTTGCATACTAGGGAGCTCTACCCCTTCCTTCAAATAAGGGAATTGGCATTAAAAATGCAGTAGGATGCTTATCTCTGAGAAAGCCACACAATGAACCATAAAACTCCACCATGTTATAAGATTTTATTATCAGCATCATATACAAAATAGAACATAAATATACCCTTTCTGCTGGTTTTTATTTTTTCCACATTATTGCATTCATGTGTTTAAGTTTTCTAGCTCTAAGTGTTCATTTTTGTAGCACCATGGATCTCACGAGAGGTAAGACACATTACGACCTCTGACTGGGTGTATTTTTATTTTGAGGTTCGCCCACAAAAGAATAAAATTAAAAATTAAAAAAAAAAGTACCACATAACATTGAAGAGACAGAGCAAACTTTTTTGTACTAGAGTGAGCAGAAGGAGAAGAACGGCTGCAATAACAGACATGGATGCCCCACTGACTATTGAAAATAATCTTGTTTCGATATTGCCTTCCATCTATGCCGACGGTATCTGCTCCTCAGATCTCCAACAGGATCAGTGCATTCACAATATTAGCTGATAACGAAGTTTCTTGGGCAAGGGGTTGTGAAAAAGAGGCGACGCAACTTCATTTTGTCCCATGACTATAACATATTCATTTGATCATTTATGCACGTGCGCTACCGCCACAATGCAATCTCTCAAAAGCTTGAGGATTTCTGAACAAAATTTCCATCGATTCGCTGATTCTAAAACTTGGAATTTCCAGAACGCCTTTATTGAATGCGAATGTAACGTGAAAAAGGTTTCTGCTTCAACCAAACCGAAACTTGAGTATTCCAGCTTGGCAGAAATTGCTTAAAGCAAGTCAACTGAAGTCAGCGTCCCACCAATCATTGGCTGGGCTAAATAATTATTTGTTTTATTTAAGAAAAAAAGACAAAAGAACAAAACCGCGTTGGTCCCACATGACACGGCTGCGTCACATAACGACACCCAATCTAAGTCAGTCAATCTTCTTCTCTTTGTCACTTTACGACCCTTGCTTAATTTGTACGATGACTTGTTAATGCCCTCCATATTTTCCACTTGAATCAGGGTTCAGGAGGAAGAAGCCACCGGGACCGATCAACATAGAAGAAGAAGAATGCCAAAGTTCACTCTCGATAATTCATTTCGTTTCGGCAGCCGAAGAGAGACTGTCACTATCTTCCACTCTGAATCTATCGACACGATACTAAAAAAGTTGACTAAAGATTGGCTGGCGCAGTTTGCACGCGGAGAGAAGATCCAGGCCGATCTGATTGGGTGGAAGAAGATGTTGGTGAAGATAAATGAGGTGCTAGCTGATGCGGTGGAGAAACAGATGAAGGAGGAGTCAGTGAAGAAGTGGCTCGGCAGCCTTCGCGACTTGGCTTGCGATGTTGATTACTTGTTGGATGAGTTTCAAACGGAAGCTTTCCAGAGGACGTTACCGCAAGAAGATGTTGATGATGCCGTGGATAAGTCGGATGATTCTATGGCCATGTCTAAAGTAAAGGAGGTCAACGCTAGATTGCAAGATATTGCATCGCAGATAGAACTACTAGGTTTGGGGAAAAAATCAGGCGGAAAGTCTAGAAATGTCCGCAGAGCAAAAATCAGGAAATTGCCGCCAGACGATGATGCTATCGATAAGTTTGATTCAACGGCGGTGTCTAAAGTAAAGGATGTCAATGCTAAATTTCAAGATATTGCATCGGCGATAGACCTACTAGGATCGAAAGAATGCTCAGCTGGGTCAGTTGTGAGCTCAAGAAATGTCAGGCAAAGAGTACCCACGACCCCTTCGGTGAGTGAATCCCATGTGTTAGTATTGATATTCAAACAAAAAACTTTGACATAATGCTGATAAAATCAGTAATTTTGGGTTAATTGGCCACTGTTTCTGCTAGTCAGTGGCAAAGCCATATTACGTTTTCAAAAAATTTAAATTTTAATTTCACCAAAATTTTGTATTTGTCTTTAATTAATAAAATTTATGCTTTTCACCATTGGTTTTGAATAAAGTAAAAAAAAAAAGATAACAAAATTACACTTTCTAACCGAAACCAACATAAATATTTACCTCATACGCAAAATTAAATTGAAACAATCAAAAGAGGATCAAATTATTGAGTAACAAAACAGTTAACTCAGTCTCTTTTAGTGTTATTACTAACAGTGAAGGAATTTTCTATCCTGTTGTGTCAGGCATTGATGATTGTCTTCCTTGTTGGAATTGATAGTTTTTTCAGTTTTGCTGAAACTTTGGATATCCGAGCTGCTACACTTAACTTCTAATTACCCAATTTGGGCAAACGTCTTGAAAAGATACATCTAATCCGTTTGAAACGGGATTAGGATTAGATCTTGGATATGTATTTTGCTGAACTCTTTCTCTGAATTGTATGATTGAATGAAGAAAAAAGTTAATTCGATCTGCTTGCTGCTGTATAGGAGAAGGCAGAATCAGGGTTGCGTGCACATAGGAGCTCTGTCAGAGGTAGTACGAGGCAGGCTAAGATTCCGGAAGAAACAGTGCGCGAACCCAAAAAGCTTCAACCATGTATCAAAGAAGAGGTTCTTGTTGGTATATGCAATCTGCGCGTCATCCTTTTTTCTTTTTTTTTCCCTACTTTTATGGTCTATGAATTTTATTGTTATGTTATTACCATTACATAACACATTAATGTATTCTGCAGGATGTTTTCCCATGCACAGCGGAACAGTTCTGTACTTTATTATTTACTGATAATTCAAATTTCACAAATGAGTATCATGCAGCTAGAAAGGATAATAATCTCGTTGTAAGTCCAAGTTCATTTTTAGAAATCCTAAACCGTAGAAAATTGTTTATTCCTTCTGTATCCTCTAAATTTGACCAATGTAGTTTTCTTTACCGGAAAGAAAAAGAACAAAAGAGCTTCTCATGGTAATGCATTTACATACAATTTAAGGAATATTCATGTTGATATGTTAAAAATGATTACGAGCTAAATCTTTAAAGGATGAAAAAGTACCTTAAACATATCCTTTCTTTAATCCTGCCTCAACATGGTGCTGGCTCATCTGTTCTAGGTACTTATAAGTACCTGAATTGGAGATTGAAATTTGTATGTTGTCCAGTTGGTTTGGGCGTTCCAGCCAGTGGAATGACAAGGAAAATTAAAACATACATTAAATTAGAGAAAAGAAGATTTATTAAATTTTGGTTTCTGATTGTTTGGAAAGGATAATTCCCTCTTTTCTTTTATATTGTTTGCAGTTAGGATTTACACACTCTAGAGTTAAGGCTTATAAGAGGTATTATTACCAATGCTGAGCTGGTAGTGCTCTCCATGACGTACAGGACAAAGGGTTCCTCAAAAACCAACATATGGAGGAAACGACGTTATGTTTTTTCTGACATAGCACTTGGAACCCTGTTTGGTTAGCACCGAGTATTGCTTCTGTTTGTTCCTAATTATCCTGTGACACTGTATGCCCTACTTGTGAAGTCGAGACAATTATACTAGCTCAATTTCTACTTGAATGGGCGATTTTTCCTCAAAAGGCCTGCTTTTGTCCATCCGAATAGCACTTCTGTTTGGGGTTGGGGGTTGATAGGATCCTGGCAAGCAGTTTTGTTTCTGATGATTATCCATATGGATCACTTATCTTTCCAGTTCCGTGTGCTTTTCTATCTAAGAAGAAGATTTTACTTCTGGATTCCAAATGTTTGTTGGTTGATATTGAAATATTTGCTTACTATCTCATGCTCTATCCAGATGGGACAGTGGCATGCTGCAGATGAATATGATGGTCAAGTAAGAGAGATCAAATTTAGATCTCTCTGTAACAGTCCCATGTGTCCACCTGACACAGCCATGACGGAGTATCAGCATGCAGTTTTATCACCAGATAAGAAAATATTTGTAAGGCTATCTGTCTCATTGCCTTAAATTTTTGGTAACATTGATGCTGTGCTTGCTATTGTTTTTTCCTCTTTATTATCTAATCGTTTAAAAAATTCTCTTTGTTATTATTTCTGTCTTATTATCTTCAAATGGTACCTTGCTTGTTAAAATCTGACGTCAATACCAAATGGTTGTGGCTCAGTTGGCAGCGCAGGCTGAGTTTGTGGGAAGCGCTCTCGGGTTCAATCCCCACTAAACACGCCATTTGGGAGGGCTATAGAGCCTTAACTGTGACTACACCCCGAATTCGGATTAGTCGAGACCCAATGCGGTCGCCGGATACCAAATGGCTTACACCAAAATATATATATATATATATATATCTGACGTCAATGATTTTTTCTTGTAAATTTTCGATTAAACATGTGTCTTTTCTTTTAGGTTTTTGAGACAGTCCAAGAGGCACATGACGTTCCATTCGGGTCTTACTTTGAGGTATGAAATATGTTTCTATTTGGACATCATACTTTCGGTTCACATTTCTTATTAGTTGTCAATGTTAATTGAATTAAACAAGACAAGTTATTTCGTTTTATTTTATTATGTTAAAAAAATAAACAAGTAGAACGTCTGATATATATAAAATTTGTATGGTCATCATTACTTTTTTTCTGCGCTAAGATAGGTGAACCAGCATTTTCCAAAATATTTTAGATTAACGTTTTTTCTGGTTGTATTTCCTTGCATAGAGGGTTGTAACCTATAAGAGAAATATTCCACTTTGTTCATGCAATGTAATTGTTCTGCTGTATCAGATTCATTGTCGATGGCATTTGGAGACCATTGCTGAAAATTCCTCTGCTATTGATATTAAAGTGGGTAAGTTTTGGTTTGATGTTCATCTCTTTGACTATCTTTTCCAATTGGTGAGATGATTTGTCATGCCCTTATAATGGTTGAAGCAAGCTTGCATCAAGAATTGTCATGGAGTCCTGTGAGCACACAGAAACATATATATTAATGCCGAAGATGTTAGAATCTTACTGTTGCATTGCATTCAACATTTGGGTCAAAATATTGAGCAATTCCAACTGTGCTTTTCTTTTTTAATTCTAGTGCTTGGAATTTACTGTTTGTGCAATATCTGCAGGTGCACATTTTAAGAAATGGTGTGTCGTGCAATCCAAAATCAAGACAGATGCTGTTAACGTGGTTGGTTCTCTAGCTGAACAATCTTTTTGTTAACCTCTGTTTTGTTATAATAAAATTGAGCTATATTCCTCTAAAAATATAAATGATATTGAATAAACAATAAATGGTATAATGATCAAAGTGCATCTAACTATTCTATTGTTCTATGCCAGTACCAGAAAGAAGTTGAGGTGATGTTAGAAATAGCACGTTCATATATCAAGACTCAAACTTCCTGTGGTGAGACTAACAACCAATCACGCTCTCTATCTATAACCCCAGATTTTAAATTAGCTATTGCATCCGTATCGGATCCGGTAATTGATGTTGTTGTAGCACGTTCGTATATCAAGACTCATACTTCCTGTGGTGAGACTAACAATCAATCATGCTCTCCATCAATATTCCCCATTTTTGTATGTATTATATGCATATTGATATGTAAGATATATTCCCTCGTGATGGGATGATATTGTGATCATCTTACCTTGTGCGCTGCTGTAGTTCTTCGCTGTGTAATGGCGATTTTCAAGCTCCCCCCTCCCCTCCCCCCCGGCATAATTTAACTGAGAAAATTAAGGTTGTTTTGATTCAGATGTAAACATAAGATAAGTTTTTAATACTGGGTGTTCTATCACGAATTTGATACACTTGATATTGCAATAGTAGATTGCTAATTTGCAATAAAAGGCAAGCTTTCGACTCTTGACACCTATAATGTTTTGTAACTACTATTGCCCTGTTTATGTATAATGTATGTGTAGGGCTTTTCTTCCTTTTAATTTTGCGGTATTAGTTTACTCTAATGTTTTTGAAACTCTCTCTTTCATAGTTAACAATCACACACTAGAGTTCCATATCTAGGATCTTTTTCACAAATCACAATCAGAAACAAGACTTGTTCAATTTTCAGAGATTTTTTCTTCAGTTTCGTTTTCATTAGAGGATTTGAATTTGTTAGGGCATTGCACTGTATGTAGATTATTTCACTAGACTTGTTGTATGTACCCTTTAATCAATCATGATAAGTTCAATACACCATCTAAGATTCATTAAATAATGATGTATTATATCAGAAGCATCAGTTTGAAAAGTTCAATAATTTGTAAGTTCTTTGCACCTTAGAATAAATTTTCATTTTTCTTTCGTTGAATTTCAGTAGATGCTTTTTGGATTCTATTTTTTTTTATGAATAATCAAAGTGGGGTGAAGCTTGCTTGTTTTTGGCATGAATGAAATTTACTAATATTTTCATACATTATTATTTTTGGCTCCAAAAATTTTTCAAATCAACTTGATCAGGGAAGTAGGATTTTCTTATAAGAGAAAGAGAGGAAATAGGTGAAGGGACGCGAAAGAAATAGTTAAAACCGGCGGAGAGAAAATTGGATTTTAATGTGTTAAAATTGTGTTGTTCTTAAAGTTAAGTGACAGTAACCCTCGAGTTAAGCGCTTTTGATTTTCTTTCTTTCGTTTTAGCTCGCCGTCTTCCCTATAATTGCTTGACAAAAGATAATATTGAGTCATTTTCACTTTCATCACCAGAAGCAGAAGTTAGTTGCCTCCCAATGAATATTGACTGCTAGCGGAGGAACAACATCTACAGCTTAAACTCACAAATCCCTTGTTATAAAATCAGTATACACACACACACACGCATATGCATATATATATATATATATATATGCATGCTAAAGTCCAATCATCAACTTTCTTAATTTCCATGAAATTTAACGAAGTTTCTTTTCAACTTTTTACATTGAAGCTTTTTAATTTAGAGGATTATATAAAAGTAACTGTTCTATTTTAGATTTTTTAAAAAATGAATAAAATTCGTTTAATCCCTATATTTTGAAGTTAATGTCTACATAATCAATATATTTTTTAAAATACTCAAAATATCTTTATTGTTAAATTATTGATATATGTGGAGTTACTTTTTATTCTTTTTTATTTTACAATATTATTCTCTTACATTGTTTCTTTTTTCTTCTTTTTGGGGCATTAATAAAGAGAAAAAAATAAATTACCAATTTAATGCCAAAAAATAAAATAGAAACAAAAAGAATATATATTAATTTTTATGGAACACTGGAGAGTTTAATAGATTAGTTTTTTTATTAATGTCTAAAAAATTGTAATTTAATTTTTTTTACAATATTAATTTTTTTGTACGTACATAAGCCTCCACAAAAATTATTCTTTTTTTGGTAAATTGGTAATTTAATTTTTTATTAATATGTAAGGAATATTATTATAAGATAATAATATTATAAAAAAGTAAAAAATAACAAAAAGTACTGACAAAAGTGTCAATAGTTTAATGACATAAATATTTTAAGATATTTTTTAAAATATAAAAATTAAATAGACAACAACCTTAAAATATATGGACTAATCAAACTTTCACCCTTTAGAAATATTTTAAAACCTTTTTTTTTAATGGAACAAATATTAGGATTAATAAACTGTAATCAGATTTTCAGATTTCCAGTTTTTAATGTACATAACTAATACGACATCGTTTATTACCAGAGATAAACGTGTCGTATCCTCGATTTAAGAACTTGACTCCATGTCTGCTCTGATCTTAACCGACACAGCAAGAACGAGAGAAATTCGATTTTAGAGTTTGGAGAAGGAGAAAAAGAGAGATGGGTTTGTCGAATATTTATGAAGCGGTGTTGTTTATAGTGATAATATCAGCAGTTGCAGTGACATCAAAAGAGCAACTGAGCACAAGAGAATGCGAGGATCTGGGATTCACAGGGCTTGCTCTTTGCTCTGATTGCAACACTTTCGCTGAGTATGTCAAAGACCAAGGTCACCCTTTTCCATTTCTCCTCTCAAATTTCTATTTTTTCCCTTTGTTATTTTATTTTATTTTTTCTTTTGTAATTGCTTTTACTGTAAATTTTACATTTTTTTTTCGCTGGTTTCTAGTCATTTTCTGGGGTTTCAGTTATTTGGATTGTTGTGATGTATTTGGTTTGGAATTTGAGTTTAGGGTTTTTGTTATTGGTTTAGTGGTAGAACCCAGATGGGGTTTTCAAAGTGGATTGGAGGATTATGTGTTTCTGGGCAAAGTAACCGATTTTTTTTTGGTAATTTTTTCTGTGTTATTCTTACATAATTGGGTTCTAATGCTGGACTCTCAAGTTGGTTATCTTGGGTTTAGGCTGAAAATGTGGAAGAAGCACGAAATTGGAGATGCCAATGTCATCAATTAACTGTAAATAATTATACAAAGTTCTTGGAGCTGTACTTGCTTGTTTAGATAGAAACTTTATTTGGCAATTTTATCTCTGCAAGAGACTAAAGTTGCAGGTCCAAGAATTTTTGTTTTCTGAGTTAGAAAGTGCAGGGCATAATTAAACAAAGAGAGTTTTCTGATATATACTGAACTTGAGTATGATGACCTGGTTCATAAAAATTACCATTGTACGGTTTAATCATCTGAAATGACAATTAAGTAAAAGGATGTAAAGATATTTTTTCACCTTTCCGTTCCATGTGGATGATAGTGTGTACTACTGGATATAATTTTAGCGCTTGGCTTTTCCTTCAGTTTCGCGTTGCTTGATTGTTGATATCTTTGCTAGTCTGTAAACACTGAATCTTTAGTTGCTGACCTTATGACATTATCCAGCTGGAAGTTAGATAAACATTAGGCTTACAAATTTTGCCTTCCCTAAAATTTACTGAGTGGAGTTGTTTATATTGTTGTTTGCTTTGTGCTCTTTATTTTTTTCTTTTCCTATCTAAAAGTTATTTTTTTTCTTATTATTGAAGTGATTGAAGGCTGAATGCAGTAATAATGTTGTTTTAATTAGGAAAAAAAATAGCCACATTAGGTAAAAATGTAGAATAGCAGAGGGTAGCCTTGACAAACGTATGGTAAAATTGCAGTGAAAATGTACAACTGCGGAGGATAGCATTGGCAACCCTATGGTAAAAATGCAGTGACTGTAATTTGAGTTTGGTCAAATAATTGGAATTTGGAGCACAGTTTGTCTTCCTGTGTGTTTGATATATTTATTGAACTCAATTTCTGCCCAAAATTTATGAGACTGGCTCGTTCACATTGTTCCAAATATGCTAAAGTTCAACTTTTGGTTGCAGAGTTGGTAGCTGACTGCTTGAAATGTTGCACAGAGGATTCTGATGATTCCATGAGCAAGGTACAGATCTTTCGGAAGGAATGATAAGCATGATTTCCTGATTAGAAATTCGATGAAATATTTATGAATCTGCTGTTGACATGTTTTAGGTCTTTTAATTTCTTTCTGTTATTTCAATGATCCTTCCATTTTCTTGAAAGCACCCTTTTAAGATAGACATATGGTAAATTCAAACAGATTTCTGCATTTGACAAAGGGGAATTCTCTAGACATCCTCCTTGTTTGCTTGTTTGCTCTCCTTTATCTTTAGTCTTCAATTTTCTACTTGTATTTCTATTGATGAGTACAGGCATGGAACTCTACAGCTCTGAATGCCAGAAGCAAATATGTAGGTTTCTAAGGAAGAAGAAATGGTTAACTTCCTTTGATAATGACATTTTTGTACATCAATTTCCTTATTTGAGAAATTTTGTGCTGCTTATACCTTTTCCTTGCTGACTTGCTGATAAGAGAGCACATATTCATTGCTTCTATCTAAAAGTTTTTATCTTTGCCACCATGAGAAATATGTATGAGAAAGGAGATCTTTTTTGTACGTTTGTTAAATATTTAACAAGAACAGTAATCTATATCTATAATACGCGCGGGGGGGGGGGGGGGGGGGGGGGGGGAGTCTGAGAATTCCCATGGTACAATGTGGCTTCATGCTTTTATGATAGAAAGTATTCAAATGAGGATTTTGGTCTTTTACTAGATCGCCTGAGGTAGCCATGGCCTTCAATTCCCCCTTCTAAATGTTTTGAGGATAAGATCCTTGACTCCCCAACCACACCAGTTCTCATGAGGTGCACCTCTCCTCTTTGCATGGCTATAAATCATTTTTAGTCTTGTGTGTGCGCGCATGTGTCTGTTTTTCTTTCTTCGGGAATAAATCGTCGTCTTGGAAAGTCAAACAACTTGTCCTGTATCTGCTGATTTGCACAAAAGGAAGTCTATTTTTTAAATATTTACTTCAAGCATTGCGTTCTTTGTTTGTTTCTGGTGTACCGTTTTGTCTCTTCAGCGACAATAGAATGACGTATAATGATCTGATGAAATTGCAGATTACATATTCAGGTGCAATACTGGAGGCGTGCATGAGGAAATTGGTTTTCTATCCTGAAATTGTTGGTTTCATTGAAGAAGAGAAGGATAAGTTTCCTACAGTTAGAGTTCAATATGTTTTCAATTCTCCGCCTAAGTTGATAATGCTGGATGAGGAGGGGCAACACAAGGAAACCATAAGGTGAGCTGCTTTTGTTAATATTAACTACTGATATTACTCTTTTTTTTTAAAATTGCCAGCAGGATAATTAGGAAACTGAGCCTAGAGTTATGCTAGACGTCACTCATGATAAATAATGGTTGCTGCCTTTTACCTCAATATTTCCCCACTATTACCTTTTCCTTGGTGCAGAAGCATTTAAAAGGCCATATTTTTCTTCTGAGGTTCTGTAAATAAATTTCGCCTAGACCAAGCAGCACTAAATGAGTATGATGTCCTCCTGTTATGTACTTTAGATCTCACATTGATCCCGCATGGATGCCTGAATTTCATAAACCTTGTAATATGTGAGGTTGTAACCTGAGGATCTAATAACTCAACGGTGGCACTGTAAAATTCTTAGGCCCTCTTTTCTGTTGTCAATTGAATTAATGCTTCGAGATTAGGTTTTCCCGAGCACTTAATGGCTCGCATATGCATACCTTATTTATTTTCTTTTTCTCATTCCCTTTCCCATAGAGTAATGAAGTCCTATAACAAATTATGATTTATTTTCTATGATTCCTTTGCAGAATTGACAATTGGAAACGGGAACATATGCTGCAGTTCTTACAAGAGAAGGTTAAGCCTACTTCAGCTTCAGCAAAGATTTAGAGTGATGTATAACTTTTTATTGGAAAATTGAATTTACATGCAATGTAGTATACTATGAGAGTGGGCATAAATTATTACCCTTCCTTTTTAATCTTAGATTGCATAGTAAATCCAAATGTGATGAATTACTTACTATCCAGCGCACATTTGAAGTATATCTTGGACATTCTGGAGAAGTTGTTTGGTTTGAGATAAATTCTGGTACTCTGATACTATTTTACTTCAATGACAAGTTTTCATAACTTTTTGGATATGCATGGTGGAAAAGAATACAAGATTATATAATCTAAGCATTTTGTTCATCTTGTTATAAAGTTTTGATTGATAATTATTGAATAATGGTTCACACAGGGTACAAGATCTTATGACACTTTTCAGATTGAGCTACACTCAGACACTCGATATAAAATCTGACAATATACATATTAAAATCGTGCAATCTACATTCGGATGATAGAACAAACTGTTTGGATCAAGGTGAGTAGACTATAGAACAAACTGTCCGGATCAAAGTGAGTAGAAGGAGAATAACGGCTGCAATAACTGAGATAGATGCCCACACTGTTGAAGTAATCTTGTCTCAACATTGCCTTCCACCTATGCCAACGGTATCTGCAATAGGCCTTCAGATCTTCAACAAGACCAGTATACTGGAAACTTTGAGCGGACAATGAAGCTTCCTGGACAAGGTTGTGAAAAAAGTCGATACAGCTTCACTGTTCCATGGCCAGTTTTCGATAACCTGGTTTTGACTAAGTCAACATCACGTGCTGTGTTGACGAGGTAATTCGTGATGATAACGTAGTCGTTTATATACCAGGTACCACAACTTCTTGGGCAACTGATGCAAACTCCTGAACTTGCCTCTCAAAGAATCTGCTAATCTCTCGATGTCAACAGATTGATGATGCTCGGCATTGTCCATCTTCTGTCCCACTTGCTGCGGTTGGTTCAGACAATAAACAAGGCGCTTAAACTATCTCTAGCTAACACAACATAATAATAATGATAATGTTTCCAAAATGATTAAAGATATAGAAATAGAAACTGATATATAAGTCATCGCTGCCTTCCATTTTCTTGAAAATTACCCTTTAAGATAGATGCAAGGTAAACTCAAATAGAGATTTCTGTATTTGCTAAAGGGGAATTCTGTAGACATCCCTCTTGTTTGCTTCTCTGCTCTCCTTTATCTTTAATAAACAGAAAGTATTTCTTTGATGAGGACAGGCATCGAACTTTATAGCTCTGACTGCTGGAAGTAAATATATAGGTTTCTAAATGCGAAGAAATGGTTAACTTCCTTTGACAATGACATTTTTGTACATCAATTACCTCATATGATAAACTCTTGTGCCTGTTAGACCTTCTCCTTGCTGACTTCTTGATATGAAGGCACGTTTTCACCGCCTCTATCTACAACTTTTTATATTTGTCACCGTGGGAAATATGTATGCGACAGGAGAACTTTTACATGTTTGTTAAATATTTAACAATAATACTTGTCCATTATCTATAATATGTGAAATAAAAAGTCTTGAGAATTCACCATGATACAATACGGATTCTTGTTTTTATGATAGAAAGTATACGAGAATTTGGTCTTTTACTAGATTGTCTAGGTAGCCTTGGCCTTCAAGCTCCTCTTCTAAATGTTTTGTGGAGAGGATCCTTGATTCCTTCTATTACCAGTTCTCATGTGGTCCACCTGTCACCTTTGTGTGGTCATAAATCTTTTTTTGTCTTTTGTGTGTGTGTATCTCTTTTTCTTTCTTGGGTAAAGTAACTAGTGGTCTTGGAAAGTCAAACAACTTGTCATGTATCTCATGATTTTGAAAAAAGAATATTCATTTCAAGATTTTGTCTTTCTCTGTTTGGTCTCAGTGTACAGTTTATGTTTCTTCTGAGAAAATAGAATGATGTATAATAATGTGGTGAAATTGCCAATTAGGTAATTACTTATTCAGGTGCAATACTGGAGGCGTGCATGAGGAAATTGGTTTTCTATCATGAAATTGTTGGTTTCATTGAAGAAGAGAAGGATAAGTTTCCTACAGTTAAGATTTCAATATTTTTCAATTCTCTGCCTCAGTTGGTCGTGCTTGCTCAGGAGGGGCAACACAAGGAAACCATAAGGTGAGCTGCTTTTGCTAATATTAACTACTGATATTACACACCTTTAAAAAATTTCCAGGTGGATAATTAGGAAACTGAGCCTAGAGTTATGCTAGATGTAACTCATGATAATTAAGTGAGACTGCTGAAATTTTTAGGCTTACATGTTATCATTGGTTGCTGCCTTGTACCGCCATATTTCACCTCTATTACATTTTCCTCAGTGCAGAAGCATTTAAAAGACTATATTTTCCCTCTGAGGTACTGTAAAGAAATTTCACCTAGCCCAAGCAGCATTAAAGGAGTATGATGTCCCCCTGCTACTGGCTTTAGATCTCACATTGATTCCACAGAGATACCTGTATTTCATAGACCTTGTAACACATGAGGTTGTGGCCTGAGGGTCTTATAACTCAACGGTGGCATTGTAAATTTGATAAGCCCTATTTTCTGCTGTCAATTGAATTTGTGGTTCGTGATTAGGTTTTCCTGACCACTCGATAGCTTGCATATGCGTACCTTATTTACTTTTAATTGCTCATTTCCTTTCCGGTAGACAGATAGAGTAATGAAGTCCTAAAAGAAAATATGATTTATTTATTATGACTCCTTTGCAGCATTGACAATTGGAAACGGGAACATATGCTGCAGTTTCTAGAAGAGAAGGTTAAGCCTACTTCAGCAAAGATTTAGAGTGATTTATAACTGGCTTGTTTTATAGGAAAACTGAATTATGTGCAACAACTATGCTATGAAATCAGGCAAAACTCATTACTTTTTTGTTCTTAGTTTGAGTAACAAATCCAAGTGTAATGAATTACTATCTGGCACACATTTAAAGTGTCTTTGGACATCTTCTGGAGAATCTATTTGCTTCAAGATGAACTCTGCTACTCTGATATTATCTGACTTTAGTGACAAGTTTTGAGAACTTTGTAGATATGCTTGGTGGACAAGAATACGAGATCATATAATATAAGCTTTGTGTTCATCTTCTTATGAAGTTTTGATTCATTATTATTGAATAATAATGCATATGTGGTACAAGATTTTTGTGACTTTTCATATTTGGCTACACACGAACACGCAACATAAAGTCTGACAACTTACAAATTAAAATCAGGTAGCCTACAATGCGATGATGGAACAAATTGCCTGTATTAAGGTGAGTAAAAGGAGAATAACAGCTGCAATAACAGAGATGGATGCCCATGGACTATTGAAGTAATCTTGTCTCAACATTGCCTTCCACCTATGCCAACGGTATCTGCAATAGGCCCTCAGATCTTCAACAAGATCAGTATACTGGAAATTTTTAGCAGACAACGAAGTTTCCTGGACAAGGTTGTGAAAAAGATTCGACACAGCTTCACTGTTCCATAGCCAGTTTTCGATTACCCGGTTTTGAACAAGTAAGTCAACATCGCGTGCTGTGTTGACGAGATAATTCATGATAATAACATAGTCGTTTATATACCTGGTACCACAATGCAATCTCTCAAAGGCTTGAAGGTTTCTGAATAAAATCTCTGTGGACTCACTAATTCTCAATAGCGGAATTTCCAGAATGCCCTCGACATTGAATGTTATGTCGAAGAGATTTGCGCTTGAACCCAACTGAAACTTGACTCCAGCTTGGTGAAGCTGCGTCGCTGTTGGTATATTCTGAGTTTCAGTTCTGAGTTTATTCTGTGCCCGGCAGGACCGTGGCTGGGGTGGCTGAAAACAGAGTCTTAACAAATCAAGGAAGTGTTGAGCTTGCTTAAAATGGGTCTCGAACAAATTTGCCTCCATCAAGGGAAACTCATAATTATCTTTGTAGAAGCGACGGGTAAGTGAGAGCAATGAAACTCCATTGTAGGAATCATGATTCACTGCTGTCTTGGCAAGATTAAACAGGTCATCAAGAATGAACAACGGAAGCTGATTCTCTAAGAGCCAAATGTCAAGCCACATGTTAGAGATCAGCCTTGATTTGGTGAATATGGGATCACCCGTGGAAACCAAATTGGGGAAGCTATATCTGAGCAAGAACTCAATGAGAAACACAGCGTCCACTAAAACCATTGTTATAAAATCTTCATTTTCAAGTCTAACGGTTTCTGCATAACAATCACGCAATTGCTCTTCCTTGTTCTTTACATCTGCAAGAAATGTCTCGATGCTTACCTCAGTTCGTTGAAGAAAATATTCAAGGTATCTAATTTTAATCTCTTCCGTGGCTCTTAGCTCTTCGTTGTCACCGTGATGAAAGGGACCAATAGAGACTAATTGCGGAGTGTGAGCTTTCGGATTTAAACCCCGGATTTGCTGAGGAACCCTGTAGATGCAACACTTCTGGGGTAACCGATGCAAACTCCTGAACTTGCCTCTCAAGGTATCTGCTAATCGGTCGATATTAACGGATTGATGGTGCTCGCCGTTCTCCATCTTCTGTCCCGCGTGCTGCAGTAGACTCAGACAATAAGCAAAAATACTGAAATCTGAAGATCTCAACAACAGAACAATAATCCATATGCATAATGTATAGATAGATTCTGAATTGTCAGATAATTAAAGAAAAAAAAAACTTACTTCGCTCAGTCTGTACTGTGCATACGTCGTAACAGACCCAATAAGATAGAAGAAAGACAGAGAAGTTTATTTTGACATAATCGAACTCACTCGGTTATGCAATTTCCTCCGAAGCAGCTAACACCAAGTCTTCAAAAAAAAAAAATCAACTCAGTCAATCAATAATGATATGTTAAAGATGCCAGCGAACCCGCATTATAAGTTAATAAATACAATAAGGGTTAAATTTCAGTTATCCCCTCACGAAATGGAAATTTTTGAAATACTCTCTAAATTATTATAAATCTCAATTTAATTTCTATTTTTAAAAAGAAGATACAAAATCTTTTATCAATTCACTCTCACTTTTCTCTTATATTTTGAAAAAAAAATGGTAAATTAAAGTATACAATGATTAAGTGAATATTTTAAAAATTATTATTTCACAAGAATAATTCAAAATTTACTCTATGATAAATGAAAATTTTCACTTTTCTTTCATAGCAATGATAATTAAACAAAAATTTAATAGTGCGCCTTCAGAAATAACAACACATCGATACAATTGAGAGTTAGATTAATTTACAAGATTTATTATAATAGTTTGCAGTTAGTTAAACAATCAAAAGTTTATTACGTAAGGAGAATATCTACTGTGATGGATAATTAGAGAATATATCCACTTAACATGCACAAACCAAATCATGGTTCTAGTAGAAACTTTTTTAACTATTTTTTAATCTCGTCCCCCATAATGATTGGATCAACTAATTAATATTGTAATTATTAGTTCACTGGATTAGTTTTTAGTCATTCTAATTTGCTAGTTGCGAATATTCTTTACTCTAATGGTCTCTATCTCTATGAATTCAAATAATTAATTAATTATAACGAACAAGAGATGGTGTTTAATAGATAATATTTATCATTTATATTTGAAACAAATAAATGAAAAAAAATGGAGGAGGAGGTTGAAATGTAACAGAAGATGATAATACGAAATCAATGATTTAATTGCAGATTATTTTTTATCCAATGGGATTTAAATAATATTTTATAACTTAAAGAAAGTTTCTTATCGAGTAGGCGTTAAAAGTTAGGATAAGAGTAAATTAATGGGTAAAGTTCTCTGAGGAGGTGGATAGAATGTAAGAAAGAAAAGTAATTTAATTTTTTTTATTTTTATTATTTGGTTTGATAAAATGTATAAGAATTTAATTTTTAATAAAATTAAATTTTTATCATAATGTAAAATTTGAATTTCACACTAAGTAGTGAAGAATTTAAATTCCTCTTATATTAAAAATTAAAATTTTTAAAATTACCCTTCATCTTTTTAACTTATTTAATACCATTAATAATTATTATTTATAATTTTATTTTATTGATTTAATATTATAAATGGACCATCGCGGGAACTTGGCTAGGCGACGCCGGACCTCCACCGGACCACCGTTGAACGTCACTAAAAAATCATCTGAACTCAACCAGATTTCTACCGCCGGCCATCGGACCGTCATTTTTTTATTATTATTATTATTATTATTATTATTATTGTTGTTGTTGTTGTTATATATATATATATATTAATTAGTAATATAAATAATTTAATATTTAAGATAAAGATAAATTAATCTAAAAAAAATTATAATTTATTTTCTTATCAAATTTTATATTAAATCAAACAATAAAATTTAATTTCACTACTCTTCTCAAATCTTTTCTTTTCCCTTCCTCTTCGTTCACTCTTTTCCTTTCCTCCTTTTTCTCCAAACCAAACGTAACGCCAGAGTATTGCAACGAAAGCGTAAATATGTGTGCGTGTGGGTTTTGTTGGACCCACACGGTTTCATTATTTGTCTACATATAGATATATATTTCAATAAAATCTAATGGTTGCTGTGCAGCCTAGTGTCCGGAAAGCTCCTGGAACTTAAGATGAACTGGTAGCTTAATTACTTGTGAATGCACTCTATTTTAGTAAGTAATTGAGCTTATTAATGCCTCCATTTTCATTTGAGCTGGCAGATAAAAAGATGCCGAAGTTAACCCTCGATAATTCCTTTCGTTTCTTCAGTCAAGAGGAAACTACGTCTCACTACTTTCACTCTGAATCTATTGAGACAATTATACAAAATTTGGAATCAGATTGGCTTCAAAAGTATGCAGGTGAAGCGCATATCCAGGCCGACCTGATGGGGTGGATAAAAATGTTGGTGAAGATTAGTGAGGTGGTAGATGATGCGGTGGAGAAGCAGATGACGAATCCGCATGTGAAAATCTGGCTAGGCGAGCTTCAGAACTTGGCTTGTGATGTTGAATTCTTGTTTGATGAGTTTCAAACCGAGGCTTTCCGGAGCAAGTTGCTGCCGCTAGATTATGATTATAGTACCGATGATGAGTTCGATTCCTTGGCAAAGACTAAAGTAATGGAGATCCATACTAGATTGCAAGGCATTGCCTCGCAGATAGACACACTAGAATTGAAAGGAATTTCAGGTGGGAAGTCTAGGAATGTCAGGAAAAGATTGTCCACGATCTCTTTGGTGAGTGAAGCCAAAGTTTATGGTAGGGTAAAAGCTAAAAAGTCGGCATTAAGGGGTAGAGGTGGAGGTAGATATCGTGGCCCTGCAATCTGTACTCGTCCAATCATTAAGAAAGGTGAAGTAGCTTTCTTGACGAAAGAAGATAGTCTTGCTTCTTTGGAGAAAATAGGAGTAGGTGCATGTGGTGTAGTTTACAAAGCTGAGGTACCAGGAAGCAACGGAAAGATGATTGCTATTAAGAAGATTGATCAGCCGCCAATGGCTGCCACAGAGTTGCTTAATGTACGGAGAGGGCTGATCAACAGGAAAATGAGGCAAATTAAAACTGAGATTATAACTGCGGGTCGAATTTGGCACAGGAATCTTCTACCTTTGCAGGCTCATGTCACAAGGCCTGACTGTCATTTACTTGTCTACGAATTCATGAAGAATGGAAGTTTACACGACATTCTATATGATGTCTCGCAAGGAAGAAAAGAATTAGATTGGCTAGCTAGATACAGGATTGCGCGAGGAATAGCTTCTGGGCTTGAGTATCTGCATATGTACCATAGGCCTTGTATAATCCATAGAGATATCAAGCCAGCGAACGTGCTCATAGACGATGGTATGGAAGCCAGGATTTCTGATTTTGGTCTTGCAAAGCTAATGCCTGATAGGCATACACGAATCAGAACTACGAATATGGCAGGAACGGTGGGATACATAGCGCCCGAGTATCACCAGACTCTAACAATTTCTGAAAAGTGTGATATATACAGCTTTGGGGTGTTGCTGGCTGTTTTAGTGATGGGAAAATTTCCATCCGATGACTTCTTCCAATATACAGAGGAGAGGGGTATGGTTAGATGGATGAGAAATGTCATCTCCTCTGAGAATCCTCACAGGGCTATCGATTCAAAGCTATTCGGCAATGGGTATGAGGAGCAAATGCTTCTTGTTTTGAAGATTGCTTATTTTTGCACTTCGGATGATCCAAAGGAGAGACCTAGTAGCAAGGACGTTAGGTGCATGTTGTCTCAGATCAAGCACTAGTCACCTTATATGTGGATGTTTTTAAATGTGTTAAGAATTACAACGTTATTTGTTATGAACAATGGATGCTCTCTAATTAATTAGTTGCATAATAATTATGATCCCTTTTGAGTTTGTACCTTAATCTATATTGAGTTTTCCACACTGTACAGACTATACACTACTTTTAAAATGAAGCCTTTTTTGGACTGGTTTGAAAATAAAAAGGAGTCACTATCAAAAGCGAAATCCCACTTGGTTTGAAGCTCGGAGAAACGTTTCTCATTTTTTTTCTTTTTCTTTTTATTATATCAACTACTTTTCCTGGAAGGACCAAAATGCACTTTCCTCGAACTTTCCCTTTCTCATTATCTGTTAAGGATATGCTTCATGGAAGGAAGTCAGGAGCTGTGTATTCAAATTAATTAATCATTAATCAGACGAGGACGGCAAGAAGATTAAGGTGATGTGACTTTTAAATTAAAATTAACATAGATAAATAATTTTAAATTAAAATAAAAGTAGTAGCGTATAGTAAATTTTAAGTTACAATTGATATGCATAACTCAATAACTTAAAAATAAAATTATTATTATTTGTAGATGTAACTTTGATATTAATTTTGACAAAAATAATAAAAAAATTATAATTTTTTAACATTAAATATAAAATAAAATAAATTTAATTTCTAAACAGCAATATTAAGTGATTTTAAACACTTTGTGCAATCTTTTAAACTGTAATTGTTTAACAACAATACAAATCAAGACCTAAACTGAATATATGTTTTTTTTAATACTTAATGGTATTTCGGCCATTATTTCATCTTTCTATATTCTCGTGACATTCAAAATGGCATTGACGGTTAAATATTAATAAACAAAAGATCATCCACAGCACCATTTTCAATTTTTTTAATTTGAAAATATGGAAGTACCTAAAGAAAAACAAGTACACCGTCTAGCTTGCAAATCCATCGAAATTGCTTCAAATTCAATTTCGTTTAGATTAATTAAAAGGATCCGCCTATGGTACCACAATGGTACCATACCACTGCTGGTACCAGCCATTGGATCCAGCACTGAGCTCACTGTGGGCTGCATCCAATGACTGGTACCAGCAGTGGTATGGTACCACTGTGGTACCATAGGTGTGACCTAATTAAAATAATACGTTTCAGTTTACCACTCATAGGTGGACATACTTTAACTTATCTCTCAATTTATTAAAAACGTCAACATGTTCTCATTTACCGTTCAAAAAATTAGGAAAATGACTTGGAATCAATTGATAAAATTCTTCATCAAACTTTTCACTTCTAAATGATAAATGGGAGTGGGCTAATGTTTTCAATAATTTATATAGTAAATTGAAGCATGTGAATAAATAGCAATTAAACTAATACTAAAATATAATATAATATGGAAAACTAAAATATGAACGTGAGATTATCTTTATAAAAGCAAAGGTTAAGAGGCAATCTCATTCCTCTAAGCTGTTGTTTGATACAACAAGATACATGATCATTTTCCGATTGTAAAACATAGACTCAAAGAATGTTTATGAGAAAACACATGAGCTTGAATTGAATTGTTAGATGACTCAAAATTTCTAGTTTACACTAGAATGATCCTTGGATTTCAACCAAAATCAAAGTAGTTATCTTATTATCTAATAAATACCGCTAATTATTTTTTCAAGAAAAATGGTAAATTTCAATTTATTTCCCACCTAGAATTATAATCTTTACTATTTAGTCTTTAGGAATATGAGATTATCAATTAACTCCGATTTATCGTTTAAAAAATAAGGGTAAATGGGGGACACATTAATGAAAGTTTTAGTGTCTTCTTAATAATAAGTGGAGTTTAATTGATGTTTTAATAATTTTATGAATAGAATATTGTCATTTTACGTGCGGTAAATTGAAATTTACCTTAAAAAAAATTGAACCAGTAGA
This sequence comes from Citrus glauca, assembly GCA_029633175.1. Lineage (NCBI taxonomy): Eukaryota > Viridiplantae > Streptophyta > Magnoliopsida > Sapindales > Rutaceae > Citrus > Citrus glauca. The sequence goes on along the minus strand of JAQOOD010000003.1, from coordinate 41,220,327 downwards.
AAAAAAAACCTAGCACATGTGGGTCCACCAACAATACAGCTAAATTAGCCTTTCTGCTTTGAGCTTTCTATTGTGGACTGTGGTAAGGCCCATGGTCCCCGTCACCAACTAATTTACTATTATCCTTACTTTTAATCCAAGCCATTAGATACAACCGGTGAAAATCCAACGGTTGTCGTGAAATCTAAAAAGTCATCCGTGAAGTGCAAAATGAATTCGGCAACTTTTATCTTTAGAAGAGAATGAAAGGGTAGTTTAATTAGTTATATAGTGACGTCCGTAATAGGGAGTTGAACCCACCTCAGGTTCCCCCAATTGTTTGAAAGTCCTTGATGGCATGAAAATGCGGTAGGATGTTTGACTCTGAGAAACCCATACAATGAACCATAAAACTCTATAGAAAATTATATGATTTTATTATCAGGATCACGTACATCATAAATGTACCATTTCTGCTAGTTTTTAATTTTTTCTACATTATTGCAATAATATATATATTTTTTTTCAATTTTCTAGGTCAAAATTTGCGTTTTTGTAGAGCCATACATTTCACGAGGAATATGGCTAATCATGTCATAATTTAATTTAGTTAATAAATTTCCCTCTTACCGTTGAAGTTCGCCTACAACCGAAACTTGAGTACCGCAGCTTGGCAGAAATTGCTTAAAGCAAGTCAACTCAAATTAGAGTCCCTCCAAATGATTTATTAATAAATAAGTAAATGATTGAAACCGTGTTGGTCGCACATGATGAGCCCACAGTTGCGTCAAACAACCTCACCTAAATCGATCAATCTTTTTTTTTTTCCCCTTTAATACCCGTGCTTACTTTACACAGTTACTTGTTGATGCCCTTCATTTTTCATTTGAATCAGAAGGAAGAGGCCACCGGGACCGATCGACATAGAAAAAAGATGCCCAAGTTCACTCTCGATAATTCCTTTCGTTTCGGCAGCCGAAGAGAAACTATCACTAACTTTCACTCTGAATCTATTGAGAAGATACTCAAAAAGTTGAATCAAGATTGGCTTGGGCAGTTTGCAAGCCAAGAGAAGATCCAGGCCGAGCTGATTGGGTGGAAGAAGACGTTGGTGATGATTAATGAGGTGCTAGATGATGCGGTGAAGAAACAGCCGAAGGAGGAGTTAGTGAAGAAGTGGCTAGGCAAACTTCGCAACTTGGCTTGCGATGTTGATTACCTGTTGGATGAGTTTCAAACGGACGCTTTCCAGAGGATGTTGCTGCAAGATGATGATGATGTGGCATCTAAAGTAAAGGAGGTCAATGCTAGTTTGCAAGATATTGCATCTCAGATAGACCCACTGGATTTGAGAAAAAGATCAGGTGGAATGTCTGTCAATGCCCGCAGAGTAATCTTGTCGGCAGTGAGACTTGGAAGAGGAGTTAGAGATCCTGGCGCTGCAACCTTGTCGGCAGTAAATGACTCAAAATTTACAAAAACAGCAGTTAGACCAACAGCGGCAACACTTGCAGTTTCGAAAGCGGATCCGTCTGCATCTTTTTCTGGGAATGCTGATGCCAACCCTTTAGCTGTTATGATAGCGGCTCCGGATCCGGATATCCTCTTCAGCGGCGGCGGCAAGAGCTTTCTGACTGGAAGTCGAACAGCAAAGTTTAGCTATGGATATTCCTCCTTTACTGGTAAAAACTCTTCAATGGAAGAATTTTGTGAGGCAAGCTTATCTGTGGTTGATCGTCAGAAGGTTGCTTTTTTCGGTGTTTATGACGGTCATGGAGGCTCCAGAACTTCAGAGTATCTAAGAAACCATCTCTTTAAAAATTTAAGCAGCCATCCAGATTTTATAGAAGACACAAAGACAGCTATTGTTGAAGTTTTTAGAAAAACTGATGAGAATTACCTCAGTGAAGAGAAAGGCCAGCAAGGATATTCTGGGTCAACTGCTTCGACTGCTGTGCTGTTAGGGGATCGGCTGGTTGTTGCAAATGTTGGTGATTCCAGAGTGGTGGCCTCCAGAGCTGGCTCAGCTATTCCACTGTCTGTTGATCATAAACCTGATCGATCTGATGAACGACAAAGGATTGAAGACGCTGGAGGTTTTGTTATTTGGGCAGGAACATGGCGGGTTGGAGGTGTTCTTCCTGTTTCTCGTGCATTTGGGGACAAATTACTTAAGCAATACGTCGTTGCCGAGCCAGAAATTCAGGAAGAAGAAATTGATGGTATCGACTTTATAATCGTTGCTAGTGATGGACTTTGGAATGTCATATCCAATGATGAAGCTGTTGCAATCGTGGAACACATAACCGATGCAGAAGCAGCATCAAGGAAGCTCATCACAGACGCTTATGCACGCGGGAGCTCTGACAACATTACTTGTGTCGTTGTTCGGTTTGAGAACTCGCGACCAGACTCTTGACGTTATCTTGCGGCTTTTATAGAGGACTTTGTACGGCGGCCAAGCCAAAAATAAAAGAAATTTTCATTGATGCATTTTCCCGTTACACTTTTGAAAAACTGTTAACTGTGCCGAGCTACAGCTCAGCTTTCAATAAGTTGTTCCTCATTTTTCTGTTCACGTTTGATTAAACCTCAGTTGTTATTTGCCTCATTGTTGTTTAAGAAGATTGGGTGGCCCTGCACCTGCAGTCCATTCTTGCGAATGAAAATGTACTTTCTTCGCACTTCCCCTTTGTCAACATCTGTTAGAGAATATGCTTCATGGCAGGAACTACGTGTTAAAGTTAATTAAACATTAATCAGACGACAAAGACAAGAAAGCTATCAAAATTAAAGCTAGCATTTGATTCATCAGGTATATTTTATGGTACTGGAGAAAATTGGGAAAGGACAATTTACTAAGTCGACAACTTGTACAACTAATGCACGCTAAAAGGTGTGCTCGATATTTTGGTTTTAAGGCGATATACTTTTTAAAATATAATTTATACGAAAAAATAATTATAATTATAAAATAAAAATTAATAATTTTTTATAAATATAATTTTTATATTAATTTTTTAAAAAATAATAAAAAATATTATCCTTTTTTCATCATATAAGTATAAAATAAAATAAACTTAATTTTTAAACCATATCATAAAATGTTCTCTAAACATTATGTACAGTTGATTAATTTTAAGTTATAATTGCCTGCTCACAATACGAAACAGGAACTAACCCAAATATATGTTTTTTAATTCTTGTGATATCATTAGATGGTGTTTCAGTGCACTATTTCATCTCGGCGCATCAAGTTTTTTTTTTTTCAACAGTTTATCCAACTGTTTGATTGGTAACAGATTGATTGTAATTTGATTTGAATGTTTAATATGGACCGGATGCATGGCTTTAGTCAGAGGAATGGAATTTCTGGTTGTGTGAATTTTTTTTTTAAGGTAAAAAATAAAAGGCGCTCATAGTGAACTGGAAAAATCACCGATTGATAAAAATTCTTCATGGATGGAGTTCAATTTTCAGACAACAATTCAAGAAAATAGAACATTAAAATCAGAATGATTCTATATTCCCGTGACATTCAAAATGCAGTGGATCATTAAATATTAATAAACAAAAGGTCATCCAACACCGTGGATCATTAATGATTATGAAGAACCAAAACACCTTTTTTTAAAAAACATGACTATGACATCCATGACTCACGCCCTATAAGGCTCTACTGGACCCATCAACTCACTCAAAGAATTGGCAATTCGGGTCCGGATTTGGCCTTTTCAGTTCTAGATTTAGATACAATTTTTAATATCGGACTTGGATGTAATCTCATATATTTCTCCTCCGGGTCTGGTACGGGTTAAACCCGAAATTTAGCTTCTAGACTCATCGAAACTGCTTCAAATTCAATTTCGTGTGGATTAATTAAAGGAAAATGATATTTGCCCCGGGTTAAACCCCGAAACTAAACAAAACGACGTCATTTGTTTTTTTCTTTTTTGGCCTTTTCACTTCTCCAAAACGTTGTCATTTGACTTAGCATTTGTAAAATGACGCTGCATCTCTCTTCCTCTTCGTTTCTTCGGTTCACCAGGGATGAGAAAGAATGGAAAGAATCTTCGTCTTCGTTACTATCTAGCACCCAAACGAAGATCAAACAGTGTTTTGTTTGCCGAAAGCAACTCAACATTCAAATTGAGTTGCAGTTAATATTATGTATTTTATTAAGTTTGTGTTGGTTACCCCATGTATAAGTGAGGAGCAAAAGGGGAACTGCTGGGCAGGCTGTTATGGCTCGGAGGTTATTCAAGCCCTCTGTGTGTGTGTGTGTGTTTACGCCCCACGCACTTGTGCATTTATATTTGACTGATATGAGTAGTTGCAAAATGGGTCTAAAGAGGCTGTTATGGGTGATGCCTTACATGCTTTTGTTCATCTTCATGCTATGCTTGTAGCAGATAAGGTGAGGAACTTGGATTTAACAAAAACTACATAAATATATAGTATTTTATTTTGGTAAGTATGACATGTAGTAATATAATCTATAAGAACCTCAGTTGTACTCACAGTTAATTAAAAATATTTATATACATTAATTCATTAATTAGCATGATTTACCATGGCTTATAATTTTCAAGTCACCCCAATTGTAAATGAAATGAAATCTAAAATTACAATAAGTCCACTAAATTTGCATGTCCAACATTTCAAGAAATTATTAGACTAATTAGTATAAACAAATAAAATCCTCTCAAGATTTTTTAATATTTGGATATGATACACTTGAACATACTAGTTAAAAAAGTTACAGCAAAAAAAAGTATAGCCATTTTATTCTTTTTTATTTTAAAAGTGCATTCTTTCTTTTCCCAAACATATATGTATACACATGAGGACTGCCTGCATATGATAATTCTATGAAATCAATTAGGAAAAAAGCATATCAATGAGAGGAAAAAAGCATACCAATGAGAGGGAATTGACTAGAATAATACATGAAGGTTGTGAAATCGTGTAATATATGAAGGTTGAGTAATCGAGCAATACATGAAGGTCGTGTAATACACAACTGAAGGTTGTGAAGATCTTGTAAATCGTGATTGAAAGTCGTGTAATATTACAAAAAAAGTCATGTTATATACAACTGAGGGTCGTGTATTACATGAACTCGTGTATTGCACAACCTTAAATTCTCTGTTGCATGACCTTACAAGATCAAATCATGTGTTATATGACCTAATTATAATCGGTATAATCCATTGATTTTTCACAATTTACATGCAGCATAACAACTAAAATTTTTTTTTGAATATGTTATAAGAGACTCACAACTAATTAATCTATTGTTTCAATATAAAACCCTAATTTTTTTTATTTTTCCATAAATATCAATAAGAAAATTAATTATAAGGAATTACTTACCTCCAATAGTTAAAGGATCAACTCTCACCGATAATTGTGCAGTGACGAACTAGACTTCTCGATTTGCCCGTATTGATATTTGATTTAGCATGTATGAAGTATGAGTGTTTGTTTGAACAAAGTAGTTATGTTTGAGTTGAAGTGTTTTAAAATAAAGATAAATTAGTAATTTTATTAGTTTTTAAAGGATATTGATGAAAATTTTAGTGAATTCTGCTTTTAAGATATTTAGATAATTTTTAAAATATCAAGGTGTATCTACCGCAATTTCCTCGTAAATTGGATTTTAACCCCAAAAAAAAAAATTGATCCAGTAGAAAAAACCTAACATATGTTGGTTCACCAACAGTGCGGCCAAATTAGCCTTTCGCTTTGAGCTTCCCCTCGTGGACTGTTGAACTTGTAATCCCCATGGTCCCAGTTACCCACTAATATACTATTATCCTAACTTTTAATCCAAACCGTTAGATACACATGCTTAAAATCCAACGGTTGTTGTGAAATCCAAATAGTCAACCGTGAAATTCAAAATGAATTTGGCAAAGAGAAATGAAAGGGTAGTTTAATACTTTAATTAGTCATTAATGCCCTCTATTTTCCATTTGAATCAGAAAAAGGAAGCCACCGGACCGATCGACAATCGACGGACAAAAAAATGCCAAAGTTCACTCTTGACAATTCCTTTCGTTTCGGTAGCCGAAACGAAACTATCACGAACTTTCACTCTGAATCTATTGAGAAGATAATAAAAAAGTTGACTAAAGATTGGCTTGGGCAGTTTGCACGCGAAGAGCAGATCCGGGCCGATCTGATTGGGTGGAAGAAGGTTTTTGTGAAGATTAATGAGGTGGTAGATGATGCGGTGGAGAAACAGACGAAGGAGGAGTCAGTGAAGAGGTGGCTAGGCAAACTTCGCAACTTGGCTTGCGATGTTGATTACTTGCTGGATGAGTTTCAAACGGAAGCTTTCCAGAGGATGTTGCTGCAAGATGGTGATGATGTGATGTCTAAAGTAAAGGTGGTCGATGCTAGAATGCAAGATATTGCATCGCAGATAGACTCACTAGATTTGAGAAAAAAATCAGCTAGGAAGTCTAGAAATGTCGGCAGAGTAATCTTGTCGGCAGTAAGGCTAGGAGCAGGAGGCAGAGATCCTCCAGGCTTAGCTTTCTCGCGAATAAAAATCTTTAGTAAGTCAGAGCTGCTAAAAGCAACCAAAAATTTTCATCACTGTCTTGGTATGGGTGGTTTTGGCTCTGTTTACAAAGGTGTCTTACCTGACAATACCCAGGTTGTGGTGAAGAAGTATATGTGTGCAGATGAGATCCAGATAACAGAATGGGAATTTCTTGGCATTATTTCACAAGTGAAGCATAAGAATGTTGTCAAGCTATTAGGGCTATGTCTAGAAACCAAAGTGGCTCTACTTGTTTATGAATTTGTTTCCAATGGAGCTCTGTCTCACTATATCCATGATAAGAGTTCACAAGTTATAAAAAATTGGAAAACTTGTCTGAGGATTGCGGCCGAAACTGCCTCAGCTATTCACTATCTGCATTCTCTATCAAGCCCTTCAATCATTCACAGTGATGTAAAGTCCGCCAACATACTCTTGGATGACAATTATACGGCAAAAGTGTCTGACTTTGAGTCTTTAGTGCCGATTTCGTCTGACGATGAAACTGCAATGAGCACGATGATAAGAGGGACTGTAGGTTACTTAGATCCAGAGTATGCACACACAGGTAATTTTCTTTTCTTTCTCATTTGTCTTTTTTTTGATGGCCTCATGGCGTGCCCAATTTTTTCCTCTACGCAAGCCAATTTGAACCCCAGATCTTTTGCGACTTCCCAAACTTTTTTACTAGTTAGGCTAACTAGCACCCAACTAATGACAGGTATATTAACAAAGAAGAGCGATGTGTATAGCTTTGGGGTTGTCCTTGTAGAATTGTTAACCGGCATGAACCCCAACTCTTACGTGGCATTGGCATCCAATGAGAAGATTAGTATGGTTCCATATTTTCTAGATTCGATTGAAAATAATAGTTTGCATCAGATTCTGAACTTTCAGGTTGCTGCTGAAAGTGAAATGGAGGAGATAGAAGTTGTTGCTGAGCTTGCAAGTAAATGCCTAAGAATTAGAGGCACCGAAAGGCCAACAACGAAGGAAGTCTCTGAGGAGCTTGACAGGTTGAGGAAGTTGCAAGAAAATTATTGGGCACGGAAGAACAATGAAGAGTCAGAGCATTTATTAGGTGAATCATCAACATATGCAACGTCTGTGATTGCCCAACCAGACACTCAGACTGTGGTGTCAATTGATATTGAGAACTATTACGGTACGTGATCCGATCTCAATCATCGTTAAAAATAATTTTCGGTTTGCTCCACAATTAATTTGTCTTTGAAGAATTTTACTGACTTGTATTGACATGATGTTTCTTAATGCCCTTCACTAGAACCAGAAAGGAAAAGCCACTGTTCTACAGAGAAAAAGTGCCAGAGTTCACTCTCGGTAATTCCTTTCATTATGGCAGCCAAAAACAAACCATCTCTGACCTAGACTCCGAAACTATTGAGACACTACTAACAAAGATGACTTCAGATCGGCTCTGGCAGTTTGCACACGAAGAGCAGATCCAGGACGATCTGATTGGGTGGAAGAAGATGTTGGTGAAGATCAATGAAGTGCTACATGATGCGGTGGAGAAACAGTCAAAGGAGACGTCCGTGAAAATGTGGCTAGGCAAACTTCAGAACTTGGCTTGCAATGTTGATTACTTGTTGGATGAGTTTCAAAAGGACGCTTTCCAGAGGAAGTTGCTGCTAGACGATGATGCTGTCAATAAGTTTGATTCCATGGCGATGTCTAAAGTAAAGGATGTCAATGCTAGATTTCAAGGTATTGCATCGCAGATAGACCTACTAGGATTGAAAGAAAGTTCAGTTGGCAAGTCATGAAATTTCAGGCAAAGAGTACGTGCAACCCTTTGGTGAGTCAACCCAATGTGTAAGTACTTTGATATTCAAACAAAAAGTTTTGATAGTCATCGAAAATAGTAATTTACTCCTGCCACAAGTTTGGTAAGTTGAAAATGTTCATAGCTCAAATTATACCTAAAGCTCACTTGTAGTCACCTCGGTATTTGGTTTGAAAAAAAAATGATATGGTAGTTTCAATTGTTGAATTCTTGTCATTGCAAACAACAATGGCACCAATGCCTGCTGCCGGAACATTTCAAAATTTCACTAGTTATTTTTACCTGGTTTCGTTTTTGGTCGAAATTAAACTTCTATTAATAATTATTATACATTATGGTCATAAATAATCATGTATTTATAACAAATTTAACAAAACTATTGAAAATATTGTTACATTTTTTATGCTAATTTCCTATCATTGAAAATGGTATTGGCGCAATTAATTTCTTGCCAAAATAAAGTATTAGCAATTAATTATTAAGTTATTTTTTAACAGTTATTCCCTATCGAAAATATGGGACGTTACTTTATTCTTTTAGTGACAAACTAATTGTTCCAGTCGAAAATAATCATATTTTCAACTAATTTTTTCCTGCAATTAGCAATGTTGGTTGGAAAAGTCTATTTTTCTTGTAGTTATGCAACGGCTTTGATTGCCTAACTGGACACCGGTGTCATTTGATTTTGAAAACTATTACTGTATGTGATAGGACCAGTGCTGTCCACCAGATGCTTATCATGTTCAGTAGCTTACTGTCTTGCTTCTTTGGGGAAAATAGCATCAGGTGGGTGTGAGAAGTTTGCAAAGCCGAGCTACCATGAAGCAATGGAAAGATGATTGCTATTAAGAAGATTGTTCTGCCTCCGATGGATACCGCAGATTTGATTGAAGAAGATGGTAAGTTACTGAACATGATAATGATGCAAATTCGGTCTGGGATTAAAACTACGGGTCAAATTAGGCACAGGAATCCTCATGCTTTGCAGGCTCATATAACCAGGCCTGACTGCCATTTACTCAGTCCAAAGTGGACAATATACTGCCAAGTCTAGGTTGTTGGGACGTTTCTTTGTGATGAACAATGCATGCTCCCTGATTGAGTTGTACAATTATCATGATCCCCTTCTTGAGTTTACTTTTTAAGTTGTATAATTATGAGGTTCATGACATTGTTAACAAACTAAAAACTATTTCTGAAATGTTGTATATTTTTTATTTCAACTGACAATAGTAAAGTTAATTTTATGGCAGCAAAACCTAAGCCTTTTATTTATTTTTTTATTAAGAAAAAAAAGTATAGCAAGAACAACTGAATTCGATAAGCATTTTCTAGTGTGAATTATGAGAAAGGAAAAAATCAATAGGCAAGTGTTTTCTAGTTATTCCCAGAAAAGGTTCCTTCAAAAGCAACAAATCGTGGACAAATGCTTCTTGTTTTGAAGATTGATCAGTTTTGCACTTTGAAACCCAGAGGTCAGACCTAACAGCAAGGATGTTTGGTGCGTGTTGTCTCAGATACACCGCTAACTGCCGCACATGTGGATGTTTGCAAATGTGCAAGAATTATAACCGTATTTGTGACGAACATTGATTGCTTTCTAGTTAAGTTATATAATTATTATGACCCTTCTGAGTTTATACTTTAAAATTTAAATGATTTATAATGTGGTTCATGACATTGTAGTTGAACAAACTAGAAACTATTTCTGAAATGTGGCATATTTTCTATTTCAATCGCTTGATTGTTTTTTTTTTTCCAATTTGTTTTTTCAGACAAAAGGCCCCATTCATTGAATAAGAAAAGCAAATGTGAGCACAGGTATGAAATCAAATGTTCGCACGTGTGTTTTCTTTTTTCTTTTTTTCCTCTCTCTCTCCCTTAGAAGTAAAAGTCTAGAGGCACTCTGTTCGGATGAAATAGGTTATGACACAGCCTAAAAAATGAGGCTCAAGAAAATCGAAGTTTTTTAAACATTTAAAAGAAAAATTGCTCTCATATTCGCATACTAGGGAGTTGAGCCCCTTTCTCAAATAAGAGAATTGGGGTACCACCCACCTCAGGTTTCCCAAAATGTTTGAAAGTCCATGGTAGCGTTAAAAATGCAGTAGGATGCTTATTATCAGGATCATATACAACATAAGACAAAAATATACAGTTTCTGCTAGTTTTTATTTCTTTTCTACATTGCTGCATTCATATTTCTCAATTTTCTAGCTCTAGGTTCGCATTTTTGTAGCGCCTTGCATCTCATGAGGGTAATGCTCATTATATCTCCTGACTAGGTGTCGTATTTTTTTTTTTAATTAATAAATTTCTCTCATACCGTTGAGGTTTTGCCCACAAAACCAAAAAGGAAAAAAAAAAAAAAGAGAAACAGAAACAGAGAACCACATAACATTGTGGAGACAGAGCAAGCTGTTTGTACTAAAGTGAATAGAAGAAGAAGGACTGCAGTAACAGAGATAGATGCCCACTGACTATTGAAATAATCTTGTTTCAATATTGCCTTCCATCTGCGTCAAGGGTATCTGCTCTTCAGATCTTCAACAAGATCTGTTTATTGAAAATTTTAGCAGACGACGAAGTTTCTTTGGACATGGGTTGTGAAAAAGAGTCGACACAGCTTCATTGTCCCATTGCCAATTTTCAATAACTCGGTTTTCAACAAAGTAACCCGACATCCTGTGCCGCGTTGACGAGGTAAGTCATGACTATAACAAGTTGACGCGTGTACCTGCTGCCACCACAATACAATCTCTCAGAAGTTTGAGAATTTCTGAACAAAATTTCTGAGGATTGGCAGATTCTCACTAGTGGAATTTCCAGGATGCCATTTATTGAAACTGAGAGTAATTTCAAATAGCTTTTTGCTTGAGACCAATGTGAAACTTGACTCCGGCTTGGCAGAAATTGCTTAAAGCAAATCAATTCAAAGTCATTAAATTGAAGTTCCACCAGCGATCGGCTCGACTGAATATTTGTTTTATTGAAAAAAATAAAAGACAAATGACAAAACGGTGTTGGTCCCACATGATGAGTTATTCCTCTCTTTCCCTTGTGGACTTTCGTGCGCATGGTTGCGTAACACACCCACACCTAAGTCTGACAAATCTTCGTCCCCTTGTTACATTGGAACCCTTGCTTGCTTTACACGATTACTTGTTAATGGGGCAGTATAAACGTGAGTCCTAATTTTATTCCTAAATTATAATTATTAATTGTTAATTTATATTTTTTATTATTTAATAATATAATTTTCATAAATAAACTATTAAATTCATACAAAATCTCCTTTCAACATTATAATTAACAAATTTAATCCATTTATTTTCTAAAAAATATCTATTTAATGTTGTAAATTATAACATTATATATTTCATTCAAAACTCTATAAAAACCACATATTTGTTAAATTATTATCCGTTAATATATTTTTCCAATAGAAAATAAAAAACACTATACTTTCAATGTTTTGGTGAAAAAATTGCTTTCTCTACTCTGCTTTTCACTTAAGAAAAAAAATCAATTATTTTACTTTTCATTGGTCATGGCTACTAGAAACCCCAATCATCAAAGTAAAAGTTTCCAATTTTTTTCTAGGTTTTATCTTTTCATTATTTTTTCAATTAGTTGTGTTATTTATTTATTTTTAAATATTATTGTGTTCCTATTTTTTAATTTAATTATCAAACATAATTGTCTATTGAGAAAGATATATTAACGCTGAAATCTGGTCAAGTTAGTTAATGGCTTGATCCCAAACCCCTATATCAATATTAAATTTGTTTGGTAGAGAAGCAGCTTGCCTATCTCCAAGGACACCCGACGACCACTAGTAGATAATCCGCAAGCAGATGATCCTTAAGCACCTAAAACCACAAAAAAATAATTAGAGACGTTGGAATTTTTTCTGGCGTTAACCCTCCAACATTCAAATGAATTTATAAATTTAGAAAAAAAAAGTTTCTATTTCAAACAACAAAAGCAGAGTGTGCAGGGGATCAAAGGGTGAGAAAAGAAAACCAAGTGCCAATTAATCGGCTTAATCTACGTGCCTTTAAGAGAAGCCATTTATTGACTTGGAAAAAAATTAGGGGAGGAGAGCCAAGGGTCACTCAATTGCCCAAATTTCCTTCTTCTTCTCCTTTTTCTTCTCATGCCTGGCCCGGTGGCCCCTCCACTTTCGTTATTTTTCTCCCTTTTGTACTAGGAAAATTAGAATATAAAAATTTGATTATGTTGTAAACACAATGGTGAACTTTCACCATTTATCCGACATTGGCAAATTAACACCCCCCCCTCTCCCAAGCTTCCCAACTACATGTATATATAATGTATTCCTTTGTTCTCGTAACAACAAAGATTGGCTTAATAATAAGCTTAATGACAAGGAACTAAGGGTACTTTGTTTAATTCAAAATCTTTTGTTATTTATTTATTTTATAACACATTAATAATTCGCATCTCAGAAAACTAAAAATTTTAAGATTAAATAAAAGCAAATCATATATTTTACCTCAAATATTTTGGAAAGCCTAATTAATACAAGAGTACTGATGAACCACCACATATTGTCTCACAAAGACACTTTTTTTTCCCTTCAACATCTACTTCTAAATTCCCTTATGTTCTATCAAAATTATATTTTCTTTTTAAATAATTGTATCAACAAACTTAGATGCAAGTCTATCATTCATTATTTTATTTTTTGAAAAAAAATTAATCGTCTATTATGTAAGTGTTTATTAGAGGCTCTTTTAGAACAAATAAATTTCTAAAATTCAATATTTTAGATTGAAAAAGAAAAAAAAAGTCAAAGTGAGGTTATGTTGTACGGCTCATCAAACCGCTATAGAATGAATGGAATACTTTGTTTCCAAAAATAAAATCATTTGACCCTTATGACATGCAAGTAAAAATGCGTAAGAGAAGAGATGCTGGGTTACTGAGTTCGATTGAAAAGTAAATACAGCACAATTTCTGTCCTTTATGGTAATTTCAATATAAGAGGAGTCTCATGAGATGAAATGCTTGACCGAATAACGACACTCCTAAACAATTCATCCAAGGCCCAAAATATAGAATGCCCTCCAATTTCCATTTGAATCAGAAGGAAGAAAGCACCAGGCCGATCGACAGAGAAAAAAATGCCAAAGTTCACTCTCAGTAATTCCTTTCGTTTCGGCAGCCGAAGAGAAGCTATCACTAACTTCGACTCTGAATCCATTGAGACGATCCTAAAAAAGTTGAATAAAGATTGGCTTGGGCAGTTTGCACGGGAAGAGCAGATGCAGGCTGATCTGATTGGGTGGAAGAAGATGTTGTTGAAGATTAATGAGGTGCTAGATGATGCCCTGGAGAAGCAGACGAAGGAGGAATCAGTGAAGAAGTGGCTAGGCAAACTTCGAAAATTGGCTTGCGATGTTGATTACTTGTTGGATGAGTTTCAAACGGAGGCTTTCCAGAAGATGTTGCTCCTAGATGATGATGTGATGTCTACAGTTAAGGAGGTCAATGCTAGATTGCAAGATATTGCATCGCAGATAAAACAACTAGATTTGAGAAAAAAATCAGGTAGAAAGTCCAGAAATGTCGGGGGAGTAATCTCGTCGGCAGTAAGACGAGGAAGAGGAGGTAGAGATCCTGGCCCCACAATCTATAGTCATCCAGGCTTAGCTTTCTTGCGAATGAAAATTTTTAGCAGGTCAGAGATGATAAGAGCCACCAAAAATTTTGATAGGAGTCGCTGTCTTAGTCAAGGTGGCTTTGTCTCTGTTTACAAAGGTGTCTTACACGATAATATCCAGGTTGCGGTGAAGACGTATAGACGGGCAGATAAGATCCGCATAACAGAACGGGAGCTTCGGCGCATTATTTCACAAGTAAACCATAAGAATGTGGTCAAGATATTAGGGCTATGTCTAGAAACCGAAGTGCCTCTCCTGGTTTATGAACTTGCTTCCAATGGAACTCTGTTGGACCATATCCGCTGCGAGAGCTCACAGGTTTTAAAAACTTGGAAAACTTGTCTGAGGATCGCGGCTGAAACTGCTTCAGCTCTTGACTATTTGCATTCTTTAGCAAGCCCTCCCATCATTCACGGAGACGTAAAGTCCGCCAACATACTCTTGAATGACAATTATACGGCAAAAGTGGCTGATTTTGAGTCTTCAGTGTTGATTTCGTCTGATGCTGAAACTGCAATGAGCACGATTCTAATAGGAACTTCTGGTTACTTAGATCCAGTGCGTATAAACACAGGTATTTTTAAAAAAAAAATTGTGTTTTTATTAATAGCCTCATGGCATGTTCAATTTTTTTCCTCTAAATAATCCAGTTTGAACCCCAAATTTTTGTACCAGCACCGCCTTAAAACTTTTTGCTAGTTAATCTAACTAGCACCAAATAATGACAGGTAAATTGACGAAGAAGAGTGATGTGTATAGCTTTGGAGTTGTCCTTGCGGAATTGTTAACCGGCAAGAAACCTGGTTCTTGCATGACATTGGCATCCAATAAGAAGATTAGCAGGGTTCCTTATTTTCTAAACTCGATTAAAAATAATGGTTTGCGTCAAATTCTGAACTTTCATGTTGCTGATGAAAGTGAAATGAAGGAGATAGAAATTGTTGCTGAGCTTGCAAGTAAATGCCTAAGAATTAGAGGCACCGAAAGGCCAACAATGAAGCAAGTTTCTGAGGAACTTGACACGTTAAGAAGGTTGCATGAAAATTTTTGGGCACAGAAGAAAAATAAAGAGACAGAGCATTTATTAGGCGAATCATCATCATATGCAACGGCTGTGATTGCCCAACCAGACGCTCAGACTGTGGTATCAATCGATATTGAGAACTATTACGGTACGTGATCGGATCTCGGTCCTCGTTAAAAATAAGTTTGGGTTTGTTCCACAATTAATTTGTCTTTAAAGAGTTTTTGCTGACTTGTATAGACACTATGTTTCTTAATGCCCTTCACTAGAATCGGAAAGAAGAAGCCAAAAAGGGATGCCAGAGGTCACTCTCGATAATCCTTTTCGTTTCTGCAGCCAAAAGCAAACCATCTCTGACTTACACTCTGAAACTATTGAGAAGCTACTAAAAAGGATGTCTTCGGATTGGCTCTGGAAATTTGCATGCCAAGAGCAGATCCAGGTCGATCTGATTGGGTGGAAGAAGATGTTGGTGAAGATTAACGAGGTGCTAGATGATGCCATGGAGAAGCAGACGAAGGAGGAGTCAGTGAATATGTGGCTAGGCCAGCTTCAGAACTTGGCTTGCGATGTTGATTACTTGTTTGATGAATTACAAACGGAAGCTTTCCAAAGGAAGTTGCTGCCAGGCGATGATGCCATGGATAAGTTTGATTCCATGGCGATGTCTAAAGTAAAGGATGTCAATGCCAGATTTCAAGATATTGCATCGCAGATAGACCTACTAGGATTGAAAGAAAGTTCAGTCGAGAAGTCAAGAAATGCCAGGCAAAGATTACCCACAACCCCTTCGGTGAGTGAAGCCAATGTGTTGGTACTTTGATATTCAAACAAAAAGTTTTGATATAATGCTTTTAATAATAATGCTGACAAAAAAACAGTGATTAAAAGCTGTTTACTCATTTAATTGATAAGATAAAATAAATTGGGCATTGTTTTGTTAGTCAATGACAGTGCCACCTAAGGTTTAAAAAAAGATTTTAATTCTTCATTTCACCCAAATTTTGTATTTCTCTCTAGTAAAATTTGTGATTTTTCCCCATTAACTTTGAATCAAATACGAAAGAAAAATTACAAAATTACATTATCATCAATCAACTTAAAATATATACATTATATCCAAAATTTAATTAAAGCACTTAAATGGGGATCAAATTCTCGGAGTAATAAAATTTAACCCCACAGGCTCTGCCACTGTTTTAAAGTTGCTTTCTTTAGCATTTTCACTAATTTATGTTAGAAAAAAGAGAAAGAGGAGATTGTTAAACTGCTAATGCGAGAAAAATAAAGACTAATTGGTAATGCTAATTCCGTTTTGTGTTCTGTTCTTTTTTAAAGCAAATCTCGGATGCACAAAGAGGTGGAGGTGGAGATCCTGGCCCTGCGAACTTTAGTCGTTCATTAATCGAGAAAGCTAAGGACTTAGCTTTCTTGCATCAGCAAGTGCAAATTTTTACCAAGTCAGAACTAGCACAAGCCACTGGAAATTATGATACGCGTCTATTTCTTGGTGAAGGTGGTTTTGCCTCTGTTTACAAAGGTATCTTACCTGACTGTACCCCAGTTGCAGTTAAGAAGCCTAAAGCGGTAGGTAAGATTCCGATGAATCAGGTATTTCAGCATGAACTGAGAGTTGTTTCACAAATAAACCACAAGAATGTGGTCAAGATTTTAGGGGCATGTCTGGAAACCAAATTGCCTCTGCTGGTTTATGAATTTGTTCCCAACGGAACTCTGTTTGACCATATCCATGATAAGAGTTCACAAGTTTTAAGAATTTGGAAAACTTGTCTGAGGATTGCGGCCGAAACTGCTTCAGCTCTTGACTATTTGCATTCTTCGGCAAGCCCCCCAATCATTCACGGAGATGTAAAGTCCACCAACATACTCTTGGATGACAATTATAAGGCCAAAGTGGCTGATTTTGGGTCTTCAGTGCTGATTTCGTCAGATAATCAAACTGCAATGACCACAAAAAAAATAGGGACTTTTTTTAACTTAGATCCCGAGTACGTAATAACAGGTAATTTTTTTTTAATCTGTCTGTTTTATTGATAGCCTTACGCCATGCCCTATTTTTTTTTCTCTATGCAATTCACTTTGAACCGCAGATCCTTTTGTGCCATCCCAAAATTTTTTACTAGTTAAGATAATTAGCGCTCAAATAATGACAGGTAAATTGACAGAGAAGAGTGATGTGTATAGCTTTGGAGTTCTCCTTGCGGAATTGTTAACCGGCTTGAAGCCTGGCTCCGGCATGGCATTGGCATCCAATGAAGGGATTAGCATGGTTCAATATTTTCTATATTCGATTGAAAATAATAGTTTGCGTCAGATTCTAAACTTTCAGGCTGCTGATGAAAGTGAAATGGAGGAGATAGAAACCGTCGCTGGTCTTGCAAGCAAATGCTTAAGCCTTAGCGGCAGAAGAAGGCCAACAATGAAGCAAGTTTCGAAGGAGCTTGAAAATTTATGAGCCCAGAAGAACCGAGAAGAGGCAGAGCATTTGTTAGGTGAATCATAACTACAAGAAAACCAATTTTTTATGCTGGTCAAAAGCCGTTGAAATAAGTGTAGAAAATTGGTATATTTGATGGCATGAGGCCACCGAAGGCTGTCGTTAGTGTTCGGGGTAGAAATACAACTAGCTATCGAAAGTACAGTATTTTCGAGCTGTATATGTCATTATAAAAACAAAAAAATTAATTACAAATGAAATTATCAAATTTTAAACATTTATTTTCAATCTCTTTGACCAGCTGACATGTATCAATTTTTCAATAAAAAATAATTGATTTCAACCAATAATTATAATCGAAAATGGAATTATGAGCATAAAATGACAATCGAAAAATAATGGATGATTATTGGGAAAAGTATATTATCAACAAATTTGATGTTCGAAAAATAATGAATCAATTATTCAAATTAGTGCTTTTTGTTATGACCATAGATCGTTGTCATCAATAATTTTTCACTCTTTATTTGATCAATTATTACTGAAAATAAGACATCAATGGCCGAAAGCCAATTTAAGTACGTTTGGCCAACAAAGATCTATCAATAAGAGTTATAAAATTAAAGAAAAAAGTCTACTAAAATCTTTTGTAACAGTCTTTTATTAATAATTTCAACAAGACAAGAATATGAATTTTGCTATGATTATGGACTTGGTGGCGTGAGAATATGGGTTAAAGAGAGAATGAAGAACGTGGGGTGTAGCCCAACTTGTAATTCAATTATATTATTAAATAATATGATTTAGCCCAGTAAGCTAGTTTTATGATGATAAGTAGAAAATGGACGACAACATTGATAGGGGATCTAAAGGAGATGTTCCACCACTATTTCATCTGAATGAATGTCTCTTCTTATCAGTTAAGAGTGCCTTCTACTCATTCTTTATTAATGCCCCACTCATTTTCTTCTAAATCTATTTTGATCCGCAGGTAAATTTTTAAATTCCTCAAATGGTTGGTTGGAAATCTTGAATATGTATAATAAATCTTTTAAATTCAAGTCTCGAACCATAGATAATATTTTTTTCATTCAAGATTCAAAAATTACAGCGGTAGGATCTAACCCAAAAATTTCATGGTATAAAAGGCTTTACCTTGTTGAATTACTTGTCTATTGTCATTTTTTTTTGTGAAATTAATAATAACTCATTCTCCAAAAATTGTAGCTGTTGATGCAGAATTCTGGTCATACTCTTCTGCGACCAGACTTCCTGCTCGTTCAACTTTATCTCGACCAGAACTTCTCCTCGTCCAGTTGCTTTTATTGGTTTCCTGCGGTCACAATACAGGTCAGAGTGCGCCGGGTGTTTTCCCGGCATAAACCCTCCGACGCTCAAGTCAGATAAGAAGGTTTTTTGGGGAAAGACTGGCCGTAAATCTTTTGGCCTTAGGTTTTTTATTGGTTACGAACCGTTTGCTTTTTAATCCCTTAGAGTGATAAAAAGTCCAACCCTTTTACCTTCGCGGGCTGCCTTTTTATAGGCCTCCCGAGAATCCTTCCCCTTCTCCGTGACAGGCGGTTGCGTGTGTTTTCATCACTGCTGCGGCAGGTGGTTGCGTGTACCTCGATTTCTGCAGTAGTAGGTGATTGTGTGTATCTCGGTTGCTGCGGTAGTAAGTGATTGTGTGTATCTCCATGACTGCGATGGTGGGTGGTTGCGTGTATCCTCCTGACTGCGGTGGTAGGTGGTTGCGTGTATCCTCTGTTCATCTTTGTCCAAGCAAGCCCCATTTCCAGCTGCCTGCTCGTCTACTCCTGCTCGTTCTTTCGGGTCTCGCTGGAATACCCCCAAACACATGTCCCCCAGTTTCTGGTGTTGGGTAACGAAGTGAACCGACAGTAGAAACTCAACAGTCGCGGCTTACGTTGGGTGGGAAAAACTGCCAAGAGTCGTGTCGCATTTAAGTGCGGGTGAAGCGACGTGGCGGAAATCAAGCCTTCCGTTTGAATTTCAAACCAAGAGTCGCAAGCCCTCGGGATTCGGGCCCATTTAAATACTGGCAGCCCAGACGTTTTCCCTCATTTGGAAATTTCAAAACACTTTTTTACCCAGCGCATTCACCGTTTTCTCTGTTTTCTGGCGAACGAATTTCAGCAAATACACCTCCACCCCTGATTCCCTCAAGTCAAAACACTCGTTCTGGCTAGGACTTCCTCCTCGACGGCCGATTCTTCAGGTATCGCTTCTATTTCCTCGTTCTTCAATAGTTGTAGACACCTCTCTTTCTTTTTTCTGTTGTCTGGGTATTAGTTGGTGGTGGTGCTAGGGTGGTAGGTTGAGAAATGTCGAAGGGTAAGGAGAAAGTCATCGAGATAGACGACGAGGACGAGTTAGACTTCTTACCTAGTCTGCTCGCCGACGCCGCCTTCGACCCTAGGATCCCTTTAGAGCCTAGTAACCCTGATATCGCAACTAGGGCTAGAAGGATATCCCCAGAAACGACCTCCTCGAGCCGAAACAGCGGTGAAATGGGGATATCTGGCTCGTCAGACACCTTAAGTGACGAGCAGAAGGGTGATTCGGGCGGGGAGCCCTTACCAGAGTCGTCTCAACCGGAAACTAGGAGCATGGCTGGGGGTAGGGCACAGTCGTACCATTACTCGATTGACCTGACCACTTGCACGACCACAGTAGACGAGCTTGAGGCTTTTCGGGATCAATACGGGATCCCCGATGCTATACCCCTTAGGGTCCCCTGGAAAAAGGACGTCCCTAGTCGGCCTCCTAAGGGTTATGTTACGTTGTTTCTGGAGAGCTTCAAACATGGGTTGAGGTGCCCCTTGCATCCATACTTTGCCCGGATATTTAGCGAGTTGCATCTAGCTCCTGGTCAGTTGAACCCCAACGGGTGGAGGGTGCTTTCTGGTCTGTTCGTCTTGTGGCATAGGTGTTGTAAAAGTGAGCCCACCATTGACGATCTGCGTCACTTATATCAGTTAAAGAGCAGCCCCAAAGATCCCGGCTGGTACTATTTTCAATCTAGCTCAAAAGGCAGGAAACCCGTGACTGGGCTTCCGACGGGGGGAGGTAGGTCTTGGAAGAGCAAGTTCTTCTTTGCTGAGGGTCCTTGAGGTCAAGTTGCGCGGGTTAACGGGAAGGACTACCGCGTCCCATCTCGATTTATGGTCCCAGGTTGCCTGCTCGCCTTAGATGTTTTTACTCCATAGTAATTCTCACTTTGTCGTTTTGGTCTTAACTAATTGTCTGCTCGTTTTGCAGTTTCTTGGGGTGTTCATTTCCCTCTCGAGCCTGGGCCGCTGAGGCTAGTGGAGTCTGTGTTGGCTAAATCCTGCTCCTACCGCGAGCTGTTAAGCCTCGAGAACCTGATTGCATCTGGTCTAATAGTCACCGAGCCTCCGATGGAAGATGCCGTGATTGCCGCTTTGACCAGGAAGCGTACCCGCTCTCAGACTTCTAAGAAGGGTGAAGATAAGGAGGTTCCCGCTGCGAAGCGAGCCCTCGCAGCAGAGCAGACCGCTCATCTGAAAACCCTACCACCTCCTTGCGGTTGCAGTGGAGAGTAGCCGAGTAGCCACCGAGCTAGGTTCCTCCTCTGCTTCGAAGAAGCCCACTCCCCGCATTCCAGACCACCTGGTCTCATTCATGAACAACCTTTCCGTACATGTGAGCAAGAAGGATGTGGAGGATTTTTCCAGATTGGCCCTGCCCGACCTGATGGGGGCCATGCAGTTCAGTGCTATCCATCTCAGCTGCATGCTCGCTTACTACCAGGCCAAGTCGAACCGGCAGGAGAAAAAAATGAAGGAGGAGGATTTTTCCAAAAATGAAGGAGGAGATAAAAAAATTAGGAGAAAAGAGCATTCAATGCATATTCTTAGGGTATGTTGAGCATAATAAAGTTTATAGGTTTCTTGTAACAGAACTTAGTAGCTTTGTTGAGATCAATACGATAGTGGAATCTAGAGATGCAATATTATATTAAAATAAAATTTTCACTACACCAAAAAGTATTGATTCTCAAGGAAATGATAAACAAATAGCAATTGGTCAAAAGTTTGATGATACTAATGAGCAAAATCAATTGAGAAGTAAAAGAATAAGCAATATAAAATCTTTTAGACCAGATTTTATAGTCTATTTAGTTTAAGAGAGAGAAAGAGACAATAAACTCACAATCGAAACATATTATGATCACACCTACTATATAGTCTGATCCCCTCATCTACAAGGAGGCAATAAAGTCTCAAGATGTTACTTTTTAGAAAGAGGACATTAATGATAAAATGCACTCTATTATGGGTAATAAGACTTGGAAATTAGTTGATTTATTATCTGTCTCTAATCCTATAGGTTGTAAATGGATTTTAAAAAAGAAGAAGAAAGTTGATGAAACAATTGAAGGATTTAAAGTAATACTAATAGCAAAAGGCTTACACAAAAATAAGGCCTTAATTATTTCGATACTTATGCACCTGTTGCAAGAATTGCTACTATTAGAGTCTTGATTGCTTTGACTTCAATTTATCATTTTGAAATCTATCAAATGAATGTAAAAATAACTTTCTTAAATGGAGAATTATATGAAGAAATTTAAATAAAACAACCAGAAGGGTTTCTCATTCGAGGACAAGAACATAAAATTTGTAAACTAGTCAAGTCTTTATATGGCCTTAAACAAGCTCCAAAGCAGTGGCATGAAAAGTTTGACAAACTGGTTGTTTCAAATGGATTTAATATTCATGAGTCTGATAAATGTGTATATAGCAGATTCAATGGAAATAAAGGTGTGATTATTTGTTTATATGTAGATTCATGTTAATTTTTGGTACTAAGAGTATTAAACTCACTAAATCATTATTGTCATCTAATTTTGATATGAAAGACATTGGGCTTGCGGATTTAATTTTGGGGTTTAAAATTATCAAAAATGAGCATGGCCTAGTATTGACCCGATCACATTATATTGAGAAAATTTTAAATAAATTTAATTATTATGATTGTAAGCCTATGTCAACACATTTTGCTACAAACTTAAGATTGTACCATAACACTAGCAGAGCAGTATCCCAATTAGAATAAACATGTGTTATTGGGTGTCTTATGTATGTGGTGACTTGTACTAGACCTGACATTGCTTTCGTTGTGGAAAAACTGAGTAGATATACTATTAATCCAAGCCAAGCACACTGGCAAGCAGTGTACAAAATTCTAAAATACTTAAAACATACAATAGATTATGGTATATGTTACACTAGATATCCACTAGATATCCTTCAATTTTAGAAGAATTTTTGGATTCTAGTTGGATTATTGATCAAAATGATCATATATCCACAAGTGCTTGGATTTTTAATATTGATGGAAGAGCTATTTCATGGGGCTCAATGAGGCAAACTTGTATAGTAGACTCCATCATGACTGCAGAATTTGTAGCTTTGGCTTCTTATTGCAAGAAAGCTGAATGGTTAAGGAATTTGCTTATAGAAATTCCTTTAGCCTAAACTAATGCCTCATGTATCCATTCACTGTGATAGTGAGATAACTTTGTCAAGGGCATATAGTCAAATCTATAATAGAAAGTCTAGGTACATTGGTCTAAAATAGAGTTATGTGAGACAGTTATTTACAGATGGAGTAATCATAATTGACTTTGTGAAATCATGCCAAAATTTTTCAGACCCCTTAACTAAAGGTCTTTCAAGGGATATAGTATTAAAAACTTCTAAGGGGATGAGATTGAAGCCAGCATCATCTTATCAATAATGATGGAAACTCAACCCAACAATTGAAATATCAAGATCTTGGGTTCAATGAGCAAAAGTATATCATATGTTGTAATAGCCACAAGCACTATAATATTTTAAAATGTGTTCCAAAGGTCAATGCTTAATACTTGTAATATATGGGAAATGTTAAGGTACTTAGCTTTTAATTGATTTATAAATGTTTTAGTTACAGGGACATTCTAAATAAATATACCTATGTGAGTGTAGGAGGTGGTGCCGCTTTCTATGTAACTTAACTGGTTACTAAAGTGCTTATGAAAATAAGATATAGACACAGGACTAATCCAAGTGTCGGCTAAAGAATACTTGAGAATTTGAAAAGTTATGTGTGGGATATATCTGATTAGTCGATTAAGGTTGTTGGTTCAAAGCTTGCCTACCATGCCACCTCAATTAACTTTGATGTGTTGTCACTAAGTGAAGGTTCAAGTCCAAAAGACACCTTCATCTGTGCATAAGTTTTCCAAGCATGTGCGAGATAATTTTTCAAAATTCATTTATTTTGAAAATGGTGGGGGATTATTGGAAAATTTTTCAAAATAAATGGTGTCTTATTGTAAAGACATATCTAAATAAAAAATGTCTTATTATAAAAACATCTCTAAATGAATGATGTTTTATAGTAAGGACATATCCAATTGATTGTGTCTTATAGAAAATATATCTTTTCACTTAAAGATATAACTTTTCACGGTGACTTTTCACTTAGATATGCATTATATCATTGTGACATTTCATTTAAAATAGTGATGGTTCATTTTGAACCATTAATTAAAATTAAATCTTGATCCAATGGCCAAGAATGAAGGGGTATCATGAAAGATGACAACTCGAATGAAGAGGCACAAGTATGTTTATAAATAGAGGTCATGCTTAAACCATTTATACATAAAAATATGATCACACAAAATTCTTTTCTTAGCCCTCTTTCTAGAATGAATTTCAACATAAAATTCATAATTTTGTGCATTAAAAATCTAATATATTATTTTTTGAAGAAACAATATATTGTTTCTTGGCAAACTTATAATATTCAAGAGTATTTTGCTTTACTTTAGTTGATGCATAACGTAAGTAAACAAACAAGTGCGTCATTGTATCCTGAAGGCGTATTTGCTTAACCCATGTGCATCACTCAGTTGGTGAGGACAAATAATATCTTAAGGAAAGTAACATTTGTAACATGTCTTGAAGTACATATTATTTTCTACAATTTACCCATTATTATTATTTTATTCCTACATAAAGAGTTATAAACACACTACTTTATAACATAAAATTCTACTACTATTATTATTATATTTCTCTACATTTTCCATTCCCAACAAGTGCATACCACCAATAATCCATAAAGAATAACACAGTCATTAGAAGAACAAAAAAAACTTTACTATTAGACAAAAAATTGTCTTTTGTAGTAAATTTTGTGCTATTGTTGGTACATATAGCATTATTCGAAACATATATGCACGTGATGTTGCATCATTATACATCACTAGTGCCACATAACATATTGACCAATCTACCACTTTTTTATATTAAAATAACAGTTTGCCCGGGTTTAACCCCGAAACCTTACAAAAACAACGCGTTTTGTGAATTTTTTTTGTTTTAATTTTAACCAATACGACATCGTTTTGCTTCAAGCCTCCCCCACGAATGGTTTTCCCTGCCTCTTCATTTCACCACTCAATGAATGGCTTTCTCTTCCTCTTCATTTCACCACTCAACCCCAACGATATAACCGGCCTGCAGAACCCTTAAACTGTTATTCTTTCTTTCAACAAGGTAAGGTACTGTCTTCTTTGGCTGCAAAGATGTACAGAAACAAAAAGAATTGAGTTGCAGCATCTACCCCTGAAAATTGAGTTTTAATTCTTCGTGGCTTTTTTGGTAGCAGATTATTTTCAAAACTTGAATTTTTCTTGAATTTTGTGGTTTTAATTTTTGCGAAGCCATTGCCGTTGCTATTAAATTGGGTTAATATAATGGGTAATAAGCTTATGCTGCGATGTTTTTTGCTTGAACCCTAAGCTGTTTCAAATTGAATCTTGTGTTGTGAGTTGCGGATTACGAATGGCAATTTCAGGTGCGGATTGTGGATTGCAAATGGAAATTTCAGACTGTGGCTGGAGCTAAATCGAAGAAGGAAAGGGAAAATATTTGGATGTGGCTGGAGCTGGTGGTTGGAGCTCGATCGATAAAGGAAAAGGGAAATATTTGGCTATGGCTGGAGCTTGTGGTTAGAGCTCGATCGACGAAGGAAATGAAAGACAAAATATTTGGATGTGGCTGGACCTCAATCAACGAAGGAAAGACGAGAGAAAATACTTGGGTGGAGCTCCATCGAGAAAGAATAAGGGAAATATTTGGCAAGTGAAAATGGTATCGTTTTTTGCTTTAATAAAATGATGCGTTTAAATTTTGGGGTTTGACCCGGTATTTGACCCGGGGCAATTATCATTTTCGTTAAAATAAACAAGCCTACGAAGACTTTGATGTTACCATAGAAAAATGTGAAAGAAAGCGAGGGCTGGGAAAATTAATATTTGATAAAATAATTATATAGAGCGGATCTGAACATGGAAAGCATGCATATTAAACAACAAAAGGAGGAGAGCCAGATCCAACGGTGGCTACAACAATAACTCCTGTTTTAGGCACACAGGCCATTCATATGCAATCCCAAGTTGGTCGAGTACTCAAGTTCTTGACTGGTCTCAATTTCTTCTTAAGCAAGATCTGGGTTCTCACGAATTTGCTTCCTCAACTTCTTCATCCAGGTCACTGTGTGTTGATACTTGAACATTGCCCATGTGTTTGTTTGAAAAATATTATTCTACGTATTTGTTTTAGGTTTGTTTGTATTCCCATCTAACGGTACTGAGCAATGAAATTTAGACCGAAAATTTTGACGAAAAACTGGAAAATATATATATTAGAAGTTCCCCGAAGAATAAACTATGCACGAACATTAAAAAAAAAAATATGTAAAATTCTGTTTCTTAAGAGGTTTTAAACTTCGGTTATGTGCCACGAGTCATGGACCACAAGAAGCCGATTCTTGGATGCTTTTTGTTTATTTTTATTTTACTTGAATAGACTAAAAGCATCTGAAGAATTTTTAACAAAATAAAATCAACAATAATCTATTTTATTTTTTAATTTACTTCTTTATCTTCTTCATCCAGGTCACTGTGTAGAAACCAATAATGAAAATGTTCAATTTCTTGAAATATATATTCTAATGTTGTTCTATATTTTATTTCCCGGTTAACATAATATGGTCACAACGTTTCCGGTAAGCATATGGTTCGGCCAGCAACTCAAAAAAATAATTAATAATCAAATTTTAAATAAAGAAACACTTCAAAAAATAGAATAGAAGAAACACATAATTTTTTGTCATTAAACACTTTCAAACACTTCCTCCGTCCTTGATAAAACAAGTATACAACATTTTTATGTGTAAGATTAATTTGTATAAAGAAGATCAATTTACAATGTAAAAGAAATAAATTAAAGTTGAATGAGTTCAACGAATAAACTCAGAACTCGTTTGTCTAGATTCTAGGGCTCCAACTACCGTGCACCTAGTGCATGGTGTTCCTATTTTGTCTATATGTGAGTTGACCATTAGATCTAACACCGAACTTGCTTCAAAGGATGAATGTGTTTTCTTTTATTTTTAACATTATATCCTTATAGTTTTTTTAAAAAAAGTAAAATAATCAATTATTGGACACATAATTTTAAATTGTTTTAAATTTTTATATTTTTATCAATTGATTTAATTTTATTATTAAAAATTAATGATAGTATAAGGATAATAACTTGCAAAACCTTTTAATACATATAATCTTTTATTTTTTTGAAAACAACATAAAATCTATTCAATCGATAATAAATAATTTAAATATATAATTAAAATTTAACTTAATAATAATATGACTAAATAACAATTTAAAAAATTCAAAATAATTAACTAAAGTTTAGTATTCAAATATAAATAATAGGAATACACTCTAAATGTAAATATTAGAAACATATTGGACTTAGGTGTTAAAATCTTAAAGCTTCTATTTTTTTTTACTTTTCAAAAAAAAGAGGGACCTAAAATAATTTACTAAAAATTAAGGGTACCAGTAACCATGCCCTCGGGGCACCATGGCTTCGTCCACATTTCTAGTATCTATAATATAATAATAATTTTGAAGGATATTTTAATAATTAAAAAAATTAAATTTGGTGGATAATTTAGTGGGTCTAAATGCCCCACCCTTTTTCTCTTAGGGGTACAATCATCTGTGTACATGCTACTAGCGCAATGCAATTCCCCAAAAGCTTGAGGACCTTTGAACAAAATTTCTGTAGATCCGCTGACTCGAAGTACTAGTAGAATTTCCAGAATGCCTTTTATTGCCTTTTTAGGCAAGTGCATTTGAGTCAATCACAAGTACTTGTTTGTTAATTCCCTGCATTTAAATAAGGAAAAAGAAGCCACCAGACCGATCGATCGACCGAGAAAAAGATGCCAAAGTTCACTCTCGGTAATTCCTTTCGTTTTGGCAGCAAAAGGGAAACCGTCTCTAACTTTCATTCCGAAAATATTGAGACGATAATAAAAAAGTTGACTAAAGATTGGCTTGAGCAGTTTGCTCGAGATGCGCAGATCCAGGCCGATCTGATTGGGTGGAAGAAGATGATGGTGAAGATTAATAAGGTGCTAGATGATGCCATAGAGAAGCAAACGGAGGATGAGTCAGTGATGATATGGCTAGGCAAACTTCAGCACTTGGCTTGCGATGTTGACTACTTGTTGGATGAGTTCCAAACGGAAGCTTTCCAGACGATGTTGCTGCAAGATGCTGATGCGATGTCTAAAGTAAAGGAGGTCAATGCTCGATTGCAAGATATTGCATGGCAAATAAACGTACTAGGTTTGCAAGAAATTTCCGGTGGGAAGTCCAGAAATGTCGGGCTAAGATTTCTCACAACCCCTTCGGTGAGTGAAGCTGGCTTATAAGTATTGATATTCAAACAGAAAATTTTTACATAAAACTGACAGAAACAGTGATAAATCGACATCTATTTGCTCACTTAATTAAAAAAATTAGGACATTAGATACTGATTTGTCACTGTCTTTATCCATATCTCGATCTTCTTAGCAATTTTTTACCAATGCAAATGGTAGAGAAAATGATAAAGAATAGATACTGAATCGCCCATGCTACAAATATAAAGACTAATTACTAATGCTAATTCAAAGTGTTTTCTTTTGTTTTGAAAGCTACTCTTAGCGGCAGTAAGAGGCGGAGGTCGAGATCGTGGTCCTACAGTCTTTAGTCCCTTAATCGAGAAAGAGGACTTGGCTTTTTTGGAGAAAGAGGACTGCTCTGCTCCTTTGGAGAAAATAGGATCAGGTGGGTGTGGAGAAATTTACATTGCCGAGCTAACGTGTTTCTAGAGAATTCTTTTGCACCCTATTTTTTGCATTATACATATATATATATATTTATGAGTCAATTGTTAGAGATCAAATTCAGTCTTTTTTTATAGCTGAAATTGGGGCTTAATTGAAGATGATTACAGGAAATTGAATCTCAAGTAAAATAATAAAATGAAAATTCTTTATTTATAGTTAGTTCTAGCATCAGAATGCATGATGGTATTACATATTCTTTTTTCAGTTATTTTGGAATTTTGTCTTATTTACACATCTTGGTGAAATTGTTGTATGTTCATTTTGTTTGTCGTGATTGCTTATAAGCTATTGTTATGTTGATAAGTATGGCTTATTAATAATTTTCTTTGATTATTGATAGAGTTTCCTCGAAAGCACAAGGCTGGTTCTCAAAAAGAGGTGATGGGAGTGCTTTCATTTGAAGTTGTGAGCTTGATGTCTAAGGTGGTTCACCTTTGGCAGTCTTTGAGTGATGAGCAGATTGTTAGATTGAGAGCTGAGTTACTAAATTCTGTGGGCATAAAGAAGCTTGTATCGGAGGATGATGAGTTTATTGCAAGTTTAATATGTGCTGAGATGATTGAGGTTTTGGCCCGCGTGGCGAAATCTGTGGCTAGGCTTGGGAAGAAGTGTAATGATCAGGGTTTAAAGAGTTTTGAGATTGCTCTAGATAAATTTGTTAATATTGGTGCTGACCCATATGGGTGGGAGTTTTCATGGAAGAAGATGGAAAAGGAAGTCAAGAAAATGGAACATTTCATTTCAATATATGCAACTTGGTACCAAGAGATTGAAATGCTTGAGGATCACATACAAACTCTGGAGAGAATGAAGAGTAATGATGGTGAGATAGAGCATGTGAAAGAGTTTCAAAAGAAGGTTGCATGGAAGAAGCAGGAGGTGAAGAATCTAGGGAAGGCCTCTCTTTGGAGAAAGACTTACGATAATACAATTCCGCTTTTGGGAAGATCACTATTTACATTATTTGGAAGGATACGATATGTCTTTGGAATAAATGTGAGTGTGGATGTCGAGGATTCAAGAGATATGTCTTCTGATTATATTTACCGCAGCCAATCAGTTTCTGCATTATTGCAATCTTCAGTTCATCCATCTGAGAATACTGCTATAGCTAGATTTTCTTCAGGTCCCCCTGGAAAATTTACTGCTAACTCAGGTCCTATTTCAAAACCAAAAAAAATGAATAATTATCATTCAGGTCCTCTTAGTGCTATGAGCACAAAATTGGGTCCTAGCATGATGGCTGCAGATATTTCTCCTGTTGCCAACCGTTATTCAATTCCAAATATTTCGGGGGCTCTTAATGAAGCCAAAGAGAGCAATGTCAAGCAAATTCCTCAGGCCAATAGAGTTCAAACAAGATCTTCAATATTCAGTTCCAAGGGCAAGTTGTTAGATGCTTCACCCGAGACTCTTGGTGGTGCTGCTTTAGCGCTACACTATTCAAAAATCGTTATTGTAATTGAGAAGCTGGTGGCATCTCCTCAATTGATTGGTCATGATGCAAGGGAAGACTTGTACAATATGTTACCTGAAAGTGTGAGAGACACTTTGAGAGCAAGGTTAAAGCCATATACAAAGAGATTAGCTTCATCAGTGTATGATACAGAGATTGCAGGTGAGTGGACTGCAGCAATGAGTGAGATTTTGGAATGGTTGACTCCACTTGCTCATAACATGATTAGATGGCAATCTGAGCGGAGCTTTGAGCAGCAGAGAGTAGTTTCCAGGAGCAATGTTCTTCTTGTACAGACCCTGTACTTTGCAAATCAAGAAAAGACAGAAGCAGCAATTAGTGAGCTTCTTGTTGGCCTAAATTATGTCTGGAGATACAGCAGAGAACTCAATGCAAAAGCTTTGCAGGAATGTGCTAGCAGCAGAGTGTTTGATGAATGCTTGGATTTGGAAGGGTAAGATTATTCACTGGCTGTTGCGATCATCATCGGAATACCATTGCCTCACCACTTCATTGGCTTTGGGGGATACATGGTTGCAAAGGATTTCTCTGTTCTGGCTAGTCCACAAGGCTTCTCTGTTCTAGTCAACAACAATGACGTGGAGCATGGGCAAAACTCCTATCCGCTTTATCGAAATTCCATATACGGAAATGCACTACCTTAAGTTAAAGATAGAGGTTTGATTAAAAACAATATAGTTTTGTTGAGAAATGGCAATGCACTTCTGGGTGCCAAATATGAAATTAAGCTATCATTCAGTGAAATTTGTATACTTATTTAGGGATAAACTTATGTAGTAATTGTAAATTTTTCCACATTAGGCTTTTCATTCATGTATGTAGCCCCTCATGATCTGGCTTGCTTCTTTTTGAGTGGCTTACTGGTATTGATAAGAGTTATGTGATTGTGAGCTTTTGGCTGCGTGGGAACTGAAAATGTAATTCAGGTTGCAGAAACAAGATCTTGAATTCAATTTATCATATTTATATTCGATAGGATGGCATATTTGCAAATCAATTGCAGCCAACTGTATTCAGTGACATTGCCTGATGCCTATTGGCGAATGAATCTGGTGACTCATTTTTATTTACGTTCTCTCAGTTGTCGATGGTGCTAATGGTACTAATATCCTCAGTTTGTGTGTGATGATATTTGACCTCTCATTTTAAGAAATGTGGCATACTTGTTAAGTAGAAACCATTTCTGAAATGTGGCATATTTGCTATATTTCGGCAGTCGTACGTTTCTGGCAACATATCAAGCCTTTCATTTTGCATAAGAAAAATAGCAAGAACAGCTCGACGTTGGTAGTTCGTTCTATAAGCATACGCTAACACACATTGAGAGAATCTTTCCCAAAAAAAAAAAAATGAGAAAGAGAAAAGTTCCATGCAAGTGCATTTTAGCCATTGTAATTTTGAAGAGTCGCTTCTATTTTGTATTTTAACTTTTTCTTTTTTATTATACTAAATACATTTTCTACCAAAGAGGGATCACTCTATAATAAAGACAAACAAGATGTGGGTTCACATGAATTTGCTCCCCCATCTTCTTCATCCAGGTCACTGTGCCTTGTTACTTGATCATTGCCCTTGTGTTTGTTTGAAAAATATTATTCTACGTATTTGTTTTAGGTTTGTTTGTATTGCCATCTAATTTAGACCGAAAATTTTGACAAAAAACTGTATATATATTCTCAGTTCTGCCACGAACAAACTATGCACCAACATTAAAAATAAAAAAAAAGGATTTTTTTGTAAAAATCTGTTTCTTAGAGGTTTTTAAACTTCGGTTTATGTGACCACAAGAACCTGATTCCTGGCTGCTTTTTGTTTGTTGTTATTGTACTTGAATAGACTAAAAGCATGTGAAGAATTTTTAACAAAATAAAATCAACAATAATCGATTTTATTTTTGAATTTGCTTCTTGATCTTCTTCATCCAGGTCACTGTGTAAAAATCAGTGATGAAAATGTTCAATTTCTTGAATTATATGATCTAATTTTGTTCGATATTTTATTTCTCAATAAACATAATAGGTTCACAACGTTTTCGGTAAGCATATGGTTCGACCAGCAACTGAAAAAAATAATAAATAATCAAATTTTAAATAAAGAAACACTTCAAAAAATAGAATAGAAGAAATACATAAATTTTTGTCATTGAACTCTTTCAAACACTTACTCCTTCCTTGATAAAACAAGTATTTATCATTTTTATGTGTAAGGTTAATTTGAATAAAGAATATGAATTTACAATTTCAAGGAAATAAATTAAAGTTGAATGAGTACTAAAAAAAAATAGAAACTCATTTATCTACATTCTAGTATCGATCATAACCGTGTTGGTCCCACGTGTTGAGTTCTTGTGGATTTCCGTGCGCCTTTCGCGTAACATACCCACACACGTATGTAAGTCAGTCAAGTCTTCTTCTCTTTGTTAATGTGGCATATTTTCTATATTTCAGCATTCATGTGTTTCTGGGAAGTGGGAACATATGAAGCCTTTCATTTTGCATAAGAAAATTAGCAATAACAGCTCAATTATTGGCAGTTCCTTCTCTAAGCATTTTCTAACACATAATTGAGAAAGTCTATAAAATTTTAAAGAGTTCCAGGCAAGTGTATTTTAGTCAATCACAATTACTTGTTTGTTAATTCCCTGCATTTAAATAAGGAAGAAGCAGCCACCACACCGATCGATCGATCGATCGACCGAGAAAAAGATGCCAAAGTTCACTCTCGGTAATTCCTTTCGTTTTGGCAGCAAAAGAGAAACCGTCTCCAACTTTGATTCCGAAAATATTGAGACGATCCTAAAAAAGTTGACTAAAGATTGGCTTGAGCAGTTTGCTCGAGATGCGCAGATCCACGCCTATCTGATTGGGTGGAAGAAGATGATGACGAAGATTAATAAGGTGCTAGATGATGCCATCCAGAAGCAGACGGAGGAGGAGTCCGTGAAGATATGGCTAGGCAAACTTCAGCACTTGGCTTGTGATGTTGATTACTTGTTGGATGAGTTTCAAACGGAAACTTTCCAGAGGATGTTGCTGCAAGATGGTGTTGATGATGCAGTGCATAAGTCCGAGGATTCTACGGCCACGTCTAAACTAAAGGAGGTCAACGCTAGATTGCAAGACATTGCATGGCAAATAAATTTCCTAGGTTTGAAAGAAAGTTCCGGTGGGAAGTCTAGAAATGTCGGGCAAAGATTTCCCATGACCCCTTCGGTGAGTGAAGCTACCTTATAAATATTGATATTCAAACAGAAAAATTTTACAACAAACTGACAGAAATAGTGATAAATCGGTTTCAATTTACTCACTTAATTAAAAATTAAGACAATAGATACTGATTTTTCACTGTTTTTATCAATATCTCGATCTCTTTAGTAATTTTTCACCAATGTAAACGGTAGGGAAAAAGATAAAGAAGAGATATTGAATCGCGCATGCTACAAAAATAAAGACTAAATACTAATGCTAATTCAAAATGTTTTCTTTTGTTTTGAAGCTAATCTTAGCGGCAGTAAGAGGTGGAAGTCGAGATCGTGGTCCTACGATCTTTAGTCCATTAGTCGAGAAAGAGGACTTGGCTTTTTTGAAAAATGAAGATTGTTTTGATTCTTTGAAGAAAATAAGTTTAGGTGGGTGGGGAGAAGTTTACAAAGCCGAGCTACCAGGAAGCAATGGAAAGATGATTGCTATTAGGAAGTTTATTATTGATGCTCCAATGAGCGCAGCAGAGTTGATTAAACAAGATATCGATGAATATAGTGGCCTGCACTGGAAAATTAGGGAAATTCGGTCTGAGATTATCACTGCGAGTCAAACTAGGCACAGGAATATTCTTCCTCCGCTGGCTCATATGGTCCGGCCTAACTGCCATTTACTTGTCTACGAATTCATGAAGAATGGAAGCTTAGAAGACATTCTATCAGATGTCTCACAAGGAAGAAGAGAATTAGATTGGCCAGCTAGACACAGGATTGCGCGAGGAATAGCTTCTGGGCTTGAGTATCTGCATACGTACCATAGGCCTCGTATAATCCATGGAGATATCAAGCCAGAGAACGTGCTTGTAGACGATGACATGGAAGCCAGGATTTCTGATTTTGGTCTTGCAAAGCTAATGCCTGATGGTCATGCACAAATCACTGTTACGTCTGCGGTAGGAACGCTGGGATGCATGGCGCCCGAGTATTTCCAGACGCAAACAGTTTCGGAAAAGTTGGATATATACAGCTTTGGGGTGTTGCTAGCCGTTTTAGTGATGGGAAAACTTCCAGGCGATGACTTCTTCAGGATTACAGAGGAGAAGGATATTGTTAGCTGGATGAGAAATGTCATCTTCTCTGAGAATCCTAACAGGGTTAGCTGGATGAGAAATGTCATCTTCTCTGAGAATCCTAACAGGGCTATCGATTCAAAGCTTCTCGGCAATGGGTATGAGGAGCAAATGCTTCTAGTTTTGAAGCTCGCTTGCTTTTGCACTTTGGAAGATCCAGATGAGAGACCTAACAGTAAGGATGTTAGGTCCATGTTGTCAGATACAGAATTAATTAAGGATGTGGATTTTTCGAAAATGCACAAGAGAATGGATTTTGACAGTGATGATTATGAACTCATCCAACAAGAAATCTATACAGAGTGGCTCAGCTCAATGGACAGTTATAATCCCCTCTTGAGTTTTTACTTCAAATAATCTATACAGAGCGGCTCAGCTCATTGTACAAAATTGAAACCATTTCTGAAATGTGGCATATTTTCTATATGCCAGCAGTCGTATGTTTCTGGCAACACATCAAGCCTTTCATTTTGCATAAGAAAAACAGCAAGTACAACTCGCTATCGGTACGCAGTCCCTTCCATAAGCATATTCCAACACTTATTGTGAGAAAAGGGAAAGTTCCAGGCAAGTACGTTTTATTTTAAAAAAAAAATGTTCCTTGAAAAAGTAACTAACCGTGTTTTACATTTCGATTCCGACTATGTCTCCATATTTTATTTACAAACCAGTTCCAAAGAGCTGTCAAAATTTCAGAATCATGAAAAAAAAAATTATATATATATATATATCGT
Organism: Citrus glauca; assembly: GCA_029633175.1. Lineage (NCBI taxonomy): Eukaryota > Viridiplantae > Streptophyta > Magnoliopsida > Sapindales > Rutaceae > Citrus > Citrus glauca. The sequence continues at coordinate 41,184,980 of JAQOOD010000003.1, read as the reverse complement.
CTAGCGAGTGGAAACACTATAAGGCCTTTCAACCCGCACATTATAAAAAGTAAATCAAAGCATAATGTCACGGGATGAGTATTTTGCGCAGCTAACCCGTGCGGCACTTAGACAACTTGCCAAATGTTGTTAAGTAAGCCTAGAGCTTCTCGAACTAGAGAAGAAAGCAATTGAACCAAATGAGAGACTTGTATTGCACAAAGAGAGAATTACAATGCTTGTTGTGAGTTTGTTGGATACAAATGCCTAATGCCATCCCATATTTATAGGGGAGGCTTGCCAAGCTCTAGAGATTCTAGAGAATTCTACAATTGTCTAGCTATGTACATGTGCTGGAATTCTATGGAGAATTCTAGAGTATTTACAAGTCAATTGTGCTAGAGTTGCCTAGAATATTCCGGAATTGGGCCAAGCTAGCACTCTTGGCCTTGTGTTGGCTCTCTAGCCCAAAATTGTGGGCAATTGGGCTAGCGAATTGGGCGGTCCGCGACATCCTCCCCCACCTAAGCTCGCGGCGTCCTCGTCGCGTTTTCGTGCTTGAAATTCTGGATGTGTTCAGCGAATTGCCACAAGTCTTCTTCACGTTCCCAAGTGGCTTCGCTCTCGGGGAGGTTTTTCCACTTCACCAAGTACTCGCTATGTGCTGGCACGCCCCTCCTTGAAACCGTGTGGTCCGCAATGATGTAGTCCACATCTTTGTCGAACGCGGTGACAACGGCAGTTGGCGCGCGCCTCGATTCTCCGCGACTTGGTTCTCCCATGTCTTCACGATATGGCTTGAGAAGGCTCACATGGAAGACCGGATGGATCTTGAGTCTTGGTGGAAGTTGGAGTTGATACGAGACGTTGCCCACACGTCGAACAACTCGGAAGGGTCCCTCGTAGCGCCTCACTAACCCCTTGTGGACTTTCCGCAATGTTTTGAATTGTTGAGGTAGGAGCTTGATCATGACTTGATCACCTTCCTTGTACTCAACATGCCGTCTCCTTGTATCCGCCCATTTCTTCATTTTCCTCGCGGCTTTGTCGAGGTATGCTCGTGTGATGTCCGCTTCCTCATGCCATTCGCGGGCGAGCTTATGTGCCGCGGGGCTTTTCCCTCCGTAAGTAGAGGCTATGGCGTTGGGGGTCATGGGCTGGAATCCCATGACGATCTCGAATGGACTCTTGCCCGTAGCCTCACTTCGCTGTAAGTTATAAGAAAATTGGGCGATGTCGAGTAACTTCGCCCAATCCCGCTTATGCGCGCTCACATAATGCCTCAAGTACATCTCGAGGAGGCCATTAATGCGCTCGGTCTGCCCATCCGTTTGTGGGTGGAAGCTTGTCGAGAACTTGAGATCAGTCCCCAACATCTTGAAGAGCTCCGTCCAAAAACGCCCAGTGAACCGAGGGTCTCGGTCGCTCACAATGCTCCTTGGAACTCCCCAAAGTTTCACAATATGCTTGACGAATAGGCGGGCTGCCTCGTCCGCTTTGCAATCTGTAGGTGCAGCAATGAAAGTGGCATACTTGCTGTATCGGTCGACAACGACCATGATGCTTCCGCAACCTTCGGACTTGGGCAACGATGTGATAAAGTCCATGGAAATACTTTCCCATGGCCTTGTTGCTAGTGGTAGCGGCTCTAATAATCCTGCTGGAAGTTGATGATCCACCTTGTCTTGTTGGCATACAAGACAAGTTCGCACATATGCCTCGATGTCGTCCCTCATGTGCGGCCAAAAATATGAGGCTTGGACTAGTGCGGTGGTGCGCTCGATTCCTCGGTGACCAGCCCACTTGGAGTCGTGGCACTCCTTGATAACTTCCTTTCGTAAGTTTCCCCACCTTGGCACGAACAGCCGATCTCCCTTGGTGAGGAGGATGCCTTCCTCTTGCCAAAAGCGCCTTGTCTTTCCCTCGAGCACCTTCTCCAGCAAATCCTTTGCTAGCGGATCTTGTTGGAGGCCTTCCTTGATGCGTGAGACAAGGTCGGACTTTGGTTGGCTCATGCTAAGTGTTGCCAATTCTGCCTTGCGGCTTAGAGCGTCCGCAACGACATTGGCTTTCCCCGGCTTGTACTCGAGCCGATAGTCGAATTCCGCTAGGAAATCTTGCCACCGTGCTTGCTTCGGACTCAACTTCTTTTGAGTTTGAAAGTAGCTTGTCACTACGTTGTCCGTCATGATTGTGAAGTGTGAGCCAATCAAGTAATGTCGCCACACTCTTAGGCAATGGATGATGGCTGTCATCTCCTTTTCTTGTACCGTATAGCGGCGTTCCGTATCATTTAGCTTGCGACTCTCGAACGCTATAGGGTGGCCTTCTTGCATGAGGACTCCTCCTATGGCGAAATCTGAGGCATCCGTTTGGACTTCGAAGGGCTTTGTGTGGTCCGGAAGTGCAAGAACGGGTTCCTCCGAGATTGCCTTCTTCAATTCCTTGAATGCACGTTGGCACTCTTCGGACCAATGCCACGTTCTGTTTTTCTTGAGCATATCCATCAAGGGTGCTGCCTTGGCCGAATAGCCCTTGATGAAGCGGCGGTAGTAATTCACCAACCCAAGGAATGAGCGAAGCTCGGGCACTTTCGAGGGAGGTTCCTACTCGAGGATGGCCTTTACTTTGTCATTCTCCATCATAATCTTCCCGCTCGCAATCTTGTGGCCAAGGAACTCCACCTCTTGTTGAGCAAACGAGCATTTCTCTAACTTGAGGAAGAGCTCGTTGTCTCGGAGTACTTGGAGGACTTGTCGCAAATGTTGGGCATGATCCTCAAGCGTGGTGCTATACACCACTATGTCATCCAAGTACACGACCACAAAGCGGTCGAGGAATGGTTGGAGTACCTTGTTCATGAGTGTGCAAAATGTGGCGGGTGCATTAGTAAGACCAAAAGGCATCACAAGGAATTCGAAAGACCCGTACCTTGTTGTGCACGCTGTCTTCGGTTCGTCTCCCTTGGCGATGCGCACTTGGTAGTACCCGGAGCGCAAGTCGAGTTTGGTGAAGTACCGCGCTTTGCCAAGCTGGTCGAACAAGTCCGCGATCAAGGGAATCGGATACTTGTTCTTGATGGTAATCTTGTTGAGCGCTCTATAGTCGATGCACATCCGCAGCGATCCATCCTTTTTCTTTTGGAAGAGGACCGGTGCACCGAATGGGGCTTTCGAGGGACGAATGTATCCAGCGTCCAGCAAGTCTTTGAGTTGTCTCCGCAACTCCTCAAGTTCGGGTGGCGCCATGCGGTAGGGCGCCAAGGCTGGTGGCTTCGCGCCTTGTTCCAGCTCGATCGCATGATCTACTTCTCGTCGAGGTGGGAGCTTCTTTGGAAGTTCTGGAGGCATCACGTCCTTGTACTCATTAAGGACGGCTTGAATTTGTGGAGGGACTTGGCTTGGCGACGTTCCGCTATTTCCTTCCTCATTTAGTTCCCGAATGGAGACCAAGAAGCTTGGGTCCTTCTTGAACGCCCTCTTGAATTGCATGGCGGAGAGTGTCTTCTCCTCGGACTTGCCTCGCTCCGTGGGTACCATGCATGCTTTGCTCCCGTCGAGGATGCTTAGGGAGTTGGTAGCGGGCAGCGGGAAGGCATGGACTTGGTCGAAGAATTCCATGCCGAGGACCATCTTGAAGTCATCCATGGGCACGATGGAGAAATCAATCTTTCCACTCCACGTCCCGAGTGTTAAGTGCACGCCTTGTGCAATTCCCGCAATTGGCTTGGCGGGTGAGTTTACTGCCTTCATTGTGCCTCCTTCCTTGGTGGCCTTGAGGCCTAAGCGCTTGGCCTCATCTACGGACACAAAGTTGTGCGTCGCCCCCGTGTCTAGCAGCGCGCGAACGGACTGGCCATTTATCTTGGCGCTTACATACATGAGCCCTTTCTTGACGAGTGTGGGCTGTTGCCGATTGAGTGCGCCGAGGCGTTGGAGAGAACCCATGCTGAGTTGGGGTTCTTCCGAGGACATTGTGGGGTTGCTCTTTAGTTGGGCAGCAAGAGCATTAAGCGACTTCTTCTCCGGACAGTCGCGTACCCAATGAGGACCATTGCATATGAAGCATGGGCTTCGCGGCTTTGGTGCCTCCTTCTTGCCCTCCGATTTTCCTTGCCCACTCTTGTTGCTAGGCGGCTTTTTCTGCCCCCAATCTTTGCGGCTATTTCCCTTGTCCTTGCGACTCTCTCCCCCACCTTTGCTTTGATTGGCCTTTTTGTCCTTGGATTGGGTAGAGTATTCGGTGAGCGACTCCGCAACGGTGATGGCGTCGTCAAGTGTTTGAACACCACGCCTATCAAGCTCAGTCTTGGCCCAATCCTTGAGGCCATCTTGGAAGTAGAAGAGTGAATCTTTGTTGGACATGTCGCTTATCTCCAACATGAGGGTAGTGAACTCATTGATGTAGTCCCGCATGCTACCCGATTGCTTTGAGGCGACGTAGGTGCGCTCGCACTTCCTTTTCCGCATTACTTGGGGCGAATTGCTTTCGGAGTTCTTGCTTGAAGTCGGCCCAAGTGTCGATGGTGCAAATACCCTTGCCCATCTCGCCATGCTTGCGACGCCACCATAGTTGTGCAGCGCCTCTAAGATAAGTGGATGCAGTGCCCGCCTTCGATGCCTCATCTCGAACACCCATGGCATCGAAGTATTGATCAAGCCCAAACAGAAAGTTGTCGACGATGGTGGCATTTCGTGTGCCATCGTATGTGTCGGGCTTTGGCACGTCAATGCGGCGCGCATCACTCGAGCTTGCGGAAGCTGGACTTGCGGAGAGTGTGCGCTTGTGCCATGCCCAATCCGAGCGGACTTCATCCACTTCCGCACGGACAGCGCGTAGTTCGTCCTGGACAAAACTACGAAGTTTTAGCAATTCATCATGAAATGAACGAAACTCACCTCGGAGAGTGTTCGCTTGCTCTTGGATGAGAGCTTTGGTTGCCACCGTGAACTCGGCGTATTCACCCTCGAGACCGTCCACTCGTTCCTCCAATCCCTCGAGGCTTTCTTGAGCGGCGGACAATGCAATTTCGAGAGTACTCACACGAGGCTCCAACGCATCCACGGATGGGGCCTTGGACTTGCCACGAGTCTTGCCTTGGCCACGTTCTCCCTCTCGGCCGCAGACTGGTTCCGGTGGAACATCCACACCAACAACACCCTCTTGTGCTACATTCGAAGTGTTGGCCATTGCTTGTGAGCTAACTTGCGTGCGTGCAAACCTTAGCTCTGATACCACTTGTCACGGGATGAGTATTTTGCGCAGCTAACCCGTGCGGCACTTAGACAACTTGCCGAATGTTGCTAAGTAAGCCTAGAGCTTCTCGAACTAGAGAAGAAAGCAATTGAACCAAATGAGAGACTTGTATTGCACAAAGAGAGAATTACAATGCTTGTTGTGAGTTTGTTGGATACAAATGCCTAATGCCATCCCATATTTATAGGGGAGGCTTGCCAAGCTCTAGAGATTCTAGAGAATTCTACAATTGTCTAGCTATGTACATGTGCTGGAATTCTATGGAGAATTCTAGAGTATTTACAAGTCAATTGTGCTAGAGTTGCCTAGAATATTCCGGAATTGGGCCAAGCTAGCACTCTTGGCTTTGTGTTGGCTCTCTAGCCCAAAATTGTGGGCAATTGGGCTAGCGAATTGGGCGGTCCGCGACAATAAGCACGGAAGGCTAGAATGTTGGAAACCGTGTTTAAGTTGGGATAAAGGAGATCAGAGACATCAAAAGCAGGCCTTGAAATTTAAAAGCAGAAAAGTATCTCACAGGGAGTGGGACATTATGTTTTGAATGTTGCAGCTAGAGGATTCATATAGAGCAAAGTTCAATACGGAGGCGTGACAGCTGCCCAACAAAGAAGAAATGTAAAATGATGCCCAGGAAAAAGAATTAGCAGACGGGGAGCAAGAGGGGTTATGCTAATGCCTTAATGGACTTTGGAAAACCAAATGCACTCGATTGTTAGACATACAAACCTAATTCTCCTAAAATGGCTAATAAATGCGGAATACTCCAAAGCTAGATTTTTTCCCACACTGTAGCTTAATGGACTGCAAGTTGGGAAGCAACAGTTCCTTTAATTTACTGGAGGAGTATTGCCATATTTTATCCAAAAAAATGCAACTCTAGTGTGATTAATAAAATTTGTCCTTCTCTTCAAAAAAAAAAATGAAGTAGAGGTCTAGCAGCACCCTTTTCAAATCAAACAGGTTATGGGCTCAGGGGCTTATGGCTCAGTGAGGAAAACGTAAAGCCGAAGTCATTTTAAAATACATGGGAAATTTTCAGAAACCTCGCCTGAGGTTTGATATAATTTCACTTAGATGGCGAGTTTGACTGTATTTTCACTTACTTTCCCTGCCGTTAGTATGCTTACGGTTTGACTGTTGGTTGACTTGTAAAATTATTAAAATATCCAAACCACTTAAAACCAAGCCTAGTATTCGGTGCCAACAACTTCATATGGATTCTTTTACCAATGAGTGTGTTTATGGACAAAAATAGGGTATTATACATTTACCTCCTCTTCTCTCCAAATTCAACTTAGGTTTGCTCTCCCCATTTTGGCTGAATTTTTCAGAATAAGTTGCAGCTCTTGGTACTATGACTCTCCTCCATCTATATGTTTATGATTAGAAATCAATTGGGACTCTTTTTCATAATTCTAGTAGTCTCATACCAAATATTCGAAAGTCCTCAACAGCATTAAAAATGTAGTAGTGTGTTTTAATCAGAAAAAAGCCACACAATGAACCATGAAACTCCAACATACTCTATGATTTTAATATCATGATCAATAATTATAGTACTGCAACATAGGTCGAACAAAAATATATTTAGGCAGTGTCTACTTCACGGATTAAAGAATCGAAATTCGAAATCAAAATAATTGACGGCATTTTCTTCTCAAAATAGAGGCAGGAATCAAAATCAAAATCCTTGGCCCACTCAAATTTGGAAATGGGGAATGGGAGATTGATTCTCAAGCCCCTGAGAATTTGACCCGAGTAAATGATCTTTTCTCTTGCTACCTCAAAACTCCCTTTGAGAAAATAGCATTAGGAGTCCATTCTTTCTTTGTTGTTTTCATTTTTAAAGCTTTTAAATTAAATTAGCTATAATCAAAGCTCAATGACTTAATACACATTAATCCATTAAACCCAAACAACTTACTTGAGCATCGAAGGATTTAACACTGAAAAAATTCCCAATTTTCTCTTAATCGTTTATTGTGAACGTAGATATTTTTATGGGAAGTACTTGTGATCGCTTGTGTTTGCTCGAGTGAGTAGGAAGTTTATGGTCAAGATCATATGCCCCACCATTATAAATTTTAAGTGTTGACGTTGGCGTCTAATTATTGCTCAACACGATCATATTTCAACATCAACAGTATTGATTTCAAATATCGTATTGTTTTTATATTTTTTATAATATAATTCAAAATCTTTACTAATAATTTAATAAATATTTAATTTTAGGGATCCTAATATCTACTTGAGTTAATTGATGTATCATTCATCAATTAGATAGTAGAATAATATTATATAATAATTATGCTTTTATCATCCAATAAATGAGTAGAAAATATATTTAAAAAAATAGTTGTTAGCCAAATCTCTACCTCGTAAGCCATGATTTCGTGGTATCTTATAAATCTTAAAGATTAGGGGTTGCACCCTAGATGGCTCTTCCCCTAGGCAACTTAGGCAATTGCCTAGGGCCCACTATAGATGAAGGCCCTTAATTTTATTCATAAATTATAGTTATTAATTATTGATTTATATTTATTATTATTTTATAATTATATTTTCCATAAAAAAAGTATTAAATCCTTATAAAGTCTCCTTTTAATATTATAATTAACAATTTAATGCCATTTATTTCCTTAATATATTTCATCTAAAACTCTATAAAGGCCACATATTTTTTAAATTATTATCATTAATATCTTTTTCCAATTATAAAAGGTACATGAAACCTTCATTGCTTTAGTGAAAAAAACTACTTTCTCTACCCTACTTTTCACTTAAAAAAAAGAAATCAATTATTTTACTTTCCATTGATCACTGCTACTCAAAGTCTCAATTCATTAAAGTTAAAGTTTTCAAATTTCTAGATTCTATTTGTCCATTCTCTTATTAGTTAATTATGCTATTCATTTGTTTTGGTTTCTTTTTAAAAATATTATTGTGTTTATAGGTTGTTTTCCTGTAATTATCTAGTATAATTTTTTGCTTAATTAAACTTGTTTCACTAGAAAAAAAAATGCTACTAAAAATTAAATGGATTAGGGTACAAAAAACTTCAAAAACAATAGACGAATAATAGAGTTAGTTTAATCTCAAAAAGAAACCATTGATAAAAACATATTTAAAATCAATTATGTCATAGAAAAGATTAAACAGGCTAATTATATTGTCTATTGAAAAAGATATATTAAATAAATTAGAGTATAAAAATTTGATTAATAATTTTACATCTCAAGCTAAAGAAATTGATTTTAAATAAATAAAATTAATACATACATTTTATCTCAAATTTTTTGAAAGACCTAATTAAAACAATTTGCTTAAGCCTTAAAAAATTATTGAGCCGCCCCTGGTTAGCACCCGTTCAACCAATGCATAGGGGGACTCCCCATCCCCACCAGGAACCATTTGACCAGTGAATTTTCAGCAATTACCACTCTCTAAGCAAGCGTAAAGGCAAGGGCGGCGCTGCTATAATGAATCTCAGTCAAATAGGGGAAACGTTCCTTTCGCACTATTATGGATACGAAATTAATGGCCGTCCAGTGACTTGGCACTGGACGTTCCCATTCATATGATGTACCCCACCCCACGTGTTTAAACCCTTAGATCTGGATATAAAGGCAAGGGCGACGCCACTTAAATGCATAAATCTCAATCAAATGGAGATGCATTAAGAGTTCCGAATAGCTATTTATTTTTCCCATCATATACCCCACGTACGTTTTAAACCCTTGATCTAGAAAGTCTTTCCTACAAACACCACGTATTTCATAGAGATCACCTTAGGGTTCCGAATAATTGAATTGGCACCGTCTAATACCGTGCCGGACAATTAAGCCTTAAATTTCCATTTTTTTTCCCTCTCCCGACAACCATAATCACATCTTACAAAGCCCTGTCATCCTCTAATTTTTTGCAATTTATTTTAATTACATAGAAGTGATGCGTAGAAAAAAAAAGGAATTGATAATGAATGCAAATAATTTGTTAAAAAAATTGTGGAAGTGTGTTTAATTCTTATTTATCTTTAAATATAATTTTATTTACAGTGAAATTTTACAAGAATAATGAAGGGGGGACCAGTAGCTTCAGTCTTTGGGTTATTAAATTTGGATGCTTTTTTTTTTTAATTGTCATGTAGTAAGTTACCATCCCACCCATTACGAACCTTTTTTTAAAAGATATGATTTCTAGGTTCTAACTTCCAATGAAATGACCCCATACGATGTATAATGCTGAACACTTGTTGACTTATTTAATTTTTTAAGTGAGTTTCTTTTCTAAATAAAAAAAAAAGACTTGACGGGGAGGAGAGGCTGTCATATATTATTTGTCTTCTCGATATCTGACAAGCTATAGACAGAGCAAAGTAAGTTTCAATATATTCTTCTCTTTAATTTTTGCGTTTCGACTTTGATCATTTCAGAAACATATCTTGATTATTACTCTGTTGTTTAGCTAAGGATATCTTTTTTTTTTTGCTTATTTATTTATTTTATTTTATTGGTTTCATTTGTTTTGATGGTGCTTCCGCAGCAAGCGATCGAAGATGGCCAACGGCGAGCAAGAACCCATAGATATAGAGAGCTTAGCAAATTCTTTAAGAAAGAAGTTCAAGACCTTGCATCACTTACCCGAAAAGTGTTGCATCTACAGAGTTCCTGAGCAAGTACGGTGTTTAAATCCAAAAGCTCACGCTCCGCAATTAGTTTCTATTGGTCCACTTCATCATGGTAATAATGAAGAGCTCAAAGCAATGGAAGAGCAGAAACTGAGATACCTTGAATATTTTCTTCAACGTACTGAGGTAAGCATCGAGACATTTCTTACATCCATAAAGAACAAGGAAGCCAAATTGCGTGATTGTTATGCAGAAACCATTAGACTTGAAAGTAAAGACTTTGTAACCATGGTTCTAGTGGATGCTGTGTTTCTCATTGAGTTCTTACTCAGATATAGCTGCCCTAGATCGATTACCATCGGTGATCCCATTTTCACAAAATCAAAGATGATATCCGACATGTGGCTTGACTTTTGGCTCTTAGAAAATCAGCTCCCGTTATTCATTCTTGATGACTTGTTTGATCTTGCCAAAACCGAAATGTATCATGATGATTACTATGGAGTTTCCTTGCTCTCTCTCACTCGTCGCTTCTACAAAGACATTCATGAGTTTCCGTCGATCGAGGAGAATTCGTTTGAAATCCATTTTTCGGAAGCTGAACATTTTCTTGATTTGCTAAGACTTTGTTTTCAGCCACCCCCGACCCAGTCCCAGTCCCGAGCTCAGCCTAATAAACTCAGAACTCAAAACATACCTTCCGTAACGGAACTTTACCAAGCGGGAGTCAAATTTCAGCTGGGTTCAAGCAAAAATCTGTTTGACATTACATTCAGATTCAATAAGGGGATTCTGGAAATTCCACTTTTTAGAATAAGCGAATCCACTGAAGTTTTATTCAGAAATCTTCAAGCTTTCGAGAGATTGCGTTGTGACACCAGATACATAAATGACTACGTTATCATCATGAATTACCTCATCAACACTCCACAAGATGTTGAGTTACTTGTTCAAAGCCGAGTTATTGAAAACTGGCTATGGGACAATGAAGCTGTGTCGACTCTTTTTCACAACCTTGTCCAAGAAACTTCACTGTCTGCCATTGATTTCCAATATTCTGATCTTATTGAAAATCTCAAGGCCTATTGCGGACACCGTTGGCATAGGTGGAAGGCAATCTTGAAACAAGATTATTTCAACAATCCTTGGGCATCTATCTCTGTTATTGCAGCAGTTATTCTCCTTGTACTCACTGCCATACAAGCAATTTGTTCTATTCTACAATCTTAGGTTCGGAAAATGGTTTGTTAGACTTTCATGTTTCAAGTGGGTAATGTGTTTCATTATATATATCCACCACCATATTCTTATCCATGGCCTGTGGCCAAAAGAGGAGTTATTATTGTAGCCGCAGCGAGTCATGGCCCACAGGAAGCTGATTCTTGGCTGCTTTTTGTTAATTTAATGCAAATGATTAGACTAAAAGCATGTGAAGAATTTTCAACAAGGGTGTAAAATCAACAATAATCAAATTTAGTTTGTGAATTTGCTCCTTTATCTTTTTCATCCAGGTCACAGTGTAAAAATCAATAGTAAAAATGTTCAGTTTCCTGAGTTATATGTTCAAATTTTGTTCGATATTTTACTTACCAATAAACATAATAAGTTCATAATGTTTCGGCTGGGGGTGAGCCTGGGTTAATTTGGGGTGGGTTTTAGGTTTTATATAAATATATCCATGGAAAAGGGTGCTCAGGATCTTCTCGTGAATCTAGCGCATTCGCAACTATTTCTTCACCTATAAAATTTTTCTTAAAGAAAAATGAATGTTTTCTTCCACAACATTAAGATTAAGAATAAGAAAAGAAATTAGATTTTCTAATATCCTCAGGTGTTGTCACCAAAAATCTTCCCCATCACCGTTGCCGACAACGATGAATGAACCATGATCAGAATCATCAGAATAAGAATTTCTAATCTATGCTATGGCAAGACATTTGTAGAAAAAAAAATGATCGAAAAACTCGAAAAATTTGGCAAAATAACGGTGCTGCAATGGCCATTTCACAACTATAATGTCTCATTTTCCAATAACGGTACGATATTTGAATAGATCAAAAATTTAATATCTCACAATTTATAACTCATCAACATAAGACCATATCTCCGTCAGCGGCAACGATAGCTATGGCGGGGCCATTGTTGGAAACAGAACATATATAATATGATTTGTTTATTTAATTTATAAAATCTTAGTTTTTAATAAATTTGTTGCAAGGATATTTTGGAAAATATATAGTTTTATTTTTATGTTTAGGATTTGTAGAATTAAAAAAAAAAGCTGGAGCTATTTGAACCCATAAAAATATTTTCTATACCCATTTATTTGTAAAATTTAATATTACAAGAAGACCCATGAAGAAAATTACTAATAAGTATAAAGTACAATGCTTTTATTATGATAATAACTATCTTAAAAAAAATTTGCACCTGCTTCATGGATCACTCTACTAATTCTCTGTTCATCTTTCTTTTCTATATCAAATTTAAATATCTTTTGAAGTATGATTAATATTAACATCTAAATTTATTAATATTTATAGTCTTATCTTATCCGTGAATCGTCAAGTATAAAGTAAAATTTATGAAATATCAAGGTAATATAGAAAAATAAAATCGACATCAAACTGACTTATTCTCAATTGGGTCAATCAGTTGCGGAGGACACCTCCAAAGAAGGGTCATTTATTTCCTAGAGATCATATATACCATAATTGCCTCCATTTCATAGTATTCAAGTTAGAATGTCAAGTTTATGGCATTCTGAATACTCATAATGCTCTATATGAATTTACAGTTTCAAAAAATTATTGTTGCAGAAGAAAATGAGGACAACGAAAAAGAAATGAAAATTTATATCGAATATAAAATATTAGGGCATTTTTGGCATTTGAGAGGTGTATAGAACAAAAATCTTCAATTTTTAAATTTTAATATGGGTTTACTAAGAAAGTGCATGTAAAAATAAATTTTATGGGTTCCAATAGCTGCATCATTAAAAAAAATTGATTCGGAAAAAAATATGTTTATCAAATAGGTTAACAAAACCCAATCCATATTTAGATGGTTTAATATAATAAAACTCAAATGCTACTAATTTGACTATTCAGCCAACTCAAACCATTTAATTTAGTTTGAGTTTGGGTTGAACCATGAGCCAATTCAGTTCCGCCTGAGCATATATAGTTCTTTCAATAACTTTGAAAAAATAATAATAATCAAATTTTAAATAAAGAAACACTTTGAAAAAATAAAATGCAAGAAACACATAACATTTTGTCATTAAATTCTTCCAAACACTTACTCTGGCGTATCATTTTTATGTGTAAGATTAATTTGAATAAAGAATATCAATTTAGAGTTTAAAGGAAATAAATTTAAGTTGAATGAGTTCAAATAATAAAAACTCATTTATTCAATTGTATTTAAGTGTCTACAATAAATTTTTAGGGATATATTAGTAATAAAAAATAATTTAAAAGAAAAAATTAGTGGTTCAAAATTAGGGATGGCAAAAATCCCCATGGTGATGGGGTCCTTGGGGATTTTTCCTATTTGGGGAGGGTACATGAACGATTTTATACCCAATTTCTTATTCGGAAAAGAGACAAGCATATTTTTTACCTAATTATTTATTCGGGGAAGGGACGGAGATAAAGTAGAATCCACATCCTCTCCCCATTTTCCTATTTTAAATTTTATTTTTATTTTTTATTTTTTATTTTTTATTTTTCTATAATTATTAGTCAATAAATAATAAATTTTAAATTGTAAAATATTAAATATTAGTGTAAATAACAAATATCAAAATATTTATACAAATAATATAAATATCAGTTAATATAAAATATTTTATATAATTTATACTTCACCACAACCAAAAGCACACAATCTCACAAGTTCATAACTCACAAATCAAACTTTAAATCACTTTCTTACAGTCTTGCTCATCATTTCCAAATTATTCGTGCAGTAATAAGCACCCAACTCGTCTTGTCAGCGGCCGAGTAGCCTAAGTCATCACAACGTCAATTAGCAGCCACACATGTGGCTTTGTTGTGCCATAATACGTGATCAGCCGGTATTATTACTCATGGACAACAATCACATCAATATTATATAAAAATCACATTATTTGAATTTTATTTTAAAAATCATTATTTGAATATTATATATACAAAAGTTTGAAGGAGTAGAATGAAACATAAGGCCCATGATCATTTTTATTTTATTTTATATATTTTAAAGTTAATATAATTAAATTAAGTTTGAAAACTAAAAAAAAAAACCAAATATTTGAGGATCGGAAACCTCAGAGATTTCCTATTATTATTTAGAGAATGGCAAAATAACCTGAAGCAATTATAATGGGGACCGAAAGAGAATAAAGACATGCAAAACATAAAAAATTAGTACGAAGCCAACCCTATTCAAAATCCTCCACCCTTTCACATTCTTGCCCGGCCCATAGCTTCTAATTTTCCTTTTATTGGCCAGGACATATTATAACAAAAACAATCTTTAATTTCCTTTTATTGGCCAATTCTAATAATCTTTTCTTCCCCTCCCAAACCTTCAGTACTCCTTCAATTAGTCAAACAAAATTCACCGCCTTCCTCTGTCTCATCAACTACAAGTCTACAATAAAAATTTTTGAGGATTAAAGGATGATAGTTTTGTTCCATTGAGGTAATTTTCTTCTTCGTTGTGTCATTTTTTTTCCCGGTGTGGTGGGGTGTAGAAGGGACTTGTAGAGTTTATAAATCTTTACAATCGAGGTTATTTTTCATGAGTATGTATATATTTAAGTAATTTGACTTCATGTTTGAGCAAAATTTTACTAGTTGCTTCTGATCCCCATGGGCATAAATTGACTTTTTTTTGTTTTGACATACATTAATTAACTTGTTGAGATCAAAGCATGCGTTGTGGCAGTTAGAATTTGGAGATTGAAGAGAAGATGAAGAAGTGCAATTCATTGTTACTGAAATTGAATTTACAGAGATTTGCTTAGCTTATTATTTATAGTGGCTTCTGGATTGTTCGACTAACTTTGCTAAGCACGTTTGTTACAGTTAAAACAGTATAACAGAAAAATAACAAACTTGGATCTAACTAACTTTAATACAATGAATATGTGCTGAAGTAGTAACTAATTAATTCATAATTCCGCGGCAAGGGAATCTCGTTATAACAGTTTTGCTATCTAGAACTTTCCAGTTTCTCACGTGCACCTTTCAATCTCATTCCCAGATGGGCTGCTGGATTTATAGTTGACTTGACTCCAGCTGGCACTCCAACATGTGATGAATCAAGTTCAGCTTCACTAGTGAATTCAACAGTGGCCGGTATGCATGACTGAAGCCTTAAGAGAACTCTGCCAAGCTTACTCGAATCAAATTAATTAATTGTCTTTTTTTTTTTTAATTTTTCGGTTGCTGAGCAGGTAAAATGAACCAGTAGTTGACCTCAATTACCATGCTGATTAACTTTTGAGATTTGAAAGTTCATTTGATCTGAAGTTCCAATTTGAATCAGAAAGAAAAAGCAATCGACAGGGAAAGAAAAAGTTTTGAAGATGCCTAAGTTCCCTCTCGATAATTCCTTTCGTTTCCGCAACCAAAAAGAAACTATGTCTAAAATAGTTTCGGTGTCCATTGAGATGCTGTTGGAAAAGTTGGCTTCGGAAGCAGTTGTGCTGTTTGCTCGCCGTGAACGGATCCACGACTATCTTGTACAGTGGAAGAAAACATTGGAGAAAATCAAGGCAGTGATTGAAGACGCAGAGGAGAAGCAGACGAGGGAGGAGTCAGTGAAGATGTGGCTGTGCGAGCTTCAGAACCTGGCATACGACGTTGAAGACTTGTTGGGTGAGTTTGAAACTGAAGCTTTGAGGAGGAAGTTGTTGCTTGAACCTGCAGCAGCTGATCACCACCAACCCAGTACAAGTAAGTTCCCCAAGCTCATCCGTACTTGGGGCACAAATTTGGGGTTACCATCTATTAAGTTGGATTACAAAGTGGTGTCCAAAGTAGAGGAGGTCAATGCTAGATTGCAAGATATTGCAATGCAGATCCAACCACTAGATTTGAGAGAAAAATATGGAGGGAGGTCCAAAAGATTCAGACAGAGACGGCCCACAACTTCCTTAGTCCATGAAGCCAAAGTGTATGGCAGGTCAAAAGAAAGGGAAGAGATAGTTGAATTGTTGTTGAAGGAGGAGGGAATGAGCCACAACAACAACCACTTCTCTGTTGTTTCTATTATTGGAATGGGCGGGTTGGGCAAGACAACTCTTGCTCAGCTTGTGTACAATGATAGTAGAGTTCAATGTCATTTTGATCTCAAAGCATGGACCTATGTCTCTCAAGATTTCGATATCATCAGGGTAACAAAGTCAATTCTAAGGTCTGTTGCTATGGGGATTGTTGATCATAATGATTTGAATTTGCTTCAATGGAAACTGAAGAAGCAATTGTTTGGAAAGAGATTTTTGCTTGTTTTAGATGATGTATGGAACGAAAATTGCAATGATTGGATCGATCTGAGCCGCCCATTTCAAGATGGAGCGCCGGGAAGTAAGATTATTATCACTACTCGCAATGCAGATGCTGCATTGATGATGGGGACTGTTCAAGCATACCCGTTGAAAGGGTTGTCAAATGATGATTGTATGTGTTTGTTCACTCAACATTCCTTGGAGACAAGAGACTTCAGCATGCATCAACCATTGAAGGAAATTGGTGCGAAGATAGTGATCAAGTGTAACGGCTTGCCTTTGGCAGCAAAAGCTCTTGGTTGCCTATTACATGGTAAATATGACCCAAGTGATTGGGAAAGTGTGCTGAATAGCAGGATATGGGATTTATCACAAGGGAGATGTGACATTGTACACACCCTTGCTCTGAGCTACCATTATCTTTCTCGTCCATTGAAAAAATGCTTTGCATACTGCTCATTGTTTCCAAAAGATTATGAATTTCAAGAAGAAGAGATGATTCTATTATGGATGGCTGAAGGTTTTTTGGGTGATGAAGATAATTACAAGAAAATGGAAGATTTAGGCCGCAAATTTTTCCGAGATCTACATGCAAAGTCATTCTTTCAACAGTCCAGCTGTGATACATCACGGTTTGTGATGCATCACCTTATCAACGACCTTGCTCAATGGGCTGCAGGAGATATCTACTTTAGAATGGGGGATGTATTGGAGGATCACAAGCGACATCGTTTTTCCGAAAATCTTCGTCATTTCTCATACCTTCGTGGGGGATATGATGGCCTTAAAATGTTTGAGGTCCTCTCTGATGCCAAACGTTTGCGGACCTTTTTACCACTAGTGTTGTCAAATACCTGGAGCGGGAAGGCTTACTTGGCGCACAGTGTTCTTTATATGTTATTCAGGCTACAACGCTTAAGGGTATTGTCTTTGCGGGGGTATAGTATCTTCCATGTGCCATCTTCCATTGGTGACTTGAAACATTTGCAATACCTTGACCTATCAGAGACTAAAATTAAAACTTTGCCCGAATCAGTCAACAAACTTTGGAATTTACATACACTTCTCTTAGAAAACTGTCATCGACTCAAGAAGTTGTGTGCAAACATGGGGAGTCTAATCAAACTGCATCACCTCAAAAACTCTAATGTAAAAGCATTGGAAGAAATGCCTAAGGGAATTGGTAATTTGACCCATCTTTTAACGCTGAGCAGATTTGTTGTGGGAAAAGATGTTGGCTCTGGGTTACGAACGTTGAAGTTACTGAAGCATCTTCAGGGGACACTTGATATTTCGAAGTTGGAGAATGTGAAAGATGCTAGTGAGGCCAAGGAGGCCCGGTTAATTGAAAAGAGGAACCTTCTAAGGTTATTGCTTGAATGGACTAGTAGCACCAGTGATGATCCAATGGAGCATGAAAATGTAACACCTATGTTGGATGGGCTAAAACCTCATCGAAATCTGGAAGAGCTCACCATCAGAGGCTATGGCGGCACAACATTTCCCACTTGGATAGGAGATTCTTCATTTGCTAACTTAGTGCTCCTAAGATTTGAAGGTTGTCACAGGTGCACTTCGTTGCCATCAGTAGGACAACTACCTCTACTAAAGCATCTTTTTATCATTGAAATGACAAGTGTAAAGATGGTGGGTTCAGAGTTTTATGGAAACCATTGCTCGGTGCCTTTTCCATCTCTGGAGACTTTATGTTTTCAGGATATTCGAGAATGGGAAGGATGGATTCCTCATGGATCTGGTAAAGAAGTTAATGTTTTTCCACAGCTGAGAGAGCTTTCTCTTATAGGATGCCCAAAATTGCAGGGAAGATTGCCAGAATGTCTTTCTTCATTGGAGAGATTAGTTGTTCGAGGATGTGAACAACTGACTGTGTTAGTTTCAAGTCTTCCGAAACTTTGCAAATTAGAAATTGGTGGATGTAAAGGGGTGGCATGGAGAACTACAAATGATGTAAACAGGTGTTGTCCCCAACTTCTGTGGTTGATTGCAGAGAAAGAACAAGATCAACAGCAGCCAGTGTTTCCCTGCAGTCTTCAGTCTCTGGAATTGAGCCAGTGCAGATACCTTGTGAAGCTACCGCAAGCATTGCTCAGCCTTGGCTTCCTCAGAGAGATGGAGATTTATGGTTGCCCTTCACTCGTTTCCTTTCCAGAGGCTCTTCTTCCTTCTCAGCTGAGAACAATTAAAATTGTGCAATGCAGTGCACTGGAATCCTTACCTGATACATGGATGGACAACCCCAATACATCTCTTGATAGATTGTATATTGCTCACTGTAATTCCTTGACACATATTTCTCAAGTCCAGCTACATCCAAGCCTTAAATGGCTGCACATCAGCAATTGCAATAGACTAGGGAATTTGATAAAAGAAGAGAGCATCCAAAGCAGCAGCACAAGGTACACATCCCTTCTTGAGTACCTATACATCGATGATTGTGCATCCCTCACATCCTTATTGCCCAAGAATGAGTTACCTGCCACACTTGAGCATCTCCATGTTAAATCTTGCGGGAATCTTGCTTTCTTGTCATTGGTGGGCAATCTACCTAAGGCTCTCAAGTACCTTTCAGTGGATCATTGTCTAAAGCTCAAGTCACTGGCAGAAAGGTTGGACAACAACTCATCTCTTGAAGCCGTTAAGATTTCCTATTGTGAGAATCTTATAGTTTTACCTGATGGTTTGCTTAAGCTCAACCATCTTGAAGAGATTTTTATAAGCCATTGTCCAAATCTCATTTCCTTTCCTGATGGAGGGTTTCTTTCTTCGACTCTGACTAAGCTCTGGATATATGAGTGTGAGAAATTGAAGGCTCTGCCCAATGGCATGCACAATCTGACATCCCTTCAGGAGTTAGAGATAGGAGATCTTCCGAGCATGGTATGTTTCCCTGAGGATGGCTTTCCCACCAACCTTCATTCACTTGAGATTCGTGATATGAAGATGTGGAAGTCATTGATTGAGTGGGAGCCATTGAACAGATTCACCTCTCTCAGACGACTATCAATCCATGGATGTCAGGACATGGTGTCATTTCCACAAGACAACATTGGAATGATGTTACCTGCCTCTCTAACCAAACTAGAGATTGTCCGATTTTCAAATCTGGAATACCTATCTTCAGTCGGTGAAAGCCTCCCTTCATTGGAATGTCTGATTCTCAATGATTGTCCAAAGCTTAGATACTTTCCAGACAAGGGCCTGCCTCCCTCCCTTTTGCAACTACATATTTCAAACTGTCCATTAATCGAAGAAAGTTGTAGAAAAGATGGAGGACAATATTGGCACTTGATATCTGATATTCCTTGTGTCTATATAAATTTCAGATGTGTTTTTGATGTCTCAGACTGAGGACTGAATTTTGTGACCTGCTCAACTCAAGTGTTTGCAATTTCAGTATTTTGCTTTTCCTTGTAACAAACTTGTTCAGGTTACTTAGGCGAACACAGGTACCCAGTTACTTGAAAATTGGAGTGATCATAATTTTTTCTTTGTTCTTTTGTACAATAAGCTGCTAATTAGATTTGAACTAAGAAAGAAATGAATCCTGACATAGGCTCTTGGTAATACAATATATCTCATAAACTTATGTCCGTTTCCTAATCCATTTGTGATGTATTTTTATGAAAATGGCTAATGAAGTTGAGCGCATGTTACACTTATTCCCTGTGGAGGAGCAATCCTTTGGGCGCGAGGTGTTTTTGAGGTAGGTTCGCGATGGAGGATAGGAAATGGAAGGCAGTTTTTTAATCTACGGTAGCCAGTTTTTTAATCTACGGTAGCGGGTGGATTCCCAGACCCTCAACATTCAAACCAATTTCCGAACAAACATTATCCCCCAATTCTACAGCTTCCAAGCTTTATTCAGAATGATGGCACTTCGAAGGAACAGATTATAGAGCCATTTCATTATAGAGGATGCTGATAATCTTGTACTGAAAATGCCAATGCCCCAAAGGCCAATTGAAGATCACTTGTCGGGGTTACAGGTGGCTGTATATCATCTAGCTCTCACTACAAAACATCCCAAGTTTGCATCCAGCTTCAGGAACCCTTCGGATCGGTGGAAATTCGTATGGCTCCCTATCATTATAAGCAAATTATCAATGGTAACCCATGCCCAGGATGTGCTTGTTGCAGGAAAGATGTGGTTAAAATCAAATATGTTATGAGACAGCCTATATAACTAAAGCTCATTAAAGCCGAAGTCATTTTCAAATATTTACAAGAAAATTTGGTCCTATATTTAGAAACTAGGTAGTTGAACCCTTTCCCTTAACGAAGGGAAATTGAAGCACCACCCAGCTCAGGTTTCCCAAAATGTTGGAAAGTCCAAAGTAGCATTAAATATCCAGTAGTATGCTTGACTCTGAGAAAGCCACATAATGAATCAGGAAGCTCCACCATATATTATGATTTTAATATATCAGGATCATTATACAACATAAGTCATAGATATACATTTAGATTGATTAATTAGAAACGGAGAACATAATAGGACAGAATGAACCCACCACCAGTTAAAACTATAAGGGTGTGGGACTGCAATTACATAGTGTACATCTTCAATGACCAACTATTTCACATACCACAATCCCATTACAACTGCCTAACAAAAATTTGTTATGCACTACATGCGAAAAGTTGGTTTACCCACTGCAGCACCTCTGGAAGCCTTTACGGCAGGTGAGCAATGGCTTGTGTCAATGGAATTGTGTGATGGCTTTCTCAAATTTAGGTGAAGTGGTCTTGATGGGTGCCCAAATGTCAGCACCATTGCTCCGAGCAACTCCAGCAGTATAGGAAATTGGAACGAGACATAAACCTCGGTTTCTCAGGCTATACTGCTCTAATTCCTGAAAAGATGATACACCCCAGTTTCAGTCAATGTGCGTTAGTTAAATCAATGATGCTTTCTTTCCGAAGTAAGAATATAGACTGATTTTTGGAACCAACTAATATCAAATTAAACATTTTATACTAAGGTGTTCTCAATCATGGCATTATAGGGACCCAAAATGTGTTGTGATTGATAGGGACTAGAATGCATTATGAAAAGCATCACCCAGATATAGCTTTACAGAAAAAGACTCTAAACTTAATAATATTATCTGGGTCCAGCTCATGCTCACCTGCACCTTAGCTGCTGACATGCTTTGGAGGTATGGAGCACTCAAAACCTGAAACCATTCCAAGAAAACAAAATAATTGAGAACAAAGTCAAAATTCTCTCCAAAGCACTCAAAAAAAGTACGATAGATATGGCATCTTGTTCTTTTTTCTTTTGTTTTGTATTTTTATACTCGTCCATTTTCTCTCTTCTTTCCAGAAAGAAAAGAAAAACAGAAACAAAAATTCGTAGGACACAGATTGTTGACTGGATGCAAAATTCCGTGTCCTAAAACTAAAACACACGTACATGCAAATGCACATGGCACATCAACATTCAAATTATCGGTTCTAATCTCTAGAGAAATGTCCATTGAACTCTGCCAATTAACTGGGTAGGCTACCGAAATAATCCAGCTACAGCAAGAAGGAAAATTGCCACACCTTCACTTGTTCATGTAGAAATTGTATGTACTCCATCGCCTCCCAAAGGACAGATGCAGTATCCGTCTGCAACAAATAATATAATATGAAGAAAAATTGAATTTTGAATCTACATCTACAATTCACAACTCTGAAGATTGAAAGCTGTAAAGGATGAGGTATAAGTGAAAAATAGAAAATGAAGCTAAAACTCGAAAAGACATCAGCAAAGAGATCAATGAAGGTTTCTGTAGGGGCAAATTTCCCACCTTCAATCACCACTGGACTTCTCAAAAAAAAAAAAAATCACCACTGGAACATCATTTGTAATATACTAGTGCTATTTTCCACTTTTAATGGAAAGATTTAATCTCAATATTTACCTTTCCATATGGTGAAACAAGCTGTTGCAGAGCAATGATTCGTTCACCAAGCTTCTCTTTCCTCTCCTACGCCCAAGAAGTAATTTAAACAATTATCAAGAGCAACATATTTTTCACGTTGTACAAAGAGAAACCCCAAGCAACAAGTTACTGCAGCAAAGAATCTAAGACCAAGACATAGAAAAACCGTTTCTTTGTGCTCAGAAAACCACAAACAAGGGTCAAATCTGGGTTCTATTTTAACCAACCAAAAGTTCAAAAGCCAAAGTTTACATCAAATATTTATAATCGTTTGAAGCAGTTTCATTTTTTTAAATACTGTTATGAGCTCTGAGATTAATAGTTTTTTTTAACTTGCAAGAAAAAGATTCAGTGGCGATGATGAATTGTTATAGAACTATAAAGTAAACTAGCCGTTATTGCATACATTCATCTACTAAAATCAAATATAAGGACCAAAAGCATCAGAAGAAGGCACAATAAGATATCAACGGCCCCAGAGTGGAAAAAGCATGACTCCCAAGGACTAATCAGAATAAAATAAAAATGTTCCAGAACCACAAAGATAACCAAGCATCACATGTAGCCAGATAATCAGCTGAGAATTTTACAGGCAACTTTTGGTGCACGTTAACCTTACTTTTTCCTTCAAAGGTGAAAAACATACTCCAAATGGAAAAATGAAAAAAAAAAAAAAGACAGGACAAGAAAGTGAAGAAACCTTGGCGGAGATGGACAGATCAGCTTTGTGTCGCTTGGATGTAAGAGTAGGGAGACTGCCTTGGTCAACAGCACAAGGACTTCTTTTATTTTCCATCATCTTCAAAACCTTTATACCTTATACTCCCTAATAAAAAAATTGCAAATGACTTACAATGCGTAGTAAAAGATGAAAACACAACAGGCAATCAAGAGTTACATGCCACTTATAGAAGTCCCACCAAAACAGCACAAAGTATCCAAACAACCAAATCAAATTTAGCAATCATTTCTACCAGATAGTCATCAAGTAAGTTACAAGACAAGAATATCAACCAGACTGTTCAGTTAATAAACTCATCATAAAATCTTCAGCACTAGTTCCTTATTCAAAGCTGATCAACTCCAAATTAATAGATATTTTATTGTTGCTAGCTGAATAATAAAGGATTTTTCATACTAAATACAACCCTAGACTAAAATGATACAACATACTCAAAGATGATGTATTCTTACTATGAACTTGTATTTGAAAGAATAGTTGCCCCTTTTTTCCAGTCAAAAAACAAGAAAGCACAAAAACGTGTTATAACAAAAACTGAAAAGAGTCATCAACATCTTATTCCTTTTTTCCAGTCAAAAAAACAAGAAAGCACAAAAACGGTGTTATAACAAAAACTGAAAAGAGTCATCAACATCTTATTACAGCTAAAACCAAAATAAACTTTTACTATAGAATTTGTATGGGGAAGAAACTTAGGCTAATCAATACTAAGCAAGACAAAATTAAGAAGCATGATTAAGTGATTAAGAGTCCATCTATGAAGCTTTTCATTAAAAGGGAAATAATAATACAACTACTCAATGGAAGTCCATGAAAGATGTGTATCCCTTTGAGTGGCTGGTTCGCCCCTTACCTCCAACGAGGTAGGTCCCAGTCAAGACTTCAGATACCAATACCGCTGATCAGGGGGATGAAGCTTCTGCCTAGAGATCAGCAGCAGTACGAGCCCGTGTGACGATACCCAAAATAATGTAAAATCACAGTTGACTATCCAATGAGGTTAATTTGATTAAACAATCATCTAAGGTGAAACAAAACACCATTATCATTATAGATTAAAATAATCAAACATTTTATAGCCATACAAGACATATTTCAAATAAATATCATAATATTGCTAATATTTGCATAAATAAAACAAACATCCACTGTTTTGGTCAGAAATGAAATGCAAAACACAATACAAAATACACATTTGCATAATTAAGAAACAATATCACTATACTGAACTAATTCTGAGCGCACAAATAGACAAGATTTTCCATCTTTCAGTGAAAGTCACGTTCACCTACTTAATATTAAAAACAAGTGATGTATTGGTTTCGTATGTCTACACAATCTAGACCCTCCAGTGAATTTAAAAATGGCTAACTATTCATTACTTTATTAATCGACTAAAGCACAAACACCAAATATATAAATGAACTTAGGACTATAATGGTGTCTTTTTGTGTGTTTGATGGGGGAACAAACCCAGATAAAAGACATGATTTTTGTGGGTCCCTAGTGAAAATCAATATTTAGGATGCATGAATGAATCATCAATTAATTTGCGTGTTTGATCTTCCAATTAACTATTATTTAATATCAGTGAATATCATCTTCATCTAATATCAATCAAGGAATATAATTAACCAACATAAACACAATTAAATAAATAGTAACCAAGAAATTATGATAACTACCATGCAGTTAACACACATAGCAAAGGCATACTCAAAATATAATAAAGAGGAAATCAAGCAGCAAATTGAACAAAATTTCCGTAAATTGAGGAAACTAAGGGAAGCAGAGTTGTTTAAAAAGTAAGAAGAAGAAACAAGCAAAATTTAGAACTCACCAAGAGTATAGAGTCAGCATTGCCAAGAGAGCTCACAATAAAAATCTGAGCTTTATACGCAAAAAACAATCACAGCCCAGTTCAAGTATCACTCAAATTTCCACCGAAGTGTTTAGTGAAAGCCAAAATAAATGGCTTTGTTCCAAGTTTTTAAAAAAAAACAACGAACAAAAAAGTCCGTCTTTGGAAACAAAAAAACGGTTTCCCTTTCAAGAAAATGGAACTTTCTGCTTAAATTTGTCAGTTTTTGCGTCTCAAAAAGTTGAAAACTTTACGACAAAATTAAACCCTTTAATCAAAACTTCAAAAGAGTTCACTAAAATCACCGAAACCCAGTTGAAATTTGAGCATCAGAAGGGTTAGAAAAGAGAAGCCATAAACGGGTTGTCAAGTTGCAGAAAGGGGAGAAGAGAAGGGAGTGTGAAAAGTTGAGGAGAAAGAGGAATAAATGAGTTGTGTGAAAGTGTTTTTATGAGGTTTTAAAAACAATAAAATATTTTCTGAAAACAAAGTTTTGTTAAACAAAAAATGTTTTTTTTTCTTTAAATAATTTTGACAGCTAATATCCAACCATGCAAAAATGAAAGAGCCAAGAAGTGAGAGGACTGAAGAAGCAGTTAGTTCTACGATAGATGACGTCATTGTTGCTACTATTGTTGAATGTGACATCCTTTTGTGCAGGACTTATATTAATGCGGGAGTAACTATTTCTACTTTAAAAATGATTTTAAACGTTTTAATTTTAATAAAAATTTTATTATAAAATATTCAAATTATTATTAAGAATAATTTATTATAAATTAATATTATATAATTATTTTTAAATACTCATATATTACATACGTTTTTTGATAAATAATTCTCATATTTTAAATATTAAAATTTTTATATCAAACATCTTAATCAATATTTAGATGAATAACCTGAAAATTAATATTTTGGAAAATTTTGAATATAAAATATTGTGATGCTTTTTATTTTTTTAAAATAAAATAAAACCAAACCATTGTAAAACAATTTTTTTCTCCTTCTTTTCTTTTTTTGGTAGTATCTATAGAGTTTCTTTTTATTATTATGTTCTTATTACAAGTTATTTTAGATGCAAAATCTAATATTGGACATAAATAAAAAAATTTAATAATTAAAATTATGTTAATAATTTTTTTTACAACTTGCTCAATTATATTATTTGAAGCATGTATTAGATCTTTTAAAATTGAGCGTGTTGAACCGTTTTATAGGTGTTTAAAGTAAATAAAATTGATTAGTTTAAATAATTTAAGGACTTTTTAAAAAATTTCAAAGAGTATGCAAAGTAAAAATTATTTTTTTAAATTACTGTATGAGTGTGCAAAATAATGTGAATTTTAGAAGATAAATAAATCCACCTTATTAGCATTGGATTTTTTTTTTTTTGGACTGCCTATTAATATTAAAATTGAAATTGAAAACTTGAACTCTTTTCTTTCATTCCTCGATCCTTCATTTGTGGCTTGGCTTGTGCTTGTGCTGTGAATTACACCATTCACATGATAGGATCCCAATTAATGATAAACTAAACAACACGATGTTATTGATGTCGCGAAAAATGAAAATTTTAGGATACTATTTAAGCATGGGAGGGTTATTTGACTTAATAGACTTAAATTATTTTGGTACGTACAAAGTGTTAAAACTTAGTGTACACAAATTACTATAGAGTCAATATTGACATTTAATTTTATCCGCCTATTTACTACTGTTCCAACATTCTCATAAAATTAATGCGATATTTTCATGTACTATATTGGTATTCTCATTATTACAAGGGAGGGTTTAAGTGTTTGCCTTATTGCAAATGTCGAAATTTGCATTGAGGTGTCTTAGAAATTTCGTACTTCATCACTTATTGTGGAAGGGCATTTAAAATTTAAAAAAAAAAGTACTTTTTTGGAAAGGGAGAAGAAAAAATTATCAGAAGGAATTTTTTAAAAAAATTTGTGTCATCATTTATTACAGAAATGACTTTGAGTTTAAAAGTCAAAAATAGTGGGTCGATTATTCAAAGATTCAATTATTGTATCAACTTGGTATTGATTAGTGTCATCGTATGAATTGTTAAAAAAAATACATTTTATATAAATTATGAATTTAAAATTCAATGCATTTAGTCTAAATGTAACATATATTTCTAACATAAAATCGAGACAATACCAGTAATAACATACTATAATAGAGCGGCCTTACATTTTGGTATAGTTGTGATAATTGATTAACTTTATCTTTTTTTCTTGAAATTAAGGATCTATTTTATTCTGTACACAATAAAATTAGAGGCTGTTATTTTTCTAATTTATATCTCTCAAAATTATATAAATATGTCCGCATCAATCAATCCATGGAAAACATTATCTTGAAAACAAAGGGAAAGGGAAAAGAAAAACAAGCAGAAATTCAAAATTATTTTGTAATAATTATTAATATGTCGTTGAATTTTTGCATATAAAAGGGAAAAAGCATACGGCACCAAAAATTTGGGGTCCTAAGCTATATTTATCTAGCCCCAGCTGACTAGCTCCCACTCCCAGAAAGAAGTAAAATCATATAGGCCAAGGCACATAGCCGATTATAATTTATTTTGGCTTCATGCAATAATAAAAAAAAAAATCTAACAAAAGTTTTGAAGGCATCTGGCTCACAAGACACACAGTCACGTGATCATTTAGATTCTTTTAATTTCTCGTCTCTGAAGTTTTACTATTATAGATTTCAAATTTTCGTAACAAAATTTCAAAGAAAAATTTTTGTTATAAATTATTTCAAAGGGTGCGAAAAATGGAAGTGGATCAGTTCATCGATCGTTCAAAAAAATATTTTGAAAATTTAACAAACTCATACCCAGTTTAATTTCTTTTCTCCTCTAAGCTAAATTATCGGCGGTTTTGTCAAATTTGTCCAACAAAATTTTCTCCGAGGAATCAAATTCATTTTTTTATATATTCTTTTATAATCTTTTAATTTTTCATATGCTGTTACACTAAATAATAAAATTGAATATCCAAAGCCGCCAGCTCGGATCATATGGCCCTATTTATTTGTTTATTTATTTATTTATTTTAACGATCGGAGCTCGTGATCATATTATTGCTTCCGCCAACAACATACGAATCGTCAAAAAAAAAATGGATTTATTATATATTAAAAATAAAGAAAATATAAATAAAAATGGAGTTTTGTGTCGTTTTTATTCTTGGCGGGAAATCGCTGTCAGAGCGGTTTCTCAGGTCGGGTCAGAGCTTCTCCGACAATGGGCCCCCGCATGTCCCGCGCTCGGCTTGACCCATAACGTCCTCGTCTCTCAAAAGTTAAAGCAGGCGCTAAAATAAAGCGTCCACTGCGTCAGAAAGTACACGTGTTGGCTAATGAACCGTACGTATACCGTACGCTCTCATGTAAAGCGTAAATGTGAACATAAAGACGAGGTTGATGTGTGGGACCCGCAAAGAACGGATAGCCGTGCGCACAAAAGTCCACGAGGGAAAGCGGGACTGGTTTAGAAGTCGTACTGAGGACCCCACACGGTTTTGATATTTGTCAGTTGCTTATACGGATTGTCTCTTTTTTCTTTTTTTAATAAATATAATAAAAACAATAATCGGTAAATTTTTTTTTTTTTAATAGTGGATTCGGTGATTAGGCCTTCTCTTAATATATAGTTATAATAATAATCAGTAAATTTTATTTTATTTTATTTTTTTAATTGTGGATTAATTCTACTCCTCGCCATAGATGAAGTTTAATTATACAATACAATTAACAATTCAATTATCTAAAAGCAAAGAAAATTATTTATTTAATTGTCCACAAGCATGCGGCATACATGCCTGCATGCTTTTTGCTTCGTGCAAATTAAATTTAAGAGCCCTTTGAAATTGTTGATGGTTCCCTTTGACATTTAGATGGAGAGTTCTAACAATTTTTGGATAAGATTTCGTTTAGATGTTGTAAATTAACGTTGGAACCAATGTTTTATGACAACATAATATAATTTTATTAATGGCATGTTTACGAATCGTATTGTATATAAGATAATGAAGTGCTTTGAATTTCAAGATCAGTAACTTCTATGGCTTTCGTATAAAAATTCAATGTTATAAAATGAAAAAAAGTAGCGTGTGGGAAACATAAGCTTATGAAATTTATATTATAAAAAAAAAGCTTTTACTGTTTTAGACTTATGCTGCATAAAAGAGCACGAGTAGGAGTCAAGTTCGAATTAAATTTTTTAGTCCATATTTTTCTTAAAATTCAAATTTAAGTGATCAATTGAAAAAACTACTTGAAAATTATTTGGTCATACTCATGAGAGTTTAAAATTTAAAACTCCACTTTTTACGATTATAAATTTAATGTTGAGTTAGTCTGTACTCAAATCTTTATAATTTTTTTTTATCATATATGCATGTGTAGTAATATATAATTAAGATTTAATTAGTCTTGTATTCTTCTCCAATAACTACCTATTATATCTTTCTAAAAAGTTCAATTCATCACTAAATCCAAATTAATTTTTTTAACATAATCGAATTAGGCGGGTTAGTTTATATAAAGAAACTGAAAACCACTTATTCATACCCTGTGTGAATGCGGCGCCGGAGGGGGGGGGGGGAGGTGTTAATGGGTTTTAGTTGTTGGTAAATAAAATGAATTTATATATTAGAAATTAATCTTTATAGATTGATTCATTTCATATTCTATTTGCGCGAAACTAAACCGATCATTAAATTTCAAATCCAACTTTATTGATTCACAAAAAGATAAATTAGAATGGATAGGATTCTTCTGATTTGAAAAATGACTAATTCTATGTTTTTTTATAATTCATTTGTAAAATGAATTAGTTAAGAATTCTTAGTTGGCTTCAACTTATAATCAATTTAAAATGACAAATTCTATGTTTTTAAAAGTGCCCATTGTAAAATGAACCAAAAACTAGCTCATTTTGTTGTAAACAGGATTATGAAGTAACTAATATTTACCACCTATCTAAGATTTGATTCTTCAATTTCCAAAATAGCTTGGGGGCCTATATACCTATATATAAAAATGGTCAATCTAGCTTGGGTTTTGATTCTGAAGTTTGTGCTTTTGTTTATGTTTTTCACTTATATGAATTAGCTAAAAGAAATATTTTTTATTTATCACCAAAAATATAACATTTTGTGCCTATTAATTGGCTTTGAGAAGAAACATTATTTCAACAATTCACATTTGAGTCTGCCAACCGTTTGTTTCAAAAACAGCAGCAGAGTATTGCGTTTTCAACAACCATTGTGCTTCGAGAAATTTATTTTAATTCCAGGCAAATAGTCAAGGCTAATTTAACGCCAAGTTGAAGACAAGAGATTACGACCTTGAAAATTTCTACTGATCATGAGATAATTATATATCTTTTAATCATTTAGTTCGCATTGATTCACCTTAATTCCTTATTATTAATGAATTATGTAGGAACATATGAGCTTAGTTGGGTAATTAGTCATTTTCTTGGACCCTTTTGCTAATGGATTCACGAGAATGAAGCCACCGCTAATTGTGCCAGAAAATTTGGCATCATTTATTAAAAGAAGTTGAATGAAAAAGACACCAAATCTTGAAATTTTGCATGGCTTAAGATCCTTTGATAATGAAATTTAATTAAAAATAAAAACGTACGCTTAAAACACACTTAATTATTGTCACCATTCTCGTCTTTCACCGCTAAATTATTTGATTAAAAGTCTTGATATTGCTATATGATGCCAACTGTAGGATTTGATATCCTGTATTGATAATAATTATATGAAATAATTATGTATGTAGCTTAAACTAGGCGCATATGTGACTAACTAAGAGAAATACAATATAAGATTATAAGTTAAAGAACTCAAAACAATCACCCGTACGTACCACCCAAAAAATAACCCTAATAAATACTCAATTAGGAAGACAAAATTTAGAACTAATCTTCTTTTAACAACTAAAATAATGATGCTTCGGCTGGGATTTCAATAATGTCAACAACATTTAGTAGAGTAGGAAGTTGTTTAATTTATATTGTATAAGGATATTTTATTGATTTAAACTCATAGTTATTTATTTATTTTACAACAAACTATAACCAAACAAACAATGGAACTTTTTTCAGGAAGTTTGATATTGATCATTTGTGTTAAATGAAAATATAAATTATTTCATTATACAGCGGTTTCTGAATAATGTAAGATGTTTCATGGGCAAGATCATTATTTTATGTGTCTTCTTTTGTCACATTCGTATTATTATTAATAAATTTCAACCAAAATTTCAGAAGAAGAACATTCAACGATTGCTTCAAATATTTACTACTTATAAGATATGAGGATGATTATTGACTACTTAGTAATCACCCAAAAAAAAATTGATATAATTTGTATACATTCTCACAAAAATAGTAGAAACTTTCTTTTTGTTCTATTTTATTTAATTAAAATATCATTTTCGAAAAACTGAATATGCTAAAGGAAAGCTTGGAAAGCTTGTGGCTCCTTATGTTCTTAAACAAGTTCAAAAACTAAAGAAATAAACTTGAAATAGTTTATAATTTAATAGATGCTCATATGAGGTTTTAAAAGTAAATTTAGGTCTCACTTGAGATTAAGATTAGACAATTGTTAAGCCTGTTTAAAATTGAGGTTGACAACTATAACTTGAAAAAATTACAATACCAAAATATTTGATAAATACTATTTGTTGTGATTTGAAAGTTAAATTGGTTTAATTTTACACATGTCTGATAAAAATCTATTATATTCTTATTAATTTTATCAAAATTATTATTTAAAAATTATATCTACTACGTATAGTTATAACTTATTTCAAAATAATTATAACTTAAAAATTATAATATCTCAATACTAAATAGAATCTTATAAAATAGTATAAAATGCATGTGTGAATATATGGCAGCGAGCATTTTTTATATTATTATTTTAAGGACAAAACCGTTGGTAATAAAAAGCTTTCAATATTGCATTTTTCAACTTTTAAGTCCAATTTGTCAATTTATTACGGTTCGTTAACTAAGGCAGTCGGTGAGTGAAAATATCTCCATGTGACATTTCGTAATCTAAATTAACCTCCTATTGAATATTGATTTACTAATAAAACCATTGAATAGAATCGAATCTTGTAATTTTGGTCATGGCAGATGCATTGGGATTTGGGGGTGACCCATGTTCACATATTTGAAAGAAAAAAAATTCCAAAAAAAAATTGTCACTATTTGCATATTTTAGCAAAAGTTGTTAAATAATGTCTAAAGATGATGTTGTCAACATCTACCTTTCTACTTTCTTTAAGATTAAAAAAAAAAAGGCTTCTTGAAGGTGCAATATCCTTATCAAGACACATGCTTTTTGGGTTTTGCTATGACAATAACAAGCATAATTTGTTCTTTTCTTCTTTTCTAATGATGGCAATAAGATTCTTTTACTTCTAATTTAAGCTTTCACTTAAAAGAAAAAAAAAAGTACATATGTATGTTTATAGTTTTTCAATGAGAGTCCCCTGATTTTAATAAAATTAAAATAAATTAAAAAATAAAATAAACATACACTTCAAAATTAAAAGATGAACCGTACTTAAATCTTTAATCTTTATTTTGTCATGTACTATATTAAAATTTTAATTTTTTAATCTTTTAACTTTGTTAAAATTAAGAATTCCTCGTTGAAAAATTAATATATATTTCTATATATATCTAAACTTCCCAAAATTTGTGCACTCTTTCTTAAGCTAAAGGAGTCCATCAGACAAATTGGGCCTAGAGAAGTCCAAAAGGTTGAAGCCCAAACCCGTAACAGGCTACGCCTTCAACTCCATTGACACCACTCCAAATTGTTTGGCAAAAGAATTTCGGGTACATCAACCTCTATCGTTTACAGAAGAGGGGGACATTGAATTCTATTTATCATTACTATAATTGGGGAAAAAAGTCTCCTAACCCTCAAGATTTGCTAAATGTACACGTAGAAAACTTTCATTTCAGAAATAGTTACCCAGACTCACTTTGATTGCAGCGATCCAATGAATTTTATTAGGCATAATTGTCATAACAACTGTGTAAAGATTTCTGAGACTTGGTCTAAATATCTGTCTGGCTGTCACAGGCAGACTCTAATGGTAGAATTATAAAGACAATCAGCAAAATGAGCACATTTATCTCAGACCTTTACAACGATCACTGAAATTCCGGCAGATGTAACCAAAGAAAGAGCGATTCTAGTAAATCAGCCATATCAGTAAGACTTGTTATAGTGGAAGCGACTTGATTTGAGGTAAAATGTAACCAAAATGAAAAAAAATAAATTAACGAAATGAAATGAAGGATTCCAATTAGCAGCTGTGAAATATGACAACCAGGAAAACTATACATGCCAAAACTGCACTTTTTAACCCAATAAAGCATATCATATATAGTTATTGACATCTAACATTCCAAATAGAGTCAGAAGCCCCTAATTAACTCAATGTTTACATTTACACATCTGATGAGCTAGTAGGTAGCAAGGAAGAACTACAAGTATTTTCGCAGCAATAGATTTTTCAGCCAAATTTTCATGGCATTTTTTATTTATACTAGAAATTACCTTTTGTAAAAGCACTTGCTTCCGTATACAGGGTTGAAGAAACAAGGAAAGCACCTCCATTTTGATGAAAATATTAGAGATCTACATCAACGCTGGACAAACAAGCCCTGAAGAAGAGAGGAAAAAGAAAATGAACACAGTGAAGAAAATTGAACCACTAAAGTTATTTTAAAAGTGCCATAAACATATGCATAAGCAAATTACTCTTCTATCAGCAATCATATAATCTCACCAAATAAATAAAGATCACAGGTAATTTCAACCTGATCTTTCGGAGGAC
Organism: Citrus glauca; assembly: GCA_029633175.1. Lineage (NCBI taxonomy): Eukaryota > Viridiplantae > Streptophyta > Magnoliopsida > Sapindales > Rutaceae > Citrus > Citrus glauca. The sequence goes on along the minus strand of JAQOOD010000003.1, from coordinate 41,151,155 downwards.
CACCATAACAATGCACTTATTTCTCTAGTGCCTTCATATTTGTATGCATGCATGAAGTGCTTTTGTAGGAACCAAAACAGAGAACAGTTATGAACCACTTTAAGCATGTCAAGAAACGAATGAACATATATCTACACCATTAACTTATATTATATTTCCATGATCAAAATCAATTTGAATTCTAAGATAACATTAAACAGATGAGCATTCGTAAGTTTTTCACAATACTAGATAACTGGGTGTAAATAGAAGGTCCCCCCACCCAAAAGTCTTTTTTTTCCGCAATAGGTTCGTAACTAGGAGGATGAACTGGGCAAATTAATATGTTTTGCACAATAAATTATTGTGTTATACACCGTATGCATAGATGGTAAGGACCCAACTAACCACCTGTCTCCTCCTTCGGCTTTGCATGATGTACCAAGAGCGGGCCATGACATAGCATGGAAGAAAAAAACCAGCAAACTGAAGGAGTGAAACCTGAAACTGATCTCAAGGATTCAAATTCAGTGCTCAACATCCAACGGGAAGAAAATAAAGATTCAGTAATAAAGTTAGAAAATTGCATCTACAAGTTTTTTTATAAAGGAAAATTTATGGAAATTTCTACCCTAATTTCATTCAATATATGCACTCATTTCTGCATCTAAAGGCTTTATAATTGTTGTGAAGGTATATATATATTTACGCTTGTCACAATGCAGAAGAAAAAGGGCGTGAAAGACGAATACTTTAGTGTCAGCATAGCTTACACTGAAGAAAGTTGATGATTCCTGTACCATCCCGGAATCTCTAGTGGCTATCAGAACTTGGCGCATAAGCCAAACCATCAGCAACTATCAACAATAACAAGCACATTAGCCCATTGAGCATATGAATGTTAAGAAAAAACAAACAGAAATCCACAAGGTTATTCTTACAATTAGAGCAATAGATCGCAGACAGGCAATGCTACTTGTATTAGCAACAGTGTAATCCTCATACTCTGACTGCAGAAACTGACGCTCAGCAGCTGCCAGAGCTAGTAAATGAGAATCACGGAGATCAATGTGCGGACCCCAAGCTTGCCTGAAACCAAGGGGTAAAGTTCCATGAAACATGTTGAGTTAATTTAAGAGCCATAAGTACTCCAGAATGAAGCATAAGCAAGAGAACAGAGAATGAGAGCATCGAAGCATTACCTGATATCAATCGCCATAACATCTGAATTGTTTCTGGCTGGAGGAAGAGAATAATTTGGTGAAAATATCTGCAATTACTCAGTACAGCGTATATAAGTTAAAATTTCAAAAGACATAATTATTCGACCATAATGATAGTTCTATATGCTGATAGAAACTTCTACCTGATTGCAAATTTCACATGTGATGTCACCTTTCTTATTACACCATCTCTGGATGCATTTCCGATGAGCAAACTACATTGACAAAGAGGAGAGTTCAGCAGATTATTTCCAAACCCCAACTTACGATTGTATCCCAAGTAATCAGAAATCATCAAAGCAATATATGGACTCCTATTACAGTGTATTGCCCGCATTATTTCCGAAGCTCAATCTCACTTCAAAATGTTTTGTGCAGTAAGTTCTTTTAATGTGTCAAAAATTTAATGTAGGGAATTTTGGAAAAACAAATCAAAATTTTAACCGTCAGCTATTGATTATCTTGTTGAGCTCAAAATACAGCTTGCTCAAAATTAAAATACATCTGCCAAATTGCCAGAATAGAAATTCTTTTGGGAAGTTTCACAGTAGGAGAAGAAAATTCATCAAAAAAAAAAATTCAATGGTGATTGCTTAATAAAAATAGAGAAATAAATAAAAATATGAGGCACTTGCACCAAGAAAAAAAAATATTAACAATTGCCAGCAAATGTACTTAGTTTGAAACAGAAATTTCTCTGGCCGCCATGAAAATACATAAAAAGAATATATTTTGATATTTTACTGAACGAGCTACTAACTCTTTTATTTTATTTTTTTCCCTTGGCACTCTAGAGAAAATAAACACAAGCATATATTATAAAGGTCAATACTTGATACTTTCATTTGTTTTCCTGGGCTTTCTTGGTAACCAAACAGGGGATTAAATCACAACAAACAAACACATAGTGATCCACAAAAAAATTATTAAAAAGAAAATCACTCTTTGACCAAGTAAATCCACATTATTTACTGATTTACAATAGAAAAATTGTACGTTAAATAAAAAAACGCAGATTTTTTTTCAGAAGAAGAAAAGTACACTCACAACATGACTCATTAAATGCAAACACCAACCAATGCCCACACATTCAAATTTCAACCAAAACAGGAAAAAATTAAGACATTCAAACGGAATAATTAAAGGCTTTCCAAATTTGAAAAGAAAGATAGAAAAATTCATTAAAGAGAACAGAGAACAAAAAATCTATCATACCCCCACAAAAATTTAACAGAAATAAAATTACCCACAAAAGCAAAAAGCAAAAGAAACAAGAAAAAAATATTTTTTTTGTTCGAAATCAGACCTTGAGAGTGCCATTACAGGCACAAGGAGCTTCCATGTTATGAACTTCATCTTCCTCTTGACAAATCCTACACTCGACCATCACCATTAAAGCTGCTGCTGAAGATGATGAACACCCTTCACCTCCATTTTTACAATCCTTATTGCTCCTCTTTTCTTGCTCTGAAACAACAACATTAACACTATTCAATGTTGCATTTTGCGTCTGTGTTTGTGCTTGTGCTTGTGATTCTAATGGCCTTTCAAAGCAAGCTGTTGCGATTATCCTGTCCACGCACACCATGAAATCATCATCCACCATCTCCAGTTTTTCACTCTTGTGCTTCTCTCTCTATGTGTATATGCGTATATATTATTTGTGCACAGATGTTTCTCTCTTTAAATGCATAGAGGAAAGAAAATACAACACTACAGGGATCGAGAGAGAGAGAGAGAGAGAGAGTGTGTGTGTGTGTGTGTGTCTGTGGCGAGGGCCGAGGGGAAGTGGGTGTATAGAAAAGGCTGAAACACAATGTTCCAAGGTCGCTGAATTTACGAAACGAACCAGTAATTGACTCCCGTATGGACTTGAATGTCCCTTGTCGTTGCTTTCATTTACAGTTCTGTGTTGTGTGTCAGACATAATATCTTTTGTCCTTTGCATGAGCAATAACAAATAGATCCTTTATGTTTCATGGTTTCTCAAAAAAAGAGATATAGTTCTGATTATCATTTTCTCGGTCCAATTTTCTTACAGAGATTAATCAAATGATATATTATTATATATATTTATAAAGCTAAATTTCTGGAGAGAGGGTATTTTGATGCTAGGGGATTGGGATGAGCTCGAAGCCCCGTTTATATTATATTCTATCTTGATTTTATAGACTTTGAGAAATTATTTATTATTAATCTTGTGATAGTATTTATCTATCTATCTCAAATATTCTTAGAAATATAAATATCATACTTTTGAATCATCATGCATTATGCATTTATTTTGAAATTCTATCATGTTATTTTTTTCTACTTCATAAACATTCTTTGATTTTTGTATTTTTATAATTTGTGCGTTGCTTTCTCTACTTCATTATCATATATTATTTTGTATAAAAATTGATCATTTAATTATATCTATTTTCAACTATGTAATTTGCAGAAGTCTACTTATACTTTTGTCATATGATTTTTGCTAGAGATATTGGTATAAAATATTTAATAATAATCATGTTTATTTCTTTGTGCTAAATCATTTTTACACATTTTTTCTTCACAATTATTTACTCGAAAAGAATTATTCATAACAAAATTATATAATTTTATTTGATTGTTAAAAGCATTTAATATCAATCCATTAATTTTTATTTATTAATTTAAATTTTCACTTTGAATTTTATTTTCCCATAATTATAGATATTGAAGCAAAATACTAAATTTTGAAATAGAGATGTTTGACTCAGTTGAAAAATGAGAAGGACATATTTAATATAAACTAAAAAATAAGCTATTATTTGAGAAAACCTAAAAAATTGGGTATCAAAATTTTTTATCCCCGTTTTCAATGGTTTCATTGTTTTGACGAGTTCCATCAGAGGAGTTTTTATTTTATTTATTTTAATTTAAATAAAGGGGGAGTTGTTATCGGTGATTCTTTTTTTGGTTTAATTGAAGCATTCATTTTTCTAATTCAAAAACATGACAATTGTTGACTATTTTTCCAAGTAGTCTCTTAAAATATTATTGTACAAAAATAAATCGATGATAACAAGTACAAATTTTCTATCATTGAGAAGATAGTAGCCTTCCGTTTCCACATAGATAGATATATGTAAACTAAGAGAAAATAAACAGAAAAGATTCTAAATTTATAATTTTCTATTAAGTTTTAAAAAAAATTATAATTTGAACATTTATTTTAAATTGGTTTGGACTTCAAATTTTTTTTTTCCTTTTGGGGTCATAAGACATAACAACATATCTTCCACAAATTGATTAAATTTATATATTTTATAGCGACTCCCATGAAGTATGATTGATTATATGGTAACTACAAATAATATTTTTTTTTTAAAAAAAAGAAGAAGCATAAAGTAGACCAGCAACATTGCAACAGTACCTAAAACAAGCCCCAGTTTGAGGAAAAAAAATAAGAACAATACAACAAAAGAACTCTTGTTTTTGATATACCAAAAGATTGCAAGTTCAAGACAAAAGCAAATTGATATCCCCACTTGACGACTTCAAATTGCCATTCTAAAATGAAAAATTATATGCAACAATTTCCACATGGTTTCGAAACCCTACCAAGCTATGACTATTCTTATGCTACGACCGATACTCACTATTTGGCTTTAACGAACATGTTACCCAATACCTACTTTATTTACAATTACATTGCCTCATGGTGCAAGTCATATTACCTAATTATGTCCAAAAATATTCACGAACTCTGTCAAATTGCAAAGCTAATAGAAAAAAAGATGTATTATATTTGTACAGCTGTATTAAAATAATTTGGATGAGTATGTATTTTTTTTATTTTGATTATTTATGGTGGTTTTGTCAACGTCTAATAATAGAACTACGAGGTAGAGAGATGAAGTAAAATAAAAATAAAATGAACCCTAAATAAGATATTGTAGTGGGTTTTGGGTTGGATTTGTTTATGAATTTGGTGGGTGCAAATCCTTGTAATGATGGCATTAGAAAATAGTGGGGAAAAGAAGGGCTCAAAGCGGCATGCATGCTCTGAGTGGAGGTTGAAGGGACAAGTTGGATAATGAAGTGTGAAGATGTCCAAGACGTTATCAATTTATCATGATTGTTTTCTTTGTAAATATATATACATATATGCATACATAAATACATACAGTTGTATTATATGCATACATATCACATGTGTATGCATATCTAAATGTGTACAAAGTTTGTAGATTTATATAATCATCATTAAGCATTAATTGAATGAGTCATAGAGTGGCATTGCTCCAAAAATTATGTTAGGTCGTTTTGAATAACATGTGATATTTACATAGGTAGGGGTGTTAATTTTATCTACATGTACATGTTTCGAGTAAAATGCTCTTCGTTTGATTTGATTTTTTTGAATTTTTAAAGATTTTTTATTATATATTTTTTAATAACAGTGTATAAATAATATTTAATTTTTTATTTATTAACTATAAATTAATAATTAAGTTATTTACTCAAAATATAATTAAATAAAGAGAAAATATTTATCTATGTACCGAATGTATTTATAATAAATAAGTATACATACTATCGTTTCAAGAGACAATTACATTTACATTTAGGTGATCCGACCCCGAAAGAAATTTAATTATTTGATAATGGCATTGATAATGTCAAACAGTCCTTGGAAAACAGCAAAGATAGGAATGGTGCTTTTCCATGTGAGACTCCCCGTCCCATTGGGTCATACCATTTTGGAAACAGCAAATGATTTCGAGGCAAGTGACCATGCGCCTGCAGGCTCGCCCGTTTCGAGCACTGGGGTCTAATCATTTATGTGAAATGACTTCATAATTAATTCAACAGGACAAATGGACCGCTTGGGCCGATTGTCTAGACGTACCGAATTATGTAACAGTGCCTAGTTATTTTCTAAAACAGCAAAGAGAACATTACAAAAATATAAAATATAAATTTTAATACACTAAAAATTATATTTTTTGTGGATTAATATTATTTTTATATTATTAAAATAAAGATACTTTTATTTGAGAAATATATATGTTAATGATTAATGATAGAGTTATACATTCTTATATAAATTAATTTAATATTAATTCGTTAGTTGAATATAAATATAAAATAATTTAGCATTAAATCATGTCACGTTAACTTCTATTAAAAAAAACTGCACAAGAATTTATAAATATATTGTTATTCTCTCTCTATATATAGTCTATATATAAAAATAAAGTTAACATAGTTAGAGCATAAATTGTGCTCTTGTTCTATCATCTATGTGACTTAAGGCGTTCGTTAGTCTCAAATCTTAATTTGTCGAGGCTGGAAGTTTGTGTCACAAGACTCGTGATTCACGAAATAAACAGAGGTTGATTCGGTTTAGGAGTGGCAAAAAAGCCCAAGCTTATCTGGCCCAGGCCCGCGGCTTAAATGGCTTGTAATTTGTAAAGTTCACAGATAATAGGCTCAGTCAAGGGCTTTACTCAAAAGCCTAAATTTAAGCCCATACTTTATAATGAATTTTATATATAAAATCCAAAACTTTATACATATTATAAAATTCAAATTAAAAAAACTGAAAAATTAAAAGAAAAAACAAAACGGAATAACGGATTCAAATCGATATTGAACCTGAAACCAAAATCAATCCCTAAAACCGCCACAATAGTATCTGCCAACTTCCAGATACTTTTATATGATATATTTTGTCAATATTATTTTAAATGTCATTTTTTATCAATTTCCCAAACGTATCTTCCACATTTTTTTCTTCTTTTTCTCTCTCTCGCACAAAGTCTTGACTGCCAAAATATAAAATAAAAATTACTTAGCTTTTAATTATTTTCTCAGAAGACTATGCTTCTTCGAAATGGTGCTTGGACGAACTTCTCAAAATTCTTAAATGCAAGGAAAAAAATGGCCTAAACTATTGTGCTTGGTTAATGATTTTCGAGTTGTGTTGTTGATTGTTGGTTTGCAAATTTGGGGGTTTTGTTTTTCAATTAATTCTAGACGTTGTAAATTTATTTGTAATTTGTAAATGGAGAATTATTTTAAAGTTTTTTAGGCTATTGTAATATTATGTATTTGATAATTATGTTTTTAGAATTTATAATTTTATTAAAATAATTATTTAAAAATTGGTTTAAAAGTTCAGGCCCATCCAAATTGGGTGGGCTTTGAGAGGGTCTGCATTTGGTAAAGCCCAGCCCAAGCCCTTAAATTACCAAGCCTAATTCGGTTAGTTAAATGTGTTAAATATGTGTTACTTCCTTCAATTATGTTGTCGGGTACGAATACAAATTTAAAATTAAACTAATTAGATTTGGGTCTAATTATTCTACTCATGTCTAAGGTGGTGGTTATTGTTTTGTTGAAATATAAATAGAACTAAATTAATTTAAAATCTAAATGAATCTCAATATTTAAAACTAAATGATTTTTTTATCTGAATTTTTAAAAATAAATATTATGCTATTTATTTTTCAATTTTGAAAAAAATAAAAACTTTTACTTTTATATTTATACTTTTATTCTCTTACTTAAATTTTATTTCAATGAGTAATAAGAACAATACTTGTTAAATTTTATTTCAACGCGTGGGTAGTAACTGTTGTTTACTTTTATTCTCTTACCTAAATTTTATTTCAATGAGTAATAAGAACAATACTTGTTAAATAGCTATACTTCAAAATAATTTGACTTATGTATTGAAACATAATGAAGTAGTATGTTTCTTATGTAATACTGTTGTCGGCGCGGATATAAATTTAAAATTAAACTAATTAGATTTGGGTCTAATTATTCTATTCACGTCTAAGGTGGTGATTATTGTTTTGTTGAAATATAAATAGAATTGCGTTAATCTAAAATTTAAATGAATTTAAATATTTAAAATTAAATGATATTTTTATCTGAATTTTTAAAAATAAATATTATGTTATTTTTTATTTTGAAAAAAATAAAAACTTTAAATTTTATATTTATACTTTACTAAATTTAAATATTAAATAAATAATATATTCACAAAAGAGCTTAAATATGATATATTTTATCATAACCTAAAACATCTTCCACTGAATGATTATGAAATTTATAATACATGTAAGTACTTCAAACTTTAAAATTATCACAAGTTCAAAATAATAGTGCATGACATAAGGAAAAAAAAAAGATACTTGAAAAAGAAAGGGACAAAAATTCTAAAAAAAAAAAAAACTCTCAATGGAACCAATTGTGGATTATCAAAAGAATCGATTCACATTTAAATTTATAGTACACAACACTACATCCCAAACCATGCCTCATGCATTAAATTGCACGTTAAATACAAATTAATAAATAATTAAAGAGATCACGATAGCTTCCAATAAAATCTAGCAAAAGCAATATGAATTGAAAAGTGATAGAGCACTTCTTACCCTTAACTTCTAAACCTAGACACGCACCTAAAAGGATGGATTAAAATTCAATTAGGAAAAATAGATTTTATAAACACAAGATCATATAAAGATGAGTATATTACTTGGTAAACATGCGTGGCTTTTTGAATAGGCATAGAAAATAAATAATAAATTAAAGATATTTTGACAATAGAATTTTTTTTTAAAGATTTGACAATAGAATTCAGTTAGCTTATACAGAATTTTTCATTCAGAAAAACTGATAATTTTTTTTTATTTGAGTAGTGTCACACATCTCAAAGTTTTTATCCTAAAAAATTATTTCAAATGATGTGACATTTATCAATTAGTTGGTAAAATAATATAATTAATTATCTTACATTTCGTAAAGAATTACTAATCACTTAATAAATAACACATTATTTGAGATGAAATGAGATAAAAAATTTTAAAATATCTATTGTACTCATTTTATTCAGCTAAAATTAACAAATACTTTGTAACGACAGCTCAATATACGGCTCAAATGGTAGTACCAAACAGGCCATAAGTGGGTCGAATTCGGGTAAACTAAAATTTGATACGTTTCGTTTAGAATTCTTCATGAACTCAATCCACTAACCATGTGAAAATTTTATACAAACTCAAAATCTCTGTAGCACTGTTTAGACCACTCGAAATGTGTCAAGTTTATTTAAATTGGGCCAATGCATAATAGAAGAGAAATGGTTTCTACACCCCTTAAATGTCCGTATATAGCCCCACTTTTGTAGTCATAATTGTATTGTTAATAAAAAAACATATAAAAGGTAAATATGAACTTAATTAAACTAAAATATCTTTATAAATCATGGACTCTAACAATTGTTTTTATCCTAATATATGATATAATCATCAAAATAATTTTAAAACAACGAAGAAATAAATTATCAAATAATGATAATTTTATTATGAAAAATTAGTTTACAAAGTTTATTCTAAATGATAGTAAAATTTAATCAAAATTTTATTGTAATTTTATGTCTTTTCTGTAATTTTATAAAAATAAAAAATAAAACGTGTGGTTTCTTAAGAGTTTCAAAAAGGTATTGCAAGTTCTACTCCTGTTAAAAATGTATTATTTTTTTGTATTGAACCTTGGTCTAATATTCAAGCACCTTATTTATCTCTTTACAACATAGAGGTTGAAGCTTGAAAACTTTTCAAAATAATTTACATTTAGGTGAACCTAAAGCAAAATTTCGTTTGCCTTGTTGGTTCGATCAAAGGGATTTATTTGTTCGCAAACAAACTTTAAAATGAAAGCAATAATAATAAAAAAAAACATTTTTTGAAACATCCTAAATGCATATTTATCTATTTGGCATTCTATAACGTTTTTCAATATTGCGTGAAAATATTTAGTTATAAATTATAATAACGTCATACTTCCAAACACTCCCTTGTTTATTTTTTGAATTTGTATATAACTTCTAAGCCGACGTCGTATAGCAAGTAGATACTCTGTATCTGATTCTCAAATCATTTTCCACCGCCAAAATCTCACTCCCCGGCAGCTGAAACCTCTCCGATTACATCCTCCAGCTCCGGTATTTATCTCTCTTTCTTTCTCTTCTGTTTGGCTTCCGAGAGTGCAAGAAAATAAAAAAACAATTCGATTTTCGGTTTCGTTTTTGCGTTTCGACTTGTTAAACATGTTCATTCGATCTATTCATTTGTTAATTAATCAATTATTCTATCTAAATGTTGAAGATATGACATTGTTAACTGTATGAGTTATTATTGTTTAAAGAAATCTATGTTTGTGTATAATTTTTAAATATCTTGCACATTTAAGTTTGATAAATGATTCAATCTACAAACGTACTTGTACATACGCGCGTTATCCTTATTGGGACAAGTTGATGTTAGATTCTACACGGTTCGATTATTTAGTATAATCATTGAATACATATATTTGCTTGTTTTAGGTTAATTTAAATCTGGCCTGATTAGTCCATATCCCTAAAACATGTACATGTATCTAGATTTTGATTTTACTTTTAAGTTGAAGTTCGGTGCTTACTATGCGGCAAGCTTTTAGGAAATATTTGTGCTAACTGTTATATCTGCAGTTGCACCGTCGACAATTGAGTAGCATCTCTTTTGCATACACGTGTGTTCGCTTCTAATGGCGTCAGAGGATGCTTCACCGTCTTTGGACATTTTAGGTGCTCGATCACGCTTCTTGGTAGAATCATCAGTGCATTTTCTTTTTCATTTTCTAATATTATTTATTTTCCTCCTTTTGTCAGTTCGAGAGCCAGAGGGTTTCTTTGTCTGGAATGGGCCTCCATTTAGCAACGGACAACCTATTGTCAAGCTTGAAAGAGTTCCATGCACCAATGTGAGGTTCAGTGAGGATGGGTTTAGACTCATGGTCATGAAACCTGACTCGGTTATTAGCATATACGACTGTGATAACTTTAAAGAGATAAGGTCATTTCAAGTTCCCAATGTTGCTGCTGCTGACTTGTCTCCGTGTGGGACTTATCTTCAGACATTTCAGAAATCGTCAACACCACAGGAAAAGAATGTGGTCCTTTGGAAGACGGAGACTGGTGAAGCTGTTTATCAGCTATTCCAGAAGAATATGACAAAAACCACATGGTAATTAAAATTATTGTTGACATATTACATTTTTGAGGAAAATTAAGATTTGAAACCATTTTCTTTAATATTCAAAGTTCTTGTGTATCAGTGAGATTTATAAAGTCTGTATCTAATTATGATTATATCACTGTAAAATTGAGGTCACCAAATCATAACGGAGGATTAAAAATCTGACATTGTGTGTTTATCTATGCTTTGCTACTGTGTTTGAACATATGTGCTAATCGGTATTATGTTTTTCATAATTTTTCAATTGTTTATAGTATGTTTATTGTTCAGGCCGTCAATCAGATTTAGTTCAGATGAAGCTGTTGCATGTCGTATGGCAACAAACGAAATACAATTTTTTGATACTATGGATTTTCCTAAAGGAATCTTATATCGGTTAAGAGTTCCTGGGGTGGCTGCTTTTGAGGTTTCTAAGGCACCTGGTTCTCATGTGGCGGTATTTGTTCCAGAATCTAAGGTTTGTCCTCCCTGTTTTCAGCTTAGTCTGGGAGCTCAATTTTGTTTACGTTAATGGATGGGGGAACTAATGCAGAAATGGCTTAAGATGTCAAGCCTTGCATGCAAGTTATTGATTACAATTTTCCTATTTGTTCGTATCTTGGGTGAAAAATGTACTGAGACTTTGTCTGTTTGAATTGTCAACCATGTCATAGATCTGAAGGTTTACACAAGTATCTAGTTCACGTGTTGTTATATCGATGTATTTCTTGAAGGCTTAAAATTTGCTAAAGCTGAACTTTCAGAAGTTTCAAATTTTATTGATGTTCGAGGAGTATGATGGTAAGAAGATGACATTATGGAATATTGATCTATCTTTGTGGTCTCGTCGGTTGTGGTAGATCTGATCTGGGCCAACATTCTAGGTTATCAAGACAATTAGCGTTTCACTTTGGTCCGAAGGGTTCCTTGTATTTGATTTTCAAGTAGATTTTATATTCGACTTATAAATATTAAAAAAATGTTTTTTGACAATGTAGGGGAGTCCTGCCAGTGTCCAGATATATGCTTGTGGAAAAGATTTGCAAAGTCAACCTCTTGCTCGAAGGAGCTTTTTCCGTTGTTCTACTGTGCAACTGAATTGGAATCGTGGTTCCACTGGGCTTCTAGCTGTGGCGCAGTCAGATGTAGATAAGACCAACCAGAGTTATTATGGGGAGTCAAAGCTAAACTACCTTACAACTGATGGAACCCACGAAGGCCTTGTGCCTCTTCGTACGTTCCAGCTTACTCTGTGCACATTTGGTACTTCTTGGGCATTACTTATTATTGGAATATATTTTTGGCAGGTAAAGAGGGTCCTGTTCATGATGTTCAGTGGTCATATTCAGGCTCAGAGTTTGCTGTTGTTTATGGATGTATCCTTTTCACAAAAACAATTTGACAGAAAAATCAGCTAGACATTTGCAATGTTCAGTTCATCTCCTTTGTATGAGGATCATCTATTATCTGAAGGGCATTGGGTATCAAGAGTACTTGGACTTCACTAAGCATCTGTTCTCTGGAATTAGAAGTTGGGGTTGATTTTTAATGATTGTTATTAGAGATTTGGACTGTTTTATTTAATATGAATTAGAGACCGAATACATAGAAAATCATTATGTCTTAACGGAACAAAATCTTTCTCCAGGTATGTTTCTGTGATCAAACTGCTATTGAGGTTGAGATAAAATTTTGTACCATTTTTTTTTGTGTTGGAGGTGGGGTTTGGGGGGTCATGTTGATTATTTGACAAACTATTGGGTCATTAATTTCCTTCGACCATAACACATTTGTGAATATTTTGTTTTCCCTTGACCTATAATAGTTATGCCTGCAAGTGCGACAATTTTTAACAAGAAGTGCAGGCCGATACTCGAGCTTGGTAGTGGCCCTTACAATACTGTCCGGTGGAACCCAAAAGGAAAATGTATCCTTTTCAAAGTTTCTGTTGGATTCTTCTGTGTTAAATATAGTTTGAAAAGTTTGAACCAGCTCGATCTATGTTCTCTTTCCTACATATATTTGTGGCCTTAACACTCTGGTCTGCAGTTTTATGCTTGGCTGGTTTTGGGAACTTACCTGGTGATATGGTATGTCTATATAGGTGCCTCAACTTTGTATTTTGATATTCCTTGTTCTTAAGATCACCTGGACTGATCCTTCCTATAATTTTTTTTTTTATACAAAAGTCAATTCACAGTGGAATTGAAATCTGATATTCCAGAATTTAGTTTTTTGATGTGTCATGTGCTTTGCTTCCAATGAGCTAGTCAACTAGCTTTGCAGAACCACCGTTGTTTGCTTCTTCATTTAAAGAGTGACATATTAGTCAGGAATTTTGTGTGCATAAAGTTTATGGAGTTGCCTATTGTTGTTGCTTTTAGTAGCCTTTAAGATGATTATTTAGTGTAAACTATTGGAAGAAATGTTTCTCCAACAGAACGGAACTCTCAGAAGAAATTGATGCCAGTTCGGTAATTTGATTTTTGACTGATATTCTTTTTCGTGGTGGCTTTTCTTGTTTCTTGCTCGGTTTGGGACTTTCTTGTGTTGATCCTTTACTAGTGTAGTTTTGGAAGTATGTCTTTTTTATTTTTTTATTTTTATTTCAAATTAGAAAAACCATTTAGAGTGACTTCTGTGAGTGTCCTTTATGTGCTTAAATAACGTCTGATAATTGCTTTCTGGTGCTATTTTGTTTGGCAAATATTCTGAAGTCCCTTTCATGTATTCGACATCTGATGGTTTAGTTGCTATTTATTGTCTTTATAAACTATTATGTTTTCCCATTATCTTTCAGGCATTCTGGGACTATGTAGATGGAAAACAACTTGGAACGACTAGGGCTGAATGCTCTGTAACTAGTGAATGGTCCCCAGATGGACGCTATTTTATGACTGCCACAACAGCTCCGAGACTCCAAATTGATAATGGGTAAGTTGATTTTCTGCTATATTGATTTGCAGATTTTAAGATTCAAGGAGGGAATTCATAGGTGAACTTCACTACATATAAACTTGGATCAATGTTTATTTTTTTAAAAATTATTTTGGAGGGTTTTTCCTTGAATAAAGACAATTATAACAAGTAGCCTAATCTGTGGCTAGGACCTCATTGCTGGTGTCCGATCTGCAGATTAAAGGTACAGTTTGCATCTGCAGTATATTCATGGATCCATAATTCTTTGAAGCATGTATTACACTGGAAAGTCTGTTCCATCAGTTGGATTAAAATAGCTTAACCAAGCCTCGGACACTCTTTTCATTTATATGATTTTCACTTCTAATTTGAAATTTTCATGTAATATATGTACCCATAAATAGTTTTGAATTTAATAAGAGAAAAGTTAAAATATATCTAATTGTAAGTACATAACCATACAAGGGAATCTCATTCAACATGTATCAGAAATGACTTCTCCGGTGCCCAGTCTGTGGTATGGTATCCCTCATTTGTACTCATTTGCAGAACAGTTGTTCTGATGATGGAATTCTGATCTTTTTGACATTTTCAAATGCCCAGCATTTTATGTGTTGGGACAATCAATAAATGATGAATAAAATCATCAAGTGAGAAGGAGGCTGTGCTTTTGTTTAGCACCCAAGGATCGTCTTAGCATGTAGACTACTGTTTCCATACATGCTAGTCTCATTATTTCATTTGCAGTTATTTTGGGTGTATGTGAGTTGATTTGATCAGAGGTGAGCTGCTACATGTTGAAAGATCATTTTGTGATTTTCATTTTGTTCGTTATTGAAGGATTAAACTTTTCCACCACAATGGATCATTGTTCTTCAAGAAGATGTTTGACAAGTTATTCCAGGTTAGGATTTATTACAAATAATACTTTCTTGAAATATTATTTTACCAGTTTGTTTTAGCCAGCACCTTTGTATCTGATATCATCTTATTTTCCCAGGCTGAGTGGAAACCAGTATCTCCAGATAAATTTGGTGATATTTCTGAACTCATCAAGTCAGTCGGTTCATTAAAGGTTGCAGAAACCAAATCACAAGGTTCCATCTCTTGTTTAATCTTTTAGAACTTGGAACTTTGAAGATGGATATGTCACATTATTTTTGGTTTACTGAAGCGCCTGCTTTTTATTTAGGTTCAGGATCAGCTTCTGGAAAGGCTGCTCCTAGTAACCCAACTGCAACAAAACCTACCGCCTATCGCCCACCCCATGCTAAGCAAGCTGCGGCCATTCAGGCAGAGGTACACACAAACTACAGCTTCAACTTCATGGCTAAAATCAATTTGTTATTGATTTAACCATTTAAACAGTTTAGTACTTGTTATCCAGTTATTGTTTTGTGGTTCTAATGATTTCTTATGATCTTGTAATGGCAGTTGTTAGGAGAGAGCCCCACACCGTAAGTACACCTGTATATTTCTCTTTTCATTTATGTAGCTTGTGTTATGGCAATGTTAAATTGCTCATCATATCTTACACATTGATTCAGAGAAATGAGCAAAAATGCTCTAAGAAACAAGAAGAAAAGGGAGAAACAGAAGGAGAAAAAGGCAGCCGAGGGTGCTGCTGCGGGTATATGATTTAATGCAAGGTTCCTGCATAAGTGCACCTTTAGCAACCCATATAAGTGAGTACTTTTTATCAAGAGGACGCTGAAATTAACCGTTAGCAAGTTAGCATCATTGTTTATTGACGCAAGTTGCGGGTATATTGACGCAATTCTCATTGTTTATGGTTTCAACGAAAAATTTCTTATTAGGTTATCACTTATGTAAGGTCATGATTTTGTTTGAGAAATTCCCATATGCCTTATTTGCTGTAGTCAGAAATTTATGAAGCAAAGATTTAATCTGAGATGTAACATTTTCATATCATACAATATTGCGAAGCATTTTGTGATACATTACATGCAATGAATCTCAGATATTCATAATTTACCCCCTTTTCTTTTGCTCCTTTTAGTATATGCCTTGTATGTGTGTGGCCCAAAATTTTACTAAATCAATTGAAAAACGAAATGAAGGGTGAGAGAGGTCCCAACTCGATTATCATTTTTCAGATTGCGTTGCAAAAGTATTAAATGTAACTATCTCGTTTGCTGCAAACCACATTTCAAGGGGAATGAAGGGAAACATAAAAAACAGAAGTAAAAATAAATAAACCTTCAAATCTGAATAAGAAATACATCCAAAATATTTTGAATATCCAAATTATGAACCAAATTAAGGATGTTGCTTCCATGCAATTGCCATAATTGCAAGATAAAAACTACCATGAAACAACCCTCAAGGATATTTTTGAGTCAACTTCTTGTCCCTCAAAATTTCAAAGCTGTAGACCATGTACCTTGTACACTAGGATGTTTGGTTACGTGTCTTGTCTTCAATTTTACAACCTTTCTTCCCAATGCGTTTCTTAGCCTTGTGGCATGCAGGTGTATCTCTTCTGGGGTCAAATTCTTCACACAAATAACACGCTCATTTTTGTTCCCTAAGCATGTGGCAAAAGACTCTTAACAAACTAAGAACAATTCTCAGAGATATGAGACACACAGGTATGCATGCATAAACAAACAAGCACATATAAATGCAAAATACATGCAGGAAGCGAGGAAGGAATAGCAAACTTACTATACAAGCCCTTCAAATGTGGATGCTGACCACGAATAAGTTCAGTAACCACTTCCAGCTGAGGGTTGCTCGCTTTGAATGCTGGCAAATGTGACTCCATAAATGCCCTGCCCCATTAAAGAAGTGAAACCATAAGATTTAAAAGATTTCAGTAGCCATATGTGACTATCGACTATGCCAAGCTCATGCACTACAAGCACATTCATTGCTACCATGCAATACAAGTCCAATAAGTTTTGATGACACATGAAATGGGAAATTGAATGTTGATAATCAGCTTGTATTACTAATCATTTGTATGTTGCAGGCTGTTTAGCAGATCGTATAAAATGTTTAATCAAGACCTACTAAAGTAATAGAACACCCTGGGTATAGAGATCACATTCATCTCAGAGTTTTAAACCTTCTTCTCTAGTCATTTTTTCACATAAATCACAATGAAGAATATGTGTGAATTCAAAATATTGGAAACATATGATCCAGCTATGCAACACACGCTTCATTTGCTAATTAACTTGATCTTTTATTCTCGACCAATTTACACTAACACTGAAGCCAACAAATTAAGAATAAAATTCAACAGGAATATACTACCCAGTTACTCATTCTACAAGAATGATGAGAGTGGTAACTTTCTTCTAGAAGCAAAAGGGAAATGACAACAATACCTAGAGATAAAATGGTGCAGGGCAATATTACTAAAGGCATATAACAAGTTCAATGCATGTGTTGTATAAGGTACATGCTGACCAAGCAGAAACTACTGCATCAGTTGCTAATCTTCATTTCACTTTTGTTCAATAATAATTAAGTATCTCAGCAAATGTTCAGCAGCTCCAAAAGTATATTAGCACAACAGTTTCAGATCATACCTGATGCCCCTACTGCTTCCTCCCCAATCACAAAAGCCCACAATCAGCTTCTGAAGTTGCCATGTACCTCTTAGTGCCATCTTTGCTACAGAAATGCACGAAATGATAAAATTTCGGCAATACAACGGTACAAACTATTCCTTTAACCAACTAGATATCCTTTGATTACGAAAATAAAACTGGATCACTTATGCTGTCTTAAATAACATATATAAAAGTTTGGCCAAAATTTCATCCACTATTCTCAGCACCAAAAAAATAAAAATACAAACAAACTCTAAACCACTCTTAAGTAATAAAAAATGCATTTATTTCGGCAAAATACAGAGATATTATCCAAGACAAGCGTATGGGTCAGATGGGAAATAAATGAACTAAACAATAGTCACCATCAATTATACATGCCAACATATATATATCTTAAGCTTGACCAGTGGATCAAAACAAAACTGAAGCCTCCATTTTAACTCCAATTAAACCCAGTAAGGATAAACCAGAGCTTTGATTAAAAAGTGATTATGAATTACAAAAGAAGTGTTTTAATAGATTCACAAATTCAACCCTCAAGAATAAAGCGAAAAAAAAAAATCTGGTGTTAAATTTTACATTGTAAATAAAGAAACAAAACCCAGATAGTGGATTCGATTGTAACGAACAGAAGAGAAGTTCGTAAGGAGAAACTGACCGTAAAGGATGCTGTTGGTTTTTTTTTCCCCCCCGCTTCGCGTTAATGGACAGCAAGAGGAAATCAAGTCGAGTACTGTTTTGGGTTCTGGCTTTGGTTTTTAAAAAGAGTAGGGTTAAATTGGTAAGTTTACTATATTTTAAATTTCTCACTTTTGTTAAGGATACGCAAAATTAAATTAAATAATTTAAAACATTATTTAAAAATTTAACAATTTAACTAATAAATTCAAATAAAAATCGATTATAATCAACAATTACCAATTTAACATGAATAAAATACAACACCATCATAAAACCCGCAAAATTCAAGTACACGAGCATTAAAATCAACAAATAAAAAACACTACAGAGTACAAATCAGAAACTACATTTGTGCATTTATGCTTATAAGTATTAATTCACTTAAAATCAGAAATTGATTTGCTGGAAATTCGTGCTCACCTTTGTGTTAACAGCGACCGACAGTGGAAAGAATGGACAAGGCAGCCAAGTGCGCTGTGTTTCACGCGAGCCAAGATGCAGCGGGTTGCCGACGTTTGATGACGGTGAAGTGTACTGAGCGAGGCGAGGCAGGGCAGCAGGTGCTCAACCTTCGACGACAAAAACGCGTGCTCAGCTCAGGCGAGGCATTCGGCGTTCGATGACAGCGACTGCAAGCCGGACGGCGTTCAAGGGTTAGGGATTTAGGGTGGTTTTGGATTTCAACCGCTTGTGAGTGGTGGAGGTGTGAGGCGTGAACGGTTTGGTTAGTGAGTGATGCTGTTGCTGTCTGCGCTTTTCGGTACGGATTATAATTCTTAAACTCCGGATTATAATTCTTGATCCGGATCTTCCGGATTTTTCCGGATCCGGATTTTTTTTTACTATCCCTACTTCTGTTATTTTTATTTGGTAGAACGGAAGCGAATGAAAATGAAAATCAGCGGCTTATGATAAGGAAAAATGATGCCGCTTTATGCATAGTATTAGTTTATGCTTTGATCAAACATAACTTTGGACAATTTGATTACTAATCAAGCTAGTTCTATATCACACTAATTTGGTTACATAATTTGGCCAACACACATCAAAATTCTTCGTTCTCAATTGACTTTAAAGTTTCAGGGGAGATTGATTATCATTACACTCATATTGCTATTACTACCGGAAATTTATGCTGACATAAGGTACATTGGTTAGCAAGTGCCAATACCATCCTTGATCCTTTCTACATCTTTCTTCTATCAACGGACATCCTGAGATAAGTTGCAAAAGTGAGGCGGGTAGGCAATTCTTCCCTGGAAAGTTCTTTAGCTTCGGACAATCATAGAGACGGAGACATTCTAGTGAAGTGAGGTTTTCAAAAGCTGAGGATAGACGTTCCAGATTATGAAAATCGATAATCTCCAGTTTGATAGAGGGACAAGAAGCATCATTCCTATCTCCACTTGGGGAAATGACACCACATCATCACATCCTCCATCGATTTTGAGTCGTATGGGAGAGTTGAATCTGTGCAATACCCACTTGAACAATGCCTTGCAAATCTTCACATCTTCAATTTCAAGGGAAACAAGATCTGTGGGAAAGCCATCCTCCGGGAAAGATACCACACTTGGAAGATTTCCCAGTTTTAAATGTTGAAGAGAGGTCGCCGTCGGGTAAGGCCTCTAGTTTCTGACAACTAGTTACATCGGGATCTCTCAGTTGGGTAGACGGCAAACCTCCTTTGGGAAAGGATACAAGATTTTTACATATTGTAAATGCTTAAAGATTGTTGAGCTTATGCAAACCATCCGGTAAAGTTTTAAGATTTTTACATCTGAAAACCGTAATTACTTGAAGTGATGTGTTGTTGTCTGCTATTGACTCCCACTTTGAACAACTTGTAAGTTCAAGGTACTTCAGACCCTGTGGTAGATTGCCGCTCGATGTCAACAAAGCAAGATTCGGGCAAGAGTTAACCTCAAGGCGCTGGAGTGTGGCAGGCAACTCATTTTATGAAAATATAGATGTGAGAGTTGGACAACTGAGAATATGTAAGTACTTAAGATGAGAGCTGTACTTTCTGCTGCCCTTAGGGATGCCCTCTTCCTCTACCAAAGTCCTTAAAGTATCGCAAAATGCGATATTCAGATCCTTAAGGCTCAGTGGTAGCTGAACTCTAGCATTATTTGTCAATGAATTGCAGCATTGAAGACACAAACTCTCATTGATGAACTGGTGTCGGCGAATCCATAACTCAGGTAAGGATTCCAAAGCTTTGCAAAACGAAATTGATATTACTTTCAACTGGGAAGGCAGAACAACCTTAGAAAACAAAGCAAATGAACAGCATTTGAAGATTTGTATCTCCCTCAAGGAGCCAAGGTTGAGCCATGCTTGTGGTAGCTTCACAACTGCACAATCGTAAATATTCAAGTCTGCATGTCAACCCAAGATGTTGTTGTTGGTGTTCTTCCTCTGCCACCAAGGATTGAAGTTAGCTTTCAATCTTCAAGTTTTTGGGACAGATAATGTCTTGCAGAAATAAAGTTCCAGTATGCCATAGAAATTGTTGCTCTTCAATATTATCAATCTCCAATCCTTCCAATTTCGGTAGCTATAGCTTCAATTGCCTAGTGAGAAACACTTGATTCAATATGGCTTTACTAATCACTGGATTCTGCGACCTATGATTGGTTGTAACTTCTGGAGACCACCTTTTTACACCCACCAAGTTTTAATTCATTGAGAGATGGAAGGCTTGGAAGATCAACTAGCAATTTTTCACATCTTTAAATGACAAGCTTCTGCAGTGAAGGAAGATGTTTTGGCAATGTTCCTAGTAGTTTAGAACATCTAAGAAGAAAAAGATCTCGAACATTAGGAAAGACTTCAACTTCTTGACTGGAACTGTAGGGAATCTAATCTTCCCGTTCTTGCATATTCTCAAAACGAAGAGTCTTCAGTGATGGAAAAGGAATCAAACAACCGTTACCATAAAACTATGAGCCCACACTTCTTAGGCTACACATTTCACTTACCTTAAGATGCTTAAGATATAGAATAGTTTCCTAACTGATGCCAAAGAAGTACACATGCTGCAGCCTTCAAACCTCAAAGAAACTAAATCTTTGAATGAAGAATCTTCTAACCAAATGCGAAATTTTGTACCACCATAGCCACTGATACAAAATCGTTCCAGATTTTGATGAGGTTTCAGCATGTCGAGCACATGGGTTTCAATTTCTGGTTCCCTTGAATCGCCATTATTGCTTGTCCATTGAAGCAATAGCGTTTTAAGATTTTTCTTGCCATTCAACTGAGCCTCCCTGGCTTCACTGACATCTCGTACGTTTTCCAATTTTGAAATTACAAGTGCTCCGTGAAGATGCAACAACTTCAACTCTTGTAACGCAGAACCAATGTCTTTTCCAACAACAAAACTACACAGCGTCAAAAGACAAGCCAATTTTCCCATTCCTTTTGGAATTTCTTCCGATGCATCTACATCAGAATTGTCCAGATGATGCAGTTTGAGTAAGTTTCCCATGTCTGAACACATCTTCTCCAATTGATTACACTTTTGTAGCATAAGCGTGCGTAAATTGTACAGTGTGTTCACTGATTCAGGAAGAATTTGAATATGAGTTTCAGATAGATCAAGATGCCGTAAATGTTTCAAATCTCCAAATGAATTTGGCAACTCGAAGATCCATTACCCACGCAATGAAAAGAACCACATGCGAGGGAGTCTCAACAATCGATGAAGAACGCTAGATGCCTAGTGACCACCGCCATGGGAAACTGTTACTGGTAAAAATGTTGGCAAATTTTCGAACTCAAAGAAGGGCTCAAGCATTTTAATCCCGTCCAAATCTCCCTGAATGTACGATAAATGACGAAAATTTTTGGAAAATCTTTGTCGAAAGTTATCCAACGATGTATCCTCAATTCTAAAGCATAACCCCCTCTCACAGCCCAGTGAGCAAGATCATTGATCAGATCATGAATCAGAAATCGACATGGATCGCTGCTTGATTGTTGAAAGGAGGACCTTGAATACAGCTCATGAAAAAACTTGTGGCCCAAATCTTGAATTTGTTCCTTAGTATCTATGTGATACGGAAAACCTTCAGCCATCCACAATAACGTTACCTCCTCTTCATGAAATTCATAATTCTTTGGGAATAAGGAGCAATATGCAAAACATCGTTTCAAGTTTGGAGATAGATAGTGATAGCTCAATCTAAGAGCTGGTATTATGTCACAACTTTCTGATAAATCCCATATCTTGCTATTGAGCACGCTTTCTCAGTAACGCGGATCATTTTTTCCTCTTAGAAGGCCAGCATGAGTTTTTGCTGGCAAGGGCAGGCCGTTGCATCTGATCACAATCTTCTCGGAAATATCCTTCAAGGATTGCTGCACGCTGAAATCTCTCATCCCTAAGCAGTGTTGAGTGAACACCTGCAAGCAATCGTCTTTTGTCAACTCTTTCAACGGATAATCTCGAACACTCCCCATGATGGCTGCAACATCTCAATTGCGAGTTGTGACAATATTCTGGCATCCTGGTGCGCCGGCTTCAAAGGGAAGGCTCAGGCTGTCCCAATCACGATAATTTTCATTCCAAACATCATCAAGAACGAGCAAAAATTTCTTTCTAGACATTTGGTTCTTTAACTTCTCTTGAAGCAGTCCCAGCTCATCAGTTTCGTTGACAGGCTGATCAGCAGTGGCAATGAACCTGATGATGTTGGGCATCATTATAGACAAGCTGAGCAAGTGGAGTCTTTTGCCCGTACCGCCCATTGCCACAATAGAAATTACAGAGTATCCATCATCGCTTCTTCAATCATCCCTCACCAACAATTCTACAATCTCGTTCTTTTCTTTTTCCCAGCCGTATATTGTAGATTCATTCACCAAATGGACTGCAGGTAGTCTTTGTCTGTCTTTTCTGGACTTCCCCAAGGATTTTTCCTTCAACTCCAATTGGTCTTTCTGTGTCAGAATCTCTTCAAATCTGGAGTCGCTCGCCTTTATTTTGGACAGCATCGACTAATAGAACTTAATTGATTGAGGAGTAAAACTTGTGCAGCAAGTTGGAACGGGCTTCCGAAGCTTACTAGTACAGGGTTGATCAGCAGCAACTGGTTCTTAAAGTAACAACTTCCGCCAGAGAACTTCGGTTTCAAACTCATCCAACAAGACATCAACATCTTAAGCCAAGTTCTGAAGCTCGCCAAGCCACATCTTAACTGATTGCTCCCTGTTCTGCTTCTCCTCTGCATCATCGAGTACCGCATTAATCTACACCAATATCTTCTTCCACTTCTTCAGATCGGACTGTATTTGCTCTTGGAGTGAAAACAACAGAATTGCCTCCGAAGCCAACTTATTGACAAGCATCTCAATACAGACGGACAGATTGGTCTCTCCAATCATTGCCTTTTTTTTTATGTTGGGGGAAGGGAGGGGGGGTGGTGGGGGGAGGCGCAGGGTGTTGAAGAAACTAAATTAAGGAATTGTACGAACTAGTTGATTTTTGTTTGTAAAAGCTGAAGCAATATGGTTTATATTCATGTTTCCCCTTGCAAATATGTATCTTTAGTTTCTTTCAACATCAGAATCTGACAACTATTGCAGCAAATGGAGAAAGTGGGATAGCAAACTTAAGGAACCAAAAATAATAATAATATTGAAAAGACGCAATTGAGCAACGGTCAAAACTGGCAGTTATATCAAATATTTCAATCGTATCATCACATAACTACGAAAACATCACCAACTCCTTGAAAATTGCTATTACTGAAATATATAAGCATTTTATAAATCCCTTTTGTCCGTTTGAAGAGAAATTAGAACTATACTATTATATTTGTTCGTTATTTGTTTTGCTTAATGCTTTCAGTTTTAGTTTTGGTCCCCCCTCCCCCCGCGGGCCGGCCGCTTTTTAATGTTTTCTTTAGTTGTTCCTGGGCAGACCCTTCGTGCTGAACCAAATGGAATTAATTAGCTGAAAATCATGTCCCTGGGAAGAATTCAGTTTTTATAACTAGTTTAAAAAAGTTTCAACCAATTAAGAAATTACAGAATTTAATTGTCCTCCTACTTTTCGCTTATGCAATCCTATGTAAAAACTGGCGAAAATTAGCCGTCAATTACCCAAAACATTCTCTTTAAATTATCAACAGATTTGAATCTTGTAAACTCTTTATTTGAACTACTTGCTTCTTTTTAACGGAACAGAGGAAGGTATAAGTATTATATATATATATATATATATATAGATATATTGAAATTAACGGAAGGGCAAATTTAGAATGTTATTTATTTTAATTTAGTGGATCCCATAACATTAAAGACCATGGTTTTTTGACTCGCCCTATCCAAGATTCACCAGATTTATGGTAACTTCTGACTGATCGAATGTGAGATGGTGCGCTGGATTCACATAATTAGCCTTTCTCTCCTAATAATCACAAATAATTGTTTGATTCACATTGTTTACAATTTGGTGACGGCTACAAGAAAAACTAGTGCTACGAGGGTAGAGATACCAATCACCACCGCTGGGTTGACCTCAATCAGAGTGCCCATCATAGTCAAAAATCCAAATACAGCAGCACTAGCACCAATTCTTCCCATAATATCCGCAGCCTTGTGCTTGCCATGCTGGTTTAACAAAATATCAGCTAAGCATCCGATATATCCCACCACGTTGCTCACAGCAGCTACCTGCAGGAGCTGTTTAGCTTCATCGGTGGAGAAGAAGCCGCCGGCATCGAAAACGGAAGTCAACACAGAGAGACCTGCTTGTGCCGTCAATGGAAAGAATCTCTTTCCCAATTTCATAGATTTATTAGGTGCTCTTGTTTGTTTCCCATTTCTATTTTCCCCAGAAACTTGAAGCACCGTTGATGGTGTAAGATTTTGATTTTCCCAAGATTGAATGTTCCGGAGAATTTCAGCTTGTCTTATCATATCGACAAGATCCATGAAAACAAACGGGTTTACTCCAGGAATCGAGTTTTGTACACACAACGAATGACAGCGACAGAGGACTGCTTGTTTTACTTTCACAAGGAGTGAAAACGAGATTTCGTACTTCTGCTCAAATTCGGAAACTAGCTTCATAAATTCCTGAAGCTCTTCGCATCTCTCTCCCATTAATCTTCTCCTCTGATAGAGACCCAAGAATTCATAGATCATTTCAGGACTGTAAAGAGTAGAGATAAATTGGTCTTTTGGATTATTTTCGAATGGAACTGCGTTGATCAAGGTGGAGGTGGTAGTAAGATTGGGAGCCATGGAGATACGAGATAGCTAACTAGTGTTCCATATTTTTTCTTTTTCTTATATTTGGTCTTAATATAGCCCAACGATTTTTAGAACCAGCGGCGGATTCTGTGTGCCGATTGCCGACCAAAAAATAATGAATATTCCATACGCCTTGGGACCGACCAAAAAGTCAACATTAATTTGATTCTGTTATGTGATCAGTGTTCGGTGGCTATCATCCACCTAGACTTAAACTTGATCTCACGAGGCTAACTAGCCAATTTATTAATGATCACGCAAGTCCAAGATCATGCCCTCACAAAGATCCACACAACATTTGCAACAATTGGTTGATTAAGTGTGTTAGCTAACTAGGAAACTGTAATGTTATTTTGACATGTAAGAATAGATTGGACTAATTATTAGAATTAGACTAAATTAAATTTAATTGGATTAGGTTGGATTTTATAATACTATCTTATGTTTGGTACAGTATTGAATTTGATTATATTAAGTTATTTTTTAATGAAGTTAAATAGAATTTAATTTAGAATTTAAAAATAAATATGAATTATTTGTGAATATTTAATAATAAAATAATTAATAATATTAATTTAAAGGATAATTAATTAAGATTAAATATGCAAAAAATTAGTTATTGGGCAATAATAATTGTAATAAACAAATATAAATTAGATTACGTTAAGTTAAATTAAATTAAATTAAAAATTATTTAAACATTTAATTTAATTTTTATTAAATATTTTAAGTATATTTTATTTTATCAAAAATTTAGTAAATTATATTAAAGCAATCAATTACTAGTATTATTAATTTTCATGATTAATTTTAATACAATGATTATTAAAATTAAATATTCATTAGATATTCAAGTAATAATTAATTACATAGACAATTGTTTTTAAATTAATCCTAACTAAACTCATATTTTAATTGGGATTGCTAATCCCATGATCTTAGGACTAAATTCAAATTTAGTCCCATGATCTAATCCAAATTGGAGCTTGCCAAACAGAAGATAAATAATTAGTCCCAAGATTAATCCAATCCTATACTTAATCCTATCTCCCAAATATAACCTAAGGGTACAAATTAGCTAAGTCGTCAAATGTGATTGCGTGTCCAAAATTTATTAGGAAATCTTACATGATTTGGGGATGATCGAAATCCCTACAAACATGGGTCTCCTAGGGATTTTCTCTATTTGAGAAGAATGTGAGAATGATTTCATACCTCAGTTTTTATTTTGGGGGAAGAGATGGACATTATTTTTTTTACCCAATTTTTTTTTTTGGAGAAGAGATGAAGATGAGTTAGAATCCCCACCCCCTCTCCAATTCCTCCCTTTTTTTCGTTTTGATTTTTGATTTTTAATTTTAATTTTATTTTTTAGAATTTTAATGAATAAATAATAAAATTTAAATTATAAAATGTTAAATATTAGTATAAATAACTAATATAAAAATATTTATACAAAATACTATGAAAATTTCGGGCTGAGTTAACTAATTGTAATCCTGAATTGCTATTTGATCAAATCTTAGTCAAAAGGCTTTGACTCAAAATTTTTGCTTTAAAATTTTATCTAATAAAACAAAAATTAAAAATTTTTTGGGGATTAAAAACTCTTGAGGACCTTTTTTTATTATTCAGGAAGGGACGAAGATCCTCATAAACAATTCTGACGGTAACGAGAGAAGACGAGAACATATGCTGAATATTAAAAATGAATATGGTGATGTTAGTCGCCTTCTCGACCCTTCACAATGCCATCCGCATCATGATTTGGCCAATTATAATTGGTGCATGCTTACTAAATCATTTCCCTTCTATCTTTTTATGTTATTTGTTTTTTTCGCTAATTGATATTAGTTATCCTTTGATCTCATACAACAAATTTGGCATTTAGAGGAGGAGAATGGATCCAATGCGTACCGTGCGTCACGCACGGTACACTGTGCGGTACCGGACATGCGGTACGCTTTCATTAATTGGAGGCACTGGGCTCCACAGGCTACTCATATAGATGGAAAGGCAATAATTAAGAAGAGTTCTCGCATTCTCACAAAATTTTCTTCCCTTCAGTGTGAATTGGTGGAAATATTATTGTTATCTCTGTCTTTTATTTTTCACGAACACAATAATTGCATCATCAAACAGTGAGTGCTAATGCCGGCCCCTAGTTTTCTTATCCAATTTCTTTTATTCTCACGCTCTCGCCCCTGGTTTTGTACTTTTGTTAATGGCGTTTACTTTTCAGAATATTGTGAAAATAATTGAATTAATTATTTTGTTTAAGACTTTAAGCTATTTTAATTCTTGTCCGAAATTTGATCGATTCACAATTAGAAAAAGGTTATAAAAAAATTAAATTTTCACCAATTAATTATAAACTGTAGCCTTCCATTAATTCTCTCAACTACCAAAAACTATATCGAATTCCCCCTCGGCCCGTAACTAGAACCATATTTGGCTCAGTTTGTGTGTATAGGAGGCCACAAGCTTGGCTTGTCACGAGTGAAACTTAATTTCTCCACTTGGGTACTCATTTTCGACGTGGGGATTCGGTATTTTGAAGTAACCTAACCCATATTCACAACAAGATAAGGTGAGTCATGTTGCCACTGCACTGTGTATGTTTTCCACATATTAGGGAGAACGAAAAATTTGTATATATAATTGTTCTCACGTGTGGAGGCCCGTACACACCATATGGTCTATTAATTAATTGATCTAAAAAGATAAAGGCATTGATATTATACGGTGTATAAAACAAATCAGTAATTTAAAAGATGCAAGTATATATGCACTAGAGAAGGCTTACACACACACACATACAGAGTAATTATTTAATAAGAGTTTTTTTTTTATTTTGTTAAAGTAAGAAAAAATAAAAAGATAGAAAAAATATACAATCCAATGCAGCGCATTTTTCCTTTAGTGTATTAAAATGTGCATATATAAATATATATCTTTGCATACATAGATATATATCTTTTAATTTATCTCTTACTTTAATTCTTCATTGAAACATTACTATATGGGTATATGCAGAAGAAGCCATTGGCATAAAAAACGGAAGTCAACACAGAAAGACCTACTTGTACCGTCAGGGAAAAGGATGCCCTTCCCAATTTCATAGATCTATTAGGTGCTCTTGTTTGATTCTCATTTCTATTTTCCTAAGAAAATTGAAGCACCGTGATAGTGTAAGATTTTGAATTTCCCAAGATTGAATACTCTGGTGCATAATCCATAGACTTTCCATTTAGGCTCAAATTACAATAAGACATATAATAGTACACCGTAAACATTATTAGACGACATACCCCTCAAATACATAATATCATCAAAATCTCATGAATTAAATACTATTATATAAGATAAAAGCACACTTCAAGCTATAACCTTTTTGAAAGAGAATAGGGATTAATTGTAAGAGACCAAAAAAAGTTTGTTTTGTAATAATTTTTTTTTCCTTGTAGTAGTGATGTGCTATTTTTTATGTTAAATTTTGTGCACCTGCACTATTGTTATCATTAATCTACTATTAATAATAATTCCAATAATTGAAAAATAAAGTAAATATTTTAAATAAAAAATTTAACTTAAACGGAACCAAATCCATCTAGGCATAAGAACTCCACAAGTAATTCATACATACGTCTGTATGAGTTATATTTGACCAAGTAATCATGTGACGCATATGTGACTAAGTAGAAAAGCTCTTTAGTCTTCATGACATGTTTTGGCCTTTGATAGTAGATACATGTAAAATTGACGGGAAATCCACGGCTCCCAATAAATATTGTTGGTATTTTTAAGTAGCAACAACTCCTAAATATAATTATCGACTTGCTAAAATAATATTGGATCAAGACACCCATTATTGACAGTGATACTATAATTTAAAAGTTCCAAATATAACTTGAACCTAAAAAATAGACATCACGATCCCTATCTGACTACCCGTTTAGTTGAGTTCAATTACAGGTTAATTACAACTCGAAGAATCACATGCATTTTAAGATAAATTAAAATAAATATATCAATACATCATACCATGGTGAGTCGGACGATGAAGGTAACGAACAAAAAATATGTTTTCGGGATCGATCGACGTTGTCTGACTTGTCTCAAAGTAATGGTGATCTCTGCAAATATATGATTGGAACGATGATAATAATGAACTCGCAAAGGCTAGCCAGGGCAGCGACGACTTTTTTTGTTTATTTATTTATTTTTCATTATGAAATATTTAAAGAATAATATGAGAGGAAATGAATAATTCTCTCTTATTTATTTCAAATAGCTCCAAGGCCATATTTACGTAAGATACAGCAAACTATCCAATAAAGGAAAATTATCAAAATACCATAACAGGAGATTCATTTTTCATATTTAAATACGGTCTTGATTATTCTTGTTATACATATTTGCATAGAGCAACATAATTTTTTTTTACCTTAAAGTAATGAATTAAATTTTAATCTCTAGTATTCATCCACCATTTGATTGAATGGATTTGACACATTCAATTCATTGGTGACGAACCTAGCGAATGCAGAATTTAATTCAAGACTTAAGAAAAAAAATTTATTCTTGATTAGAAAACCCCACTACAAATATATAGAGGGATTCTCTTGTAATTGCATAGATGGAGAAGTTTTTCTACGTGGTTCGGGTGTTTATATTTTATACCTTCACAAGGGCTATCAAGAATAAGAGCGAAACCAGAGCAGCAACTGCAATGGACACCCAAAAGTTTTGTGACAATAGTGTGCACATCGTGGACGAAAATCCAAAAACTGAAGCAGTGGCCCCAATTTTTCCAGCAATCTTGGCAACCTCAGATTTTTTGTGGGCCAATAAAACATCGGCCAAGCACCCAATGTATCCGAGCATGTTGCAAGCCGCGGCTACGTGAAGCATCTGTTTAGCTTCTGCGGATGAAGAGAGGCTACCGGTGCCCAAAAAAATTGTTAAAACCGAAAGACATACCTGAACAGTGAAGGGTAAAAATGTCTTTCCCAGTTCAATAGGTTTTGGTTCTTCATCTTTCTTTTCCGGGGTCTGCATTTCGATGTCAAAAACCTTCTCGGGTGTCTTAAACGAGACACGGATTTGGATTTCAAGAGGCCTGCTGCTACTGCTCTGATCACCCGTCGCAACAATCTCATTAGCCATTGAATTGATCTCTACTTCCATTTTATTTTCATCTCCAGATTCAAAGCGCTCGTCGGGCACCACTCCTGCTTCTTGAGTATCTGTCACAGGCTCGTCCATAAATGATTTTTATTTTTACACTCAAAAGCTGTGAGAGATCGCGAGACTACTAACTTTTTCTCTTATCCGGTTTCCAATATTTTGAGGTGAAAATTCGGGTCTGCGGTGGAGCTTTTAAGAAGGGAAGCCATTACAAGGAGGAAGAGGAAGATTACAATAACTGTAAAGAAGATGAAGAAGAAAAAGAAGAAGAAGAAGAAGAAGAATACATTAGCAATAACTGGAAATCGAAGTGAATATTGAAATATCGTTTCCTTTCGAAATTTGATCTTGTTAAATAGAAAGCAAAGGGTTAAGTTAAATAACTACGGGCAAGTTTTGGGCAGTGGCCTGGCCTAATCATGCTTCCCCAAAAGTTTTGGAAACTTTTTTAAATACTATGAAATTATTGAAAATATTAAGTAAAAAGTTGAGAAAAAAATTAAGAACCGAAAACTCGTAACAGTTTAAAATACATAAATAACCATTTTACTTTTTATTTACATAATATAATTAAATGAACTATTCAACTTCCTTCTTAAGTTCTTTGATTCTCTCCCACAAAGGTTAAGACCAACAACTGTACGTCAACATTCAACAATGTAAAGTTCATATAGATTGAGAGAATATAAAGTCTGTTTTTAATATACGATTGAATTAGATAGTGTAATATACAATTATTTTGTATTTTCATTAATTTAATATTTGAATAGCATTTATTTCATTTTTGTTGATTTTTTTTATATGCATTTTTATAACCCCTAAATTAAAATTTTGGTTCTACCCATTGGTTTTGAGATCGTCATGGTTTAGAAAATTATGTTCTTCTCCTGTAATAATGAAATAATTAGTTGTGCCAAAAAGTAGCTAGTGTGGTTTAATTAATCATGTTGCTGAAATTACTGTAAGCTTGAAAAATAAAATATATATGTCTGGTAAATTTTATTATTAAAATATTTTTTATTATATAATGTTCAAAACACATACTAAAGTTTACATTTTTTATATAGACTTTTATTTTTCCAAGATGCAAATTTGCATAATGCGAAAAAATTATTATATATTGAAAATCCAATGAACTCCATACTTAACGCAATTAATCGAACTGATGTGATCAGCTGTAAATCTAATTGATCAATTTGATTAAAAAAATGTCATATCTATGATTTGGACGAAGGGAAAAGAATAATAATAATAACATCTAATTTCAATCTAATAATGAAGTTTCAATCTCAATGATTCTTCTCATAAAAAAAAAAAATCACAATGATTCTTGTTTAAAACTCCATAATAAAACATTTGAAGACAAAAATATCATGAATTTTTTTTATACTGATATATGATTATTAGTAATTGTAGTAATGTAAAATTATGATATATAAAGTGGACATAATTGTCTTTTTATTAAGACATTAAGGTTATATTACTAGAAGGGCCAGGAGTATGAACCGGAAATTATTTATAAAATTATAATTTATTAGTAATTGTCGTAAGAGCTAGAACCGGTTTACTACTAAGCTATTGGCTAGTTACAAATTCTATTGAGATACATAAAATTCGGACAATACTTGAAAAGTCTAATACAATAAATAATATTATTCATAAACTACTCCTTCTCTTATTGGTGTGGGGAGAATAAATTTCAAATCTTCAAATGGCAGACCTCAATATTTAATGCTGAACCAAAAAAAAAAAAATGTTGAAAGCAGAAGCAGCCTGAAATTAGATTGATCAGAGTTACAAAGTAAACGCCTAAACCTAGAACTAAAATCAAAATTGAGAACTCTATTCCGTGTGTGTGTGTATAAAACTTGGATAAACGCTAATTTTGAAAGCTTTAAATGGTCTATTACTCAGATGTTGTTTCCGTGATGAAGATTTTCTCTAATATATATAATGCATTAAAATTTTTTGAAAGACCTTTGACTCTAACTAATAATAGCCATAAAATGTTTTATAAAGTGCTGCCTTGCTTCTTAAGAAATTGTGCTACTCGATGTCAACGCTGTTATACAATGTCATCATTCTATTGAATTAGAATTTTTTCATAATCAGATCACGAGAATATCTTAATTTACTTTAAAAGAAAAAAAATATTATCATTGAAAGTATCAATTTCCGCCATGGATGTTAGCTAAAAGTCATTAATGAAGATATACATAACCATGGGTTACCTATGCCGTGACCAAGGGGGCCTTGGATTTTGAGATTAAAAAAAATTAATTAAAAAAAAGATAGAAGGTCCTAATTTGTAAAAAGATTTAATTTTTGACCCTTTTATTTTTTTTTAAATTACTTTACAATAGGATAATCAATTTTGTGAAGACGCAGTTTGAATATTTGAACCTAAATTGGATTAGATGTACTTTCATTCTAGCCTTCGTTGAATTAAAATCCGGCATGGTCCTGGCACCAATGAATAATATGAGGCTGCTCTCCATGCTTTCAAGTTAGAACTACAACATCATAAAAAAAAAAAAAAAAATCCAATAAACTTACGACCAAAAACGTGTCAAACTTATCTCTTTCTCTTTAGTAGGTAATACATAATCCCAACGATGAAAAAAAAAAAATTATAACAGTCATTGTTTCAAGTTTTCGTGTTGAAGTATTTTCTAATAATTTATTATGAATTAAGTATGGTTGTAGACTTTTGGTAAGGAGAATAGTATAGTTGAAATATTCAAATAGAAACGTCATTTATTTTTAAAATAATATTAAGCAAAAGCTTATCTACCGTCTGCGTTGTTGTTGGCGCGCTGTTTAGTGTAGTAAGAAGTGCAAATTAATATAATTTGCTTGCGAATTGAACCTATCGGGTAAAATTTAAATCCAGTACTAATATGATATGTGCTAATTTTATACTATGTAAATATTTATAACAGTACATAACTATATATAATTACACATAAATTCTTATTTTAAAAAGATTAGCCAGATATATAATGACCCCAACCTTAGCATTTTTAAATTGAAGAGGCCCAGTAGAAGCACTAAGAGTCAGATCTATAGTTATATTATTATATGGGATAAATGCTCTAATCAACTACGCATAAAAAATGAATAATACATTTAATCTCATGCAATTACCCCAAAATTTCTAAGGCTAGCTGTTGATTAGTTGATTAGAAAACATTTTTCTACTGCGGTTTTGCCTTTTTTTGACGTATGGTCGTTGTCTTTATATAGAGGAAACAATTAAAGCATGGAGTCCTGAGGTGTTACGGCACCGATGGAACTCAGAAAATTTGAGTTCAAATCCTGTAAAATCTCTTTAAAGCTTTCTAAAATCCTTGAGAATGAAGACCGTATCTTGGAGTATATAGTCTGTATCAGTTCCTTAATAATAGGTTCAATTCTGATGCTGATACCGTACGAGTCTATTGATGGAAATCCAGTGCCAACAATCATCTTCAAGGGGCTTCCTTCTGAGTTTCATGCCTTCGTTATGCTCATCATTTTCGCCTTCGCTGCTTCGTATTGCGCAATTCTTATGAACACGAAGGTAAAATTTGCTCGATTTTGCAGGTATTATTCAATGATTTCGATGGCTTCGGCCTTCGCGATATTCATTTCTGCCATGTTTCGGAACAGGTTGATTTCTCAGGCGAGTGAGAAGGAAAGTACATAGTTATACTACTACATAAAAATTTTAAAATGCGGACATCTGCAGTTTATAAAATACAAATTAGACAAATACAACGCGGTTTTGCAGTAATATAACGCTGCAAAACGGCGTTCTATTACTCAAATTTGTATTTTATAAGGTACAAATGTCCGCAGAAAAGAAATTACACCTATATTATTACATATGTTAATTTAGTAACTGTTTTCTTTTTGCTTTCAATTTTCTTGATGTTTTCTTCGGTTGGACAAGTAGTGTTGGAATAAATGTGTGAATAAATTGGCATGCGTTGTTTATGATCGCATATGATTATGATTTAATTGTTTTTGTCACCAATCACGGGTTTAAAGTTTGCTTAAGAGAACTAGCTCAATAATTTGATTTCAGATCGAGAAAAGTTTTTCTAAGAATATACTTATAATTAACTTTCAATGAAAAAAAAATAAAAGAAAGCTGATAAAAAATAAAATAAAATTTAAAGAGACCCTTGGCTTTCATCATCCATCGGCAGGACATCTTTCCCGAAACACATGGAGAAAATTTTGAAACCAAAGCTGATGAATAAGAATCTTGATTGGACATTGACTCTTTTATCATCTACCTTGCTCACGGCGGCAGGGTGCCAGGTCCTTTTCTTTTCCCAAAAATATATAAGAGTACTAATTGAAATTTAGTCAATTTAATTTTTTTAATAAATACGTTTTGGCCCTCATAATTTACAAATCAGTAATTTAGGCCTCAGGAATTTGTTATTTCTTCATTCGGGTTTTTGTCGAATCAAAATCCTGTTTCCGTCATGATTTTTTGAGAATACGCAAGGAGTTGCCAAAGCAATCAAGGGAGATTTCTCGTGAATGGCACTGCCAGTTGATACAGACATGTCCAAATTTTCCTCTCTTTCTCCACAAGGCAAAGACCAATCAAACTCGTTTAAAAGATTTGCTAATGCTAACTCATACACTCTTATCGCAAACTCTATACCCGGGCAACCCCTTCTACCACCTCCAAATGGAATGAACTGAGCACTATTGCCAAGAAAATTTACAGAAGAATTTAAGAACCTCTCCGGCCAATACTCTTCCGCTCTATCCCATAACACAGGATCTTTTGCAATCATCCCATAATTAATATGCACATGTGTTCCCTCGGGAATGTCGTAGCCTTTTATTTTGACGGCCTGAGTCGACTGCCGAGGAAGCAGTAATGGAACTGGTGGATGAAAGCGAAGAGTCTCTTTAAAAACAGCTTTTAAATAATGCATTTTGCCCAAATCATCATCTGTTATGTCTGATTTATTATCACCAACAATTCTTCTAACTTCATTCTGTAGTTTCTCCAATATCTTTGGGTGCCTTAAGATTTCTGTCATTGTCCATTCAAGGGCCGTGTAAGTTGTCTGTACCAGCCCCATACATATTCTACAAGAAAAAGAATTAAAAAATAATAATATTTAGGGGAAAAATTCAAATGAATTAGCATATATGATTTTGTGTTTTTGTTATAATTGAGATGAGTCTTATATAGAATAGATAAGGTATAATTCCTAACCAGACACAATTATATATATATATATAAAAGGTATGATTTATGGCCAGATAAAATAATTTTATTTTTATGGACTCAAATTTCATTCTAATTGGTAATTATTCAATACAAATATAAAAATAATTAAACTTTAACCATTACTATTATAAATGAGCATATCACAGTAACTCTTTAAAAGTTTACGAAATTCATATCATTATATAACATCCAAGTATACTAAAAGAAAATTTCTTACCAAGATGATAGCCTTTATGGTAGCTCTTTCCATGGGAAAGTCAATCAAATTTTCTTTCTGAATCCAAAGCAAGACATCTACGAAGTCCTTCTGATCATCTTCAACTCCACCACTCATCATCTTATTCTCATGTTCTTCAACCACTGCCTCTAGAAAATCATCCATCTCCTTGGCCGTTTTCTCAAGCTTTGATTCAAATCCATTGAAATGGCAAACCCAATAACCAAGCCATGGTATGTAATCTCCCACATTGAAAGTACCTAGCAACTCCACAGTCTCCCCCAAAAGCTTCCTAAACTTACGCCCACCAGCACTACCACCTTCCCATTCATCACTATACTTTCTTCCCAAAGCTATTCTACACACTATATCATTTGTTAGTGTACACAAGACATCACTTAAATCTATTGGAAAATTAGAAGAAGAAACAACAAACGGTTTAATTTTTTCGATCATAAGGGCCACCTCTTCTGCTATAACATTACGGAAAGAATGAATCCTATTGTTACTTAAAAGATGTTGCACACATATGCATTTAATTTGTCTCCAATACTCACCGTAAGGCGCCGTGGCCACGTCCTTGCAACCATAGAAAATTTTTCCAAATGAGATATATTTTGGCCGATTTGCAAAGATGACATCATGTGTTTTCAAGATCTCGCGGGCAGCATCGGCTGAGGAGACAACAAGAACTGGAACTTTGCCAAGGTGAAGCAACACGAGCGGGCCAAAGCGTTGAGTTAAATCATTGAGTGAGGGATCATGTGGGTAAGGGCCAATTTGGTGAAGGTTTCCAATGATCGGGAGCTTTGGTGGAGAAGGTGGTAAGTTTTTGTTAATGGGTTGTAAAAAATACCATCTGGTAACTAGGGCAAATATGAAGAAGATGACTGCAATTGTGAGCATGTTTACCTCCTTTCTTCTTCAAAGTGAGGGAGAATGCACACGATTTTAACTTATATACTCTTATTCCTATGTATTATATATAAATGTATCGGTAATACTATAGTTATAAACTGATGGAACATGACCATATTTACTCATGACAACATAAAATGTCGCAATAGAGGTGTCTATATACACATTTGGAGTAGCATGTCAGCTCAGCGACAAGTATAGCCGGCAATCCTACTCTCACACTGGCGTTATATCCGTCTTTATCACGTTGTTGATAGAAGTACTGGCCAAAATGTCCATTACTTTCTCTGCAAGTGTGTTCTTGGTGACCATTTTCAAAGGAAATATATTATGAAGATTTTGGCCAGCAGCAAATAAAATACTCTTTGTTGAAAGAGATCATATATATATATATATATATATATATATATATATAACGGCATGAAGATAGGTTTGAACATTGATTGGCTATTGGTGAAAATATGTGGGAATATTGGGAACCCAAAAAAAAAAATCCATAAACAAGACACTACTTTTCCAAATAATTTTAGCATATTCGCACATCTTATTAGTAGACCCTCAAACTTATAATTTTCATAATTATAAGAAACTACTTTTTCTTTCTCTTTTAAAATGGTTTACTATAATATAGGATTTTTCGATTGAGAAATCAAGGATATTTTCGTGGGCAAAGCCTTGGAAATACACATTTGCCTTTGGAAAAAATCATTTATGAATTCTAAGTTCGTAACAATACACTGGTGTCAACTTGAATATTGCGCTCTGTGTGAAAATTGTTTCTTTGGTGTTATTACTTGGGCTAAGGGTGGTTTTAAGTATAGGCGAACAAAATCGTCACCTAAGGCCTCATATTTTAAGAAAACTTCATTTTTTGAATATTTCCTTAATAATTATCTAATTAATAAAATATTTTTAATACGTATTTTAAAAAATCAAAAAGTTTATTAGATATCTCTCTATTCTTAATTATTCTATAATCAAGAATTATTTTTTATAAAAACTATATTTGGGAACCTTAATTTTAGAGAAATATAATTAATAATATTCTTTAACCTTCATTCCTTTTCAATTATTCAATATTAACATATTTGACTTTTAATATTTCTTTTAATTTCTATTAAAAACCTCATAATCTCAAGAATTAGTAAATGAAAAAAAATTCTTGTTCTCTTCTCTACAAATAAAATTATTATATTCATTGGTTCATTTAAAATAATTAATTTCTTAAAATATAAAGTCTATTTTTTTTTTGAACATCAACCCATCATTTTAAAATTTTTATATTCTATCATTCTAAATATTATATTTGAAAATAAAATTGTTTTTATTTATTTGTTTGTATGTTTTTTAACGGTTTTAATGGAATCAAAAAATCAATCTTCTTGACTATTTTTTAGGTTTTATTTTTAAAATTTTTAATTTTTTTATTATCGTTGAAATTCTAGAATTAAAGATGGAATAAACTTTGATCCTTTTTATATGTTTTTGCGTATTAAAATTACAAAATAATAGAGGTCTCATAAAAAAATTTCGCCTAAGACCCCTCAAACTCTAAAGCCGGCCC
Source organism: Citrus glauca (assembly GCA_029633175.1). Taxonomy (NCBI): domain Eukaryota; kingdom Viridiplantae; phylum Streptophyta; class Magnoliopsida; order Sapindales; family Rutaceae; genus Citrus; species Citrus glauca. Next base: position 41,112,326 of record JAQOOD010000003.1, on the reverse strand, counting down.
TGACTTAAGCCAAAAAAAATGTGTTCCTTTATATCAAATCCTAGGGATGTTTAGAATTATTTCTTTAATAGTTACACATACATAAATGGAATACAAAATTTGTATTTTAAATGATGTTTGTATTCTAAATTATGTATCACCAATCAATGGCAATTATCTATTTGGTAATAATTGAATTTTTATATCTTCATTAAGAGATAATTTTAAAGCACTGATAAATGAACGGCATGTCATGTACATGTATCACATCATTTGGGATTCAAACCTTATAAGCATGTAACAAATTGAAGGCGAAGATTAGTTGATCAATTATGATTCTGTTTAGCGGGGAAACAAAGGAACAATCATGACACGTTTCCACAATCATAAATAATTTCGGGTTAGTCTATCTGTTTATTAAAGATTATATATATATATATATTCAATCAATATGGAGCTCCATCTTCATACTGCCACAATTTGATTCCCAGCAAAACCATCCGCGGACAATCCTGCGGCATCAAGGCACAGGCCAAGATTAATAAAGCCAATGTTGAGAAAACCATGGAAATTATGAAATAATATCTGCGCTCGTACCACCAAGTCTTTCTGACCCTGAAGTTAAATAATTAACGGTAAGTTGCCTGATTGCCTCACCTACTACCCATACTATTTGTTACTTTCTTTTCTTATTCAGGGCCTTCCTAATTCTACTGCTTCATCATCATCCTCATCATTTCATAATTCTCCTGATCAGGTGGGTAGGGTTCCTTGCTGTGACAAGGCAAATGCGAGGAAGGGACTATGGTCACCAGAAGAAGACTCAAAGCTTCTGAGTTACATATTAGAATATGGAACTGGTGGCAACTGGATTGCTCTTCCTAAGAAAGCTGGTACCTATCATGACAACTAATAATCAAATTAACTCAAACATAGATGATTCCGTGGTACTTTTTATATCTAACCCTTGTTCTTGTTTTCTTTTTTTTGTATTTAATCTTTTGACTTTGGATCGGGTCTAAACAGATGCAGGAAGAGTTGCAAGTTGAGATGGCTAAACTACCTCAGGCCAAATATTGAGAGAAGGATATTCACTGGTGAGAGATTCATATTGCCGGCCGGTGAGATTACTGGTAGGAAAGGTTACACTCTCGTGCCTTTAATAATTTCTGTGCACTTTTCTCCGGTAGAAATGATGCAAATTTCAGCTTTCCTATTATCATTGCCATCGAGTTGGAACCTGGTGACAATCAAGCATCCCTTGTGCGATATTCAGCGGGTCCTCAAGTTCTTCGAAAGCTGATGTTCGCTCGAGAAGCTGATACTAATAGTATGGTCAGCTCTCGTCAGAGTTCTCTCAATGATCATTTCTATATACAAATATCTGATTATCATCATCACTCCTCGGGTTCAATTGATTCTTCACTTTTCCAGTCACATAATGTTACACATTATGATGAAAATCGTGTGCTTGTGCGGTTGTGCCGTACTGTGACGAATCATTATTATCCCACCCTGAGGGCGATTCTAGAGTAATTCCATCACTGTGCCATGGAACTGGACTCGCCGAGACATTTCTCATGATGCTTGCTAAAACAGCTTCAATTTTATGGACAATGTCAAAGGACCGCAACTCGCTCTCGTGTAATGCTCGAATCCTCTCCGATTTTTCTACGGCTAGCAACATCATAGGATTTCTTTGTTTCATGTACAATATTTTTCTCTTTGGCCGTAAACATGGAATAGTTGTGAGAACCATTACAGGAATAGCTTATGTAGTCACTGCCTTTGGATTCTTAGGAGTCATGGCCGCGAGATTGCATGATAATCTTAACTTGTGGATCACGGCTTCTACCTGAATAGCAGCTTTGCCTACCTTGGCCCCCACGTTCATGAAATAAATTTATTAATTATATATATACATACATACACGCTGGGTAGATTTTTCCTTACAATGGTGAATATATAGCTGCTAGACGGTCGAATATTATTTGTTAAATCCAAAATTTGGAATGTGCTTACGAACATTAATAAAGGGGCGGATTCAGGTCATAACTAATGGGGCTTCAGCTCTAATGAGAGAAAATAAATTTTAAAAAATAAAGAAAAAAATTATTTCAGTTTCTAATTAGTTTAGTTCAATCAAATTCGTTGGATAAAATAAACTTTAAAAAATAAAGAAAAACTAATTGAGTTTCTAATTAGCCTATTAAATCTATAAAAATAGTTCCCATGAACCCATAAAATTTAAGCTTTAACCTTAAAAATTATACTACATAATTTGATAAAAAATAAATGTCTACAGTGACACATATAGATAATTTTACTATTATTTAATTTAACCCCACTAAATCTATAAAAATAACTTCTATAAACTCATAATCCAATAGAAATTTTTAGTTTTCACATATTGTTTGGTAATTTTACACCAGTAAATCATTTTTCTATATCCACCAACATATATACACTTCATAATTAATTTTTAATTCTTTTACCACTGTTAGTAAAGATTATAAAGACGATTTAAGTTAAGCAAGTCTGCTAAAGGCGTTAAAAAACCGCAATATTAGTGAATTTGGTATGAATTTGATTGATTCTTTTATTCAGTTCTATAGGAGATTAATTCTTCAAAATATTTTTCCAGTTCCATAGAAACATTTTCTAAAATAATATAATAACATGAAATTTTAAAAATAAATGACGGAATTCAAGCGAGTTGTTGGTTTCCGAGTTCACAAACCCAAATAATTTTAACTCAAAACTTACAATTTCAATATACTCAACATAGAGATTTTCAATAGTTATGTAAATAAAATATACAAGGATTTTGCTTTCTGAAAAATATGGGGGCAGGAAAAAAAAAATAATAGCCAAATTTGAAATGGAAAAATGAAATCATCTGTTTATGTTTCAACAGACAAATATGCGTACATAGCTACAACAAAATTTTGGGTTGCAACGAACACCACCCCGACGTTACAAGATTCATTGATTCAATACTACCTCTTGTGATTATCAACAAGGAAAATTGAATCGAAACAACGGCATCTAATTTTTGAATCTTGTGCTTCGACTGATTCCTGGGTTAATGCCAGTGGCTTCTCCACCATAAGGACCAGTGGGTTTCCTGATATCCCGAACCTGCCCTTTACGACGAACAACTGCTTTCTCATGCTTCGACTGCACATTGCAATTACAGCCGAAAGTGAGATACCGTTTCAGAATCAAGCATAGCAAATTAATTGTACAAAGAATTTCCAACACATACTCTGTATTTCTTTCTTGGATTCTTAGTTAGCTTCTTGCGTGCACGTGTCAAACCCCTGTTCTTCTCCATCTGATGTAAATTGGCAGCAAAAATTAACTATAGGAAGCGATGAAAGGAAAGATTGAATAAGCTGATAAAATTAAATACACTCACCTGATAAGTGATGTGCCGCTTTCCATCTACAGTTTCAGGCAAAGATGGCGTTGCTGGGGTCCTGCAAATACAAACATGTTTTGAGATAAAATCTAAAGTAACTTGGACAAGTCAAATTGCACTCTCACTTGAGAGAAAAATGGAAAACCATATCAACAAACATTTAAAGCACCAAAATGTAGGAGGAAATCAATAATTAAACACAGCAAAACAAACATACCTTGCATAAATCTCAGATTTAGCAGCTAGTTTTTCAGTTCGGTGATGTTTTACTTGTTCGTAAAATTCATCTTCAGACTCCCTGGTTTCCCCATCATCCCCAACCTCCATATCATCATCTTTGTCAGTCTTAAATGTGCCAAGTTCATCCCAAGCATCATCCTCAGACTTAATTCCTGCTCCTGCTAGCACTCTGAGCTCATGTTTCCTCCGCCTTTCTCCAATGTCGTCCCTCTTAGGAAGATCATCATCACCAGAAACAACCTTCCAAGAGGAAGAGAAAAATTGTTACATACATACTACAATCATCTAAATAGAGCTTATCAGGTATACAACCATGATGTTTGATTAATATCACCACAAGCTGCTTTCAATAAGAATTCCAGTTCCAGCCTCACAAAAAAGACCTAGGTACGTTCAGTCCAAGGTCATCAAGCTCCAGCATTGGATCAAATGGGTTAAGAGGTGGTTGTCTTGTGGTGGTGAAGTTCATATCTTAATTGTTGAAAACAAGTATTATCTGGGAAATCATATTCAAATCTAACAAAACTATCCCTTAAATACCACAACAATAAATGGAATCGGCCTGTCATTTGAAAAGCAAAGAGAGCAACAGCTCAACTATTGAATTCTTCATCAATTTATTAAGAGCTTATTAAAATATAAATGCAGTTTCCTAAATTATGTTTGAAGTATTAACTTCAGCCATATTTAAACAAGGAAAAGGAAACTGAACATAATATGCAAAGTTTCAAACCATGTTAAGCCGATGATTGATCCCCTATGAAGAGCACATTTTGTCAAGGAAGAATTTTTGGCCCATCATAGAACTCTATTAAAAAGACATGCAAAGAGGAGATAATATTATCAAGTTTCATACCTTTGGCTTACTTGGCTGAGCAGGGACAAGTTGGGAAATTTTACTTGATCGCAATGAGCTTACATGCCCATTACTCATTCCTACAGTTCCCCTCTCAACACCCGTAGCATCGTCATCAAAATCATCAAATGTTTCAAGCTGTCTGCTCCATTCCAAGTCAGAAGAATGAATCTTCAAGTAATCAATATGCAGCATAATTTCAAGAACTTAAAAGCAAAGCAGTACCCGTTCACTGGTTTCAGCTGTTTCTTTCTTTTCCCAGGCATTGGAGCAATAGATCTAAAGACTCCCTTCCGCTTCAATTTTTCCTCAAGGGCAGCTCTTACTTTTAACATTTCCATGCTCTGTACACCAACTTGATCGTTCTGCAATATTTGAAGAGTCAAAGATTTGCAAATAGCAGAGGCAACAAAATTAAAATATAATGCCACTTTGGAAAAGGAAAATAAGAACATATCAAACATGGCATAATCCACCTGACGCTTGCGTTTCCGTCCTTTATCATCATGATCCTTCAAAATGTCCTCCATTTTCAATTCATTTACATCTAAAGCCTGTAGTATTTAAAAGGAAAACAAAAGCATCAAAAGATTAACTTGTAAAAGAAAACTTATTTAAGACAGAAAACACAGAACTTGTGACTACCACTGCTCCATGATCTGTATTAGCTGAGACAGAAGATGAATTGTGATGATTATCCGCAGCAGAATTGGATGCCATTTTAGCATTCTCTCTAACCAACTTTGCCGCAATTTCAGCTGAATGGTCATTCTTCAAAATCTCATCTAACTCAGATGGAAGATTCTCATCGAGTTGTTTAATCTGTTAAGTAGATCATACATAAGAAAGTTTCAAGCTACAACATAATTAGCCCTTCCCTCTTTGATGACAAACAAGGAAGGAATTCATGTAAGCCAAAGAAAAACGACCAAAAAAGAAAAAATACAAATAATCATAAATAGAATACAGATTGTAATAAGGATAAATTCAAACAAATTGAACAATCAGTGGACAATAAAACATAATTTATGTAAAAGAATAGCTAATAAGATAACAATTAAATACTGAAATTAGTATAAAGTTATCATCTATTAATTACTGGCTCTATAGATTGATCTACACTTCCTGATCATCTGTAGTCATTTACTTTTACTTTCTTGAAAATATTAATCTAACCTTATATATGAAGCATGTAAAAAATGGCTAGGACTTCATATTGCATATTATGACCCCCTAATTCCCAATCACATATAATTTTACAGCATGGTATCGCTACATTGTGTAAGTACCATATTCCAAGATTTAGAAGAACATAAATTATCCAATAGTTCATACGATTGTCATTGTAATAAAGAATCTCTTTCTTTAGATAATATAAAATCCATCCATGCTATGAAAACAAAAAAATTATTCTTTAATCCATATAAATCTATTAATGCTATGCAAGCAAAAAATTATCTAATGACCATAGAGGACAGGGTAGCCTCTTCAAAGAGAGCAGAAGACCTTATCCAGCAATCCCTTGATCTCTACAAGGCGAGCTATGACAGGATGATCACGAACTGGCTCCCCTTCAGACTTGAGAAGAAGATAAAAGGTTATGGCTTGGCAATAGGCCAGCAATAGAAGTTGCTTCACCTCCAAATAGCGCATCCCACCTTCCAGCATGATCTCCCGCTCTTTCACCTACACAAATCACCAGACACTTACCATGCTGAATACAAAGCCATCAATCAAATGTAAACTACTCCAGCCTTAATCAATGAAGAAACTAAGAAATGAAAGCGTCAGTAAATGCATTGGTGGGGGAAGGATTACAGGTGCAGCATGCTATTGGGACAGTTGCGATAATCGTAAAATTCAAATATCACAATCACTGCATCGAAAACATCTCATAGCATAAAACGTACTATAATTATAATTCTTTCAAATGACACAAAATCTGTGCTAATGCATCATATTTACAGACAACAAAAATAAAAGGAGATCAATTATAAATTTCTCTTAGTACATAGATTCAAAGTGTAGCAATTGACTCACATTTAGATTCCAGGGCTTACTCAATAAAGTGTGCAAGCATAATAGTCAGAGAAGAATAGTACCTTGTTTAACAACGGGTTAACTTTTATTTCAAGCTGTTCAAGTGCATCATTCAGTTCTGACAGCAAACCAACCAACTCTGGAGCAGAACTGAAGGGGGCAGTATATTAGCTAGGAATCATGTGTATATGACTTGTTATCATAACAACTATATGTAATTTAAAGCACTAATCACCAGACTATAAAATCAGCTAAGAATAAAACATCTAAAGATACAGATCTGGCCATATACTTTTTCATTTAGCCCCCATATCACAAACTGGAAACACACTTCCCACACAACATATATTAAGAAGAAGCCTTTCTTACTATCAAAGGTTGCCAAATATACAACACAAAGCATTGACTCATTAACTGAGCATTTAGGGCATATTCTTAAGCTTTTTATGAACACAGGAGGCAGGCAAATAACTAGATATGCCAGTATACAAGATAATAACAAAAACCAAAGCTCTCAAATATCCTATTTATTCAAGAAATTGACTACAATTAAGAACATGCATGAAGAAAATTTATCCATAAGAAAAGCACAAAAGAGATGGGGCAGCCCAATTATACCTGTATACCACATCCATTTGCTCCTCCTTTGACAATGCATACAAGTCTTTCTTGACCTCCTCATAACTTGTAACAGCATCATCTACAGCTTCTTTGCTTGCCCAAGGCTTTGTTGTACTTTTCCCTTTAGTCGAGATTTCCTGTAAGAAATTGACAGGATAACAGTCAACCACTTTGAGCACTGAATTTTTAGAATCCAAATCCTTGCTGTTATCAAGGAAATTGGTAAAAATGTCAAACCAACAATGTGCAAAACCCACTTCTAAGGTTAATCCCTTGTCACTCTCATCTTCATCATCTTGACTATCTCCAGCGTCTTGAAGGCCAAAGTCTTCCATTGCTAAAGAGGTTGCTCTTTTTTTCAGCTCCTCTACCACCAATTGTTCCTCTAAAGCAGGGGAATCATCATCACTTGATTGCAGCTACATAATTACAAGAAAAGAATTTAAATAATGTTAAAGACAACTTTAAAGTGTATGAGATTGAAACTATGAGATCAGTAATGTTATATAATTGGAACAGTAACATAAATTTGTTAACAAGATTCTACTTGGATGGATAAACAGAGGAGAGAATGATAGAAAGAAGGCAAGGACTCTATAGTTGGCATTCAATCCTTACTTCAAAATCACGATTGTCACCATAATAATATTGGTTCTTTATCCCACCCCATGAATCTTTTTTTCCTTCCTTATCCTGTTCCTCATCATCATGCATCTCATCCTCAATGCCACCATACTTTGCCCGCAAAAATTTTTGTTGCCTTTTAACTGTGGACAATAACACACACAAGTGCAAAAACTATTCAGTAAAACACATCTTCTAACCTCTGTGCAGTCCAATCAATAGTAAGACCCTCCAATAATAAAATTAAAAAGTTAATTCTGATAGAGATAGAGATACTGATGGAGTACAACAAAACCATTCAACGTGAAAAAGGCAAAAAAAACAAAAATTGGGATTAATTAAACTAGATACTGATAATGTTACCTGGGAAAGCTTAGTGAAATTTAGTATTTTACTACAAAGTATCAATTTTAACTGATCAAGCCGGGTTAATGAACGATTTTAGAAGAGTGTCCCAGCCTATTATCAAGAGCTGGCATAAAAAAAAGATCACAGGCAACAACGAAAATATCTATGTTTAAATACAATATATTAATGAAACCGGCAAAACAACTGGACCAATGTTTTCATGATTTTTTATGAAAGAGGAAAAAAAAAGGCATATTTTATTAATCAGAAATTTTTCATATGAGGATGCACCCAATGCAAACCAACAATTAACCAAACGCAGCATAAATTAAAGAAGCTCCAAATTTATGATAGCATTCAGGGAAGTACTACTTAATGCAACACTTTTCAAATTCCTTATTTCTTACTCTTTGCAGCCAATCCAGTATCTTGAGCATCATTGACATCATCGTCTTCATCATCTTCATCATCTTCATCATCCTGAGTCCAGCACATGGTTCAAACAAAGAGATGTTAAGAATCTATATCCATACTGTAGGACCAAAAAAAAAAAATCTTAGCCCATAAAATTTCTTTAGACAAAAATACACGTGAAAGTTAGTCATCTTAAAAATGTGTCAACTTTATTTGGTCAAAAGTAGGGGAAGAAAAGCGGTATTTATATTACTATTGGATTCTAATCAAGGATTACTTGTAATTTTCCTACAGCTTCGTTTAAGAGCTGATCAATACCAAAAAAATAGTACAAAAAAGTTTAATGTTCTTTAGAATTCAAGGATGCTCCCAAACATGCATTCATCAAACATACAGAAGTTTAGAATTGCCCGCAATAAAAAATTCTCATTTTGTAACTTAAACCAAACACAAAAGCTAGAACCATCAGCAGTAAACAACATAAATGCAAACCTCAAAATCAAACACCGGATGCTCATTATCGTCATCAGAGTCCCCAACATCACCATTTACATCCAAAGGAATAACATCCCTCTGCTTGTGAACTGTAAAAACAATGTAAATAAAATCCCATCTCTTATTTTCTCAAACAAGCATCACTTCACAAAATATAAATAGCCAAGGGAAAAAATAGCCTGGCAAATAAATGAACAGAAAATGCACATGTGGACTGGGGACAGCAAAAAATTAAACTATTACATAAATAATTCCTAATAAAAAAATTCTTACAAGCATCAATTTCGTCATCCATATCTTCAGGATTCAAATCTTCATCTCGCAATCTTCTATTAGACTTCTTGTTGCCTGGATTTTGACCCTTTCTTCTCTTGCCCATGACTTCAAATTAACTTAATTAAATCACAAAACAAAAATTAGCTAATTTTTCAATTATCCATTACATAAACAAAAATTTAAAAGATATTTCAATTCCGATTAGCTGAAGAACCAAAAAAAATCAAAACGACCGAACAAAATAGTCTATCTTACCGTTTTGGAGAAAAGCAATCTGTTTGATCCGACTCTGAAATTGGGAATCTCTTAAACCCTTCTGTAGTTCCTGTAAAAGAACAAGAATAACCAAATGTTTTGCAACTAGGGTTTAGCAATTTGCGGGATGTTGTTGTCATTAAGCCCAGGCCCTTTAAAACACGGCGGGTTGGCCGGGTCCAGACTTTCATGAATTTTTAAATTAATTTTTTAATAAAACTAAAAAAAAACTCAAATTGAAGATGATTATCTGATACATAATAAATTAATGGTCCATCACATAAAATATTAACAATGCAATATGATAAATCACAAATACTAATATCAAAAATAAATTAATCCAATATTTACGAGGCCAAATAATTTTAGATATAGTTTTAGACTAGATAGCAAGTTAAGAACCTGTCTTTGAAATCAATTTGTTCAAATAAGTTACAAAATTATTTGTTCACGTTGAAAGTTACTATTTCTATCACACCTCATTTCTTGATATAACATATTTTATTACGCCTGCAGTATATATGAAATATTTAACAGTCTTCACTGCAACCAAGGCCATATTGCTTTTTTAATTGGTGAGTTTGTTTGTCCTGCCTCATAATAGTTTGATTTTAAGCTAAAGAAGACGATCCATGCTTGAGAAGTTTACATGTTCTCTAATGAAATGAAGATCAAGCTTAATGTGTTTAGTTTTGAAATGATACTTTGGATTACTAGTTAATGCTTTAGCACTCTTGTTATCATAATGAATATCTGGAGCTTGCTGTAATGACACCTTTAACTCTTTAAGTAAATAAGTAATCCATAGCACCTCTGCTGCAGCAAGAGCTAAAGCCCTATACTCAAACTCAGCAGTACTCCTGGAAACTATATGTTGCTTTTTTGAAGACCACGAAATCAGACTATTTCTCAAGTAAACACAATATCCTCCCATTGACCTCCTATCATCCAAATCTGAACCCCAATATGCATCAGAGAAAGTGTGAGACTGAGAGATCCAGAACCATAGAACTACAGGCCATAGTTTGTTGTATTATGCAAATATCTCAGTAATCTTTTACAGGCTTGCCAGTGAAAGACTGAAGGACAAGCAAGAAATTGACTGAGCTTGTTTACTGTAAATGCAATCTCGGGCCTTGTTAAAGTGACATATTGCAGAGAACCAACCAAGCTTCTGTACAGTAAGGGATTTTCAAACATGGCTCCTTTGTCATTAACCAGCTTCTTTGTTGAGCTCATAGGAGTTTGACAACCCTTGCAATCTAACATCTGAGCTTTCTTTAATAAATCTCCTATATACTTAGTATGTGATAGATGCAATCCTTCAACTGATGGGGTAACTTAAAGACCAAGGAAATAAATAATTAAACTCTCCTAGATCCTTTAATGCAAACTTTGCCCCCAACTTATTTATAACTCCTTTTACAAGCTTAGAATTAAAACCAGTTATTAAAATATCATCCACATAGATAAGTATAACCACAATGGCTTCTCCCACATGATGAATAAACAATGATGTGTCAGACTTAGAAGCAATGAACCCCCATTGCAGTAGTGAAGTCTTCAATCTATCATACCAGGCCCTTGGTGCTTGCTTAAGTCCATAAAGTGCCTTGGTAAGCTTACATACATGGGATGGAAACTGAGGATGCACAAAGCCTTCAGGTTGATGCATGAGAACATTTTCAGTAAGAACACTATGGAGAAATGCATTATTAACATCTAACTGTCTCACTGTCCAGTTATGCATAACAACAAGACTAAGAATAACTCTGATTGTGCATTGCTTAACAACTGGACTAAAGGTTTCAAAGAAGTCTACACCTTGTGTTTGATGAAACCCCTTTGCAACCAATCTTGCTTTATACTTGGATATGCTGCCATCTGGATTATACTGGACTCTGAAAACCTATTTGTTGCCAACAATCTTCCCTGCTGACTCTTTGGGAACTAGAATCCAGGTTTCATTTTTCTACAAGGCTTCATATTCAGCCTGCATAGCTTGTTGCCACTTAGGATCTGCTAAAGCAGCTTTTATAGAATATGGCTCAAGCTCTTGGATTGCTGCTAGATATGTTTTTGGTTTAAACACTTCAGCTTTTGATATGGTGACCATGGGATGGGTGTTTTGGACAGCAGATGCTGACAAAGGTAGTGTTTATGTGTGTGGCTGAACAGATGGATTAGCAAATAATGAATAGGAGGCGAAGCTTTGTGAGGAAGTATTTGGAGATTGTTGCATAGAATGTGACTCAGAATGACTTGAATCAGGAGCTGCATCTGAGTTGAAGAGCTGAGAGAGGATTGTGTGCTGCTTATATCTTCAATGACTGCTGGAAGAGAAAAATTTGTAGAAAGAAACTGACTCAACTGCATTTTAGGATTAGGTTTGCAAGAAGGAAAAAGTTCTGAGTATGGAAACTCAGATTCATTGAATGTCACATGTCTAGCAACATAAATCTTTCCAGAGGAGTCAAGACACTTATACCCCTTATGCATTGGATTGTAACCAATTATAACACAGTTTTGTGTATGAAAGTTGAATTTGTGCTTACTGTAAGGCCTGAGAAAAGGATGGCATGAGCAGCCAAAGGTTCTAAGAAAGTGATAGTCAGGTTTTCTGCCATGGAGTCTTGTAAAGGTGACTGATTATTTAAAATATGTGTTGGCATTCGATTTATAAGGAATGAGGCAATATAAAAGGATTCCCACCAAAAAGATAAAGGCATCTTGGCTTGAGCAAGTGATGTCAGCCCTGTCTCTACAATGTGTCTATACTTTATCTCTACCACACCATTTTGATGATGTGTGTGAGGACAACTATGTCTAAAAACTACCCCTTCTTCCTCAAGAAACTGTTGAAAATTTCTGTATTCTCCCCCCCAATCTGATTGTAAGGCTTTAACAGGACACCCAATTTGTTTTTCAACTAAATTTTTGAAGAATTTAAAGGTGTCTAGAGCTTCTCACTTTAGAGTCAATGGTAATATCCAAAAATATTGAAATACTAACTAGGCAACCCAAGAGGGGGGTGAATTGGGTTTCTATAAAATAAAACACTAAAAACAAATTTATCATGCAAATATAAAAACGAAATAAATACAATAATAAATTAATTGATCACAAATTAAAAGGATAGGGAAAGAGATAATCAAACACAACAATGTTTACGTGGTTCGGCCAACCTCGCCTACGTCCATGCCTCTAAGCTTTCCGGGCTTGAGGTTTTCACTAAGCAAGCCTCCAAGGCTTTAATTGCTTACACTTGACTTCCAAGGTGTCAATAACCTTTACAACTAGAGATTATCCACAATCTCTTAACCCAAGTGTATCCCAACACTCACAATCCCTCAAAATGAAAGATTACAATTTGTTTTTCTCTCACACTAAATCAAAGATTACAAGTAGATGCTCAAAATGTGAATAGATGAAGTGAAACTATGTTTTTATCCCTTGTGAAGATTGCAAACTCGAGTATAAGCTCAATGGTTGTGTTGTGATGAGTCCCCTTTGAATTTGAATGAGCTTATTTATAAATAGAGCTGAAAAACTAGCCGTTATTTGCTGTCTGCCCGAAAACGGTTCACCGTTGTTGTTAACGGTTAACCGTTTGTGCTGGTCAAAGTTACCGTTAAGACATAATTCAAATAAACGGTTTGCCGTTTTTAGGTTACCCTTTCGCCGTTAACGTCCAGTGACCTGAAAATGAATATCGGTTATCTGTTTCAAGTAATCGGCTAAGGCTTTGCATGAGATGACTCTCTGGACGTTATCGGTTCACCGTTTGCAAATAAACGGTTCACCGTTAGTGTACAGTAACCTGCAAAAGAACAACGGTTATCCGTTTAAATAAATGGCTAAGGCTGTGGGTGACATTACTCTCTGGACGTTATTGTTGAGTGTTAGAAAGTGCATATTTATAAAGGAGAAATCGTTATTTTATATATCAAGTATTGCTAACAACCGTTACTTTTATGTGTTTAAATTTCTTGTACTTTAATTATGTGTGTTTTATTTTAATTAAGCATTTGATGTATTTTAGGGGCATTATAGTCATTTCACAATAAACGAGAGATCAAATGGCAAAACGGACATCATTTTTTAACTCAGGACGGTCGAAAACCTTAGGAGGAGTATAAAAGGAAAAACGGTACTGTTCACATGTACGGTACTATTCACATATACGGGTACTGTTGGCGTTACTGTGCAAATAGTGGCGGTTGACTCTACTGTGTAAATAGTGGCGGTTGACTGTACTGTGCAAATAGTGGCGGTTGACTCTACTGTGTAAATAGTGGCGGTTGACTGTACTGTGCAAATAGTGGCTGATGACGTGGCGAAATCCTGAGCGTCCAAACTGTTTTTAATCCGATGGCCATGATTTACTCGATGTAACTATAAAAAGGGGGCCTCCCCCCCCTAATTTGGTACCTCTGAATCCATTTTTGGGATTCATTTTCTGTAATTCTCTCTCTATCTTGTACTTTCTACGTATTTTAATAAATTCCTATTTTGCCCCTAGTTCAACTATGAGTGGCTAATTTTCTTTTAAGCTTGGGTTGAAGGTGAAGTCTCAACATGTGTCATGGGCTTGATTTGGTAAATTTATTTTCTCTTCCCCTCTAGTTTTTGTGGATGTTTTGACTTCTCGTCGACAAATAATACTAATCTTGTCTAGTACTGCCCTGGTTTCACCGGCTCCCTAGTATAAGGTTATTATTATTTGGCACGATAAGCCCTTAGCACCATATTTATTAGAGCGTGGTTCGTGAGGTGTGGATTTCCCTCTCATGATTTAATTGGTATTAATATGGAATATTTAGCCCATGATGCATGTTGATACGGATCCAGATACCCAAGTACGTCATTTAATAGATTTACACTTCAATTTATTTCTGCCATTTTATTTCCAATTTCAGAATTTAATCTTGCCATTTTAATTTAAGTTTTAGCATAGTCTAAATCATTTTCCAACTTAAATCCAATCACCCATTCACTAAATTAATTCTATATATAATTGAAATCAACCTCCTCGTGGGATCGACACTCGCACCATTAAATCTATACTATAACAGATTCGTGCGCTTGCGAGTTCATTAAAATTTGCACAACAAGTTTTTGGCGCCGTTGCCGGGGAGGTAAGTAATTTTAATTCTCAGAATTAATTTTTGTGAATATTTCCATTTAATTGTTTTCTTGTATTTTTTTTTTATTATAAAAAAAAAAAAAAGAAAAAAAAAAGTGAATCTACATTTAGAGGTTAGTATTTCTTTTTCTTCTTTAAATTTTGTAATTTAATTTTCAAGTTATTTTTTTTTTATTTCTTCTTTGTAATTTTTATTTATCTTATTAATTTATTTTTAATTTACTTTCACGTATCATTTTGTGTGTTTTTATAGTAAGGTTTTAATAGCGCAATAAGGTTAGTATCGTAATTTCTCCTTCTTCTTTATTTTTATTTGTTTTGTTCCTATCTTTATTTTTATTTTATTTGTTTCTTGTATGCATGGTCGTAGGTCATTATTACCTAATCTTGAACCTATCGACCTTGAATTAGAGAAAACACTTCGCACACACAAAATCATTAAAAATAAAATGGATCTACAAGCACCACAGGAGAGGCCATTTAAGGACTACTTTAGTCCCTTAGCTAATTTGAGCACATCATGTATACGATACCCAAATGTAGCTGCTAGGAGTTTTGAATTAAAACCTAGTGTGCTAAATTGTCTCCCTACGTTCTATGGCTTAGAAAATGAGGACCCATATAATCATTTGAATGATTTTCATGCTATTTGTCAAACATTTAAATATGAGAATTTTTCAGATGATGATGTAAAACTCAGATTATTCCCATTTTCTTTGAAGGATAGAGCTCGTTCATGGCTTAATACATTACCTGCTAATAGTATTGCATCATGGGAACAAATGGTTACGAAATTTTTAAATAAATATTTCCCAGTTCATAAAACAAATGCTATTCGCAGGGAAATCTCGGAGTTTACCCAGAGAGATGACGAGCAGTTTTTCGAAACATGGGAGCGATTCAATGGGCTACTCTTGAAGTGTCCACATCATGGGTACGAGAAATGGCACCAATGCCAATACTTTTTAGAGGGCTTATTACCAAATGTGCAAGAATGGCTAATGGCGACAAGTGGAGGAGAGTTAATGTCAAAAAGTGCATCAGAGATTTGGGAATTCTTCCAGCGACAAGCAGATAATTCCCAACAACGGAGTCGATCACTCAGGAATACCAGAAGGGTTAAGGGAGTGAATGAGGTTCACATTGGCGAATCCAATTCGGAAATCAAAGAAGTCAAAGCAATAATTGAAGGTCTCTCTCGACAAATAGCATCGTTATCGACTGCTAAATCAACAGAGCCACATGACCTTGACTCATATCCAGATCAAGCCAATGCCATAGGAGTAATGAGAAAACCATCAAATTACAACCCATACTCCAACACTTATAACCCTGGATGGAGAGACCACCCCAATTTTTCATGGTCTCAAGGATTCCAACAAAATGGACTAGCAGCTCCAGCTCCGCCAATGCAACAAATTCCTCAAAATCCTCAAGTCTCTCAGCCACCATTTAGACCATTTAATCAGAATCAGAATTACTCTCAACCCAGATCGTGGGAGGATTCATTCCAAAATCTCAGGAATGTTACTCATTCCACGATTGAGCAACAGAACCGCACCATTGATGGACTACGCAACGAATTGAGAGCGGGCTTCAACTCACAAGCTCAATCAGTTTCAAGCTTGGAGAAGATGGTGGGACAACTTGCTTCTTCAGTTCAGACCTTGGCAATGACTGTTGAGAAAGGTAAATTTCCAAGTCAACCAGTGCCTAACCCTAAAGGAGTGCATGAAGCAAGTACCAGTTCACCACAGCAGCATGGAGAGGTCAAAGCTGTCATGACCTTGCGAAAAGGAAAAGAAGTCGACAACAAAGTGGAGATGCCAGTGACGAAAGAAAACCAAATTGTACCTGTGAACGTTGAGGACTCATCACCGGAGGAAAAAGAAGACACCAACCCACGAGAATATGTTCCAAAAGCTCCATTTCCTCAGAGGTTAGCGAAAGGAAAGAAAGGAAAATCTACAGGTGAGATTCTCGAAATTTTCAAACAGGTAAGTGTTAACATCCCATTACTTGATGCTATAAAGCAAGTTCCATCTTATGCCAAGTTTCTTAAAGATCTGTGTACTAAAAAGAGAAATATGCATGTTCAAAAGAAGGCATTTTTAACAGAAAACGTTAGTTCTATACTCCAACATAAAATTCCTTTAAAATGCAAAGATCCAGGTTCCCCCACTATCTCATGTAGTATAGGGAACCACACAATTGAGAATGCTTTGTTGGATTTAGGAGCTAGTGTAAATTTGTTGCCTTATTCAGTTTTTGTGAAACTTGGACTGGGAGAATTACACCCAACTCCAGTGGTGTTACAACTTGCAGATCGGTCCACGAAAATACCTCGTGGTATTGTGGAGGACGTGCTTATCCAGGTAGACAAGTTTTATTTTCCTGTTGACTTCATTGTAATTGACACTCAACCAATACAGGATTCAAGAAAGCACATCCCCATTATCCTAGGCCGACCTTTCTTGGCAACTGCGGATGCTCATATTCAATGCAGAACTGGAAATATGCAGTTGTCCTTCGGCAACATGACTATGGAGCTGAACATCTTCAATATTGCCAAACAACCTCACAACACAGATGATGGAATTGTTGATGTGGACTTAATTGAAGCATTAGTTGATAACTCTTTTGTTTCAAACCTTAGTGATGATCCTTTACAAACATGTTTAACACACTTTGGTTTGGATTTTGATATTGACAGATCGGTCGATGAGGTCAACGCCCTACTTGACTCAGCACCATCTATGGACACTAATAAATGGAAGCCAAGAGTTGAACAACTAGCGCCATCAGAGAAGAAACTCATTCCATCATCAGAATCACCACCGAAACTCGAGCTCAAACCATTGCCCAACACTTTGGAATATGCATTTTTGGGGGACGAAAGTACTTTACCGGTAATCATCTCATCATCCCTCAATGACGAACAAAAAGGTAAGTTGTTGGATATTTTAAAAGAACACAAAGGAGCATTATGATGGACCATAGCGGATATAAAAGGTATAAATCCAGTAGACTGCATGCATTACATTCACCTTGATGAAAATGCTAAATCTACTAGGGAAATGCAACGTCGGTTGAATCCTAATATGAAAGAAGTTGTTAGAACAGAAGTCCTTAAGCTATTAGACGCAGGTATCATTTACCCAATTTCTGATAGTTCATGGGTCAGTCCTGTTCAAGTTGTCCCCAAAAAGTCAGGAGTCACTGTAGTTACGAATGCCAATAATGAATTGATACCAACTAGAGTAACTACAGGATGGCGTGTATGCATTGATTATAGGAAGTTGAATTCTGTCACACGTAAAGACCATTTTCCTTTACCATTCATCGATCAAATGCTTGATAGGTTAGCAGGTCACGAATTTTATTGCTTTCTAGATGGCTACTCAGGATATAATCAGATTCCCATAGCACCAAAAGATCAAGAGAAGACCACTTTCACTTGCCCTTTTGGCACTTTTGCATATAGGAGAATGCCATTTGGATTATGTAATGCACCTGCTACATTTCAACGATGCATGTTAAGCATTTTTTCTAATATGGTTGAACGATTCCTTGAGGTCTTTATGGATGACTTTTCTGTCTTTGGTGATTCATTTGATCAATGTTTACGTCATCTAACACTAGTTCTGCAGAGATGTATCGAAAAGAACTTGGTCTTAAATTGGGAGAAGTGCCATTTTATGGTAACACAAGGTATTGTTCTCGGTCACATCATTTCAAGCAAAGGTATTGAGGTTGACAAAGCCAAGGTGGATCTCATTTCCAATCTTCCTCCACCCAAAACAGTCAGAGAAGTAAGATCTTTCCTTGGGCATGCTGGTTTTTATAGACGTTTCATTAAAGATTTTAGCAAAGTTTCTAGACCCTTATGCAATTTACTTGCTAAGGATGCACCTTTTATCTTTAATGATTCATGTCTTGTGGCTTTTGAAAAATTAAAGCAATTGTTGACAACATCACCCATCATTCAGCCCCCAAACTGGAGCTTACCATTTGAGCTCATGTGTGATGCATCTGATTATGCAGTAGGAGCAGTATTAGGACAAAGAGTTGATCGAATTCCCCATGTTATTTATTATGCTAGTATGACATTGAATGATGCACAGTTGAATTATTCAACTACTGAAAAAGAAATGCTAGCAGTAGTGTTTGCATTGGAAAAATTTCGATCTTATCTCATTGGTTGTAAAATAATTGTGTTCACAGATCATGCTGCTCTGAAATATCTTCTCACGAAGAAAGATGCAAAAGCTAGACTAATTCGTTGGGTGTTACTTTTGCAGGAATTTGACTTGGAATTCAAAGATAAGAAAGGCACGGAAAATGTTGTGGCAGACCATCTCTCTCGTCTTCATTTTGACACAATTACAGAGCCATTAACATTGAATGAGTCCTTTCCAGATGAACAATTAATGAGTGTAGAAATTTTACCTTGGTATGCTGATATTGTTAATTATCTTGTTACAGGTAAACTTCCAGAGCATTGGACTAAGCAAGACAAGGCCAAATTCTTTGCGGAAATAAAGAATTTCTTTTGGGATGACCCATATTTGTTCAAATATTGTGCAGACCAAATTGTCAGACGATGTGTCCCAGAAAATGAAATTCAGAATATCCTTTCATTCTGCCATGAACAAGCTTGTGGAGGCCATTTCAGTGCTAAGAAAACAGCGACTAAAGTTTTACAATGTGGTTTCTATTGGCCAACTATATTTCGAGACGCTTATACTTTTTGTTCTTCATGTGATAGGTGTCAACGAATGGGGAGCATTACACGAAGGAACATGATGCCACTAAATCCAATTTTAGTGGTTGAGATTTTTGACGTATGGGGTATCGACTTCATGGGACCCTTTCCCCCTTCTTTTGGCCATCAATACATCTTGGTAGCTGTTGATTACGTATCGAAATGGGTAGAAGCGATTCCATGCAGAACTAATGATCACAAAGTGGTGTTAGGGTTTTTGAAAAGTAACATTGTTTCACGCTTTGGATTCCCTCGAGCGATAATCAGTGATGGTGGTGCCCACTTTTGCAATAAAGCATTCAAAGCTCTTTTGACAAAGTATTCAATCACTCATAAAGTGGCGACCCCGTATCATCCGCAAACCAGTGGCCAAGTGGAGATCTCTAATCGAGAACTAAAGCACATATTAGAAAAGACGGTGAGGCCGGACAGAAAAGATTGGTCATTAAGACTTGATGACGCATTATGGGCATATAGAACGGCTTTCAAGACCCCGATTGGGATGTCACCCTATAGGCTAGTGTATGGAAAAGCTTGCCACCTACCTGTGGAACTCGAGCATCGTGCATATTGGGCTATCAAGAAATTCAATTTCGACATGCATCAAGCCAGCTCAGAAAGAAGATTACAACTGGCAGAACTTGAAGAAATTCGTAATGACGCGTACGAAAATGCCAAAATTTACAAGCAACGAATGAAAGTCTTCCATGACAAGCATATTATGAGAAAATCTTTCACTCCAGGTCAGAAAGTGCTTTTATTCAACTCTCGCTTGCACCTATTCCCAGGTAAGTTACGCTCTCGTTGGTCTGGTCCATTTATTGTTCATACTGTTTTTCCACATGGGGCAATTGAAATTAAGGACCCAAAGAACGGTGTCACGTTTAAAGTTAATGGTCAAAGATTAAAGCCATATCTAGAATACCAACCACATGGAGAAGACACCGAAATAAATTTGAGTGACCCACCAGATTTGAATTGATTTTTTCTTTTCGGTGGTTTGACTTTTCTTTCTTTATTTATTTTTTATTCTTTTGCTAATTGAATTTATTTTTGTATGAGTGTGTTTCTTTTGTCATTAACTTTTCTTTTATCATTGTTAATCATGAGTCTCTTACTTAGACCGTTCCTCCTGAACATTCTGAAACCACTTCAACGTGTCAAAACTCATCTCAAAAGACAGATTCACTCTTGTAAAACACATCGCATTTGGGCTCTACAACCACCAGAGTTGGTAGCCTATGTTGAGGGTTTAGAACGCCAACTCAGAGATATTGAGAAAAGTGTTTTCGACATCCAGTTGGAGCTTGAGGTAAATTCAATAAGAGGACGATTTTAATTTTCTTTGTGTGTTTTAATTTGTTTTTCTGTTTGTGTGCTTTAGTTTGTTACCCCGGTGAAGTGGCGGATAACGGTACTCCGTGACAATCAAGTCGGTTACTTCAGTTTCCCATAATAACTGATATTCTGAGGTGAAAGAATGGACAGAACCGAGATTCTAGCGAAGCTTCACAAGCGATTCCCTTCACTCCCTCAGAATGCCCTCCTTACGATCTACAAAACTCGGTCCGAACGCATGCGACTGCTCATGAGGAATAACATACCTGCTGACATCCGTTGGTTAATTGAAGCAAAAGTACGATTGGCAGGTGAGTTACCTCCA
The DNA here is from genome assembly GCA_029633175.1 of Citrus glauca. Taxonomy (NCBI): domain Eukaryota; kingdom Viridiplantae; phylum Streptophyta; class Magnoliopsida; order Sapindales; family Rutaceae; genus Citrus; species Citrus glauca. The sequence continues at coordinate 41,091,180 of JAQOOD010000003.1, read as the reverse complement.
AAATTTATTGCATACATGCCTGGTTGTGGGAAAGGAAACTATGCAAGAAAACGACGAGCTCGAAGAATTTCTGTTGCTTGTCATAAGTGTGCCAGAATGAATTGCAATAAAAACCGATGTTCTTTAGGAATGGTATCTGATAACAGGGAAGATAAAATTCAATTCATTAGGGATGGCTTGAATAAGGAGTCATTAGATGATATCCTTTTGTCTCTTGAAACGCATCCCAGTGGATATGTGCAAGGAGCGATTCTCCAGTTATGGCCATTATTCCAGAAAGAACATGCACGATATAGTCTCGGGAATCTGACTATAAAAGACCCTGTTTGCCAGTTTATAAGAAAATTGGATGGGAAGCCTATCCTCGACCCATAGAGGGCGTTCAAGCCGTTTCTGGACGTAAAACCAGAGGAAGATGTGAGCCACAGTCGCAACTACCTGTCAATATCCTTTTACTTTACTGTTATTTTATTTTATTTCACTGTTACTTTATCAGTGCATTATTGTCTTTAATAATTTTCTTACTGTTTGCTTTTTGACTATCGAGCCATGTGCTTTACGCGTTTTTGACATTGACCCGCCACTTCATACACAGTTGTGATCCATTGTCACCAAGAATCTTAAATATGACTTTTTGTTAAGCACTCACAAATTGTTTTTGAGAACTATCCCAATGGCAGCTACTCCCAATAGACAATTCAAGAACATTTGTGTGCTTTCTGGATTTACCTATGGCAAACATAAAGAGTTCGTTGATGTAGCCATAGATCTTGGTCGAAACATAGCAGAGAGAAAATTACACTTAGTGTATGGAGGAGGTAACCGAGGGTTATCAAAATTGGTCTCAGAAGCTGCTCTTGTCAGAGGAAGCCAAGTGTTAGGCATCATCCCTAGAGTCCTAAAACCTTTGGGCAGTGTGTCTGACTCCACGACTGGAGAAGAATTAGTCGTCTCAGGTATGCAAGAACGGATAACTGAAATGCTCGATCATGCTGATGCTTTTATTTTCCTGCCAGGAGATCTTGCAACACTAGAGGCACTTATCACACTAGCATCTTGGGCCCAACTGCACATTCACCAGAAACCCATCGGTTTGTTAAATGTCAATAATTTTTATGATGGCTTTATCGCATTTCTTAACCATGCAATAAAAAACTACTTTATTCCTTCCAGTGCGAAAAAACTTTTTATTTGTGCTCACACTGCTAATGAGCTACTTGACATGTTACAAGCTTATAAACCAGAGCCAGACCCCTGGAGCTTTGTGTTGGAGCGTTCAAATGATGATGGTAACAATAGCCGCAGTAAGAAGTACAAATTAGATTTAACTCTTCGCTTGTAAATATTTTCTTCTGTGTTGCGCCAACCAGGTGATGTCTTCTGAACTCTACTTCTTTTCTTTAAAACATTGAGGACAATGTTTCGTTCTGGTTGGGGGGAGGGAATAATGAACAATTGTGGAATCTTGGTTAAGTTTTTACTAATTTTTTGTTGTAGAAACTAACTGTTGCTAACTTTTTGTGTTGAAGATGGCTGAATATGGAGTGTAGTGACTCTAGAAACGCATCTTCATTGTTCAAAAAAAAAAAAAATCTTTTTCTTTATTATGTTTTGATGTTTATTTTTCTTCTTCTTTTAATTTCTCCTTTATAAATATACATTTTCAAACAAAAATTTTTGAGTCAAAGATGGCTGAATATAGAGTGTAGTGCCTCTAGAAACGTATCTTCTTAAAAAAAAAAAAAAAATCATTTTCTATCATTTTCTAATTAGTTTTTCTGTATCCTTTTCACATTTCTGCATGCATATTTCCCTTTCACGTTTAGAATAGGTTGGGGGGTAGACTGTTGTTTAAAAATAAATAAAAAATAAAAAAATAAAAAAAAAAATTGTGTGTTTTGTTTTAACATTGGATGACATGATTAATTTCAAATTTTAGTATTTGTATTATCTTTAGTTTGAAGTGATGTTACACTATGTTTGCTACTCTACATGTTGATGTCGGAGACAAATATGAGTTGCTTGAAAGAATGAACATGTCATAATAAATACCAAGTGAGTTTTTTTTGGAGCCTATCATTTTTCTTGGAGAGTAACCCTTTTTGCCCATTTTCTATACAACTTAGCAGTTTATTATTGTATATACGATCTCTAGATTTCTTTGGAGTTAACCCTAAAAAAAAAAAAAAAAAAAAAAAAAATTGAAAAAAATGTGTGTTACTACATTTGGAGGCCCATTTAATTAGTAGATATGGAAGATTATTTAGAGTCCTAAAAGATGATGGAAAGGCCGTCTTTGATCCGTTTGAGCCTTTCTAGCCATCCTATTTATCAAATATCCATAGTTAACCCTTTTGAGCCTTTAAAAAAAAAAAAAAAAAAAAAAAAAAAAAAAAAACTTTTTCTTTGTCAACCTATCATCTTGACCCACTCTGATTTGGAGTACTACCCATTATCTTACAAGATCCATCACCTATTTATGTTTGAGAAAAATGTAAATAAATATATTGTATAGTGAATTTATGACTAGTTAAAAAAAAAAACAGAAGAAAAAAAAAATTGTTGATTCAAAAAAAAATGTTGTTAAAAAAAAAAAAAAAACAACAACAACAATAATAGGTGAAATCCACCTTGCAAATTCCAAAAAAAAAAAAAAAAAATCCTCTACATTTTTCTCAAACATATATTTTGTTTTTCCCATTACCCTTCTTTGTTAACCATGTCCCTAGCCTACGTTACGTCCTAATAAAAGTCCTTCTTGATTTTAGGGAACTATAGTCTGAAGTAGAAGCTAGTTATATGGGCTAAAAAGATGTAGTGATGCATAAAAAAAAAAAAAAGAATAAAAATAAATAAATTGGGTTGACTAGCATTTTTATTTGACTGGAGATCGTATTATTTCTAAGTTAAGGGCACATTTCTTTTTGGTGAGAGCATGTGAGACCACTTCTTATTATTTTCTCTCAATTACCATTCATTGGAGTGACTATTTTTATTTGGGTTTAATTTCTTTGTGAGAGTGTCACTACTTCCAGTGAGATTTTGGGGTTTAACATGTCATTCTTAAAGGTAGCTACAACAAAGTCTACTGGGCTGATTCATGTGGATGGTTGATGTGGGTGTGATGTTTCTTTAGACTTGAGATAATGCTTATACTTTCATTTGATTGTTATCATTAATCTGATTGAATAAACAAGAGTGTTAAAAAAAAAAAATCATTTTTGAATTTTATTTTCGCTTTATTTGCTAGGGACTAGCAATAAGCTGGTTGGGGGGTGTGTTGAGTGTTAGAAAGTGCATATTTATAAAGGAGAAATCGTTATTTTATATATCAAGTATTGCTAACAACCGTTACTTTTATGTGTTTAAATTTCTTGTACTTTAATTATGTGTGTTTTATTTTAATTAAGCATTTGATGTATTTTAGGGGCATTATAGTCATTTCACAATAAACGAGAGATCAAATGGCAAAACGGACATCATTTTTTAACTCAGGACGGTCGAAAACCTTAGGAGGAGTATAAAAGGAAAAACGGTACTGTTCACATGTACGGTACTATTCACATATACGGGTACTGTTGGCGTTACTGTGCAAATAGTGGCGGTTGACTCTACTGTGTAAATAGTGGCGGTTGACTGTACTGTGCAAATAGTGGCGGTTGACTCTACTGTGTAAATAGTGGCGGTTGACTGTACTGTGCAAATAGTGGCTGATGACGTGGCGAAATCCTGAGCGTCCAAACTGTTTTTAATCCGATGGCCATGATTTACTCGATGTAACTATAAAAAGGGGGCCTCCCCCCCCTAATTTGGTACCTCTGAATCCATTTTTGGGATTCATTTTCTGTAATTCTCTCTCTATCTTGTACTTTCTACGTATTTTAATAAATTCCTATTTTGCCCCTAGTTCAACTATGAGTGGCTAATTTTCTTTTAAGCTTGGGTTGAAGGTGAAGTCTCAACATGTGTCATGGGCTTGATTTGGTAAATTTATTTTCTCTTCCCCTCTAGTTTTTGTGGATGTTTTGACTTCTCGTCGACAAATAATACTAATCTTGTCTAGTACTGCCCTGGTTTCACCGGCTCCCTAGTATAAGGTTATTATTATTTGGCACGATAAGCCCTTAGCACCATATTTATTAGAGCGTGGTTCGTGAGGTGTGGATTTCCCTCTCATGATTTAATTGGTATTAATATGGAATATTTAGCCCATGATGCATGTTGATACGGATCCAGATACCCAAGTACGTCATTTAATAGATTTACACTTCAATTTATTTCTGCCATTTTATTTCCAATTTCAGAATTTAATCTTGCCATTTTAATTTAAGTTTTAGCATAGTCTAAATCATTTTCCAACTTAAATCCAATCACCCATTCACTAAATTAATTCTATATATAATTGAAATCAACCTCCTCGTGGGATCGACACTCGCACCATTAAATCTATACTATAACAGATTCGTGCGCTTGCGAGTTCATTAAAATTTGCACAACAGTTATCGGTTAACCGTTTATAAATAAACGGTTCACCGTTAGTTTCCAGTAAGCTCTTTATGTCTGTTTTCACTAAACGGTTAAAGCCTAGACAACCCTTTGCTCTCTGGTCGTAATCGGTTAACCGTTTATAAATAAACGGTTCACCGTTTTCTGCTAGACACATATTTTTAAACCAGTTTTTGCAACGAATCATTTTCCAAATTAAGATCCATCTTTTATAAGTATGAAAGGAATAGTTTTTATGACTTTCATTTGTTTAGGAAATAATTCCAATAAATTTTCAAAAATCATTTAAAGTTTGTTATTATCAAAATCAATATTATTAACATATTTATGTTAACAATCTCCTCCTTTTTGATGATGACAAACTTTGTTCAAAACTTTGCTCCCCCTCAATATATGGCTCCCCCTTAGTATATGGTTAAATTAAGAAATGACCAATAAAATGATTTTTGCTCAAGTAAGCATTTGAAAACATCATCATTGTTTTAAAAATTTTCATTTATAAATTGCACCATTTCAAGTTCATTCTTAGCTTTTTCAAATTATTTTAAAAAACGCTTAGGTTTCCAAAATTATCTCCCCCTTCATCATCAAAAAGAAAGAAGAGAAAGAAAAAAATGTGAAGTTATTTGGTGAGCAAGAAAAAAATTGGGCAGAGTTTCCCCTGAAAAATGAGCGAAACCAATAGGAGACATGAGAGAAAAAACTCTTCCAAAAATTTTCAATCCAAGCAACTCCATTACACACCCAACAACTTCTAGAAGCAAACCAAACACTTTAAAACAAAATCCATAATTATGGCATAAAGAAACCAAACACTGCATAAGCTTAAACAAGTCATCCAATAGGAGAAATAAACATAAAATCATGGCATACAAAGTCATAAATAGCATATAGCAGTAAAAAGAAAAACAAGTCAAAATGCAAATAAGAAAAAAATAAGAACTGTATGTGCGAAAATATAGTTCAGAAACTAATGAGGCGGTGGAGGAGGAGAGGATGAGCTCCCCGGATCGTAGCCAAAGTAGCCGAGAATGATGCGTTGAGCATGAATAATCTCAAGCTGATGATCAATGCTCTGCCGCTGGAATGTCTCAAAATCGGATCGGAGCTACTGATGGTCTCGAGAAAGAGTATCCAATCGCTCGAGAATTTGCTGCATACTGGCGGAAGCAAGTGGCTGAGCAGGAGCGGAAGGTGGCACGGAGACATCAGGCACCTCGGGAAGATCAGAAGGCTGCGCAGGTGCAGCAGATGTCACTGGAACAGCTGAGGGCTCAGAGGCTGGTGGTGGCTCAGAGGCAGGTGGTGGCTCAGAGGCAGGTGGAATGTCAGCAGCCGGGGCATGCTCCTCAGGGTCTATGTCAGTGGGAGGCCGAGGAACAAATCGGCGATGAGGAGGAGGTGGCTGAGCCCCTAGTCTAAAGTCAGGAAGCTCATCAGGCCGATAGACATCGTTAAGCATCCTATCGTCCTCCGGAGCTATCAAGGTGTCCCGGTTTTTAGAGCTACTAGTTTTGATCCTGCATACTCTTTGCAATAACTGATTACCTGCATACTCTTTGCCAAGACTCAGATTTTGCAGGTTGTTGGTGAGATGGTGAGTTGCCCCACTGTCAATATACCAACCTTGATATGCCATTTCTTCTTCTGAGGTTGTAAGAAAAGCTGCTCTTGGTGCTTGAGACTGAGCTGGATTATAGCCAAATGTTGGATAAAAGGGAACAAAATCTCGATTAAATCTATTCCTGCACTCTGCTGCAGTATGCCCTGATTTAAAATAGATTTGACACATGACAGTGGCAATATTTGGATCAAGGAAGTTCTTGCCATTGTTAAAACCTCCATCACTCCTGGTAAAGTTACCACTGCCATTGCCATTGCCACCAACATAACCTCCATTTCCAGCATAACATCTTCTTTGATAGCTTCTAGTTGGAAAAGATCCTCTTCCTTGATAGTTTCCATAGTTTCTAGTTTGCATACCACTATCACTCCAATTATTATTCCAATTACTCTCCCTTGACCTTGTGCATAACCTTTACCATAGCCACCTCTACCTCCAGTATTGTTTCCACCATTTTTATTCCAATTATTACTGTATTGACTACTAGATTTATTATTAGATCCAGTTTGACCATTGTTAGCAGCATAGTTCAATTTAGCCTCCTTGTTAGCACTTGACTGATGTGCTTCCAGCCTAGCTTTATGAGTTAAGAGCATGGAATATGATTCATTGATAGACATTTTTGCAAGATTTGCTTCAATGTATACAACTATAGGGTAGTAAGGCTGACCTAATCCAGAAATCAGGTGAGTAATGAAATCTAAAGAATTGATAGGATTTCCAGCAATGGCTAACTCATCAGTTATCGATTTCAGTTTTCCAAAGAAATCAGTCATAGATATAGATCCTTTTTTCATATTGTTAAGCATTATTTTTAGATGAACCTTTTTGGAAAATGTTTCAGATCCAAACTGCTACTCAAGACTTATCCACAAATCAAGAGAGGTTTCAAAATTTACCACAAGGCTGAGAATTTCGAGACTAATGGATGACAGCAACCAGCTCAGCAGCATTTGATCCTTCCTTTTCCAAGCAGTGAAGACTGGATTAATCTGAGTTTCAGCTGTTGAATCTTCAGAAGATTGTAGGAGAAAACGATCTGGACATGACTTTGAATTATCAAGAAGATCTTCAAGTCCATTAGCACGAACCGAAGAAAGAATCTGAGATTTCTAGATTGTGTAATTTGATCGGTCAAGTTTAATTGGTGACCTGAATGTAAATGAAGAAATAGAAGCTGCTGTATTTTGATTAGAATGAGCTAAGGCCATTTTTCAACTTATAGATCGAAGCTCTGATACCATGTAAAGATTAATGAGTTGTTTGGTTGGAGAGAAAATGAAACAGAAAAACAGAGTAAAGAATATTATTGATCTCGATGATTACAAGTATATATACATGAATCTACTGCACTCAGCACATGAATCATGTATTTTTTGAAGCTAACAACCATAACAGACTGAGCTGACTGGACTGCCACATCAGCATTACCACCAACTATACTTAACTAACTGAACACAAGACTAACTGTAATAACTGTATTTAACTGAATTCAACTATCTTAACAAGAAGACAGTGTATAAACAAGAGATGACGAGATAACAATATGAAAATTCTACTATATTCGACCGATATTCGAAAATTTACCATAATTTCTCAGAATTCTTACAATAAAAAAATTTTAAAGCTTACTTGAGGTGGAGTATAGAAATAAGATATTTTTGAAAAAAAAAATTCCTTAATGAAATTATAAATATTCCACAGTATTCCTTAGTTGGCAGCTAAAGATGATGAGTTTTTAAGGTTCCTATAGAAATAAGATTTCTGCAAAAATTAATGAAATTATCTTTAAGATATTTTAGACATTGTATAAAAGATAGGAAAGCTATTTTACTTCTGTTCTAACAAACTATGGGTTTTTAAAATTTAAGAGCCAAATTTCTACTAAAAATAAATATACACTAGTAAAAATCTTCAATAAAGATTTTTGGGATTAAAAAAAAAATTTTGGCCTCTACAAAAATCATACCAAATATATACACAGTAAGAGAGATATCGTATTATCATGCTGCTACCTATTAAATATACACAGACGCACACGTATACACATGACTTGTATCTACTCATGTTTTCTTTGCCTTATATTCACATTTTATTAATTGTGGGCAGATTTATCACATTTATGGTGTGCACTTAATAAAATGGGAGTTTTTGAAAATTATGGGCTTTTGTCAGCTTATGACTTCCTTCAGACAACAAAAGTCAAGTCAACTCTCCAGTCAAATCTTCAAATCTCTCATGCTCAGCAGGCCTTATCTTCTCAACCACTCGAAGCTCAACGTCGTTGTTTCGGTCGCGATCGATTTCTGAGTCAACTCAGTGCCCATTCCATCAAATTTGATGGGATCGAAATCAATTTTTTTAAAGGTAAAATAAAGTTTTTTTTTAAAAAAAACCCAATGCTGTTAATTCCTTCGATTGTAGAAATTAATTTGTTGTCATTCCATTATTGTCACAGTTGCTTTTGTTATTTAATTACTTTGTTAAAAGAGAAAAGTAATGGTGAAAGGGAAACAATTTGGTTATTTGTGTTGCTATAAGAGCAACTTTGATCATCTGAAGAAAGAAGTTGAAAAGCTGAAGGAAAGGAGAGAGAGTGTTTAGCATAGGGTTGATTTTGCTAAAGAAAATAGGGAAGAGATAGAACAGAAATTGTTGAAGAAAGAAGAGGATGAAATTGTTGAAGAAAGAAGAAGATATTTCTTTTGTCCCTTCAAGCGATCGGAAAATAAAGAAATGGTTAATATATTTAAGATAATTACGTATTTATAAAATACCGTCTCAATTCATCTTATTTCATCAGATCCAGGATGTGATATGATTTCGAACGATGAATTGGATATGGATAGTTTCAATAAGATTAGTATGGCGTACTTCTCCTATTCGAACTGAGGGTTTAAAAATAAACTCCTCTTTAGGAGGATAGATGGGGTGATTCAAGTGAGATACAATGTAGATCCAACTTTCTATTCACTCATGGGATCCAGGAGGTCTGGGGGGACCACCACGGCTCCTCTCTTCTTGATAGTCCATACATCCTTTATCAGTGTATTAACAACTATCTCTCAAAATCTCTAGCCAACCTTCCTACAAAAGCTTCTTTCTTAATATCACGCGTGTTGGCACTAAATAAAATCGTAAACTCTAACAATTTCTTTATTCTCAACGCCCCTTAATTTACTTAAATTAATCACTTCAACAGTCTTCGATAGTTATACGGGTATCCACAATACGAACGAGATGGATGTTTGTTATCCCAACCATTCTTCTTAGTCCTGATATCGTTAAAGAAAAGGGGCAGTTTATTGGTACTAGTGTAGTAGGGTTGACTTGCAATACAGAACCCATAGGCGTAACCTTTCATTTAACACTATAATTGACCTGAACTAAATTCTTTCTGGTTAAAAAGTCTCTTTCTAGTTGCTCTAGAACAATTATGATGCAATTTCAATGAAGGAATTTTCAAGTTCAACCAACTGATTTTCAAAATATCAAGTCGGTGAATAAAAATCTTGAGAAAGTTGTTCATTATATCTATCATCCTAGACAACTGACTGTTGGCAGGTTTCTTTGTATGTGTTGTCTAGAAAGAGGAGGACTTAATGATTATTCGTTCGTTGGAACCAGAAGTAAAAATTTTGGTAGATCGGGATCCCTTAAAAACTTCTTTCGAGGAATGGGCCAAATCGGGACATTTCTCAAGAACCATAGCTAAGGGACCTAAGATTACCACTTAGATCTGGAACCTACATGTTGATGCTGACGACTTCGATAGCCATACTAGTGATTTGGAGGAGATCTCTGGAGAAGTATTTAGTGCTCGTTTCAGACAACTCTCCATATGCAGAGCAATTACTATATCAAGAGATGGAAAAGGCAGAGTATCTTAAAGAAGCAAAATGAAAGCAAAATGAGAAAAAAACTGTGGCGGTATGCTTAATCGTGAAAGTGTTAAGAAATTGGAATGTGAATAAAGAGGGATTGAAACTAGCTTTGCAACAAGCGTGGAAGAACATTAGGGTTGTTAAAGTTAAAAATTTGGGAGACAATATGTTTATGTTCAAGTTTGGAATAGAGATTGATAAAAGCTGTGTGTTAATAGGAGGTCCATGGCATTTCAATAATGCCCTCATTGTGTTTACAGAGGCTAGAGGTATTAGGGATAGATCCAAACAATCATTCACTCATACATCATTATGAGTACAACTTCAAAATGTACCTATAATGAGTATGGACAAAGAAATATTAATGGAGATTGGTGAAGCAAATAGGAAAGTTGAGGAAGTGGAAACAGATGCTAGTGGCAATATTATAGGGTAGATTATCAGGCTTAGGTTGATAGTTGATGTCACCAAACCATTAACAAAATTCATAATGTTGCGGACAAAGGAGGAACAAAAGGATGAGCAAGCATAGAGGCAAACCGAGAATCCGAGATGCATGAAGATAGTTATGAAGAAAGCCAAGAAAAGGAAGATCAAATTCTAATAACAATCTAATATGAAAAATTACCAAATTTTTGTTATTGCTTTGGATGTATTAGGCATCATGCAAAGAATGTGCAGCATACAAAAATCAATCCAAGGAAGATATGTCGTATGGTTCGTGGACTAAAGCCCAAACAACTGTAGAAAGACTAAAGTGGTAAAGAGATAGTGAAAGAAAGAATGCGGGATTAGAAAACACGAAAAATGAATCACCAAATCCACAGGAAGAATCCTATTCCAAATCCACATATTTGCAATACTAAAAAAAGTGGAGAATTTAGACTCAGAATGGGGGACAACCCAAACCCGAAAAGACTCAAATATAAAGAGCATCAATTACAAACATGGGAAGAAATGAGATCTGAAAGTGATACTGCTAGAGGCTAAAGATGACAGCTGATGAAGTCAATGTTAATGAAGAGAAAGAGCTAAAACAAGCAAGTGCAGCCAATGTAGTGAAGGAAGGTCAGAAACGTAAGGCTTAAAAATGAAAAACATAGATGACCATGGAAGGAGGAAAAAAGATGGTGGGAAAGTAAAGCGGGAATGTAATAGTCAAAGTTCGAGAAAAAAAGCAAGTGAAAACGAGAGATGGGGAAATGGGCCCAAAAGAAAAAAAATAGAAAGTCCAAGCTCGAGGTGAAGATAAAAGTGAAGAAAAGAAGGTTGAAAAAGCAATATGGGCCCAAGACAATTAAAAGGTTGGCGAGCGAAGTTGCTGGAGAAAATTGGGCAAGCCCCGAAGCCAAAAAGAAAAAACTAAACTGCTGAATAGAAGTAATAATCCTCAGCTCTCCAAGAGCAAAGCAGAAACTGAAGATGGAAACAAATGAACATGAAGACAATGAAATAGGGGAATTGGAGATGGAAGATTTAATGTTGATATCGCTAGAAGCTGGACACCAGCTGTTGTACAAATTTTATTGAACTCGCAGGTGCATTAATCTATTGTAGAATAGATCAATTGTGATAATGGTTGATCCCACGAGGAGGTGAATTTTAATTGCGTGTAGAATTATTTTTCTAAGTGGGTGGTTGGATTTGTGGTGAAAGTGATTTTGATTTATTCTAAAATTTAAATTAGAATGATAGTAATAAATTAAAGTAAAATCTATTGAAATGAAGCAAATAGGTATTTGGATCCACATCAACATGCACCATGGGCGTAATATTCCTTATTAATGTCAATTAAATCACAAGAGGAGTTTCCACTCCTTATGAGTCTCACTTTAATCAATATGGCGCTAAGAGTTTATCGTGCCAAATAGTAATAACCTTGCACTAGACAAGATTATTATTATCTGTTGACGAAAAGTCAAAACATCCACAAAAATCATAGGGGAAGAAAAAATAAATTTACCAAATTAAGGCCATGGAACATATTGAGAATTTACCTTCAATCCAAACTTAAGAGAAAATTAGCTACTCATAATTGAACTAGAAGTAAAATGGAAATTTAATAAAATACATAGAAAATACAATATGGAGAAGGAATTATAGAAAATGGAGCTCAAAAATGAATTTAGGGGTGTCGAACTAGGGGGTCCTTTTTTTTATAGATACAATGAGTAAATCATGGCCATCACATTAAAATAATTTGGACACTAAGGATTGCTCCACGTGACCAGTTCTTATTGGATAGAACATATCATCAGGGCTGTCAATTCGTGTATATACATGAACCGTATGCACGTTTTTCCGATCCACTAACATACTGCCACGTCATCGGTCAACTTTACATCAATATTTTAGTCATTGGTCAATGCCACATCATTTGTCCAATCGAATGTTGTCACATCTGTTGAGTGTTAGAAAATGCATATTTATAAAGGAGAAAATCGTCATTTTATATTTCAAGTCTTATTAACAACCCTTACTTTTATGTGTTTAAGTTTCTTGTAATTTAATTATGTGTGTTTTATTTTAATTAAGTATTTTATGTATTTTAGGGGCATCATAGTTATTTCATAATAAACGAGAGATCAAATGGCAAAACAGACATCAATTTTGAACTCAGGACGGCCGAAAACCTTAGGGGGAGCATAAAAGGGAAAATAGACTGTTCACATGTACGGTACTATTCACATATACGGGTACTGGCTACGTTACTGTTTACGGCACTGTTCACATAGACAGATCGATGACGTGGCATTGACCGATGATGTGGCATTAACTGATGAGGTGTCATGATCCTGTTGGACTAAAATTCTTATGTAATGTTGATGGTGACGTGGCAACATATTAGTGGATCAAAAAACGCGTGTACGATACATGTAACACATGAGATTATTTACTGTGCAAACCGCGTTACTATTCAAACCGTGTGCAAACCGTGTTACTGTTCAAACCATGGTCAAACTGTGTTACTGTTCACACATATTGTTGACTGATGACGTGGCGCAATCCTGAGCGTCCAAACTGTTTTTAATCCAATAGCCATAATTTACTCGATGTATCTATAAAAAAGGGGCCTCCCCCTTAATTTGGCACCTCTGAATCCATTTTTGGACTCCATTTTCTATAATTCTCTCTCTATCTTGTATTTTCTACGTATTTTAATAAATTCCCATTTTACCCCTAGTTCAACTATGAGTGGCTAATTTTGTTTTAAGCTTGGGTTGAAGGTGAAGTCTCAACATATGTCATGAGCTCTATTTGGTAAATTTATTTTCTCTTCCCCTCTAGATTTTGTGGATGTTTTGATTTTTCGTTGACAAATAATACTAATCTTGTCTAGTACCGCCCTGGTTTCACCGGCTCCCTAGTATAAGATTATTATTATTTGGCACGATAAGCCCTTAGCACCATGTTTATTAGAGCGTGGTTCATGAGGTGTGGATTCCCCCTTATGATTTAATTGGTATTAATAAGGATTATTTAGTCCATAATGCATGTTGATACGGATCTAGATACCCAAGTACATCGTTTCAATAGAATTCACTTCAATTTATTCTTGCCATTTTAATTCCAATTTTAGAATTTATTCTTGCCATTTTAATTTAAGTTTTAGCATATTCCAAATCATTTCCACCACAATCCAATCACCAATTTACAAAATTAATTTTATATATAATTAAAATCCACCTCCTCGTGAGATCAACACTCGTCACCATTAATCTATACTATAATAGATTCGTACGCTTGCGAGTTTAATAAAATTTACACAACAACATCATCGGTTAGTGCCACATCATTAGTCAACGCTACCTTATCGTACTATATATATAAATAATGTCGTGAACAATAACATAAATAATATCGTACATGTGAACAATGTTATTTATCCTTTTATACTCCTCTTAAAGTTTTCAACTGTTTTGAGTTCAAAAGTGTTGTCCGTTTTGTTATCTGTTCTCTTGTTCATTGTGAAGTAGCCATGATGTCTCTTTAAAATACATAAAATACTTAATTATAATAAAACATATACAATTAAATCACAAGGGACTTAAATACATAAAAATAGGGATGTTAGTGAGACTTGGAGTATAAAATGACGATTTTCTCTTTTATAAATGTACACTTTCTAGTGCTCAACACTAGCCACGCCGAGGGCCATAAATATAATAAGTTGGAACGTTTGGGGATTGGGGAGCGACCTAACGTTCCGAGAAGCTCAAAAATTGCTCCAAAAGCATAGGCTTAAGCTAGTATTTTTCTGTAAAACTAAACTAATACCTGGGCAAATGCAAGAGAAAATACAAATATAATCTAAGAAATATGAACTTACTGGATCAAAAATTTAATATTGGAGAGAATACTTGTGATGGTAATTTGATTGTGGTGGTAATATGATATTTAATGGCTCATATATTAGAGTGTATGGAAAAATAAGACATGATTATTTTAAAAAAAATATTAATTAAGGTTATAATAGAAACTTTAAAAGATGTGATAACTTATTTAAGAAGCTGCTTATGAAAAGTAACTCCTTTATATGCTTTTAAAAGCTGATGCTAAAATGAAGAAAATTATGAAATAAGCAACTCTTATAAAATTTACCAAATACTACTTTTGTTACAAATTATAAAATAATTAGTTTATTAAGTTTCGACCTCAATCCCAAGTAGGCTAAAGACACGTTGTATTTTCTAATCAATATTTTAGCTTTTTTCCATGGCGTCACATTAGTCTGTCTTTAATAGTAGTAAAGCATCCATGTGTCCTATGCACATTTCATTCAATTAATTAAGTATCATCAAATCTTACATTTTTATTTCAACTTACACAGTTCGAACAATTAACCAGAATCTTTTTTTATTGAAATTAGTGTATCAATTTTATAAAAGAGATAAAAAAGGAAAATTTACACAAATAACCATAATTTTTTTTATTTTTCCATTTTAACCCCACAAACTAATTTCTATCAACATTAGCCAAAAATAAAATTTTCAGACTAAAATGCCCCTCTCACATCTCTCCCGCAAGACTCTCTTTTTGATGTAATCTCTCTCAAAGCCAAGAACACCCATAGTTGGCGGCAACTTCACCCATCGTCGGCGGCGGCTCCACCCATCATCGGCATCCGATCTACCTTCTACGGTGAAGAAAATCAACAAGATTCATTATTCAACTTCAACAAAACCTAAGTTAGTCATTTTTTTATATTTCATTAATTAAAAATGAAATTTTAAAATAATAGTGGTTGTAGTTTGAGAATAATGGTGATGGTGGTTGTTGTTTTGGGCGTGATTTGTGAGTGCATTATTTTGGGCATGATTTGCTGCCCAAAGAAGGAACTACTGCCCAACGCGCGCTAGCGCGAGCGATAAGCCCTTATGCGAGTGCGCTCGCCTGTCACATGTCGCGCGCACGACAGGTGCGACAGGCGTCCTGTCACACCAAACTTGCTGCAATGTTTTCCTGAAGTAATTAATAAGATAAGTAACATGAAATTTTTGTGGTTTCTTCATGAAAAAATTAACACTCTTCGCGATGTTAGTGGTAAGTATGCTGTATCTCATACCTTCAAACTGAGACATTGCCTAATTACACGTACCCATATTATTTTCTAAGTAATCAGCCACACCCAAGTGGAGCATCCACAACCCTTCAAATTATCTCTTAAATTCCTCGTATCCATATGCTTTTGCTGCATTAATAAAGGCAGACTCAAATTCATCTTAAAGAGCTTTGGACATCATAAACTTTGACTTAATCTTACTTTTCACATGGTAAAAACAGACGCCATGAGTTGCATTTTGACATGTTTTTAGAACGACTCTCCTTATGGTAGTGCATCGATCAGAGATAATTACCAACTCCAGCCTATCGCCAATCACTCAGTGTAACTTCATCATAAACTATTCCCAAGCATCATTATTTTTTGAATCCATGACCATACTGTCTAACAAATACAATTTATTGTTACCATCCAGACATGTTGCTACGAACATGCTTCCACGATATATCCTCTTTAGATGAGTACCATCTACAACAATGACAGCCGAATATACTGCATAAAACCCTTGATGGAAGATCTAAGTGCTACAAAATAGTATAATAAATTACCATCTCCATTTCGCTCGAGGTGAGTAATTGTACCCTCATTCAATTTAGTCAGTACGTGAGAGTATTTAAGGAACAAGTTGTATGACTTTGCAGAGTTGTCTTGAACTATTTCAGGATAAACTTTTCTAGCCTGATATGCCTGTTGGTATATGAACTGAACACCGTATTCCTGCTACATATTTGTTCTGATGACATTCGGAGTTTAAATTCTCTTTTCCTAAATATAGTTATCTTCAATAATATGACTAACAATTCGACTCCTTACTTAACGATGACCACCAACCAATATCTTATTATGACAAATGTGTACATTATCAATTCTCCTCACCACCCAAGGAACATTATGCTCGTTCGAACTTCTAATTACTTGAATATGTCATTTACATGATTCTGAATAACAGTGAGCCTCAAAAAGTATCGTTATAGACCGTGCAATTTTGAAATTAAACTTATCCCTAAAGGCAACCTTGTGCAGTTGTAATATTAACTCATTCTTCTCAGCGAATATCTTATCCACAATAATATCATCTTAGGCACAACTGCTTAAAAAGCTTGGAGCAACCATGTTCGAACAAAAAATTGAAGCAAGACTTATGAGGGTGTCAATCTTCCTTCTCGATCGAACCATTGGAGGAATAGATCCATTGTCTTTGTTATTCATAGGAATATCGTCTTCACACTCATCTTCATGCTAAAACGATGAAATATTAGAAGAACCGGCTCCTCTATCATCACCTGTATTATCGAAATGAGTGCTCCTCATACTATTAGAAGGTTCTACACAAACATTATCCCCCTTTGTCTCATCAATAAGAACATCATTTTCCCGGAAATCAATATTGTGATATGGAGAATACCATTGCTCCAACGACGTCTTTAATGGTAATACCTCTTTTCTAACATCCTCTAACGTAATGTTGTTGTCATCGATGTTGTCATTATTGTCGTGGATTGGAGAGTAATATTGTTACAACGACATTGTCCTTAGCAACATCTCTTCTTTATTATTGGTGCGAGACATATTTGCTCTAAAGGAAGTTTCTGTTTCGACAGGTGGCTCAACATCTTCTCCTGAAACTCGACGTGATGTCGTAACGAATATAGGAATGCATCCGTAGTTGGCCACATTAGATGCCATATGCAACACAACTCTCACCATTTCATCATCAAATATATCCATGGCAGTGCACATATACGATATAATGTGTTACTAGACCTCAAAGTTGTCTTCATTGTGATACTATATTCATTAGGATTTATTTGCAATACCTCATATACTCTTGTCAAAAACTGATCAAACATATAATTTTTCCTAACAAAAAAACTCTATTTTTACTATTCACATACTCCATATAGCCATCCTCTAACGTCTCTCACCAACTATCATAGCACAATTCAAGCATAACTGAATCCATTAAGTCTGAAATTATTAAAAAAAAATAATTGCACACTATCAAACTAATAAAGAGTCAGTTGCAACGAATTTTGGTGCTACAGACAGCCTGTCGCACGAAGAGGCAAATTGTCGCACGAAAATTTCGTGTGACAAGCAGCCCGTCGTACAAATTTTGTGCGACAGGTGCATGTCGCACCAAGATGCAATTGCACTGAAACTCTCTCACAAGTTCAGAAAATAACTCTTACCACTCGGTGATACAAATTGGTGTTGGATCCGAATGGATTATGATCGGATTTTACTTTTACCGTTCGTTGTTGCCTTTTTCCGTCGCCGGTGATAATTCAAGAGTGCAAAATTACATTTGGTTTGATAAAAGGGGAGAAGTAAAGTATTTTTTAGTTTGTAAACAAGGATAATTTGGGGGAGAAAATCTTATGTTTGGCTAATGTTGATAGAAAAAAATTTAGAAAGTTAATTATAAAAATAGTAAAATTTTTTAAGTTATTTTTATAAATTTTCCAAAAAAATTCACAATAGTACAAAAATAAGATGAAATCATAAGCCAACTTTTAAGAAAAGAAAAAAAAACTCACATAGATGTCAGAAGTATAAAGGCGTTGATGAGGTTTCAACATTTTTTAAAATCTTTTTATTTAATTTTTGGCCAAAGATTAAGTACCTATTTTCAATTAGTTTAAGATAATATGGTAGTAATAGTAATGGTGATGGTGATGATGATAATGATAATGATAGGGGATCAATAAACATAAAATTTATTAGTGCCCATCAACATTTATTTTGTCACCTCCTCAGTTATTGCTTTACATATTTATTTTGCATCTAATTTAACATTATTGGAAGTTAATTGACATGACTAGTAATCAATGCATGACTTAAAAAATTTAAAGAAGATAGAATAAGCAAAAAATTTAAAGAAGATAGAATAAGCGTGCATGAAAATAAATACAAGAGATTAAATATAAAGAAAGTATGGGGTGGACTTCAAAAGGGAAAAATAAAATAAATTTTAAATTTTGTTTCAAAATAATTTTCAATACACATATTTAACTATATGGTAACCGCTTTTATTATGTCTTTTAATTTTAACGTCCAGTCAGCAAGTAAAACCGTTATTCCAAGTATTTTCAATGAAACTATTGCATCTATACTTTACGAAAGGTAAACAAGTTCTCTCAAAACTATGAAAAATTGAAAATCAGATGAAAATTGTCATGAAACACTGAGGAAGGTTTTGAGAGAATTTTTAGTTGTGTTTTCTTTTCTTTAAATTTGATTGGTTGATTTAAAAAAAATTGCATGCAACTTATGTCCAGAATTCTAGTAGATACTGTAAGGTGTCGAAAGGTGAAAATAAAAATTTGCATTTTGTATTATTTAGTCATTTTACCGTCAATTTCTTATTAGCAGTTGTCAATTATTTGTTTAGATGGACAATTGGACACGGCATTTTATTTTTTATTTTTCTTAAAAAAGAAACTAATCACGAAACTTCCTTGTGGGTTCCAAGGAAGCATGTAATAAAGCATAAAGTATATCCTCTACAGCCATATTAAATTATTTTGACACCCCAAATTTTCTCATCTGGTCAAATCTCTCATCTGCTGAACTGCCATGGCTTCTTATTCTTCTCCACCTCGAAACGACAAGAAGATGCATGATGTTTTTGTCAGTTTCAGAGGAGATGACACACGTGACAACTTTACCAGCCATCTTTTTTCAGCACTGTTTCAAAATAATATTGAAACTTTCATTGACAATGATCTTAAGAGAGGAGATGAAATTTCAGAGTCTCTTCTTGGTACAATTGAAGCATCAACCATCTTAATTATCATTTTCTGGGAAAAATATGCTTCTTCAAAATGGTGTCTCGATGAACTTTTAAAGATCCTCGAATGCAAGAGAAATTACGGACAGATTGTGATACCAGTTTTCTATCGGGTCGATCCATCACATGTAAGAAAGCAAATTGGGAGTTTTGGGGATTCATTTTTTATTCTTGAAGAACGATTTCCATACAAGACGCAGAATTGGAGGAGTACTTTGACCGAAGCAGCCAACCTCTCTGGATTTGATTCTCGTGTCATTAGGTGACAACGATCTTCTATCTAATTCTTACTAGCATAAGTAGTAAATGACATTGTAAGAATGAGTTTAACTTATCAATATTTTATTAATTAAATCATTTTGAAGTCTAGGTTATTATCTTGCATATTTAATTAAAATTCCAATTATTTTATTTGATGAAATTGTTCTTCACATAAATTACCTATTTTATATTGCAACTAAAAACACGTGATTCTCTGCCTCGGTTTCATATATTTGAACTTAGTTGCTGTTATTTTTTCACTAGGCCTGAATCTAAACTTGTTGCGGAAATTGCCAATGAAGTTTCGGAGAGGCTAGATGATATTTTTCAAAGTGAAAACAAAGACTTGGTTAGAGTTGAAAGGCGCATCAAAGAAATTGAATCATTATTAAGCACTGGTTCTGCGGGTGTTTACAAATTGGGGATTTGGGGGATCGGTGGTATAGGCAAGACAACAATCACTGGTGCTGTTTTTAACAAAATCTCTAGACATTTTGAAGGTTCTTACTTTGCGTATAACGTTAGAGCAGCAGAAGAAACTGGCAGATTAGATGACTTGCGAAAGGAACTTCTGTCTAAGTTATTGAATGATAGAAATGTGAGGAACTTTCAAAATATCAACGTCAATTTTCAAAGCAAAAGACTTGCTCGCAAGAAGGTTCTTATTGTTTTCGATGATGTGAATCATCCAAGACAAATAGAATTATTAATTGGACGACTTGATCGGTTCGCTTCAGGGAGTCGAGTAATAATAACAGCAAGAGATAAACAAGTTCTCACAAATTGTGAGATTGATCATATATATCAGATGAATGAATTAGTACATGCTAATGCTCTTAAGCTTTTCACTCAATGTGCTTTTCGAGGAGACCATCTTGATGCAGGTTATACAGAGCTCGCACACAAGGCATTTTCAAGTCGCACACAGGTTATACAGACCTCTCCCTGACCCAAAATCTTGAGATTATGCTATTATACAGTTGTTTAAGTTTGGTGGAGACTCATTTATTTATCCAATATCTAAATAAACTTAGAAGTCCTTGATCTAGACCTCTGCGAAAGGCTGAGGAGTCTTCCAACTAGCATTCATTTGAAATATCTCAAGATATTTAGGTGGCGTTTGTTTTTTAACTTAATGAGTTAAATTGACTTAACTTAATTAATTACGTAAATTAGAAGTGTTTGTTTTATAACTTAATGGGACGTTTCAGATAATTTTAACTTAATGAAATAAGCTAATTTTTTGGTTTTTTACTGAATTAAGAAATCTGAATTAAGTCGTTACTTTGTAATGTCAAAAATATCCCTACTTTATAATTTATTTTTTTATGCCTATTCCAAAACGGACCCATAAATATTTATCCCGCATAATCTCATCTTTATTTTTTTAGCCATCATGGAATCCCTCCTCATATTGCTGCTCTCATCAAATTCTTGAATCTCCCATTAATTTCTCGCCAAGCAAGCACTTGACTTTGATTTTTTTTTCTTTTTCAATTACGTTTTCCAACATTCACTTATATACTAATCAACTAGCTTTGCTACTCTTTTTGTATCTGACACACTTCGTTATGTGTTTTGGGTGTTGTTCTATTCATATGACCATTCAAAACTTATTTTTATTGAAATATTTTGTTAATCTGATGGTGATCATTTTGGGAGAACGTTTACTCAGTTGTTTGATTTCTTTTTTCTTTTTTATAATTGAGATGATGTTGTGAATGATCAATTGCCTGAATGCAAACATGATAGTGCATGTTTTTCTTTCGTAATTGGTTGAAGTAGTTTTCATAGAGCTATCTTGATTGGTTATGAATATCTTGATTGGTTATGAATTTTCCAGTTTCTTTGAATGAAATTAACAATGGTGGAAATTAAGAATCGCTGAAATTAATAGCCCACAATTGGTTCCGTTTTTTTGTTTGTTGTGGAATTTTCTTATAGATGTCATCACAAGGGGAAAGAGTGGATTGGACTGATCATACTTATAGGAAATATTTTATTGATCTTTGCATGCGTGAAGCAAATAATGGAAATAGAGCTGGGGCAACTTTAAAGCCTACTGCTTGGAATACGATTTCTTAGGAACTGAAAGCATTGACAGGAAGATTTATTACCCCGAAACAACTTAAAAATGGATGGGATTATATGAAAAGGCAATACCTCACACGGCTGAAATTAACAATTCAGGAAATGGTTACGATTCTACAACTTGTACTTTTGATTGGCCACCTGAAAGATGGGAAGAATACTTGAAGGTAACAATTTTTTTCTTTTATGTAAGTGAATTATTTAAAATTTTTACAATTAAGTATAATCACTTATTATGTTTTGATTTAACAGAAATATCCAGAAGCTAAACAATTTCGCAATAGACCTTTAGCAAATGCTGAAGATTTGGAGGCATTGTTCTTAGGTGCACTAGCAACTGGAGCTTATAATTGGAGTTCTGGAATGGAAGGGATACCAGAAATAAAAAATATATCATCAATGCTATTTGAAACTTCAATTAACTTAGAAGATGATGATTGTGAGGCAAGAACACCTAATTCATGCACCAATATGGATGAACCACTTCCCCATGACATGCAGAGGTGTAAAAAGAAACAAAAGAAAAGCAAATCAAATGAAACTTGCGAAGATTTCAACAAGTTAGTGGTTGTATTAGAGAAGACCAATGATAAAGGACCTTCAATTACCCAGTGCATGCCAATTTTGAGAAAGCTGCTAACTTATGACAATCCCATGTATTATGTGGTCATTAATGCACTTTGCAATAAGAGAGAATATCGAGAACTATGGATGGGCATGGAGTGTGATGAAGAACGAATTGGATGGATTTATAGTTTACCAAAAGTGCCTTAGTATCTTTTTCCTAGGTCATTAGACAATGTTTTATTTGGTGTCATTATGGAATTTTTGGATTATATAGCTTTTCGTTTATGCAATGAGTCAATTTTTTGATTGGGGTCATTGTTGAACTTTTGGTTTGTGTAGTGAATTGTGTGTTTTAGTTCTTTGAATATTTGACGAAAATTTTGCTGCTCAAAGTGTGGTTTACGTTGCTAATATATGTTTTTTTTTTACTTTATTTTTGTCCTCGCAATTCTTATAAATTTATTTATATGGTCGGGTTGTTATATTCTATCACAAATAGATTATGGTCTAAGCAATACTTTGGACTTTAATAGTAGGTATGTCCAATATTCAATTAATATTAAATGCTCTTCTTTGGATGCTACGTATACGTAATATATATTTGTTTATTTATTTTTGTATAATAGATATGTCAATGGCTGAGTTGACATAAAGAATGAGGTTAGAAGAATATTAGGAAAACAATTGATTATGATGGCAAAAAAATTATTGAAAAGATCGAAGAAAAGGCTACGAGTATCTACATCATTTCAGTTCTCTTTACATTTAAGAACTTTTAAATGGATCACCAATAGTTTGCTATGATCTAATGCCGATGGATAAGAAGGGGTTCATATCTCTATGCCATTTGTTCAAAGAAAAAAGATGGCTTTTAAAATTATAAACTTTTAAAAGTCTCGAAGCACTTGATTGTGGGAAAGTAGAAGCGGAGAGTCGTCAGTTGTTCCAGGACAGCAATTTCCCCAGCAATACTTTTCCACATTTTGCTTCCATCTTCTATCAGAGGGATCCAGTACCTCGATTATCAACTAAGCGAAGCTTTGAAATTATGTTTAAAGAAATCATCTCCCTTGACCCAGCATCAGCATGGGTGTGATTCCCGACATTTTCTACCCACGAAACTATGAGATACTTGAGTTTAATCAATTGTCCAATTTCGGATGGCAGACACTGGACTTTAGTATGACGTACATCAAGGATTTCAAGCTTCTGGAGACTTCCTATTTCTGCAGGCAGCTGCAATAATAGACTACAAGAAGAACGTAAGAAGAGTGCATTGAGATTTATCAACCTCGAGATAGATGGTGGAAGACAACTGATAGTCGTTTCGTGCAGGTCGAGAAGTTGAAGGTGGCACATATACTCAAAGAATGACGTCGGAAGTTTTTCCAATCTTTTTCCTTCAAGTATCAATGTTAAGATTTCACAGCAATTGGGCATGTCTGGCAGAGTGGATGAGGGGAAACCAAATAGTGAGAGCCTTTTTGTGTCTTTTCATTCTTCTTCACTAATATGCTCTTTCTCTTTTACCAAAATTCCTCCATCTGTCTCATAGGCAATTCTTAACGCTACTCTTTGGAAAAACTCGAACATCTTATAACGTTTCTATTTTCTTTGCTTTTGCAGAAGAGATTTCTTTTCAAAATTATCTAATATTAGACGTCCTGTGTCACGTGCATCCCCAATCTTATTGAAGCATGCCCAAAACTTTTGTGCAGCCCAGCAATCGACAATATAGTCTTGAGAAAGTTCAAGACCAGTAGAAAAAATTGCCCAACCTAGTAAACAATGTTGCTGTTCTACGAATAGATTTTTAACACTATCTTCATAATAACATCATTCTTTATATTGGATCATGTGTTCCCCCTTTAACACAGCGTGGACAGGATTGTATTTATTGGATGAGTTCCAAGAATGGTGACTTTTCGATTAAATCCTCATACCATGCCATTAGCTCTTATCGTTACCTAGAGCCAGACTGAATCTGGAACCTAATGTGGGGTTGGCAGGGTCCCCATAGTGTAAGGATCTTTTATCTGGCTGGTGTTACATGTCGGCTGAAAACAAAAGAGGTATTATTGAGGAGGCATGACAGTTGTGCGTGTGATCGGTGTAGTGCTCCTATGGAAGACATTGTACATGATCTTAGAGATTGCATGGCTGCTAAAGACTCCTGGAACCTTGTTATTCTTGTAGCTCGTAAAGAAGATTTTTATAAGTTAAGCCTGCGAGACTGGATGTGTAAGAATCTTGAAAGTCAATGGTCCTCTCAAAATGCTTTGAAATGGAGCTATTTTTTGGGGGTAGCAATTTGGAGACTATGGTTTTGCAGGAATCAGTTTATTATCAAGCATTCTACATTAGGTGAAATTGATTTGCTCAATGATGTCATGGCAGAGCTGAAGAGATTCAACACTTGTTTAATTCCTCCATAATGTTTGGCGGCCGGAAGATTGAAAAGTGGTTTTGGTGGTCTGCACCGATGTGGCCATGGTGTACGCTAATTATTGATGGGGCTTGCAAGCAGTCTAGGGTGTCCTCAGCTGGTGGTTTAATTCAGGATTATAATGGAAGGTGGGTTAAGGGGTTTGGCATGAATATTAGTTCATGTTCTGTTACAGTGGCTGAGCTATGGGGTCTATATTAGGGGTTGAACATGGCTTGGCAGTCTGGCATACGCTTGCTTCAAGTGGAGTTGGATAGTTTAAGTGTATATTAGATGGTGGATAATCCTTGTAGATTGAACAATGAATTTTCTTTGCTCATTTGGTCCATAAAAGAGTTTTTAAAGCGTGATTCGCATGTTCGCATTAATCATATTTACCGTGAGGCTAACTATGTTGCAGATTGCATGGCTAATCTTGCTATCTCTTTCCTGTTGGGTCTCCACATATTTATGAGTCCTCCTGACAGTGTTAAGTCCCTGCTTTTTCATGATATATATGTGGTAGCTTACTCCCATTTAGTTTCTTCTTACCTCTTTGTTGAGAGCCCTTTTGTAACCAAAAAAAAAAAGGAACCAACAAAATTACTGGAGCTATATCTTTATGATTTTAGTGAAAAAAACAATATATTTCATTAATCATAAATTTGTATACGAGCAATACCCAAAGCAAACCCAGAATCAACCAATGCACTAACAATTGAAGAAGCTGCAATTTTATGACAGTAAACAAGGAATATTAAATGTAACACATTTCAAATTCCACATTTATTACTCTTTGCAGGTATTCCAGAATCACGAGCATCATTGTTATCATTATCGTGATCATCTTCAGTATCCTGTATGCTATATAAGAACAACAAGATGTTGATGATCTATATCTATATCATATACAAAGGTTTTCTTAAGTAATGAACTTTGTTTGGATGAAAATATACGTTTTTTCTATTCAATATATGTCAACTTTATGTGGTCAGAAACATTGTTCAGTTACAAGCCATCACTAATTTGATTTGGCAAAAAAAAAAAAAAAGATAATCACCTAATTCACCTAATTCTTTTTTATAAATACTTTTTAGAGTGCCCAAAAGCTCTAGTTCTTTTTTAATCAAACAACATTAAAAAATTTTATAAGTATTTTTAAATCTAAAATAAATTATAACATTTTTAAAAATCATACTAAACAGATACTAAGAGCTGATAAATATAAACAAAATTAATTATCATATTACATGAAAATTTTTAATGTTCATCAGGTAACAAGGATGCTACCAAATATGCATTTATTAAAATTTAAACACAAATAGAGAAGTCTCGAACTGTGCACCAAAAATTAAAAAAAAAAATCTCATTTTGCAACTTAACCTTCGACCAATACAGAAGCTAGAAGCAGGAGCACCAGCCCACTGGAACCCCGAGCCCATCAGCAGCAGGGTTTTAGACCTCTGGGGCATTGTGGAGTGAAGTTATCAAAATTCTGGGGCGCTCTTAATAATATGAATTTAATAAATATTTATGGTCTTTCCTTTCAACTGCCAACAAAAGTCCAGTCAACTCTCAAGTCAATTGTTCAAACTTCTCTCACTGCTAGCAGGTCATCTTATCAAGTTCTCAACCCGCTCGACGCTCTACGTCGCCGTTTCAGTCACGTTTGATACCTGAGTCGACTCGGTGGCCTCGCCATCAGATTTCATTTGGATGAGATTGAAACGAATTGGGTTAAGAGGTAAGAAACAATTTTTTTTTTCCCAATCCAGTTATGTTCATTCCTTCGATTTCAGAAATTAATTTGTTATTGTTTCTTTACTGTCACAGTTGCTATGTGAACAAAAAGAAATGGGAAATGGGAAAAGGAAAACAATTTGGTTATTTATGTTTCGACGAGAGCAAGTTTGGCCATCTGGAGGAAGAAGTTAAAAAGCTGTTGGAAAGGAGAGACAGTGTGCAGTAGATGGTTGATGGCTGATCAGTGTGGACAGGATTATTGATGAGGCAGAGAAGATTGACGAGGAAGCAAAAAAGCAATGCTTCAAGGGCCTGTGTGTGGACTCCACGAAGTGGTACTGGCTTGGCCAGAAAGCAGCGAGGGTGGCGAAATCTGTTGTTGAACTTCTGGAAGAAAGGAAATTCGATCAAGTCTCTAACAGCGCCATTTCGAATGGGGATTATGTGTCTTTCGAATCAAGAAGGTCCACTCTGAATGGTGTACTAGATGCATTAATCAATCCTGATGTTAACATGATTGGGGTGTACGGAATGAGTGGCATTGGCAAGACGATGCTGGTGCAGGAAGCTGCCCGGCAAGTCGAGGAAGACAAGCTCTTTGATGAAGTGGTTTTTGCAGAGGTATCACGGACTCCAGATGTGAAAAGGATTCGAGGAGAAATAGCCGATCAGCTAGGCCTGAGTTTCTCTGAGGGGAGTGAATGTGAAAGAGCAATGGTATTGTGTGATCGCTTGAGGAAAGAGAAGAAGATACTTGTTATACTGGATAATATTTGGACAAGCCTCGATTTGGAGAGAGTAGGAATGCCTTTGGGAGATGAATGTAAAGTGCTGTTAACTTCGATAAGATTGTCTGTGTTATCGAATGATATGGGTTCTCAAAAGAATTTCTTGGCTTCTATTTTAACTGAAGAAGAAGGTTGGAGGCTGTCTCAGAAGATGGCGGGTGCTTGCAGTAGTAATGTTGCTTTGATTCAAACTTGTTTAAAACTTTCAATGCCGATTTATCTCCACGAGCAAAATGAAATCAAAACGACCGATTTATTTTACCGTCTTAAAGTGAAATTCCAGCAATCCATTTGATTCAAACTTGGGCCGGGCATTTGGTTCCATTTAGTACGAACCGTATTATGTCAAATTTGTACAGGTGGTAAAAACTAAATGGTTTAAAAATTTCTAAAATAATTAGTCCTTGTTTAGTTCGGTTTAAAACCAAACGGAACCAAATGATTCACTAAAAGAAAGTTAAAAATATAATTTATGAAAATAAAAATTAAAAATTAAAGACCCTAACCTAAGCTATTTCAATATAGAAAGTCTTTGACTCCCAGCATGGTTGCAACACTGATGTTAACGCAAAATTAATTGTGGTCTTCTCTTTTCTTGGGTTCGATAATAAACTTTAATCAATTAGTTCAAAAAAATGAGTTAGTAGATCAACTTTCAAAAGACGTATTTGTTAAACATAAATTTAAGTTTATTTTAAGTTGATTGCAAAATTTTGATTTGTTTAACTTTTATACAAATAGTTCAATATGAAAAATATTTAATGAAGGTGATACTTTTTTTGTTAAAAATAAATGTGATTGTCAATGTGATAATACACTCTATTTTATTTTGTTTAATTGTTGATGCTTACCTAATAGCCCACTTTAAGAGATAATCAAGGTATTGTGGATATGGAAGTTGAAAGATCAAGAAGTGGTGATTGAGAGAGTATTCACTGGCAATAAAACTTTGATGCAAAGCTTCTTCTGTAAATTGTGGTGGATTTCCAGACTTTTTTCTTTTTTTTTGGGAGAGGATGCATTTCTAAACTATTGTTGGATTTTAATATTTTTTTTATTATTTGTAAATTTATGAACTCAATATTATTATTATAATAGAATATATTACTATCATATAATATCATATAACTAAATTGAACTGAACTAAATTAATATGGCTCGAATTTGATGCCTGGTTCGTATTTGGTTCACAAAATCTTGAAGCAATTGGCTTAGGCTTGCCTTGATTCTAAGCCCGAACTGAACTAAAATCAATAGTATCCACCTCTAATTCAGGCTTTAAATTTGGGAATTTATGATTTTTTTTCTTGTTTTGCAAGTAGGGTTTAAAAATAGACTGGGCCAATAATGGGCTGCGTCAGCCCATATGAATGTAAACCATACATACGAGTAATACTTTTTATTTTAGGTACAGTCTGGGTTAAACTCACGCTGATATCTAATACCCGAATCTAGGTGAAAAACCTAAAAACACAAAGATAGTGCAAATAAAAAGATGTGGTTGAATGAAAAAAAGTCACATAATCCAATTAATTTATTTTTATTATTTTATTTTGCATTCAATTATATTATAATTCATACAAAGTCTCATCAATGTATAAGAGTTTTTAGCTGTAAAATAGGTAAAAAAACACATATATAGTTCATATCGTCATAATCTAATAAAATCAATAATTTTAACTATCGTACTCTCATACTCCTAAAGTCAACTTATCGGTCTAAGTTCTTATCTCAAAAATTTCAAGAGCGTAAAATCAATTTGTCTATTAAAAATTCGAGAAAATAATATTGATCTTACAAAGTTTGAATACAATAAGAATCTGAGAAAGTAATACCAAGGATTCATAATATATATTCCAAATATTGTGTCACCTATCAACAACTTCCTTCTATTGTAAAATGGTTAACCTTCATTGTCATTATTAATGTGATAATTACATTGCGCTAATGAATAAATAATACAATTGAATATCGCATCATTTACTGTAAAAAAATTAAAATTTTATAAGTC
The DNA here is from genome assembly GCA_029633175.1 of Citrus glauca. Lineage (NCBI taxonomy): Eukaryota > Viridiplantae > Streptophyta > Magnoliopsida > Sapindales > Rutaceae > Citrus > Citrus glauca. The sequence continues at coordinate 41,061,924 of JAQOOD010000003.1, read as the reverse complement.
TAATATTACTCCATCCAAAATAAAAGACACAAATTGTCTATTTCATGTGAATTTACTAAAATTTAGGGATCTAAATTTTATTATCCAGCAGAAAATGCTGAGAAATTTTACAGAGTATTTCGGCGATGGCAGGAAAAATAAATTAAAAAAAGGGGTCCCGCTTGCACCTGCTGGGACGTTTCTCAGTATTGATATGATTGGCTTCCTGGGTGAACCGGCTTGACTAGAGCTGCTTCATTCATTTTTGAGCTGCTGCAGATAATCCAAGAAGCAGGAGACATCAAAACAAACGAGCTATATTTTGCAGGTTTGATATATTTAAGTTGATTTTGTTAGCTAATTAACATATATAACTGATAATCTTGAGCAATGCAACTGCTCGTTGTACATTAATTTGCAATGCATTAATTTTAGCTGAAATGCCATGTTATTATGGTCTGGAAAGTGCTTTTATAAAGAAGCTGCTTCTGGTTGTGCATCATCATCATCATGAGCAAAGTTGACTTTATCTCCACTAAAACAAAGATTGACTAATAATGGATAAGTGGTGTGCAAATTTATTTTTCGCTTTTCTGCCTTTTTATATTGTTTGGGTAAATTAGGAATAGCTTATAGGATAATTCGGATTTTCTTTGTAGTTTGTATCACGCAAATATTTTCTTTCAGCATATATAAACAGCCTATTTTGCCAGAAATCTGAACAGAGAATTAATCACATGTTGCTTCACAAAATATCAATGTTCTGATTGTGTCCATAACTTTTGCATTATTGTACCAATTTGAAAAATATCAATGCTCTGCATCATTAGATTGTTATCTTTATCAGAAGAGACAAAAACACTTGTGCGTTCAATAAGATGTACATATAGATATGTGATTTCTTCATTAGATCAGAAAGATTACACTTTAGTTTATCGGTAGTGTTATGTGAAGTTACTAATATACAGGAACATGGCTGTGAAATTGATATCAGCATATATATGAAATTGATGGCTTTTTAATAGTAGGAAAGCAATGCATGGAACTCTTTTTCTGTTTTTGGTTGGGCAAGTGATGAAAAATATATCAAAAAATATTTGCAGGATGGAAGCAGTAGCTGCACAGGCAGCTGGTTCATTGGTTGGACCAGCAATAGAAGGTGGCACAGGCATATTAAATTGTCTGAAGCGCAAGTATTTATATGTGAAAAACATGAGCAAGAACCTCAGGAACCTGGAAAGAGAAGAAAAATACCTATGTGATGAAGAGGCAGATGTGAAAACAAGACTTGAAAGGAATAAACTAAAAATGGAGAAGTCACGCAGATGTGAAACCTGGCTCAATGAGGTGGAAAGGATGAAAGATGAGATTGAAACACTGAAGTCCAGCTACAGCAGTACCCACAAATTCTTGTGTGGCATATGCCCATTTCCTAGTCTGCTGCAGCTTGGTAAACAAATTGTGAAACTGACGGCAGAGGTAGTTTCTCTAAGAAAACAAATTGGCCAAATAGCCATTATGGTTGAGAAGGCACCAGTTCCAATCATAAAAAAGCATGCCAAAAAAATAGAGGAGGTTCCATCACTTAATGAGCATTTGAAAATGCTCCAGGAGTATCTAAGAAATGTAGGAACAAAGAGAATTTGCATATGGGGACCACCAGGAGTTGGAAAAACAACAATAATGGAGAACTTGCATGATGCTATTGGTGAGTCTCGTCAATTTGATTTCATCTTCTGGGTAACTGTGAACTCAGAGGGAAACATAAGAGATATACAAGAAGTTCTTCTCAAGCGGTTAGATCTAAGAGCGGAGGACCACAACATTGACCAAAGGGCGGACATGATATCTGAAGAGCTAAAGGACAAGAGTTATGTCTTGTTTCTCGATGAAGTTTCCACGGAGATCAATTTGAGGGATATTGGCATTCACGATGAGCATAAAAATGGAAAGGTGGTCTTTGCATGTACTTTCAGAAACATCTGTGGGCAGATAGATGAGGAGATCAATGTGCAGAGATTGTCCGGTAAGGATGCGCAAAAGTTGTTTTGGGAGACAGTGGGTGTGCAGTTGAAGGATTCTCGAGACATCAAACCTGTGGCAAGACTAATTATTAATGAGTGTGGGGGCATGCCCCACATGATTAAACTAATAGGAAGTAGCTTGGCAAATGTGAGCAACCCGGCAATATGGCGGGATATGCTATCTCAATTAAGATCTCCAAGTATGGCAGCAAAACAAGAACTTGAAGAAGTTTACAAGTCCTTTAAACTTGTATGTGACAAGCTACCATCAGATAAGCAGCTTTGCTTACTTTACTGGGCAATCTTTCCTGTTGGCTATGAACTTTACGAAGACTACATTATTGAATGCTGGAGAGCAGAACAGTTTTTCGCATACTTAAGAAAGCTTGGGGAGGCGCGTGACAGAGGGCAATCTGTATTGGATGAGTTTGTTAAAAAATCTCTACTAGAAAAAGGGAGGAAGGCTTCACACTATAAGATGTTTGAGCATTTTCAACGAGCAGCATTAAGAATTGCCAATCACGATGAAAACAGTTTCAAAATTTTAGTGAAGGAGGAAGAGAAGATCAGTGAAGAAGAGTGGGAAGTGGCAAATAGGATCTCGTTGATTCGTTTGTGTCTATCCACTCTACCCAAAAGGCCAAAGTGCTGTAGAATCTTAACATTGTTACTACAAGAAAGCAGTCTGGCAGAACTTCCAGCATCATTCTTTGGATATATGTGTAGCCTTCAACTTCTTGACTTGCATGATACGAAAATCAAGCTGCTTCCATCATCTATCTCCAGTTTGACAAATCTCAAAGCATTGTTCCTAAATAATTGTTGTCAATTAAGGCGACTGCCTGCAGAGGTAGGAGATCTTCATAATCTCGAAATCCTTGATTTAAGCCATACTGGAATTTCTTGTTTACCGTCTGAAATTGGTCAATTAGTCAATCTGAAGTGCCTAAGAGTTTCATTTCTTGCAAATATTGGAGAAGAAAACTGTTTTGCAGCCAGATCGATGGAGATTATTTCTTCAAACATAATTTCCAGGCTTCATTCATTAGAAGAGTTAAGCATAGTTGTGGATCCCAACAACAGAAGATGGAATCAGAATGTAGAAAATATAGTTGTAGAAGTTGCTTCTCTGGAAGACTTGACTACTCTTTGTTTCTACTTTCCCAATGTTGACTTGCTCCAGAATTTTATCAATGCAAGTAAATCATGGAATGGAAACTCCAACTTCAGATCATTCAGCATCCTTGTAGGCTATAACCAAAGAAGTAGCCCTTATATGGAATTTGATTTCTCAGGATGCTCAGCAGAAAAGTATTTGAGATTTGCTGATGGTGAAGGATTTCCTGATGCAGTTGTAAAGATACTGGAGCAGGCGTGTGCTTTTGAGCTGATTGGTCATAGGACCGCTGCCAATTTGTCAGACTTTGGTGCTAATAAATTTGGAGATGTGGAAGCCTGTATAGTCGAAGATTGCAATGAAATGATAAGCGTCATTGATGGTAACCTTACAGAAGGTGTCACATTTCAACACTTGAAGAAGCTGCACATCAGCCATCTTCCAAAACTGATGCATATTTGGAAAGGTTCAATACAATCTGGAAGCCTCATAATGCTTGAAACCCTGATATTGAAAAGATGCCACGGTATGAAAACTCTCTTTTCAGAGGAGATTATCTTCCAACTTAATCAGATACAATATCTACAAGTTGAGGACTGTAAAGAGATGGAAGAGATCATTGAGGCTGGAAGTGCAGTTGATTCCAGGGCTTTTCCTAAATTAAAGAGTTTTCAACTCATTAATCTGCCAAAATTGTCAAGCATTTGCCACAACATGTCATTGGCATGGCCCTTTTTGGAAACAATAACAATTAAGGCCTGTGATGAGCTGAGAAATTTCCCGTCCACCATTGAAAATGCATCCAAATTGAGAGGTATCCAGTGCAATCAAGCTTGGTGGAGCAGTTTGGTCTGGCCAAATGAGCATGTTAGAGACCACTTCCAAAACTTTTGTCAATTCATATGAGGAAAATCAAATGCACAGAATTGTTTCAATGATTCATATCAGATTTGACTTTTTAAGGTACAGTTTGTACCAATTATTTTGAGCTACTACTGGAATTTGGAGTCTGCAGATTTCTTTTCGCTTTTGATGGATAATGGATAGTTCTAGGTCAATGTAAATATCTACCCTTTGTGCTCTAGTATATGGTCAGGCCAGCTGTTTTGCACTAAAATGCTGCCGTTGTGATGCAGTATATAGCTATGTTTGTGAAAGTTGATGTTTTGTGTCCGCTACTATTTACTTTGGAACTTAGAAGAACTTCTTTCATAAGCTGCTTTGGCCTGCGGGTATTTTTAATTTTACATTTCTACTGTTGTTTCTCGTTGGAGTGCGGCATATCGCTAGTTATCCTGTGCTCATTGTCACTCTTTTGATGAATAATAGTATAATACTTTCAGAATAGCAGCAAAGATTTTAGCTGCTTCAAAATAGTGCGAAGAATTACAGAGTGGCTTTGTGTTTATCTACCCAATCAATTACACTTTGTTTTTCTGCGTTCAAAAGTGTAAAGGAGATTTCATAAGAACATCTCATTCAGTGCTCATTCCATGCTTTGACCTTTTTGTTTTATCAAGGCTCCTGACTTTTCTTTTTACACTTCATCACAACAATCATACATGGAATATGATGAAAATCTATCAACTGTTAATTTACTTTAAAAAACATTACAAATCCCAACAAATGTAATTTTTTTTCCCTACAGATCATCTTCACTGATGGTAGTGAAACAATTTTGAAGGTGCAATTGCAATTCAGTATCTTCCCACTCCAAATCATCCCACCAACTCTTCTCTGCCTTAATCTCCATAATGGAATGCTTTAAGTTAGAATCCATACCAATATTCTTCAACCTAGGGCAATCATAGAAGCTGACATATTCTAGTGAAGGCCAAGCACTACTCCAAATGGTAACCAATCCAGGCAGATAATGAAGTGTTAACTTCTTCAACCTGGGAAGTGCAGTGCAACTAGAATCAATTATCTCACCTTCAGATATGATCTCTTCAATGGCTGGACAGTCTTCAACAGTCAGATCTTCCAAGTTAGACATGGAATGAATCATGAAGCTGCTGAAGACAAATTTCAGTTTTGGACATGCATGCACTGACAAAATTCTTAACCTAGAAAAGCTTCCATTTGGTACACTTCCCTCACATATGTGTGTCAAATTCCACAAATGATGAATACTTAGATTCTCAAGGCTTGGAAAGATGACCATAGTAAGGTCCTTGCCATCCAGAACTGTTTCAATCTTTGGGCATTCACTTATTATACAAAATTTTAAGCCGTTGATACTCCTGACCCCAAAGTCTGACAGACTGTTTATGTGAAGGTGATTATCCAAATAGAAAGCAGTACAGCAAGCTAATATTTGAAGAACTGCATCCGGTATATTCTCACCATTTATGAATCTCAAGCACTTGCCCTGTTTATTATAATCAAATGCCACTGCATCTGGGACCCGAGAGACAATGTTCTTAATGTCATGGCCAACAACAATTCTGAACTCAGTTAAGCATTGAGCATTCCATGCTATGCATCTTTGGAGAAAAAGTTCAAGGAGCTTTATTTCTGGGAAATGAAAACAGAGAGAACTCAACTCTGTCAAATTGCAAACCTCAAGTACAACGGATTTGACATCCTTATACCACCGTTTATCTCCAGGGTATACAACAATACTTAAAGTTTTCAACGCATGAAGCCTTGATATAATCCCACTAGAAATCAACTGAGGTGGCATTTTCACATACTCAACGTAGCTGATAGATCCATAGAAGCAGACTTCCAAGTGGGTCAAACATGCCAATCCACCAGTTTCATCAGGTAATTTGCTAATTTCCGTACCTCGGAGATCAAGCACCTCAAGATTTTCAAGAGATCCAACATCAGAGGGGAGAGTAGACAGACGTTCACAATCTCGTAGAATGAGAGTTTGGAGGTTTTTAAGCTCAAAAAGCGTTTTCGGCAAGCAGTTGATTCTGGTCTTGGATAGGTTCAAAACTTTGAGAGAAGTCATGAATTGGAAAAAGGACGTGGGTATGACTTTCAGCTGATAGTTGCGTTGAAGGAACAACACCGAAAGTTCAGAGCAACTTGGCCTCTCAGGAAGAGTGCACAACTCATTATCCATCAAAAATATGAATTTAGCTTGTTCCCACTCCTTCAGTGAAGGGGGTTCTGTAAGACCTGCACCAGCTCTCAATAAGAAACGATGAACTTCAGGGACTTTGAGTGTCCTGGATGAAGAACTACTTGCTGAACTTGAAGTCTCTATCAATCTAGAATAAGCTCTCAACAGAATCTGACTATCTTCTGAGACAGATAAGATCCCCAAAGCTAAATCTCTGATTAAATCATGCATTTTGATGGAATCACCAGCTTCAGTGACTTGCAACAGAGAAGCACCTACTAGAATATCAATTATATCCTGTCCCCTTTTTCGCGCATCACCCAAACTCCCAGCAATTACACCTTCGTGGATGCAATTTTCGATGAATTCAAAAACATTAACCTCTTTATCTTCCGGAAACAAACTAGAATAAAGGAGACAACTCTTCGTGTCAAAATCCTTCAATTGGTCAAAGCTGAATTTCAACAGTTGGATTACCTCCTCAATCGTTGCATTCGCAATAGACTTTGAGAATTGCTTTGATGCGTGCTCCCACACAAGAACATTATTTTCCTCGGTTAAAGCCCTTCCTGTAACAATAATCAACAATGGCAAGCCACCACAGCCGTCAACTATAGTTTGTGCAAATGGCTGGATATGTGGCAATTCAATGACTCGTCCCACTTGTTCATAAAACAGTTCCCAAGCTTCCTTCTTATAGACAGTTTCCACTTCAATCAACTTACTAGCATCCATCTCAAGACAAGCACCCACTGTTCTAGATGCCACTACAATCTTGCTGACATTTTCTGAACTGGGATCAGGAATTCCCACTTCCTGTAAATTAATCTGCTCCCAAATGTCATCAAGTAGCAACAAAAACTTCTTCCCATTTAAAAAATGGAATAATTTTTCCGCAACATCAGAGTCAGCTTCAGAATCTTCACAATAAAGTGATAGCTGTCGTAGAACATCATTTTGGATCTTTCTTACACTCCAATATCTTGAGACAGTCACCAAAATGATCACGTCAAATATGAGTTTTGTTTTTGGGTAACTGATCAAGGCTTTCAAAACAGTAGTCTTGCCAATCCCACTAATTCCATGAATGCCAATTTTTCCTGCTTCAACGCCACTTATGCATTGGAGGATCTTCAGTACAGTTCTCTCAGTTGATCGACTGACAACCAAGCCGAATTCATGCCACCACTGATCTGTTTCAGTTTTAGAAGAAATCTCTGCCTCAGCTTTAACCACAAGTGGCATTTCATCTTCGATTCTAAAAGGAGAAAAAGTTACTTGTTCTGCCGCAGCTACATTACTTGGGCCTGATTTGAATGTTACTACTCTGGCAGTGGAACTAACTTCATTTTGAGAAGGAGCAGTTTTAAACTCCTCCCTGTGCACAGGCAGCATCCTTTCATTTCCATCTGAGAGAGTTTCCACAGTCCCTAATGAACACGATTCTACTTCACTAGAAGAAAGCTGAATTTCAGATTGATCCATTGTCCGTGTATCAATTTGTGTTGGACATATCACCTCATCTTCTGTCACAGGTTCTACATTTGATGCAGAAACCTGATCCGCAGCTGACAAAGATTTTGTAGATGCAGTAGGCACAGTTTCAATTGGCATCCGAACATCACCTGATATACCATAAGTCAGCTCATCTTTATCTCCAGGTACCGGCCTACTTCCCAAATAAGCCTCGACCATAGATCTAAATGATAATGTTGAAGAGGTCAATGCCTCTGTACTTGCTCTCACACTTGATTTACCTTTTCTTTCGGCCTTTCTTTCTGGGTTCACAGTCATAAGCTTTTCAATGTGTCCATATGTACTGCTTCCAACTCCTTGACTGGTTAATGTCTTTGCTTCCATATGTGATGATTGGGCCACTGAATCATGCAATACTTTAGTAGGCACAAAAGTTTCTGGTTCAGTAACTCCCACATGCTTTTCATGTCCCTCAACTGAGGGTTTTGAGTCACTACATTGCATTTCTTTCCATTGTGCAGCTTTCTCTCTCTGTGCATGCACTTCCACACTTGATTCACCTTCTGTCTCAGCTTTTCTTTTCTTGTTCACATACTTAGTCACTTCAACCTGGCCGTGTGTCCTGCTTTCAATTCTTGGACTGATTAATGCTGTTGCTATCTGATGTTGTGCATGAGATATTGAACCATGTGCTGATGGAAGATTCTCTAAGTGGTAAGTAACGTCATTAAGTGCATTCATGAGATCACCATGCGGTAGTTTCATGCATGAACATAACACCCCATGTGATTTCTCCTCATTTAATTTTAACATATCATTCACATGACTTTCAATTTCCCTCTCCTTGGAAAGCCATTTCTGATAATCCTTTGTTTGAATTGAACCCAACATTAATTCTTTAATTTTTTCTTCCTTAACAAAATCTCTCATATCGTACAAACCTTCATATTTCTGAATAAGCAATTCAACATCCCTTCCATGCCATTTTGAAGGTGCAATTTTCCGAAACAGTGAAACTGCAGGTGAGATCAGCACGGACCAAGTAAAGTCCATTTCACCTGCAGTGTTCAAACAAAGGATAAGGAATTTAAAGCCCGATACATTGTAAATAGTATGCAATACTTTACGTCACAACTACAAATGTAACAAAAAATTTATACAATTTCCATCAATTTACGAGATAAGGTTGTCTAAATGAACTGGGTGCAGATCCATACTTATTCTCATTTGAATGATATTTTATAAGTTCTCTGCGGTGCCAATGCAAGAGAAGCAACAACATCCACATTAATTAATATGGAAGATACATAAATTACACTTGATTGGTTTATGAAGGTTTCTCATACAGCAAGTTGAGTGTCTTAAGATTTAGAGCTAAATTTGCGAAGGCATTGTAGTGAAATTGAAGAATTTGGGAAACTTCCGCTCTCTTTCTTTTCAGTGAATGGAGTCAAAGGTTCAATGATTGAAAGATTGGTCTCAAGAAAATATAGTGTTACAGGAATAACATCCAAAGTATAATGAAAGACTAACACGGAGCATCTAGATTGGTAATGTAAGGAGCCATAAATTGAACAGCAAACAGTTAACACTGTATAAATATGATTCTAGTCACATGTTTCCGTCTATTTGTATAATACCCAGATAGTAGATGAATCTTACCTAAAAGCATGTTTACCATCATTTTCCGAAGCCAATTTTCCCACAAAACTAAAAATTGGAAATATGCTTGATAAGATATCTTGTGAAATAAATATGGAAAACGAATTTTTCCTATTTCATTTTTTGTCAAAAGAACAGCAATTGGAAAACAATATCATCGGCAACCAAAAAATCACTTGAATGGAATTGTTTGATAGTGAGGTGGTACTATGAATTTTTAATCAATCACAAGTTGCCGAGAGAAAAGTTGTACTTACCAACCACTTCTTAACTACGCTGTGCTTTCAAAGTTAAAGCACAACATGTACAAATATTATTCTTTACTAATGACTACAATAATAACAAAAACTAAAAGTGGATGAATTGTGTGTTCATAAACTATCGAGCCCATAATTTGGAGTGCAAAAGCCAAAACAAAATCAAAAGAAGGATTCTTTCAAATTTTCAACTAACCAGAAAGCTAAAACAGCACTTGGTGGAGAGAAAGGTCCGAACCGACGTCCTTCTAATTTCGTAAGTTGTGACAAAAAGTTTCTCGATCTCATCTTAATTCTGTGCTGAGCTTTGCTCATCCGTACGATTTTGACTTTTGACCTTTCAACTGTCGTTTTATTCAAAAATCAAAAAGAAAGAAAAAATAATTTCTGAGTTTCTTTTTGTCTAAATATATTTTAATACTTTGAGCTAGACTATCTTGACGAAGTCCCGACTCCGCAACAATTTCAAAGGTCTTTTTTAGAAAAATTTTTTTTCAGATTTGCACCAAAGTTTGCTGGAAATTTGAAAATTATCATTTTTCACTATAACCGAAGTTCGAAAATTATCTCTTTTTTGCAATATATATGCGACGTCATAATATTAAATATACAAATTAATCTTGTAACGTCATAAAATAATTGATATTTCCCTTTTAATTTTCGGACGACCACTGATAATTTGTGATTTTCTTTTTGGCATTTTCAAGTTTTTTTTTTAACGTTGGATGTAAAATTCATTTTTTAAAAATTTTTTAAAGCATAATAATTTTATTTATTTTATATTTTTAATTCATCATAGATATTAGTTGATATTTAAGTATTTAAGCCTAAAATCCATACAAAAAAAATTATTAAACAACAAAATTTTTTAAAAAACTTATAATTATTAAATAAAAAATATTAAATAGACGCGAAGTCAGATCTAAATAGCTTTCACATTATAACATTTCATGACAATTTTTTTTAATTGCATTATGTAGTTACGTATAAACTTAGGTTGAGTATGGTATGTCGTTTCAATGGCAATATTATGTAAAACTCGTTTTGATTTCGTTAAGAATTTGCAGGCAACCTGATAAATACTCTACAACCCAGCAGAAACAAATTATTCCTAATTTAGCAATTTGGAATAAAATAATATATACATATACATACGTATGTGTGTGTGTGTGTGTGTGTAAAGTGCACCATTCATTAACAGTCCCGTGTTATGTAAAATCAAATGTGAAAATTGAAATAAATTATCCTACTTCACATGCATCTTACTATATTTCACTTCAACTAATAAATAAATAAAGGATTTGACTCATCACACCTAAGTTGTGAAGAGATTTGATTTACAATTTTACATTGAGGCACTTGGAATACTTCGAAGAACCATTGCTCAGGAACAATCAAGGAGTAAGTAATCATTGTTCTTTTTTCTTTTTTTTTTAATCCTAAATATTATGATGAAGTTACAATTGGTGATGTTTTTGAGTCTTCTAAAGCCCAAAGCCTTCACCCATGCTTGTTTTTTTCACGAAGAGAAGCACCTGCAAAATTAACAAAATTTTAACTTGATAAGAAACCAAATTGAAACAGGCAACGATGTACATCATTATATGGAAAACTATTCATTTACACATAAGAAAACAAAAGATTTTGTCAAACAGATTTTGCTAACATACCTGCATCAGTCTCTGTTGGTACTTCATCTGCCATCAAATTCAATGTCGTCATCGATACCACCTCCATCTGAGTCAATTGGATCGAATGATTCATGGAGTGCATTCATCGGCAGCTGTCTCTCTAACTGGGGACATTTTTTTATTACCAATCTTTGAAGCTGGCCAAGGAATTCAATGCTTTTGGGTGACAACTTCAACATTGGACAACCCTCTATAGACAGCTCTAGCAGGGAAGAATGTTGGCCCATAATGTCAGGGATATGGACTAATCTTGGACACTCTACGATATCTAACTTCTGTAGGGAACAGAACTTTTCCAGGCTCATAGGCAGAGACTCCAGTTTGTCACAATGCAGAATACTGAGATGCCTAAGAGAAGAGAAACTCTGCATGAACACAAAAAGAGACTCCAGATTGTCACACTCATTTACCGTCAGTTTCACGAGAGAGTTCAAGTTTCCGGTCTTATCAGATAAGCAGTTAAGCTCTGGAAAGTTGTCGACAACAAGGGAGGAAAGTGATGGAAAACGAGATAATGAGCACACTAGCTTGTCATTGCTGTTGCATAGAGCTAAGTTCTTAAGATTTCGAATAAATGGTAAAGTGTTCAACATACTGCATCCTTCAACTACCAGTTTCTCCAGGCAGGGGAATGGTTCTTGCATTCCATCAAATTCGTCTGTTCCCTCCGTCATTTGGCCTTTCCATTCCATCAAATTAGGCATATCAAAAAGCTGGAGCAGTTTCAATGATGGAAATCCTCTGATAGCATCATTTCCATAAAATTTGTAGCCTATAATTTGCACAGCAGACATCCCTTTCACATAAAGATCCTTAAGGTTTGCTAGTTGCCCCAGAGGTGGAAGCTCCTCACAAGTACAATCAACAAGAGAAACCTTCACTAGATTCGGGACACCTGAATTCAGCCATGAAGGAAAGACGGAACCTCTGTAGCCTTTTAGATCCAATACTTTGAGATTGTGGGGTGGCCTAAGAAATTCTATAAGAGCCTGTGCTTTGTCATCTCTCATTTGGGCATTCCGACTCCATGATAATCCTAATGAACGAATATGTACTTTATCATGTAGCTTTGCTTCTTCTGCATCAACAACATTTTTCAAGTTCTCAAGATTCTTAATCTCTAATCTTCCTCGAAGGTCAAGCAACTTTAGCTCTCCAAGGCCAGCACAGAAACGTTGCTTACCCAGAATGAAGGCTGGCAATTTCCGGAGTGGCCTTAGTTTCCCAATCCCTAATGGCATGTGAGTCAAAGAATAGCATGAACTGATATCCAGAGTTCTAAGGTTTGTCAACCGACAAATACCTTTGGGTAACTCTTCAAGGTTGTAACAGTTGGAAAGATCCAAAGTCTGCAGATGCTTCAGCTTACTGATGGATCCTGGTATCTTTCGTATATATGTATGAGATAGATCAAGATACCTCAAATGTTTCAACGTACCAATAGAGTCTGGCAACTTAATAATGCCACTTTGACCCAAGTCCAAAACCCGTAAACATTGAAACTCTTGACAAGGGAAAGATAAGTTTTCCATCTTAACAGTCAAGAAAAGCAATGTCCGCAGTTTTCTAGCTCTGGGAATTGTTGATGATGACAAATCACCAACCAAAGTGCAATGCCGGATATCTGTATGAATATTTTGTGAATCTCGAATTGACACAATTGAGTATTCAACCCCCGCAGCCAACTGAGCAAGAAAATGCATATAATCATGAACTTTGCACATTACTACTTCCCCAAAAATACCACTCACTATGTTATCAAAGAATGAGTGCTGCAATAATTCCATGAAGTAGTCATCAGCAGTTTCTTCTAAGTCTTCACTTCCACTGTCCAATCGAATGAACCCCTCTGCAACCCACAAACGGACTAACGTCTCCTTGTTTATCCAATAATCTTTTGGAAATATTGAACAATAAGCAAAGCATTGTTTCAAATGCCAAGGTAGATTATCATAGCTCCGTTTTAAAACTGGCAAGACATGAGACTTAAATTCAAGCAACGTCCATAAATCACAATCCGCTACAGACAACCATTCTTCCTTGTCTTTGGAACGCAAAATGCTGCCAATAGTCTTAATTGCTATAGGCAACCCCTTGCACTTAGCAACAATATTCCGACCAATTTCCTCCAACTCAGTGCTCTCATCTTCCACAGATCCAAATGCAAAATGCTTGAAAAGAATCCAAGAATCCTCACTGGACAAGCATGTCAAGTGTTGAGTTGGGACCGTGCCCATCATACTTGCCACACGACCAGAACGTGTAGTTACCAACACACAAGATCCTGAACCACCAACATTCAACCATGACAGCGCCTTCTCCATAGTTTCACCATCTTCGTCCCACACATCGTCCAACACAATCAAGAATCTCTTCCCCTCCAATATACCTCTAGCTTCCACCACATTCCCCTTCCCACGAATTATACCACACTCAACTTCTATTGCCTGACAAATTGCTCCCACATCAAGACTTTTCTCACCAACAGAAACCCAAACCCTGATTTGGAAATAAGATTTCACAGCCTCATCATTGTAAATTCTTCGAGCAAGAATAGTCTTTCCTATTCCACCCATCCCCACAATGGGAAAAATCTCAAGTTCATCTTCTTCATTATCTAAAACCATCATATTCACAACATTTGACACCTCAAAATCTCTACCAATAACAACATATTGATCAGATCTTACAAAACCCACATCAGAAATTGTTTTACTTTTTAGAAAAACATCAGGGGAAAATTTATAAAACAAATTTAAGAGCGAAACCAATCTTACATGAATGCTCTTAACCTCATGCTCGATTTTGGAACTATTCACAATTGATGATAACGAACATGTTGGTTTCTTATTCTCAGATTCCTCCCAGTTATCAATTACTCCATCGACATCATAAGCGAGGTCTGTAAGAACAGAGAACCAGCGCCGGAGACTCGAATTCTCATGCTTATGGTCTGAATTTGCTTCATCGAGGAGGGCTCGTATTTCTGCTAACTTGACACGTATTTGTACGAAGCCTGTGCTCCTCGAAAGAATCCTGGCGTGTGAATCCAATCTGTTGCAGACAATATCGAGGAAAGGAAACTCTACAGTTTCCGCCATTGATAGGCAATACGTGAGAAATTGTCTTTGACGGGTGGACACGGAGAACAAGACAACATTTCGTCTTATACGAAATTTATGCAAATGACCCCAAATTATCAATAATTTACAAATTCGCCGGCTATAAAAGCATTTTTGACGATAATACTTTTAAATAAGACCGCGTCAATTGATTGATTCGATGGAATAAAATTTTTTGAAAAATGAAACAGCAGCTGCTCTGTCCAGTAAAAGGTTCGGAATTATTTTTGAGAAGTTTAAAAATAATTTTAAAAATTAAAATTTAATTTTAATATTTAATTATTTTTAAAAAAAATATTTCTGGTAAATTATCATATACTACAATAGATTTTGAAAAGAGAAGAAAGAATAATTTTTTAAAATTTAATTTTAAGAATTAATTTTATATTTAATATAATTTTATATATATCCTCGTATATATTATAAAATAAAAAAGTATTCTTATTAATTAAGAAATAAAATTATTAATTTTAAAAAAATTATTATTATTACTAATTACATTGAGATAATAAAATAAAAATAAAATTAATAATATAAAATGTTTGTTTTTGTATCAATTATTATATATGCACATAAAAAATAGTTTATATATATGTTTATGAAGATGTAAATAAATTTTATTCATGTCCAATTCAATCATTTATACCTCAGCAACATTTTAATAGTAATATTTATCTAACATATATGACTATTTTCAAAATTCACAACATTTTTTAAGGTAAATTTTACTAAATGTTTAGCTGATTCTTTTTATAGTTAATTATTTTTATAACACAACTAGCAGTAGCCAATCAGCCGTGTCGTGCCCAATTTTTTTTAAGGTCCAGTACAGCCTAGGCACAAGCCCACTTGTGCCATACTTGGACTGTGCCTAAAAAAAAACCATCAATTTTTTTTTTACTTTAAAGTTTAAACTCAGATATCCAGCGTGCCTAAAATAACTCACATACCTAGCGTACTTTATTCAAGCCGACGTGTTTGACATACTTTTGCAAGCCTAATAATAATAATAATAATTTTTATTAGCAAAGCAATTGACATTTTATTCTTAGTTTATCCCAATTTCACAATTATATATTTAATTTCACAATTATATATTTAATTTCACAATAACCAATAATAATACAACAATACATAAATTTAATTCCATGGATCATAATAATGAGTAATTAAATTAAAATTACAATCCTGTGACAACAATTACAAGAAGTCACAAAGAGATATCCATTATAACAAATCACAAGTCACAACTTATCATAAAAATATTTAGTCCATAAATTTATTTTTTTTGTGTATAAATACGAAAAAAATTTATTCACAAATAAAATAAACCTCCATTAAATATTAACTAAGTTATTATTTCATAAATGAAATATTAATGTCGTAAAATTTTTTATTTATCATGATATTTATAATTTTATTTATTAAAATCATGAAATTTATTTATTCATTTAATAAATTGTAAACATAAAAAAATTAGAATATTTATTTAAACTAGGATTTAAATTAATTTTTAAAAGCCTATTATAAAAAATATATTAAAAAATTTAATTTCTAGATATTTGTAAACTTATAACATTTAATATTTACTTTTCATTAAAAAAATTTTACTTTGATATACTTGGGCTAACGTACTATTGATAACCCACAGACTGTGTGCTAGCCCAACAATAAAGCGTGATTATTACGTGCTTTTTCACGTGATATACTTTAACTTATCTCTAATCATGTCGTGTTTTTAAGGCTTACGTGTGTGTCGTGCCGTGTCATACCGTGTGCCCCACCAAAATGTGCCCATGCCGTGCATGTGTCATGTCACGTGCCGCCGGTCTATTGGCCATCTCTAAGCACAACTAATAAAAATTATTTTAAAAGTTACAACATTTCCAAATTTGCCTTAATTAACAAATGATATCTATTCCCATCAACTTTTTCGCTTGCCTATCATGCAAAAATAGTATCGATTGATACCTTAATATGACCATCTTATTTTTTAAGGATTCTTGCCAAAAATATTTTTTCAACCGCTGAATGTAAATTGACAATACAAATACTATTTTTGACTTTGAATTATATGACTCAAAAATTTTAATTATATTAAAATTTAAAGTAAAAAATTAAAATTAAAATAACTTAACCCATACTCAAAAAATGATAATTGATTAATATATTTATTTAATAAAGAAGTGAAAATTCAAAGATGCATATGAAAAAGCTCCATAAAATAGTTTTTTTCCCCTTCTAAGAGCCAAAAGTGATTCTTGGATAGTGTTTATTCAAGAGAGACAAGAGGAGTGATACTTTCATCCCATGTTTTGTAGCTGCTCGAGAGAGAGAGAGAGAGAGAGAGAGAGAAGAAAGAGGGATTGTCAACAGTTGAGACGATGTCAAGGGGAAAAATTTTTTGGAGAAGGTAATATTAGAAATGTTTTCTCCACTTCTTTTTGAAATGTTTATTTGGTTGAAAACTTAAAGCATAACTTGTTAGCATTAGACATTTGTGTGAGGAAGGCCACAAAATCATATCTGGTGCAACGAGTTACGCATTTGCACGTGTTATTAAAAATATGAGTGAGGAAAAGAAGTGATTATTATTATTTTAAATTATAGGGTATTTAACAAAAGAAGTTTAGTTGTTAAAGAATCAATTAATATATGTAATTTTTTATGAATCCAGTCTACTCTCTAGAAGAAAGTTATTGTTGTTGATGATGTAAATATGAAAAAAAAAAAGAGAGTGAATAATGCAACTCCCACACCATATACAAAAAATGAGGAACAAGTGGTGCAATAAAGAGAACAACTAGTTCCTTCCCAGTACACTTCACGATTCGACATGTCCTACGGCTGGTTAATACAACTACACATAATCTAGTTAAATTAGTTCTTGTTTTTATATATGTTAAATGGAAGCTATTATATTTATTGTTTCTGACTGTTTATTAATTTATAAATTGGTTTTTCTTTAAAAAAGAAGAAAAAGAAGAAGAAGAAGATGATGATGATGATGAAACGATTTGACGATTTTATTAACATACTCTTAATGACCCTGCATCCTTACAACATAGTCCAAAAAGTTATTAACATACTCTTAATGGCCATGGCTGTTTAAAATTGAACATGTGGGCAGTTTACTGATTAATTAACTTGTAATTTATTGCTTCTGAAATTGCACTTACAGTCGAATTTCTTTAATGTATTTCGAAATGATTGACCAAGTAGACACAAAAGGCTAAAATTTATTCTGGAACTGATTGAGATTGCTTGATTATTGACATAAAATGTTCTTTTTATACGAATACTTAGTGAAAGGCCGATAAAGTCTCCTTTATTTCTTCACTTGGCCACGTATGAAAATGAAAGAATGTTTTTATAAAATGAAGTGGCAACATAGCCTAATCATGAAGTGTCTAACCTTGTTGTTGTTGGTTATTTTCCTTTTGGGTCTCTTTCAGGAATTGCTACAGGTGCAACCATGGACATTCGCATGGATGCCTTGCAAGGAAGAAATCTCAGCAGCTCACTGATGATCCAGCTGTATCATTTGAAATAACATACCATGGTGAGCATACGTGCCAATTGTCATTGGAAACCCCATCAGTTCCATCATCATTGCCGGAACTGAATATCGTGCAAGGTGATTGGCAGCCGAAGATAAGAAAATCTGCTTTAGGCATTTTAAATACTTGAAGATATCTGATTAAATGAAACACTTAAAGTTTCAACTAAAAATAATAATTTAAATTAAATAGTTGACATTTGTAAGTGGATAAGACTACACTCATGTCTCTTGTTATTTGTAAATAATTTTACTTACTTCATCTGTTTGTTATGTTAGGAAATTGGTGGGTGAAGTAGACACGCAACTAAAATAAAATTAGAAGAAAATAAACAACAAGCATAAAAGAGGACACCATAAATTACGTGGTTCGGCTTTTAGCCTACGTCCACAGACGAAAACAGAAGAAAAATATTATATTAGTGAAAAAGAGTTACAAGTATTGTAGAATTTTAGCTCACTACTCAAAACTCCAATACACATAAACTCTCAAATCACTAAACACACAAAACTCTCCTCTGCAAGAATTACTTCTCACAACTCTCAACTCTCTCTACAAAATTGGATGCAAAATGAAATGGGGAGCTCTGCCTTTTATAGCCAAAATATGGCTATTAAATTATTATTATTATTACCACCGTCTTCATTCTTCTATTTTCTTATTTCTTCTTTTTCTTCATTCCAAATTTGCTGCAGCCAAATTCTTCTTCTTTTTCTTTGGGCGGCACCAAATCCTTCAACATTTTCTTTGGGCGGTTGTCAAAGCCAATTTGAATTTGGCTTGTTAAGGCCACCGGGTTTGACATTTCTCCCACTTGGAGATTTGATTGAGAATCAATCAATCTCCACAACATCATTTCTGCTTCACCTTTGTCATGTTACGTACGTTTCTGCTATGCAATTTTCAACATAGCTCTTATTCATTTTGTAAGAGTTCTATTCATCCACTCTGCCACTCCATTTTGTTGAGGAGTGTATGCCACCGTGAACCGCCTCTGAATACCTTCTTGCTTACAGAAAGCAAGAAACTCGTTGTCTATATACTCTCCACCGTTATCTGTCCTCAAGCACTTGATCATTTTACCAGATTCAAGTTCCACCCGCGCTTCGTATTCTTTAAACATTGAAAATACATTTGACTTTTTCTTAATTGGATACACCCAACAACTTCTGGAATAATCATCAATGAAAGTCATCATGTACTTTGCACCTCCTATGGATATATCGATTAGAGCCCTGAAAGTAATTTTTCCCTCAGAGAGAATCTTCAAACTTTGTTCTGACATGTGGCCAAGTTTGAGATGTCACATCATTATTGACTCTTCTCCATTTGATGTGATACATGCATTAGCCTCCTGTAGTGTTTCTCCTTTAAGTATAAATAGATTATCACCGATCTTTTCTGCCTTCATCAATACAAGCGCGCCTTTAACAATCTTCATAATTTCATTCTCCACGTGAGTTTTATACCCATGATTATCCATTTGTCCCAAAGACAATAGATTTTTCTTCAAGCCGTTGACATATTGTACCTCCCCAATTGTGCGAATCATCAAACTTTTTTTATTTTGATAGTATTAATACCAGCAATCTCCAAGGCATGATCATTACCCATATATACAGATCCTCATGAGATAAGTTCATAGTGTAGAACTATTCTCTCCGAGAGGTCATGTGCCGGTAGCTTCTGAGTCTATAAGTCAGACATCAAATAGTCGTTTTCTGCCTTCTGAAATAGTTGTTGCCTCATTGTAAAAAATTTCGCTATCATCTGAGGTACTTGCTACACACCCCTGAACATTTGATGACTCAGGTTTTTTGCCTTCTTTTCTCTTCTAGTTACTCCAACATTTTTTCTTGACATGCTTTTTTTGCCACAGTTTTAACATTTAACATTCTTCTTACTTCTAGATTTTGATCTACCATGTTTTTGACTCCCACTGGGGCCACGTTTCGTTGATCTCCCTCTCATCACCGATAGCGCCTCCGCTTGCCGCGAACTTGCTTGTCTGTTTTCCTTATTTTTCCACATGCTCTCCTCATTTAATACGGAGGTTGCAACATCATCGAAAACTAGACTATCTGCTAGATTGTTGTTCGTTAGGTTGATGATGGGTTGATCATACGAATCTGGTAGACTTTGAAATAAAAGCTCTGTACATCCATTTCCCTTTATATTATGACCCAACATTGTGAGTTGTGAAAATAGGGTCTTCAAGGTATTGATGTCGTCGGTTACTATTGTAGATTCTGTCATTTAAAGAGTATAAAGTTTCCTTTTCAAGAAGATTTTGTTGTGTAGTGACTTGGCCTCGTACAATTTTGTAAGAGTATCCCAAATTTCCTTCGCTATATTTTTCTCTGCCACACTGGATAGTACTCTATCCACAAGTGCTAAGTGTAGATCAGAAATGGCGTTGCCATCTGCCTCATTCCACTTGTCATCAGTTATCTCCATGGGCATTTCTCCAATTGCTGCCAAGCAATTAGTTTTGCTCAATACAACTTTCATCTTTATTTTCCACAATGAAAAATTATTTCTGTTAAACTTCTCAATTTCATACTTTGCTGCCATTTTGTTGATAAATACTGCAGACAAACTAGTATATCACCTTGAATAGTTGTGAGTATGTGTAAAAATACACACTAGGAAAGTTCCCAGGAAAGACTAGAGGGGCTACAATGGTCTTACTTAAAACCCAAATTCCTTAAGCTCTTACCGCCTTTGTGACAGAACTTTTCTAAACATGTATAAAACCACACAGTTGCTTTACTCACACCGCTATTCCCTACTTTGCACCGCAAAATTCTTGGATCGCTCCCACCGTTTCACGTGAATACTACTTTACTCACCACCATTCTCTGCTTTGCACCGTAAAATTCTTAGATTGCCCCCACCGTTTCACGTGAATAGTACCGTATACATGAATAGTGTCATATAAATGAACAATGCCGTATACGTGAATAGTGCTCCTTATGTGAACAAAACCTAACTCCAAAAATACAATAAAAAACTTTGATACCACTGTTAGAAAATTGGTGGGTGAAGCAGACACGCAGCTAAAGTAAAATTAGAAGAAAATAAACAACAAGCACAAAAGAAGACATCATAAATTACGTGGTTCGGCTTTTAGCCTAGGTTCACGGGCGAAAATATAAGAAAAATATTATACTAGTGAAAAGGAGTTACAAGTATTGTAGAATTTTAGCCCACTACCCAAAACCCAAATACACCTAAACTCTTAAATCACTAAACACACAAAACTCTCCTCTGCAAGAATTACTTCTCACAACTCTCAACTCTCTCTACAAATTTAGATGTAAAATGAAATACGGAGCTCTGCCTTTTATAGCCAAAAAATGGCTATTAAATTATTATTATTATTACCACCGTCTTCATTCTTCTATTTTTTTCTTTCTTCTTTTTCTTTATTCCAAATTTGTTGCTGCTAAATTCTTCTTCTTTTTCTTTGGGCAGCACTAAATCCTTCAACATTTTCTTTAGGCAGTTGTCAAAGCCAATTTGAATTTAGCTTGTTAAGGCCACCAACTTTGACATGTTATACTCATTATTGCTACAAAATGTTTCACTTTTTGTTATTGAACCTTTAATGTTTCTGGCTTATAGACTACCAGTCCAAATATTTGTTAACGTAAATATGTTAATAATATTGATTTTGATAATAACAAACTTTAAATGATTTTTGATAAATTTATTGGAGTTATTTCTTAACAAAATTATTCCTTTCATGCTTATAAAAGATGGCTCTTAATTTGGAAAATGATTTCTTGCAAAAATTGGTTTAAAATGTGTTTCTGGCAGAAAACGGTGAACCGTTTATTTATAAACGGTTAACCGATAACGTCTAGAGAGTAATGCCACCCACAACTTTAGCCGTTTTACTTAAACGGATAACCTTTTCTCTTTTTGCTGGTTACTGTACACTAGCGGTGAACCGTTTATTTACAAACGGTTAACCGATAACGTCCAGAGAGTCATCTCATGCAAAACCTTAGCCGATTACGTGAAACGGATAACCGGTATTCCTTTTAGGTCACTAGACGTTAACGGCGAAAGGACAACCTAAAAACGGCAAACCGTTTATTTGAATTCTGGCTTAACGGTAACTTTGAGCAGCACAAACGGTTAACCGTTAACCACTAATGATGAACCATTTTCGGCCAGACAGTAAATAATGGCTAGTTTTTCAGCTCTTCATATAAATAAACTCATTCAAATTCAAATAGGACTGATCACAACACAACCATTGAGCTTATACTCCAGTTTGCAATCTTCACAAGAGCTAGAAACATAGTTTCTCTTCATCTATTTACACTTTGAGCATCAACTTGTAATCTTTGATTTAGTGTGAGAGAAAAACAAATTGTAATCTTTCATTTTGAGGGATTGTGAGTGTTGGGATACACTTGGGATACACTTGGGATAAGAGATTGGGGATAATCTCTAGTTGTAAAGGTTATTGAAACCTTGGAAGTCAAGTGTAAGCAATTGAAGCCTTGGAGGCTTGCTTAGTGAAAACCTCAAGCCCGGAAAGCTTGGAGGCGTGGACGTAGGCGAGGTTGGCCGAACCACATAAACATCGTTGTGTTTGATTCTCTCTTTCCCTATCTTTTTAATTTATGATCAATTTATTTATTATTGTTTTTATTTCGTTTTTGAATTTGCATGATAATTTATTTTTAGTCTATTAAATTGTAAAAACTCAATTCACCCTCCTCTTGGGTTGCCTAATTAGAATTTCAATATTTACATTCTAGCCATATTTATACATAATAGGTTGGCGAAAAATTAAAAACTCTAATTAAATAATAATTTTTATGCCCAAGATTTAAACAGTTGTGGATAGCAAGGAACTTACTGCAACTGTTTTCCTAAGTCTAGAGAACTTGAGTATTCATCGTTTATGGAACTTGATGTGTATTTAGGAGGGAATAACACCAAAAGGAAGCTTTGAAGAGCTAAGAATTTTGTCTGGGTATGAATGCCCAAGGTTGAAGTATGTCTTCGACAACTTTATGACTCAATTTCTCTTTAAATTAGAGTAGTTGGTAGTTGAGGATTGTCCAACCATGGAGGAAATCATACATGAAGGGGAGATAATTGATTGTGACTGCATCATCCTCCTAAGTTTGAAGAAATTAACACTTCATTATCTGCTGAGATTGTTTAACATTTGTACAAGTTCTTGGTCTTCATTAGAACACATCAGCTTCTATGATTGGTTGCCCAAGGTTGAAGAACATTGGTGGGTGTTCTAAGTTAAAAGACACAATAATAGAGATTAAAGCAGAAAAGACTTAGTGGGATGCGCTAGAGTGGGAAGATGATGAATTGCACTCACAGTTTCAAAGATTTTTCACTACTATAAATGAAGATAATCCATGAAAAGGAAAATTACCCGCATTTCAGAATTTTTGTAACATAAATTACAAGGTGATATGTTTCCATATTTGATGCTTAAGATTTAAATACAAAAATCAAGGTAGGTATCCGGCATGTTGGAAATCCAGAT
This sequence comes from Citrus glauca, assembly GCA_029633175.1. Lineage (NCBI taxonomy): Eukaryota > Viridiplantae > Streptophyta > Magnoliopsida > Sapindales > Rutaceae > Citrus > Citrus glauca. The sequence goes on along the minus strand of JAQOOD010000003.1, from coordinate 41,038,427 downwards.
TCTCTATTATGTCTCAGTATCTTTTTTTCTTTCTTGTTTATTTTATTTTATCTTTTCATTCCTGTCATTAGTGAGTACTGATTAGAGAAGTATGAAATATTTTTCTCATGATTTATCATATGCTTTTTATTTAAAACTGAAAGCTAGTGAAAAATCTCTAATCTTATCTAATGTCATCTTCAAGGTACACTAAAAACATATATTAGACGTGATCTCATTAAAAGTGTGTTAATCCAAATTGTATAGAGATCTTGAGTAGATATCCGAATTTTATTATAAAAAGAAGAGTACACATATTTCTAATCAACCAACAAGCAAGGCTACAACAGTTCAATGTAAAAAAAGCGAAAAGAAGATCTAGGTAAGACTAAGCATCCAAAACAATCCTTATTTATCTAGCTCAGCTCGGAAAAAGATAATAAGAATCAAATCTCGCTTCCAAACAGCATCGGCTAGCTATTGATCATACAAGTCTCGCTTCCAAACAGCATCCAATAGCTATCTGTCATACCCTAAAGAAGAGATTGTACTAAACTCCTGAATATCCAGAAAAAGGGAAATAGACATTGTACAGCAACTTAGGAATTAGGATCATAACAGAAAATTATGGAAAGGTTCTCTTAGGAAGTTCATTAAATATTGCAACCAGAATTATAAATTGTAAATCATCATTGTCAGCATTGCAGCAAGAACACTGCTGGCCACTTACTGAAGCAGAGGACGTCTATGAATATATTAAACACCACAACAATTCACTGCACCCGAAAGCCAAAAGGAAATAAAAATGGAAACATCAAATTCCAGCACCACCTCAAATTAATATTGTCATATTTTAAACATGATTTGAATTGAAATATAGAATCTATGTACCAAAAGGGTGTGCATTTGAGCTTCCTCATATGAGTTGACACAGGCTTTGGAAACGATCTTTGACATTGTTATTTGGCTAAACCAACTGATTCCACCAGGCTTGAGTGCACAAAATTGCTCTTATTTTAGTTGCATTTTCAATGCTCGATGGGAAATCTTTTAGCTTTGGACTTGTATTAATTGTTATTTTCTGCAAAGAGGGCCAGTCCAATGATAGATTGTGGCAGATGTTAGAAAATCTTGACAGATTAATGAGTTACAAATTCTTCAATTTGGGAAAGGCCCAGGACTCAACCACACTTCCATCCCTAATTTTATCTTCAATCACGTTAAATTCCTCAACCTGCCAAAACTGTAGCTCTGTAGCTGACTAAATCGGAGGACTATCTCATGTTGGAAGAGAGTTTTCACATTATGGCATCATTTCAGCGTAAGAGTTGTAAGCATGACAAGGCTTTCAGATTCTATAGAACTTTTCCAAATATACAACAACTTTGGAAGATTGCTTATGTGCAGCTTCTTCAAGCATCGGAATGCAACACGCATAGTTGATTTTAGATTCTTATCAATTTCTATGCTACAAGCATATTGGTGGCCAATTCTCTAAAAAGAAGTTCAACATGTTCATTCTACAAGGATTTACTTAAAAGGAGCTCTTCCCATTCACGTCACCAGCTTCTCCAAGGTGATGGTATTTTGTTCAAATGCAATAAAATTTATTTAAGTCTCACCTTGACATTATTTCCTAAAGTAATGAGTAAGTGTCATTCTTCACCCATCGGTGGGAATTTTGGGTTTCATAAAACTCTTTCACGGCTCAAGCAAAGTTTTGTTCGGCCCCAAATTAGACGTTCAGTGTAGGAATTTTCACAACAATATGATGTTTGTTAGAGGTTCAAAATTGATTATATGAGACTAGTAGGATTACTTCAGCCATTACCCATTCGACCATTCCGGCTCGAATGTGGACTGACATTTTAATGAACTTTATTGAAGGATTACCGTCTTTTAATGGATATGCAGTGATTGATTGACTAAATATGCTCACTTTGTGGCCTTGAAACATTTGTTTATTGTAGTAGTTGTTGCCAAGGCGTTTATCGCCAATGTTGTTCGACTTCATGGTATTTCGACATCAATTGTTAGTGATTGGGATAAGGTGTTTATTAATTCCTTTTGGCGAGCATTGTTTGAGTTAGAATGAACTAGGTTATGCATGAGCTCCAATTACCATCCACAGACTGACGGTCAAACCAAAATAGTTAATCACTCTTTGGAATGGTATTTATGGTGGTTTGCGGGTGATCATCCTCGAAGATGGCTTGAATGGTTCATTGGGTAGAATTCAGTTACAACACTTCTATTCAGTCCTCCACCAGGATGACACCTTTTGAGGCAATTTATAGAATTCCACCTCCTAGCATATTAAATTATGTCCTAGGCACTTCCAAGTGCAAATGGTAGACGAGTACTTATGTGATCGAGATGTCATTTAATGAGAATGACATCACAACCTTCGACTCGCTCAAGAACAAATGAAGAGTTAGTCAGACCAACATTGGCATGAAGTCACTTTCGCTGTGGGAGATTATGTGTACTTGAAACCACAACTATGCCATTAAACTTTTGTGGCTTTTCATAAGTCCTTGAAGCTCACCTTTAGGTTTTCTGATCCATTCCAAATCGTAAAAAGTAGAAGCAATAGCTTACTGGTTGGCTTTGCCCCTTAGCTCTTAAATCCACACTGCATTCCATGTTAGTTTGTTACAAAAGTTTTAGGCTCAATTGCTCATGCTTCAGCACATCTACCCTTGGTCTTAGATGCTTCGACCATCCTTCCGCAGCCTAAAACTATACTTGACTGTCATGTGATTCCCAAAGGAAAATAACAGCCTAAATCTAAAATTTTGATCAAATGGATAGGTGCAGCCATGGAAAATGCAACCTGGGAAAATGAATGGCGTTTCTCCAAATCTTATCCTGATTTCAACCTTGTAGACAAGGATACTTGAAGAGTGGGAGAAATGATAGGTGCAAATTATACATGCATGTAATATGTTTATGGATGGTAGGGCGGTGTTGATGATGAGCAGAAACTTGGTCACATTTGTTGTGATAATCAAGTTTTTGGAATTAGTCAATTTAGTTAGGTAGTTGGATGAATAAGTCACTTAACTTAAGCACAAGTGGTACCGTGATAGCATGTTTTTTTCCTATTATTTTGCTTTGCAGTTATAGTTGTTTTGCTACATTATTTGTCAAGTTCGTAATGTTAGCTTGAAGGGCTACATATAATGTAATTTTGATGATAATAAACATTTATCTTAAGTTTGAAAAGTATTATATTTCACATTTCACTAGTTCTTGAAAGATAATATTTATGATGAAGTGAATCTCGTAAAATCAAGTTCAAGACTCTCAACAGACAATGACGCGATTAAGAATAAAGTTTAAAATTCAACAGACTCATTATTTCTACAATTTTTATAAAGCTGGTATGATTTATATACATATGGTTCAGTATTTGAGAAGCTCAAGATTTCATTTAATAAATTATTATTTTTCATAAATCAAATGTTTTACAATTATAAACTATGTATTCTACAAAATTTGCTATTTTTCAAGATTTGAACCAAATTGAAAAGTTTTTTAGAACTTTGAAATTTATAAATATTATGTTAAATTTTGAAATGGATTTCTTTGAAAAATATTATTATGTTTTGAGTCATATCATAATTTTTTAAAGTTTTGAGAATAAAGAGTATTATTTAAAAAATATATTTGGGTTTGTTCACAAAATATTGAGACTATTTAGGTCATAGTATAATTATTAAAAATTATAAGGTAGAAGTGTAATTTTAGTAAATAATGTTACTGTAGCAAATTCAAATTTTAATGGTAACTTTCACTGTACTGAAGCAGGGAGCTGGATAATTGAGCAGCTAGCCACTTGTTGGAATTTGCCTATAACAGTTAGATTTTTAGCTAAATCTATATAAATTCGAATCCAACTTCAATTTAAAGACTTTTGCAAGCATAAACAAGTGTGAACAACATATTTTAAGTTTCCAACTCACAAATCATCATAAATTAAATCTTCATTGAGCTATTATTTGTATATCCACTCTAGAAGAGAGTTTTTGTTGTAATATTTATTTTCTCATCAAATTTGTGAGTGTGTAAGTGTGAGAAACACTTGGGTGAAGAGAATGGGAGATTGATTGTAAAAGTTTATTGACACCTTTGAAGTCAATGTTATAGAACTTGAAGCCTTGGGAGGTTTGGATAGCGAAATCCTCAAGCTTGATTAGTTTGGAGGTATAGACGTAGACGAAGATTGCTAAACCACATAAAAATAATTATGTTTGCTCCCTCTTCCCTTACTCTTTTATTATTGTCTTTATTAAATTTATTATTTTTATTTCATTAAGACAATATATTAAATTGTTGTATGGTTTGTTTTGCTTAAGTTTTAAAATCTCAATTCACCCCTCCCCCCTTTTGGGTTATATAAATAGCATTTCACATAAGGCTTTAAATAGCCAAAAGCATTTAGGTAACGGTGGATAGATTTTAGCAAAAAACTCTCCCTTACTTTTTTTTCTCCTTAATTTCTTCAACTTTTACTTTTTCTCTTTTAAGTTCACTCTTATTAGATTAGTCAATTGTCCAATTTCTATTGGCAATTTCCAAATCCACGTATGATGTACATCAAGGATTTCAAGCATTTGGAGATCTCCTACCTTTTCAAGTAGATGCATTGATAGGTTGCAGTTATTTAGAGATAATGCTCGAGATATATCAAGGTAAAGAACTAAAGAGGGGATGATTAAAGCAACTTGATTTTTATATCATGCAAGTCAAGAAGCTAAAGGTTGCACATATATCTAAAGAATGATATTGAAAATTTTGTTAGGCTAATTTCTTGAAGTCGCATATAAAGATGCTGCAACATTTAGGACTTTTTGATAGAGTGGATGGACAAAACTGAATTAATGAGATTCTGTTTGCAAGTTCCCATTCTTTTTCTTCATCTTTCACTAAAATTCTATATTTTTCATCTATAATGGCAATTCTCAATGACATTATTTGCAAATGCTCAAACGTTCTATAGTGAACCACTGTTCTTATGTTTTCCAATAGAGATCTCCAGACAAATTCATCTAATTTTGTATGCCCTCTATCAGGTGCATCTCCAAGCTTTTTTAAGAGCATAAAAAACTCTTCTGATTTCTAGCACTCAATAATGAAGTCTTGGTGAAGTTAATAACTAACAGGAAAATTTGTCTAATATAGCAAGCGAGTTGCATGTCTAAGGATAACCTATCACATACAAGCTTGAAGGACTTCCAAAGTTATTCCAATTCTTAATTTGGGTCCATACTTGGTAATTTTAATTGAATTAATGTCTTGCCATATTGTTGGATTGTTCACATTTGCCAGGCTATTTTCAATCAACATAATCGTGTGTGGCATATCACTACTGTGTTGTAGATGGTCTCATTCTCTATTGACTATAAACTAAATTCTTAACCAAAAAATGTTTGAAAATTTGATAGAGGGTTTTAATAATTTAGAATTGGGCTATTCCATTTTCAAATTGTTTTATAGTATATACTAAAAGAGCAAGTCATCTGGTCAGTTAAATTAAACTAGAATATACAAGCTAACTTGTTGGTTCCATTAAAAAAAAGAACTACAATACCTTTAATGCGTACTCAATAATAACTTCAATTGATCCTAAAAGTTATGCCTAATTTTTCTGCGATTGTATAAAAAAATTAGTAGTGATGAATTTTTCTACAACTAAATCAATTGAACAATCAAATAGAAAAAAAAAGTGAAAAATAAAACCAAAGAGGGAGAGAGAGTAGGACTCCATATTTAAGGGTGGCTTAAAAATATTTGAGGGCTTAGGTAAATTTGTGGTCACTTGAAAATAATTAATAATTTATCAATCTTATGCTACATAAATACAAAATTAATAAAATTTAGAAAATAATATGAATGATACTATTCAAAATAAATTATTTAGAATGATGGCACAGCGATAACTAGTTGTTATATTATTTATATAATTCTAATCAAAATTTTTATGATTCCAACTTAAACGTGTTATTCAAGTGTACGTGTTAGCATACATGTTGGTGCTCGTTAGTGGTAATATGTTAGTACTCGTCAAATATACATGTTGGTGCTCATTAGTGGTAAAATGTTAATACTCGTCAAGTATACGTGTTATTGTTCACATTTTGGTATACATTTTCTATAAATTGAGATCTTCCTACAATATGGAGCTATAGGCAATCGCTCATAGTGGTAGAGTTGACTTTGTCCACATTTATCCATTATCAATTAAATTTAGCTTTTTGGTAAAACCAACTTTAGCCCATGATCACAAAACCAAAATCAAATTCTTTGCAAAACATTTTACAGACCAACATAGATTTTAAAGTTGCATTATCATAATAGAGATGTAAGTAAATTTGACAAATAATACACAACCCTAACATATGAACAAGTTTAGAGCAAAACCTTAAAAAAGAAAAAGTGCTTGGTTACATTTTTCTTCTAATTGGATTACTTGATGCGATTGAAATGAGGATGAAGTTGTTTCATTATACACAAAGAGTTAATGCCTAGTAGTTTAGAGTCAAGTTAATAAGAACAAGTCTGCCAGTTAATGATATTGCCAAAGTTGTAGTCGGACCAATTAATGAATCTTTAGCTTTCTATTTATTTTTGTCTTTTTGTCTGAATTAGTGAAAAATCAATTTAGAGCATTTTCAACTTTAATGATATTCGGCCACCCTTAATACATAAGGAAGCTAGAAATGACATGCTTCCAGTGTCGTTTTGAAGCTTTGGATTTAAATATTAAAAATAAATTTTACTATTAAAATTTAATAACTGCTTCGATGTCTCTAATTTCTTCCCTCTGGTCCTCACTTTGACTCGAATGATCATTGATTGGGTTTCATTTATGTCACCGCTTGCATTTTATTAATTTTGAATTATTCTAACTACAGTTGGTTAAAAATGTGCCATCTCTTGTATTGAAAAGCTGGCATTCTGTCGAAAAATGTGTTCATTTTGAGAATTGATGATGAACCTAATCACAATCGGCTGAGGAACGAAATTGGCAATTTACGCTCCTCCTTTTTATTTGCCTCATTGGACGCTGCTTTATCATGTTCTCCTTCCTGAGGCTCTTTAGCTTGTCCAAAAGAGACTAACTCTGTAAGACATAGCCCATTCAGTTTTGTCCCAGCAGATAATACATCAAAATTGTCTCCTACAACAGTCATTTTCTTGACCTTGAAGTCAAATGAAATTTTAGTAATCCCTGTACAGTTAAACAAGGGAAGTCACTGAAATTGCAGTGCTTGTAACCAGAGGATAAAATTACGGTTAGTCTGGTGAGACCACCTGAAGAAAATGGAATGAAAATGAACTTTTTTTCATCAGTTTTCCTTTTCTGATGCACAGTTACAAAAAAAAAGCACATATTTGTATTTTAGCGCGTCCCACACTTCCACTCCAGGTGGAAAAAAGGAAGAAAAGAAAAATGAAACAAAAAATTTTTGGTCTAAATGAGGGTATTCAGTTACTGTCATACTGATGAGAAAAGAATAGTTTGATGGATGGTAAGAAAGAAGTTAAAACTCAAAATACCTATAAATTCAAAGACTATGCTGAAAGCTGCTCGCCAGGCTTCCAAATTATCATGATGTATTTCCAATTTAAAAACTGCTTCCTGTTACAAAGCAATGTTAGATAGTTATAGCTCAGACGCAATTCGAAGTAGGAGATACAAGTTAAAGAATAATGTATTGAAATTAGCCGTTAAATCCGAACAAAGAAAAGGTAGCAACAAAAGCAATGTATCAAGACTCAAAAGATGATTTATATATATAGATATAGATATATCGTGATGACAGGTGCCAGTCAAGCTCAAAATGAGAGCATGCGTTCCAAACGTATAGTACTTGGACAATATAAAACAGACTTACCTCTGTTTTACAGGATTCAGATATATGTAACTATATCTGAATTAGAATAATCGGTAGGATGTGGGAAAATATATCCCACTGCCTTTCAGATTCCTCACGGCTCCTGTCATCCATTAAGTTCATTTACAGATATACAGGAAAAAGATAGAAATCATACTGATGTGAATAAATAACCAGATAGGTAGAGAGCAAACATGCCTTGAATGTACTACTACTGCTGCAGCTTGAGAGATTGAGGGAAGGGCTGTTGTCAACAGTAACGTCTTCAGTGCAAGTGTCAGTATCAGAGATTGTTTCAGGCCACAGTTGCTGCAACAAGGACAGGTAAGCGAGTGATTAAAAAGGATGGAAAGAAAACTGAAAAGCATATTACTTGCTCAATTCGGTTTAATACTTGAATATCTTAATTAATTTGGTTTCAAAAAACGAATATTCATCTTATTTTAGAGACTCGCCAAAAAATTGGCATTCCTTTGTCTATGATGGCTGGCTACATGCTTGTAAAACGAATCCAAGAACTGAAAAAATATACCCCGCTGCCTGTCAGATTTCTCACGGCTTTCATTTATTTACATATATACAGGAAAGAAATGGAAGAGAAAATAATCAAACTAACGCTTAGTAATGAACCAGATAGATAGAGAGCAAACATGCCTCAAATCTGCTAGTACTGTTGATTCTTGATAGATTGAGGGAAGGGCTGCTGTCATCGGTAATATCTTCCATATAAGCGTCATCAATAACGTCTTCAACGCAAGGGTGAGTAGCAGAGGTTGTCTGTGGCCGCGGTTGCTGCAAGCAAAACGGGTAGAGGAGTAATTAGAACAAACGAAAAGAAAACTGACAGCATATTACTTGCTCAACTTGGTTTATTGTTCATTATATGTATCATCGCACAAAACACTTGAATATGTTAATCAATTCGGATTCAAAAACCGCAAATTCAGCTTATTTTCGAGACTCACCTCAAAACTGGAACTGCCATATCTGTCATAGCTGGCTACATGTTTGTCAATCGATTCCAAGAAGCAAAGTAACCGTTGATCAAGTTTCTTGACCTCCCCTTCGAATTTGGTTAGTGAAACGTCTGAGTTCTCATAGTTGTCCATTAGCTGATGAACATCGTTAGTGAGGACTCTGAGTTCAGAGAACAAAGGGCAAAGCAACCAACATCGATAGGATCTGTAGCCCTCGGCAGTCCGAAGAAGGAAAAGCACTTCATCCAATCTGCGGTATAGCTGTTTGAAGTCCTCGTTATTCGACAATGAACTAGCATGGTTGTCTAGTTTGTCACGCGCCCTATTGAAAAGGACGACGAGTTCCTTCTCCATTAACTCTGCGAAAGATTTTAAGTTTTCCACAACACCATTGACAATCTCATCGGTAAGTTTTGACTCAGGCCTACAGAAATGGAAACAACCAACAACGTGAATGATATGTGTTGGTGGTAAAATTTGAACTAAGCAATATGGCAGTGATATGACCGAATAAAGTCGCGGGATAAGTATGAGTTGTTGGGATAAGTTTGTTGGGAAATAGTTTAGACTTTGTTTTGTTTAGGAGTGTGTAATAAAGCTGACTCTACAGCAGCTGTTTATTATTTATAGGTATTTGCCGAAAGCAAAGAGGGTGGAAAAAATTATCTTAACATCTAAATTTCAATAAAGAGGAAATCCCTCTGGAAGTGGGATGCTAGTGTAATTTTCTTGTGTTTTTTCTTCCCATACATATCAGGAAGCGACCCCGTGATAAGGAGGAACAATAAGCAAAATGCCTACCTCATGCACGAAAGGGATTAACCAAACACTGAGGACAAACAGAATGATAGCACCACCTTAAAAGGAAATTAACCATTCATTTACTTAGGATATTCGGAGGAAGTTTTCTTAGAATGCTCTAAAAACGCCACAGGCCTCCATTAATTTTAGGAAAATTATTGTCTATACATTCAAAAATTACCCTATCATCAAAAATGCCACAAAAGTTTGCATTTATTCTATTTTCTATTCATTAATTTATTCTATCTTCTATTCATTATTTATAATGTGTCTCAACAGTTTACCAAAAAAAATATAATTACCCTTTCAAAATAACTACCATATAATTTGTATTTACTTTTGTTTTGTCATTTTACAAAGAAAATTATGCCTTTTGAGTGGATTGTTGATTTAAATTGCATTCATTAGGTATAAAATTAGATAAATTCAAGCATTTATAACATTTTTTTTTATTATCGGATAAATTTTGGGTAGACAACTAAGAATTTTCCCAAATTTTATTACATGTCAACTTGGGGAAACACCTCACTTGCTCAGCTCACAACCCTCCCAAATATCTCCCTAATGGTCAAAAGGCTTAGCACGAGAGAGGAGACCTCACTCGCTGACAATTAGGACAACAATAGAAATTAGGTGTTCCTCAGCTCCATTGGCATGGGCGGACATAATTTTTTTCATTCAAATTTTCTTTAAACCAGCTCTGAAAGAGTTGTATAAAACGAATTTGTACACATTTTTATAATAAAAGACTTATATTTTAGTGATAAAAGTGCTGTTTAACAGATTTGGAGACATAGTTCAAATCTCAATAGTCATATAAATTTCACAAATGCGGTCACGATAAGTTGTAGCATTTAAATAAATAATTTTTTTAATTTAAAAGAAAATTACATAATTTGAGTTTCTAAAACTTTAAATCTATTCAAATGAGCAGTAAAAAAACCTAAATTAAAGTAAAATTTTTTGAACTAAGTCTCGCTAATTTAAGTGTCTAGATCCGCCACTTTCCATTGATCTATTAATAAAGGGCCTATCAAGGATTAACAGACGCTATCCACTTATATAACGACCGTCAAAGTGTTATCGCCGGCGCCAGCATCATCTCTAAATCCCTTCTTTCTTTTAAAGCTTAATCCTATCTAGTTCATCCCAGACCAATTTAGGGACGAACCAACAACCTTCTTTATCAAAACCAACCTCAATGTTTTAACTCCACTACGGCATAACCAAAAATAGACTAAAACAATAAACGTCCAAGAGTTTTCTGCAAATCAATTAAAACCTAATTATTGTCACGTGCTGAACGAGTTAAAAGATTAATTATTACCTGGTGACATTGGAATCCCATCCAGCAAGATCGGAAGCTTCTCTCAATGCATCCCTCCATCTCCGCACTTTTGGCCTAAGGTCATGGTTTTTTTCATGCTCAAGAAAAGCTTCCGCAAAACTTCCGAGCTGATTGCGCACGTCTGACGGAAGTACCTTGTAGAAAACTGGTATGACAGTTTGGTACAATTTGTTGCATTCAATAATCTTGACAAGTTCTTCTAAACACCATCTAGAAAAAGCGAAGCGTTTTGAGAAAATAACAAGTGAAATCTTTGATTCTTCAATTGCTTGCAAAAGCGCCGGCATGATCTCGTCTCCCCTCCTGATTTGCTCGTCACGGAAGGTTTTTACACTTTCTCGAAATAGAGCAGCAAACAGATAGCTTCCAAAATTTTCACGGATATCGTCTCCACTAAATGTAACGAAGACGTCATGCTTATATCTCAATTGATCACGAAGACGACAAGAAGAAGAAGATGATAATGAAGATGAAGCCATTAATAATAAAACTTAATTCATTTTGCAACAAAGAGCTAAATTGGTTAGCTCTAATTTTTTATTTTTTATTTTTGGCAGGTGTTTGAAGAGCCAAGACTGCTAGTAACCCGCTAATTTCGCATCATGTTGCAGTGCAGCAGCTAGCATCATCACTCGAAACACTCACGAAGCCTTGGCCACTCTACCAAACCCCCACATTCTCCAAACAATTGACAGGCTTGCAGATTTGGATGTATTCTTTGAGTATTCAACTTTGGTGGAGAGATTAAAGAAGTGGGACAAAAGAAAAATTATTTTTTAAAAAAAAATAAAGGTTAATTTACATTTGAAGTGCTCCTATTATTGAGAAGTGGAGCAATATTTATTGAGAGGTGGGATCTCCACTGTTGTTTATGTTATTCATTTTTTTCCCTTTTTGTAGTATAAATAGGTCGAAATAGCAAATCCTTTATAATTATACCATCCCATTATTATAATATGAATCCGAGAGTATTGAAGTTTTTGGGTTGTTTATTATCATTCTAGCCCTTTGGTTTCTTATCATCCACATTATTTGCTTCATGGTTTGGATATTTAACAACAAGATCCACAATAGACAATTAGATCTATAAAGAAAAATTTTAAATTTATGAAATGAGTGGTTTGATGAAACAGATGGTCTATCTACTTGTTAGAGTGCATGTAACCACATCTTTTACTGAGAAATCAGCCTAACATTTTTTGGCAGGCTAATAATTTTTTTAAGTATTATTTTTATGATGAGAATTTCTTATTTGGCTAATTAATAATTTATCAGACAGAAGTCAACCATATCCACCTCCCTTCTAAATACATGTGAAGAGACTTAAATCATTAACCTTAATGATGAAATGAGTAGATGCCACCAACATTTGACACTTCTATAAAATACATAAACTTGAATTAATGGGTTTTTAAAAATGTAATGTTTATTGAACCTTGCATGAATAAATGAATAATAATTTTTTTATAAACTTGAATTATTCATTTATTTATTTACATGACAATCGAGGCTTGGATCTTTCACGAGACTAAATTCCTTCGTGATTTGAATTTCATGTGTAAGAATAATTAAATCTCAAATATACATTATCTAATAAAAGATCTTTAGGACCGTAATATTTTTCATAAGGACAATATAAAATGTAAAGACATAGAAGGATTGACTTTAGCTGCCCCCCCCCCCCCCCCACACACACACAAAGTAAAAAGGGTCAACCCAATGAAAGAACTTCAGTCAATAATTTTGAAACTTGAGGGATACGACTAGTAAGGATTATTATGTATTTGGTTTTGATAAATAACAGGAACATGCAGCAAGTTACCTAAACCGAAAGAATCGAAAGATCACTCCATGGACGTATCACAATCAAAATGAGTATTCATTTGGAAGGACGCTTTCTTGGCTGATATTATTAGTTCATGGAGTTCATTAGTGTCGTTGCAGTTTCTTTGAAGTAGACCAGCCTACAATTGTTGAATTGCCACTAAATGTTAAAAAGTTTCCGAAAAAAGTGCCAACCAATTTCCTCCGCTTTCGGAAAAACGTTAGATTTACTTTACCTTCATGCTTCCTCTGAGTGGATGAAGTGTCGTTCATTTACAGGTTCGAGATATCACACCGCACTCACCCCACCTCGAGCTTGTCGTGTAATTTCCCCCGGTTTGACTAATTTCACCGGCCGCCAAAACAAAGACCAGACTTTTGAAATATAAAATTAGAGCCGAAAAATTAAGCAAATAAATAAATAAAAAGGATTTTTAATAAGAGACAGCGTGTTAACTCACTTTTGAGAATTATTGTATTTGTTTTCTTCGATGAATTGAGAGGATATTTTATTCTTCAAAAGAGGAAAAAAAAAAAGAAATGGTGAGTTCACTTACTTTTGTGATATTCACAACCGACTTTGAAACTAGGAGACGGGAGACCCAACTAAAACTCAAGAGGGGTTGTTTAATTTTTCTGGACCATTATTTTTTTTTTCTTTTAAAGTCCCATGTTAAAGAGTCAAAGAATTTTGCCCACGCTTTCAATTGAAACAAAATATTTATGGTTAATGCTAAGAGTGCTACTTAGTAGCTTTTAGAGACTTTGTTTGAATCTCAACAATCACATAATTTTATTTTATTTTTTTAAATATTTGCATAAATTATTTTCACAAATGTAACAAAAATGAGCCCAACATTTAAAATTTGTTACAAGCTACATTCACAAATGGATTTGGATCTAATACTGTGCTCAATTCTTCATTATATCTCACTAGTCTTATAGGAATATATGGTTAAAATTTAATTAATTTTATATTTTTATCTAATAATTAGTATTTGTATCTCTCTAAAAATTAAGAAAAAAAAGTCAGCTCAGCATTGAACACAAATCCTTTATAAATATGGTTATATCTCATAATGAACCCATCATTTAAAATAAATAATTTATTATTCTTATTATTATTACTTAAATTCTAAAAAACATAATTGAATTTGAATTTTTGAAATCTTAAATGTGTCAAAGTGTACAACAAATAAAATCAAGCCCCCAAATTAAATTAAATTTTTTAAACTATGCCGGTAATTTAAGTTTCTGGACCCCCGCTGTTTGAAACACCACCTTCACAACCTTCCTTACACCAACAATGGTATTCACGTGTACCAATTTTCCTCTAATCTGTTCATTTAAATATCAAAATCAGAGCCATCGATGTAATCATTAACTTACCTCCAATATTTTTAAATATTAGCAACTCATCATCATAAATCACAATCCTGCATCAATTACTCTGTGATATTATTATGCATACAAAATAAGTAAATAAACTCAATCGAGTTCACATCCCAAAGAACAAGTATAATGTCATGCGTTGACATAAACAGGTTCAATGTTTTTTACTTTAACGAGTATATATATATATATTCCATTACCCATTTGAATTTGTTATCCGAACTCATCTCTTTTTTAGTATTAAAAAAGTAAGAATTTTATATATAATATTTGTTATTTTGTATTTAAACATTATTTTAGCTACAATGCTTTCACCATATTTTAATTCACAATATTTTAATGAGTATAGATTGATAACTATTATATAAATATTAAAGGTAATAAAATCTTAAAAGTAAATAGTTAAATTTTAAGAAAGAAATAAATATATAGCTTGCACATTTATTTTAAGTTTGAACCTAGCATACATATAGATAGTTCACACTTAATGTTAATTTTTAAATATTTTTGTGCTTTAGATTTACACAAGGACAATAATAAAAAAAAATTAGAATGATAGCACCTGGAAGTTGACTAGAATTGAGATGAATACGATGGTCAAACAATGGCAATGAATTTTACAGAGAAAAATTTTCTTTGAAAAGAAGTGAGAATGAAATTTTTTAACTGAAAATTTTTAGAGAGGAAAAGAATAGAATTTTTTTAGTTAACAAAATAAATTAAAGTAACATTTAAAACCATTAATATACCATCAAAATATTTTATTTTTAAGGTGAAGATTATCAAATCTAAAGAGATATTTATGAATGAGATTAATAATAGGGAGATGCCTAAAATTAGGCTTTCCCACAACATATAAGTCACTTTTTTTATAAAAAAGATCTCAATTATACTAATTAATAACAAGATATCAAAAATTTGCGGTCTTCCAAAATATAAAGCCAAGTGGCTGCTTAATTACCTCATGCTAAAGCCAATACTAGCTCCAATGGCATTTAAGGTGGATTTTAAGTTATTGTAGTCTTATAGTAGAGAGATTCTAGAGTACATTAGAAGTATTATACCTGATTAATGCATATATGATTTGTGTGCATTTATTTAAAAAATTTATCATGTAATTCATAGTATATTTAATTGACGCACACATATCACTCATGCGTTAATTAATTAATTGTAATACATCTAACATACTCTAAAATCTCTCCTTTTTGTGTGCAAAATAAAATAAAAAAATTTTTTTTTTTGGAGGGCCATTAGCAACTTGCTACCAACTTGTGCAAATCTCTGCAAGAGGAAAATCTTAGCTGATTCTTGGTGCCCTTGGTGTAAATTTGATAGTGAGACTGCAATGCATGCTCTAGACACATCCGATTATGCTAAAAGGGTATGGATGCTCTCTTCTTTTGGTGCTTTATGGGAAATTCCTCTCTCAAGCTTCAAAGAGCTGGCCTAGCATATAACGAAGAATGATATTAGAGATGATTTTGAGTTGTTTATGGTGATAGCTTGTCTATTTAGAGTTCAATGAATAATTACAAGCTTGGGAAAGGAAATTATTGTCCTTTACATACCTATAACAAAGCAGTGGATTTGTGGAATTCTCATAGATTTCTCCAACAGAACTCTACAAACCAGTCGATTTTGAGAGGAATGTCTATCCATTTAACCCTGGCTTCTCCTTGACGCCACTTAGTGAAAAATGAATGTAGGTGCTGTGGTGAATTATGATGGAGGATGGGCTAGCTTAGGAGCAATTATAAGGAGCTCTCAAGGAAAGGTCATGGCTGCAGCAACTTGGAGACATCATTGTCTAAATGGTATTAAATTTTGTTGAAGCGCTGGCTATTTATGAGGGTTTTAGATGGCAAAGACAAAGGGGCTTTATCCCTTAATTATTGAGTCGGATTCACAAAATCTTATTGGTTTAATCATTGACAAGCTTGAAAGCTGGAGTGAATTGATTGGTTAATTTGTACGATTTGAGACCTGACAAAGACATTGTTGATGTCGTGTTTATGTCTTTCCATAGAGCTTGTAATTTCGTGGCTCATAAACTGGCTAAATTGACAAAGGGGCTTTATCCCTTAATTAGTGAGTCGGATTCAAAAATCTTATTGGTTTAATCATTGACAAGCTTGAAAGCTGGAGTGAAATTGATTGGTTAATTTGTATGATTTGAGACCTGACAAAGGCATTGTTGATGTTGTGTTTATGTCTTTCCATAGAGCTTGTAATTTCGTGGCTCATAAACTGGCTAAATTGACGTTGTTGAACCCGAATTGTTGTATTTATTTGTGATGTTTATTCATCTCATTAATGAATTGTTATTTATCGTTTAAAACTCTTTTATCCCATTTATTTCAGATTCCCAAAACATCTATCTTTGAACTATTGGATAATTGATTTACTACATTACTTCATATTGTGGTATTTGTAGCAAAAGAGACAAGCGATTTTCCGTAGAAGTCCGATGGCTGGTTAAATTTTTATGCCAAATGAATTGTTTTGCAGAAGTTCAATGGATTATGGAAGATTAACAAATAACGAAACAAGTAGAGGATTTTCAATTGAATTAATCTTGGTACATGAATCATTTCTTGATTTCGATAAAGGATTTGTTTAGGAACTTTTAATTCATATGGTTCTTTAGAAAAATTTACTTCTTAATTTGTTAATAATCAAATAGGGAATGGAAAAAAAAACAAATAATGTTGGTTTTAATTTTGGTGGATTTGAAGATAACAAGATGGAATCTAAGTTTTAATATAGAGTTAATTTTGGGATATTAAATAATTTATTGAGCAAAGTTTTAAAATTTAAATTATAATAGAGGGTGTATTAAGAAAACGAGGGTTAACTTAAATTTTTCAAATTCAATAGTCACGTGTTAGAAGGTATTGTTGTATTAGAAGGTGCCAAAAGTTACACTAACAAAATAAATGACAATTGGTGGATGATAAAAAAAACCAAGGCCTGCCCACTCTTAAGACATCTCTTCGATATCCGGGCCACAAGCCCAAAAAGCAACAATCCCTTTTGCCTATTCAATTGACTATTTAAAAAACAAACAAACAGACAAAGATTCAGTAAAACAGTGTTATCACATGCAAAGTTTTAAATTTTGTCCCTTAATTAAATTTAATTATATCCTCTTTTCCGTTTGTCACATACTCACATGAGAACAAAGAATTTTGCCATTTGTGGAAAATACTCCCCTCTCCCTTAAAATTCAAGAAATTGTTGTCGAAACTTATAAAAAAAACTCTGCATATTTGGAAACATGTATTTTGGATGAGGAGAAGTTAGATTTTGTAAGAAATTCAGCTTCGTATTCAGAGGAGGTGGTATTGCCACCCTCTAATATTCTCATCAATTAGTTTTACAATCGTATGTGTGTGTTTGGGATTGAGATTGCGCAGCTGTAACTTAAAAGCTATAATATTAAAGTGTTTAGTAAGCACTAGTTGTTGTAGTTTGAAAGTTATGTTGATATGATTTTTTACTTATATAATGAAAAATATATTATATCTTTAATAATTTTATCAAAATAATTATTTAAAATTTACATTTACTATATATTACTAATTTTTATTTTATAGTTACAACTTTTTTTTCCACAATCTTAATCCAATCGCACCTTATATGGTATATGGATTGTATCCATTCTATTATATGCATAACTTATTAACATGGGCGATATTCTTTTTGTATATTCTTTTTGTCGATTCAACCTCTGTGATTAGGTTTGTATTTGGAAGAGGTAATGAGCAAGCTTTGTTCTTTACTTCTTTCACCACTAACAATGGCGGATATAAAAAAATGATTTACTGAGAGCTAAATTACATAACAACAAGATATAAAAACTAAAATTTTTGTGAGTTTATATGTTTACGGAGTTTATTTAATAGATATAATAGGGACTAAATTGTATAATAGTAAAATAATGTATATGGCTTATTGTAATATTTTATTTTCTCAATTAGTGTGTGGGTTTTAGTAATTCTTAAAATTAAAATATAAAAATTTTATGGGTTTATGAGTCCATGTGGACTATTTTTATAGATTTATGGAGGGTTATTTTAATAAATTTAACAGGAACTAATTAAAAACCTAAGTAATTTTCTCTTTAATTTTTAGAATTTATTTTCCCCAACGAGAGCTTGAGCCCCTTACTGTTCATAATATGGATCCTGCCTCTAGGTTCTTGCGCGCTATCAATTTCTTGTTGAAGTAATAGACAAGCAAACATTGATCCTTACTTTTGTGACTGTTTTGATGCATAGATATAAGGCCAAGTAATTCAAATCTGGGTTGGTTTGCCAAATCCACAGGCATAGAAAACTTATAAGCAGTTCTTTATAATTATGATATGTTCATATTATGGTTCATCCCTTTTTATCTGAACCCATGCCTTATTTTTCAGTGATATAGTCCCCAACAATTGACTCTGCTTGAAAATTGACCTCAGTTGTCCTTTTCTTTCTCTCAGAATATCTCATTACATATTCTAAATGAGTCTAATCAAGTCAAACCTATCTGTGCCGGTTACCATAAATATATATTCAAGTTAGGGTTCTAGTTAGCAAACTGTTAATTTGGTCTAGAGTTTGTTATTACAAGAAATTGTTTAATGGTCACAGACTGTTGTTGCACCTTGCCACTTCCCCTCGTTTTATTTTGCTGTCATTTTTGTCCTTTAACAGGTCAAAAAGAAGGGAAATTTTCACCATTAATTTTGTTTGCTTTTCGGCTGCATCATTAGCTCAGCATTTAGCTCCAAGAGCTACCTATATGATTAGGGCTTGTTTCGTATGCCAGATTGAATTAGATCGGATTGGATAAGATAAGATTGGATTGAATAACACTAGATTATATATAATACTATATTATTTTTGGTGCAATGTTGGATTAGACTATAAATAATCATGTCTTATATTTGTATGCCATGGAATTGGCTAGTAACTAATAATAGGTCTTATATATTAACTTATCAAAATTATCTTAGATTTATTTTAAAATGACATGGAATATAATCGAACTTAAATAATCAATTATTGGTAATTTTATTAAAAAAAATGCAAATTCTTCCCTTAATTTTTTTTTATATTTAACATGCTATATTTTTTAAACTTATATTTTACTAAATAATATCATTATAAACATAACAAGAATTATAAGAGGGATAGAGAGGAATTTTGGGCTTTTTTTTCTTATCCTATGGCTAAGTTTTAACTTATCCCACACCCTCCTTTGTGATAAAATTTTGACACTGTGTTGGACTAAATGGTGGACTCCACTAATTTTATTCCAAAATTATTTTTGCATACCAAATACTGCATTAGGATAATTTTATCCTAAAATTATCCAATTCTATCATTTTATACTTGAACCAAACACACCCTTAGAGTTGATAAAGCCCTTTTACATCCTTGACATAATGAAATTTGCGTCATTGTCCGATTGCCTCAAAAAAATAATTCTAAGAGTGTTAGCCCTAATTCCGACATTTTGAAATAGACAATTTTCTCATTAACATTTTATCAGCTTTTCAATTGTCAACGAACCATTTAGAGAGGTCAAGGTTGGCACTTAAAGGAAATGCAGTTAAAATGAAGGTGTTTGGTGGAAACACAAAAGTGTTCGATGAAATGTCCCAAAGAGCTATGGTTTGGCGGGAAAGCTGAAGTTCAAATATTATGCTCGAGAATCGGAGATAAACGGCCAAAATAGAAGCATCCCAAAAGTTTTACAAACTACAAAGGATAACCTTGGTGCCTAGGATCAATGGCATCACAAAAATCAATGGACGTGAATTTGTTCTTTGGCTTAAATTTTTACCTGTGCCAATTCATCGTCATTCACCTCTCATAAATCCGCGTTTCAAGGTTCTTTTAATTCTCTCTCTTGCCTTCCTTTTTTTTTCTTTTTGTAGAGCTGGAGTAAGAGTATTTACCTACAATCTGCTTTGGCTGTGGTAAGATTGGCCATTACAAAGATGCTTGACCAGATAGTGCTAAAGTTGTTCCTCCTGAGAACGTACTTCCAGTCCCTCCCATGGCAGCGGAAACACAAGCGGTGGTTGAGACCGAGTTGGCTAGCCGGAGTGAGACGAAATTTGGGTCGTGGATGGTGGTGGTTCGAAAACCTCGGGCTAGGGAGCTCAATGCAAAAGGTATCCCGAAAAATATGGCAACAGGGCACCAACGCCCTATTTTTCAGGATTCTCGATTTGGAATCCTAGATTCTATTAACGAGGAGGAGTCTATCCCTGATTTTACGACAAAAGCAGTAAGCCCTAACCATGATGAAGTCATGCCCGCTTCGACAAGTATCCCGTCTTTGGCGTTTCGAACTAGATATCCCAAAAAGAAAAACCATAGCCATCCTTATAGGAAAATCCCCACACGATTGGACTCTTCACCCTTGTTTCTAGAAAACCCCACTTCTAATGAA
Source organism: Citrus glauca (assembly GCA_029633175.1). Lineage (NCBI taxonomy): Eukaryota > Viridiplantae > Streptophyta > Magnoliopsida > Sapindales > Rutaceae > Citrus > Citrus glauca. Next base: position 41,017,749 of record JAQOOD010000003.1, on the reverse strand, counting down.
GAAAATATCAACACTAATATCCAGATTCGTTCCAGAAGTTCAATCCCTACGTCCAGCCTTAATAATGTCCCCATTGCCATGCAAGGCATGCTTGCTCAAACTGGGAACCTGAGTGCCAACCCTAACGGTCTCCCTACTGTCATGCATGGCATGCATGTAAACTTAAATGACCACAATACTACTTTCCCACATGATCCGCATGCTAACCAATCTCCCATGCAAGACATGCATGCTATTCCTAGCTCCAGGATTCCCATGCACGTCCCCACATCCTTAAACCCCCTTCATCATAGTGCTGTGTCCTTTCCTAAAATTCCTAGGCCTCCTAATCTAGATAAAGTCCCTTCCTCATTTAGAACTACCCGAGGTATTTTCCTAGCGGAGGGGAATGATAATTATCTGGATGGGGACCCGCCTGACAACTTTGTTTTTGAGGGCGAGAACCATTGCAGGGAGCTGGATGGGGCTCAAAGTTTCCATAGTGCAAATGGAAAAGAGGCGTCTGTGTCAGATGGAGATGATTCGGTTGTGGCTGAGTCGGCTATGGATATAGGTGCTGAGTCAGTGGGGTTGTCTCAGTGAAGACCATTCTTCCTTAAACTTATCTTTTATGTGTAGACAAATCATGTTTTGGAATACCCAGGGTGCCGCGTCACCTTTATTTTGCAGTACCTTTTCTATGATGGTGAAGAATTATAAGCCCTCTATGGTTGTCTTGTTGGAACCTCGAATCAGTGGCCTAAAAGCTGATGCTTTTATTAAAAAAAAGTGGGTTCAACAATTCTCATCGTGTGGAGGCCGAAGGTTTTTCAGGTGGTATTTAGATCTTGTGGAAGGATATTTTCGATGCAGAGATTGTTCAGAATCATACTCAATTTATTCACCTACGGGTTTCACATAATAACCAACTGGTTTCCTGGATTACTGCTATTTACGGCAGCCCTATCACTAGCATCTGAAAATCCCTTTGGGGCACTTTGGAGTTATTGACCTCGTCGGTTCAGGGCCCCTGGCTTTTGAGGGGAGACTGTAATACCATTTTGTATGACTCTGAGAAGAAAGGGGGTTCTCCGAATGGGTTGGGAGCTTGTAGGCTATTTCAAGCTTGGTTCTGCTCTCGGGGAATGCATGATCTTCACTTCCATGGGCCGCGATTTACGTGGTCAAGAGGTACTTTCTTCAAACGCTTGGATAGAGTTATTTGTAATAATGATTGGGTCAGCGTTTTGCAGACTACACTGTCCTTCATTTACCAAAATTATCTTCGGACCGTCGTCATATTCTAGTTAAGTGTGAGACTCGTGCTTCTAACGTCTCCCATGACCGTCATTTTCATTTTCAAGCTGCGTGGCTTACGGATAATAAGTTTAGTCAGTTTGTTAATGAGGCCTGGAATAAGGAGCTTACTTACAATGATGCTGCCAAAAGCTTCGCGCTTAGTGCCTTGGAGTGGAATAGGCACATGTTTGGGAATATCTCTGGAGGAAGAAAAGGTTGTTGGCTAGGTTGGGCAGTATTCAGCGAGCCTTAGAGGATTACTATTCCCATGGGCTGATTGATCTTGAAAAACAGCTTAGAGCTGAGTTGGAGGAGGTTTTGAGTCAGGAAGAAATTATTTGGCTTAAAAAATCTCGCCAAGATTGGTTATGTCTTGGGGACCGAAATACCACATATTTTCATAAAAAAAACTGCTTCCAGAAGGCGTCGTAACAACATTGCTGCTGTTCAAGATGACTCGAGAGGTTGGATCTATAAAAAGTAGAATATTAAGGAATACGCTATTCAGTACTTTTCCTCGCTCTACAATTGCGAGCATCGGGATTTTCGGTCGAACCCTCATCCGAGTTGCTTCCCTGTTATTGAGGATGCCTTACTTTTAATGCTTCGGAATCCAGTTGAAGACGAGGAAATAAAAAACACTGTCTTTGGCATGCATCCTCTGAAAGCCCCCGACCCCGATGGCTTCTACGCCATTTTTTATCACACTCAATGGGCTACGGTTGGTCCCTCGTTCTGTAAGCTAGTTCAGGATGTCTTCAAGAATAAGTGTATTACTAGTGATTTGAATTCCACTCTTTTGGTCTTTATTCCGAAGGTTGAGAACCCCACTTCTTTGAAGATGTATCGCCCTATTTACCTGTGCAATGTGGCTTACAAAACCATTACTAAAGTCATTGCTAATAGACTCCAGACGATTTTACCTCAGTTGATTGGTTCTCATCAAACTAGTTTTGTCCCAGTAAGGCATATTACTGAAAACATAGTGATAGCTCAAGAGGTGGTGCATTCTATGCGTAGAAAGTCTGGCAATGGGGGTTTTAATGCTATAAAGATTGACTAGGAGAAAGCCTATGATAGACTTTGTTTGGAGTTTATCAATGAAACTCTTCGTAAAGCTCGTATTCCGTCGGACCTTATTCAGGTGATTATGGCTTGTATAACTTCTGCATCTATGCAGGTTCTCTGGAATGGGAAAAATACGGAGTCTTTTAAACCTTCTAGAGGGGTCCGTCAGGGAGATCCTTTATCCCCTTATCTCTTTGTGCTTTGTATTGAAAGACTCAGTCATGGGATCCTTGTTGCTGTTGGTGCGGGGAAATGGCGTCCTATCACTCTGTCTCGAAATGGTGTCCCTTTGTCCCACCTCTTTTTTGCTAACGATCTTCTTTTGTTTGCTAAAGCCTCTGTTGAGCAGGCTAGTGTTATTTCGTCTGTGTTGGACTCCTTCTGTTACAGTTCTGGTTCGAAGGTTAATAAGTCCAAAACATTAATACATTTTTCCAAGAATGTAGGTGATAGCGAGGCTAGTGCTATTTTGGGGATGCTTGGTTACTCGGTTTCTAACGACCTTGGCAAGTATCTGGGAGTTCCTCTGCATCATTCTAGAGTTTCTAGTGGTATGTATCAGGAAATTATTGAAAAGGTTGAGAGGAGGCTTTCGGGATAGACGGCTTCTCACTTATCTCTGGCAGGCCGTATTACGTTGGCTCAATCAGTCCTTCAAGCTATATCCATCTATGTGATGCAAACAGTGTGCGTATCTTTCTTTGGCTAGCTTTACAGGACCGTTTGAAGACCAAAACTGAATTGGCTCGGCGTCATATTCCCATTTCAATGGCTTGTGATCGTTGTGGAGCTTCAGTCGAGGAAGTTAGATTTATGAGTATTTAGAAACAAAGAAGATGAAGCTCTGTTTTATTATCACAAAACTTGATTACAATAATGAGCTTAGCTCAGTATTTATATCGAAGACTTAAGCTAACTAGTCACGCCAAATTTGTCTTTAAAGTTTGTTACTAACAAACTAACAAATGCACAATTAATAATAGCTAATTGTTAACTGATTCCATCAACATTCAGCAGCATGGGAATCTCTTCATCAACATTCAACTTTCATTCTTCAACTCCTCACGTGTGCCTCTGACTCTCACTCCTAGGCTAGCTACTAGGTTTGCATCTGGCACTCCCACATGAGTGGCATGAGGTTCAGCTTCATCAGCTAATTCAACACCCCTTCTCAAACTTAAGTCTTTTGGGAAGACTTTAAGTTTGCTTCTGAAGAAGCTGAACTTGAGATAAGTAAGAGGTTTAGTAAGTATGTCAGCAACTTGATCATTTGTAGAGACAAAAGCAATTTCAACTTCTTTCCTCTCAACTTTGTCTCTCACAAAATGAAGATCTATTTCTATGTGTTTAGTCTTAGAGTGCATTATTGGATTTGTAGCTATAGCAGCAGCACTTGTACTGTCACTTAGCAGCAGTGGAGTGTTCTGCAGCTTGACATCTAGTTCTTTAAGAATCGAACAAATCCAAGTTAGTTCTGAACAAGCCAATGCCATTGCCCTGTATTCTGACTCTACTGATGATTTTGAGATAATGCTCTGCTTCTTTGAACTCCAGCTGATCAAGTTTTCACCCAAGTAAACACAATAGCCACTGGTTGATCTTCTATCATCAATGTCACTTCCCCAGTCTGCATCAGTATATATCACCAGGTCTACAAACTCAGTTCTCTTGAAAGTCAAACCATAATCTAATGTTTCCTTGAGATATCTTAGTACACGCTTACAAGCAATCCAGTGAGGCTGTAAAGGATTAGCCATGAATTGGCTTAATTTATTCACAGAATATACTATTTCAGGCTTAGTTAAGACTGCATATTGCAATCCTCCAACAGCTTTCCTGAATTGAGTTGCATCAGTAAACACATCACCTATATTCTTGCTCAGCTTCTCAGTTGTGGCTAAAGGAGTATCAGTTCCTTTGCAGTCTCTCAAATCAAACTTAGCAAGTAAATCTTTTATATACTTTGACTGGGATAAAACTAAAGTTTCATCATTTCTAATAACTTCAATACCAAGAAAGAAATTCAGATTTCTCAAGTCTTTAAGAGCAAAGGTACTGCTGAGATTACTAATGAGCTCTTCTATTTCGGCATTATTATTTCCAGTTACTATTATGTCATCAACATAGATCAATAGTAAGATTATATCATTTCCACTTCTCTTAATAAATAAGGATGTATCTGACCTGGTTCTGGTAAATTTCCAAGACTCCAAAACTGACCTGAGCTTATCAAACCAAGCCTTTGGTGCTTGTTTCAAACCATAGAGAGCCTTTGTTAGCTTGCACACATAGGTAGGATGCTCAGGATTCTCAAACCCTTCTGGCTGTGGCATGTAAACAGTTTCACTGAGTTCTCCATTAAGGAATGCATTATTGATATCTACTTGCCTCAGCTTCCAGTTATTTATAACAGCAAGGCTCAGCACAATCCATATTGTTGCTGCTTTGACCACTGGGCTGAAAGTCTCTTGATAATCAATTCCTTCTGTTTGTAGAAACCCTTTAGCTACCAAGCGAGCTTTGTACTTGTTAATTGAGCCATCTGAGTTCTGTTTGACTCGAAATATGCATTTGTTCCCAACTAGTTTCATGTTCTGTTCTGGAGGAATTAAAGACCAAGTCTAATTTCTCATTAAGGCATTGAACTCTTCCTGCATTGCTTGTTTCCATTTCTGGTTTTTCAAAGCATCAGCTACACTTGAAGATGTGTCAAGGGACATGGATTTTTCAGTGTTGTAAGTCTTTGGTTTGAAGATGCCATTTTTAGCTCTAGTTATCATAGGATGTGAAGGTCTAGGTGAATAAGTAGGTTGAGAAGTTTCTGGAATTTGATTTGTTGGTTCAGAAGAAGTTTGGTTCTTTGGTTAAGAAGGAAAAGAGACTTGAGGTGGGTTATATATGTTATGGTCACTGTTATGTATTGAATTTGTTTGAGCAAAACTGTTGTCAGAATTTTGTTCATTAAAAGAATTTTCTGAGACAGTTGTGTCATCCAATGAATCTGTACTTGCTGCTGGAGACTCATGACTTTGAGTTTCAGAAGGAAATGAAATGGAAAGAAACTTATGAAAGGAATTTGCAGACTCTAAAACATGAGTAGTCTCAGTGACCATGAACTTAGAATCATCTTTGAAAGGAAAAGAATTCTCATTAAAATTGACATGAGCAGCAATATAGATCTGCCATTTGAACTCAAGCACAGATAACCTTTGTGCTATTTACTGACACCTAAGTTGACACATTTTGAGGTATGAAAATCAAGTTTATGATTGTTGTATGATCTCAAGAATGGATAACACTCACAACCAAAGATTTTGATTTGTGAGTAGCTTGGTTTCTTGGAATAAAGGGCTTCAAAAAGAGTTTTGTGGTTCAATGTAGGTGTACTGATTTGGTTGATAAGATAGGTAGCATTGTAGAATGCTTCCCCCCAGAACTTAAGAGGCATATTAGCCTGGGCAAGTGGTGTGAATCCAGTTTCAATAAGGTGTCTGTGTTTCCTTTCTGTTTTCCCATTTTGATGACGTGTATAAGGGCAGGAATACCTTATTTGTATCCCTTCATTTCTGAGGTAAGGTTCAAAGGCTTTGTATTCTCCCCCTATGTCACACTGAATGGATTTAATTTTCTGTTCTAACTTTTCTCAATCTGGTTTTTAAAAATAATAAAAGCTGACAGTGCTTGAGACTTGTTAGTTAATCCATAGATCCAGGTGTAGTGTGTTTTATCATCTATGAAGGCAATGTAGTATCTAAAACCCTAGTTTGAGATGGTTGGTGCTGGACCCCATAGATCACTGTGTATAATCTCAAGAGCAGCAGAGGATTTTGACACACTGCTCTTGAAAGACAACCTGTGCATTTTACCATATTGACAAGCTTGGCAAAAAGACAACTCAGACATTTTATTCCCAAATGAAATATTACAAGCTGACATGGTTTTTCTAAGATCAACAGAATTTGGATGACCTAACATCATGTGCCAAAGATTAAGTGTTTTGTTGATTCTTTGATCTTTACAGCTTGTACAGAATTCTTTAGAAACAACTGACATCATAGACTCTGGTTTATTTATTTTACAAATTGAAAACAAACTGGAACATGAATTTGAAGATAACAGAACAAACTTGACTTGAGAATGGTGTTTGGGGATATTTCGACGAGATCAGCAAGGATGAGCAGGGCCAAGACGAGCAGGCAGCTGGAAGCAGGGTTTGTTATGGCAAAGACGAACAGAGGAGAACGGAGCCCGCAGCGTGGAGCAGGAGCAGAATCTCCCTGCTCCTGCCCAAGTGTACTATCCGTGAAGCTAATCTGCTGGTAAAGGCAAGATGCCATTCCCTGCTAGAGCTCGCAGCGAGGAGACCTAGTCAACGGCAGTTGGAATGACATGTTCACCAACCCGGAACTCAAGGCACGGACGCCATGCAAGCCACGCGACCGCCCGTTACTGCAGTTATGGAAAGATATGCAACCGCCCGTTACTGCAATAATGGAGAGATAGTGGGCGCGAATGGAGGGACGGTTTGGATCCTCGGGAGGCCTATAAAAAGATAGCCGGCGAAGGTAAAAGGGTTGGATTTTTTATTACTCTAAGAGAAAAAAGCAAACAATTTGTGACTGATAAAAAATCAAAGACCAAGAGATTTACGGCCAACCTTTTCCCAAAAAACCTTCTTATCTAACTTGAGCGTCGGAGGGTTTACGCCGGGAGAACAACCGGCACACTCTGACCTGTTCTGTGAACACAAGGAACTAAAGAAGCAATTGTGCGAGGAGAAGTTCTGGTAGTAATTGAGTTGAACGAGCAGAAGTCCTGGTCGTAGGGAGAACAACCAGAATTCTGCATCAACATTTTGGCGCCGTCTGTGGGAACCCGAATGGAAAGCTTCGGTTGACAGCAAGGAGAGGGATAAAGTAAGTGGAGGAGCAATGGAGATCGGAGGGAGCAGTGCGCAAGGGGGTGATGTGACGGTGAATGAGTCTGTGAAGCTGAGAGAGATAGCCAGCGAAGCGTGGGAGAAAGCCATGTTTGACTGGATGGAAATGATGGAGAGGCAGATGGAGGCCCTAACATTCGTTCTTCATGAGTTGCGCAGGGAGCGAAGGGAGATCACGGAAGAAAATATGAGGGCTAATAGGCGGGCACCATGTTATGATGTTATGGGGAGAAACGAAACCACCAGGAGATTTGGTGGTGAAAGAGGCAATTGTTCTACACAGGGGGATGCTCTTGGAAGGGAGGAACAATCCCCAGCAAGACCAACTTTTGGTGAGAATGCCGGAATGGCAAATGCAGAGGAGAGAGAGCTTCGACAACATCTACATGCTGTCGAGCAGGAGCGGGATGAAGTTGCAGCTCGTGATCCCGATCGAGCGGTGTAGTTGGAGGAAAAGGTGCGCAGGCTAGCGCATGTGATCGATGACATGCAAGGGAGGAGCAGGGCTCCTGGTTGGAGGATAATGTTGTATGGGGAATCACCACTCGCAGCAGAGATCATGGGGGCAGTCATCTCGAGAGACTTTCGCCTCCCATACCTCAGATACTCGGGGCGAACTGACCCGCTGATACACATTGAGCGCTTCAACGACATAACAGGGGTGCAGGGCTTATCTCAAGCCCAAAGGTGCAGGGTTTTCCTGTTATCTTTGGAGGGATGTGCGCGCGAATAGTACAGGAAGCTTCCCCGGGGGAGCATTCGGACTTTTGAGCAGATGTGCCAGGAATTCGCAGAGCAATTCCGAGGGGCAATGGCACCAGAAGATAACATGATGGAGCTGAAGAGTATGAAGCAGGGGGAGCAAGAAACCCTGCGAGATTTCATCAAGAAGTATCACCGGGTTGTCCTTGATCTGGGTGCCTTCAATCATCCTCAGGCGCTGAGAGGACTGAAAGAAGGGGTGAAGATAGGAAGACTGTGGTATAACTTGAGAAGTCCGGTCATTCAGACGTATGCGGCCGCATACGAGCAGGCCAAGAAGGATATAGAGATCGAGGAGGAGAAGGCCGCACGAATTAAGATAGACTAGCTAGAAGGGCTGGGAAAGAAAGAAAAAAGGGCAGTACCAGGAAGTGGGCCAATGAGGAGGAAGGATCACCAGACTCCTGGTAGTAATGCAGCAGGTCGGGTAACAGCTTACCAGCCTCATCAGAGGCCACCACAGTACCAGCGCAGCAGAGTGCCACCTCCTCGGTCGCCGGTTAGGGAACCTTAGAGACGACACGACTCAACATACGGCAGTGGTCATCCCCAGTCCTACGAAAATAGAGGGAGCAGACCAGAAGCGCTGCCACCACTACCAACTCAGGGGGGTGTACACAGAGAAAGGACAGTGCATATGATCGACCAAAATCAAGATTACGGTCGATATACTCCTTTGACGAGGCCTCTGGATGAAGTGTACGAAGCCATAAGGGACCGCGGATTACTGCACCCACCTGCTCCAATAACAAACCTAGCTAGCAAGAGGGATAGAGGACGTCACTGTAAGTTCCATGGCACTCATGGCCATACCACTACAGAATACAGAGATCTCAAGACCCAGGTTGAGGATTTGGTGAGAAATCGCTACCTGGATGAGTTTGTAGAGGGGGTATTCCCAATGGTGTCCTCGACGAGTGAGGGGGAGCAAAGTGACAGAAGCCTCAGGCGCGAACAGCCTCATGTAAGGGTGATAGCTAGGGGTCTGACGTTGGCCAGAGACTCCAACAGGTCGAGAAAAAACTATGCTAGATATGCCATGACTAGCAAAGAAGTACTCTTCAACACCCCAGCAGCTAAGCGAGCAAGAGTAAGGCAGGTCTCGATCATGTGGACCGATGAGGACGAAGAGGAGATTTTGTACCCTCACGAAGATGCCCTGGTCATCAGAGCCACTGTTGCGGTCAAGAAATTCGATCGGATATTAGTTGACACAGGGAGCTCGGTGGACGTGTTATTTAAGTCAACCTTGGAAGAGATGGGATTGGCAGACTTGAAGTTGGAATATACTAACACCTCCCTGAAGGGGTTTGGAGGAGGGAAGTTGGTCCCTCTGGGCGTGGTCGAGCTGTCTGTCACGATTGGAAACTCACCAACAGAGAGGACGATGATGCTAAATTTTGTAGTGGTAGATGAAGAAGGCCTTTACCAGATGATTTTGGGTCGGCCATTCCTGAGGATGAGCAAAGCAGTGCTATCCAACCATTACCTGGCCCTCAAGTACCGAGTAAATGGGCTCGTATGGGTGGTGCGAGGAGACCAGAGAATCTTACGTAACTGCTATTCCACAGCCGCGAAAGAGGCCATGTAGATCACATCCCTGGATAACCGAGTGGAAAGCAAGAGGGGCAAACAGGAACCTATCGAAGAATTGGAAACAGTAAGTTTAGGACTAGAAAATCTGGGGAAAACGATCCGAATTGGATCAAAACTCAGGGGGGAGCAGAAGCAGGAGTTGGTGTAGTGCTTACAAGCCTATGCAGATGTGTTTGCCTGGACGCATGAAGATATGCCAGGGATTGATCCCGAGGTTGCGTGCCATAAGTTAACAATAAAGAAAGGCACTCGAGCAGTAAGACAAAAGAGGAGATGCTTTAACCAGGAGAGGTACGAAGCTATAAACGGAGAGGTAGAGAAGCTCTTAAAAGTAGGTTTCATCAGGGAAGTCAACTATCCCGAGTGGATATCCAACGTGGTGCTGGTAAAGAAAGCCAATGGCAAGTGGAGGATGTATGTGGACTTCACGGACCTGAACTAGGCATGCCCGAAAGATAGCTTTCCTTTGCCGAAGATCAACCAGCTTGTAGACTCAACAACTGGACATGGCTTGCTCAGCTTCATGGATGCATTCTCGGGATATAACCAAATCCCTATGTTCGAGCAGGACGAGGAGAGCACGGCATTCATCACCAACCAGGGTCTGTTCTGCTACAAAGTAATGTCGTTTAGTCTGAAAAATGCAGGGGCCACATACCAGAGGCTGGTGAACAAGATCTTTAAGCCCTTGATTGGTAGAACAATGGAGGTATACGTGGACGACATGATCACTAAGTCCAAATCTCCCAAAGAGCACGTCGGACACCTCAAGGAAACATTTTTGCTTCTGAAGAAGTACAAAATGAAGCTGAATCCGGAGAAGTGCGCTTTTGGGGTCGAGTCAGGGAAATTCTTGGGGTTCATGGTCAGTCATAGGGGGATCGAGGCGAATCCCGAAAAAATTCAAGCAATCATCCAGATGAAGTCTCCTCGTAATCTCAAGGAGATGCAGAGTCTGACAGGAAAGTTGGCAGCTTTGAGCCGATTCATTTCCAAAGCCACAGATAAGTGTCAACCATTTTTTCAAGTAATAAGGAGGGGGAAGAACACAGAATGGACCCCAGAGTGCGAGGAGGCACTGCAGAACTTGAAGCTATACTTGCAGCAAGCACCCTTGCTGTCCACGCCAAGACAAGGGGACAAGTTGTCGTTATACTTAGCAGTATCAGACCGCGCCACAGGTTCGGTTCTTGTAAGAGAGGAAGATGGGGTTCAGTATCCAATATACTACACCAGCAAGGCCCTGCTCGATGCAGAGACTCGATACCCACCATTGGAGAAATGGGCACTTGCTCTTATGGTCGCTGCTCACAAACTGAGACCATATTTCCAAGCATTCCCTGTCTCGATGATAACGAATCAGCCATTACGTCAAACTCTTCATAAACCAGATTCCTCTGGTCGGCTCGTGAAGTGGGCTATAGAGCTGAGTGAGTTCGACATTGATTACCAGCCACGAGCAGTAATTAAGGGGCAGGCGATGACTGACTTCATAGCAGAGTTTGTGGAGCCTGAGGTCTGTTCGGACCAGCCGAATAATGTTGCAAACAGCGGTGAAACCCAAGTATAGGAGATGTTTATTGATGGTTCGTCGGGGGAGCAGGGATCAGGAGCTGGAATTGTCCTGGAATGACCAGAGGGCGAGGAGATTTCTTATGTTGTGAAGTTAGATTTTGCAGCCACGAATAATCAGGCAGAGTATGAAGCATTGATAGCGGGGTTGGAGTTGGCTAAGGCCGTAAAAGCAGATAAAGTGAAGGTCAGAACTGATTCGCAGCTGGTCGCGAATCACGTCAGTGACAGATTCCAACCGAGGGAGGAGAAGATGGAGCGGTACTTGAAGGTAGTGAAGCAGATGATGGGAAATTTTGAAGCAGTAGAGGTGGTGCAGATTCCCAGAGAGCAAAACAGTCGAGCAGACATCTTAGCTCGGATGGCAGCGGTAGCAGACCCTAAAATGCCAAAGTCGATCCCCCTGGAATTTAAGACCAGCCCGAGCATCGAGCAGAATCTAAAAGTGTTGAGGCTAGAGCAGAGTGGCTCGTGGATGGATCCCTTGATTGCATATCTTAGAAATGGAATGTTACCACCAGACAAGCTGCGAGCTCGGAAGATCAGAGCCCAGGCCTCAAGGTATACATTGATTGATGGGGTGCTATATCGACGAGGATATACACTCCCTTTCCTTGGATGCTTGGATGAAGACGATGCCGATTATGTGATGAGAAGTGCATGAGGGGATTTGTGGGAACCATTCTGTTGGGAGATCCCTGGCCCATAAAGTTCTAAGGTAGGGATATTTTTGGCCAACAATGCATAGGGATGCACAAGAGAAGACCAGGAGCTGTGCAAGTTGTCAAAGTTTTGCAAGCTTCTCCAACCAACCACCAGAGAAGCTCACTTCAATGGCATCCCCTTGGCCGTTTGCTCAGTGGGGAATAGATCTGATCAGCCCAATGCCAAAGGGACGAGGAGCAGCAACACATGCAATAGTCGCGATCGACTATTTCACGAAATGGATAGAAGTAGAAGCCGCAGCATCACGGAGAAAAAGACAATCGATTTTGTGTGGAGAAATCTGGTCTGCCGATATGGAATCCCCTATGCCTTGATAACGGACAATAGTAGGCAATTCGATAATCACAGTTTCAGAGATTTCTACCAGAATCTCAGCATAGAGCTGAAATATTGTTCGCCTGCTCACCCACAGTCCAATGGGCAAGTAGAAGCAGCTAACAAAATAATCAAGCGGCTCATTAAAACCAGGCTGGGAGCAAAGAAGGAAGCTTGGGTTGATGAACTACCAGGGGTGCTATGGGCGTATAGAACTACCCATAAGACAGCTACCGGGGAAACTCCATTTGCTCTGGCCTTCGGGCACGAGGCGGTTGTACCAGCAGAAATAGGAATCGCCACTCATCGGACAGAACACTTTGACGAGCAGGAGAATAACGATCAGATGTGCTTGAATCTGGATCTGCTAGCCGAGAAGAGGGAGCAGGCATCAAGGCGGGTAGACATTTACCAGCAAAGGGTCGCTTGTTATTACAACCAGAAGGTGAACGTGCGGCAGTTCAAGGTTGGAGATTGGGTGCTGAGGAGGGTAAATCAAAACACCAAAGATTCGGCCCAAGGAGTACTCAGACCAAACTGGGAAGGGCCTTATAGGGTCAAGCAGTTAGTTGGACCCGGAGCTTACAAGCTGGTTCGAGCAGATGGCCACGAGGTGAAATGCCCATAGAACGCGGTGCACCTTAGGAAATATTTTCAATAAGATTTATAAGCATTTCAAAAGATATTTCTGTTCGTAATTATTGCTTCATCTTTTATGTTTTATTTATTTTACTTTAAGCAATACCATGTAAGTTGAATGTAATGAGATATCAATGAACGAGGAAATTCAGATTATCGTGCCATCCAGAGATTATTTAAGGCGTGTAAAGGCTTAAGTCTCAAAGCCTGTTTTATGGAGAGACCGAAGCCAAGCATGCCAGGATCTGCTCGACCACGTGAAGGCGAGCAGAATCCTCAACTCCCAATTTATTTAAGGCGTGTAAAGGCTCAAGTCTCAAAGCCTGTTTTATAGCGAGACCAAAGCCAAGCATGTCAGGATCTGCTCGACCACGTGAAGGCGAGCAAAATCCTCAACTCCCAATTTATCTAAGGCTTGTAAAGGTTCGAGTCTCAAAACCTGTTCTTTGGCGAGACCGAAGCCAAGCATGCCCGAATCTGCTCGGCCAAGAGAAGGCGAGCAGAATCCCAAGTTTCGAAAAGTTACTTAAGGCATGTAAAGGTTCAAGTCTCAAAGCCTGTTCTATGGCGAGACCAAGGCCAAGCATGCCCGGATCAGCTCGACCAAGCGAAGGTGAGTAGAATCCCAAGCTTCGAAAACTTCTCCATGACGTGCAAAGGCTCCAAAGTCTCAAAGTCCGTTTTGTGATGAGATAGGAAGCCAAGCAGGACCAGATCTGTTCGATTAAGCGAAGACGAGCAGACCACAAAAGTTCCTTCTCGACGGCGAGACGGGAGGCCAGGTTCGCCAGAACCTGCTCAACCTTACAAATCGAGCAAACTCCCAAAGTGGGAAAAATTTTACTAAGGCACGAAAAAGCAAAGTACAATATGCGAAGCGCAATAAAAATTTTCTAAGGCAGGAAAATTCCACAACCACAACTCTAATATGGGAAACTAAGCAGTAACATATCTTATTAAGATTGAAATAAGTTGCAAAGCTGATACATTTGAAAAGAAAAGCTATTACAACACATATCAAAATTTAAGCAGAAGGCGGGTCAGTAGGCTAAGCAATCTCCTCGGCGAGTTGTGTCACGTCGGGGCAGGAGGGGTATCACCAGTAGCGCCTGGAGGAGTACTCACGTCACCAGGTGCAGTAGGACCAGTGCAAGGAGGAGCACTTGTCTCACCAACCGTAGCAGGGTCAATATGAGGAAAGGAGCTCTCCTCGACCACAATCGATTCCACCTCCTCGGCATCCTCCTTTGCATCCTCCTCATCCATGTGCTGAGCAACAGCAATTGCAAAGCCATCCATGTTGAGATCTGGATATTGCTTCCCAAGGACGGCCATGATGCTGCGATAGGAGTGCCGAAGCCCCTGATTGTACCAAAGTTCAGCTTCATTCTCTATGTCCTTAAGCTGGGCCTGGTGGGATTCGCGGAGAGATTCGAGCTGAGCCTCATACATATCCTTATGCCTTTGGAGCTCTTCCTGCACCTTGCCCAGCTCTCCCTCTAGAGTGACAGCCTTAGCTTGGGCAACAGCTTCCTTCTCTTGCAGCTTCAGATTCTTGATGTTCAAATCCCCAGCCTTCTTCTCGGCCTTGTCGACTCTGGTGACTGCCGCCTTCTTCTCATCCTGCATCTTTTTCTCAACACGGTTTGACTTGGCCTGGTAGTAAGTGAGCATGCAGCTAAGATGGATGGCGCTGAACTGCATGGCATCCATCAGGTTAGGTAGGGCCAAGCGGGAAAACTCCTCCAAATCTTTCTTGCTTACATGTCTGGAAAGATCGGTCATGTAAGAGACCAAGTGGTCTGGAATACGAGATGTAGGCTTCTTGGGAACAGACGAGTAAGCTGGATCAGTGGCTGTACCGCTACTCTCCACGGCGACAGCAGGAGGAGGTGGCAAGGTCTTCAGGGGAGGAGCCTGCTCTGCTACGTTGGCTCACTTCGCAACAGGAGCTTCCTTCTCCTTGCCTTTCTTGGTAGCCTAAGAGCGAGTACGCTTCATGTTCAAGGCTGCAATCACGGCGTCTTCTATCCTGTGGCCGAAAGCTACTAAGCCAGATGCGACCAGGTTCTCTAAAGTCAGCAGCTCTCTATGGGAACAGGAATTGGCTAGTACAGACTCCACTAGCTTAAGCGGTTCGGGTTTAAATAGGAAGTGAACGCCCCAAGAACCTGCAGCGCGAGCAGAAATTTGATTAGAATCAAAGCAAAGAAAATAGGAGCTATTATGGAGTTAATACACCTAAAGCGAGCAGGAAACCTGGGACCACGAATCGGGATGGGACGCGATAGTTCGTTCCATCAATCTGTGCAATTTGACCCCAGGGACCCCCAACAAAAAAGAACTTCTTCTTCCAAGCCCCACCACCTCCTGTTGGAATATCAGTTACGGGTTTCCTACTTTTAGCACTGGATTGAAAGTAGTACTAGCCAGCATCTTTGGGGCTGTTCTTTAGTTGGTAAAGGTGCTTCACATCGTCAATTGTAGGCTCCCTTTGACAACATCTATCCCACAAAACGAACAAACCAGAGAGCACCCTCCACCCATTGGGGTTCAGCTGACCACGAGACAGATTTAACCCGCTAAATATCCGAGCAAAGTATGGATGTAGAGGGCATCTTAATCCATATTTAAATTTTTCTAGAAACAAAGTGACAAAACTATTGGGGGGGCCGATTAGGGGTATCTTTCTTCCCCGGGACCCTAAGGGGTATATCACTAGGAATCCCGTACTGATTCTGAAGGGCAGCAAGCTCATCAAACGTGGTCGTGCAAGTGATGAAGTCAATGGCATAATCTTGTGTTAAAGTTCTACCCCCTGCCATACTCCTCATTTTTTGTCGTGCTGCTCCTGGTAAGGGTCTTCCACCCGAATCTCCTCCCTCTTCCTCACTTAGGGTATCTGATGAGCCGGATGATCCAACTTCACCACTATTTCGGCTCGAGGAGGGTGATTCTGGGGACATTCTCCTAGCCCTAGTTCCGATGTCAGAGTTACTGGGTTCTAAAGGAATCCTATGGTCAAAAGCAGCGTCGGCGAGCAGACTGGGTAAGAAGTCCAACACATCGTCATCATCTATCTCAATGATTTTTTCTTTACCCTTCGACATTTCCTAATCTATAACCCCAACACCACCACCGACTAATACCCAGAAAAAAGAAAAAAAGAGAGAGATATCTACAACTATTGAAGACCGAAGAAATAAAGGTAGTACCTGAAGAATCAGTCGTCGGAGAGGAAGGCCTGGTCGGAGAAAGTGGTTCAATCGGAGGGAATCAAGGAAAGAGATGTGCATGCCGGAACTCGTTCGCCAGAAAACTAAGAGAGCGATGAGCGCTTTGGGTGAAAAACTTTGAAATGTCTAAACGAGGAAGGACGTTTGGGCTGCTAGTATTTAAATGGCACCAGATCCTGAGGGTTTGTGACTCTTGGCTTGAAATTCAAATAGAGGGTTAGATTTCCGCCACGTCACTTCATCCGTAATTAAATGTGACACGACTCTTGGCAGCTTTTCCCACCCAACGTGAGCCAAGACTGTTGAGTTTCTACTGACGATTCACTTCGTTACCCAACACCAGAAACTGGGGGACCTGTGTTTGGGGATATTTCGACGAGATCAGCAAGGACGAGCAGGGTCAAGACGAGCAAGCAGCTGGAAACAGGGTTTGTTTTGGCAAAGACGAACAGAGGAGAACGGAGCCTGCAGCGTGGAGCAGGAGCAGAATCTCCCTGCTCCTGCCCAAGCGTACTATCCGTGAAGCTAATCTGCTGGTGAAGGCAAGATGTCATTCCCTGCTAGAGCTCGCAGCGAGGAGACCCAGTCAACGGCAGTTGGAATGACGTGTTCACCAACCCGGAACTCAAGACACGGACGCCATGCAAGCCACGCGACCGCCCGTTACTGCAGTTATGGAGAGATACGCGACCGCCCGTTACTGCAGTTATGGAGAGATACGCAACCGCCCGTTACTGCAATAATGGAGAGATAGTAAGCGCAAATGGAGGGACGGTTTGGATCCTCGGGAGGCCTATAAAAAGATAGCCGGCGAAGGTAAAAGGGTTGAATTTTTTATTACTCTAAGAGAAAAAAGCAAACAATTTGTGACTGATAAAAAACCAAAGACCAAGAGATTTACGGCCAACCTTTTCCCAAAAAACCTTCTTATCTGACTTGAGCGTCGAAGGGTTTACGCCGGAAAAACAACCAGCGCACTCTGACTTATTCTGTGAACGCAGGGAACTAAAGAAGCAACTGTACGAGGAGAAGTTCTGGTAGTGATTGAGTTGAACGAGCAGAAGTCCTGGTCCCAAGGAGAACAACCAGAATTCTGCATCAACAAATGGTTTAAAGGCAAGTCCAGCAGCTTGTACAGTCCACCTTTAGCCACACCTTTCATAAGAACAATCCCCCTTCTCTTGTCCTTAACAACACAGCATGTTTTGTCAAACTCAATACATATATTGTTATCATTCAAAAGCTTTGATATGCTTATAAGGTTTTTAGTTATTTGAGGTACATAGAGAATATGGTTTAGTTTAATGTGTTTCTGGATATTAGGTTCAACTGTGCCTAGCAATGTATAACCAACAGAAACAATCTCAAGCTTGAATGATAACAATATATGTATTGAGTTTGACAAAACATGTTGTGTTGTTAAGGACAAAAGAAGGGGGATTGTTCTCATGAAATGTGTGGCTAAAGGTGGATTGTACAAGCTGCTGGACTTTGATATGCTTATAAGGTTTTTAGTTATTTGAGGTACATAGAGAATATGGTTTAGTTTAATGTGTTTCTGGATATTAGGTTCAAGTGTGGCTAGCAATGTATAACCAACAAAAACAATCTCAAGCTTAGAGCCATTACCTACTGCAAGCTGATGTTTACCTTTGTATTCAGAACTTATACTCAAGTTGTTAAGGTCATTGGTAACATGATCTGTTGCTCCACTGTCAAGATACCAGCCTCCACTCTTAGCTTCTGCACCTTCAGCCACATAAGCACTTCTTTTGTTCCCTGCAAAATTAGGTACATAGTTTTTCTTGATCCTATACCAGCAGGTTACAGTAGTAAGATTCTTTCTGGTACAGATCTGACATGGTCCTTTAAGTAATTCTTCATCAGCTGGAGCCTTCCCTTTCATCTTATCTTGAGTTGGATTAAAACTTCCACCACCAGAATTGTTTCCAGAATTGTTGCCATATTGTTTGCCATTCTGATTAGTCAAGTTTCCAAAATTGATAAAATTTGGTTGCCAATTCCTCCTCTGATTTCCTCTGTAGTATGCTAAGTTTGCTTGATAATCTGAACCACTGACAGAGTTTTGTTGTTCAATCCTATTTTCTTAACTTAATAACACGCCATAAACCTCAGATGGAGTTATGCTTTCTGACTTAGCATTGATTATAGCAACAATAGAATCATACTCAGGTCCAAGGCCAGCAAGTAGACACAACACAAAATCATCATTACTCATATGATTTCCAGCAGCTCTAAGAGCATCTAAATTCATCTTCATCTTAGTATAATACTCATGAATATTCAAGGATCATTATCTAGTTGTCTGGATCTGAGTTCTTAAGTGAAGAACTCTTGATCGAGACCTAGCACCAAACTGTCCAGCAAGAGTTTGCCATACCTCTAGAGATGAGCTTGCTCCAATAACAGCACTCAACACTTCTTCACTTAGAGTTGAAAGCAGCCAGCTCATGAGTTGTTGATCAACTTTCCTCCAGATCTGGAATTGTGGATTTACCACAGTGACGACATTCTGATCATTATCAACATTTACAATCATACGACTTGGTGGATTCTTAGTGCTGTCAATCAGATCTTCAAGCTCGTTGGCATTGATTGTGGCAATCACTTGAGAACGCCATAGCAAATAGTTGTTGGTGGTGAGCTTGATTGGAGTGTTAAAAATCAACGAATTAGTCGATGAGTTGTTGAATGAGCTTGAGATCGGATTTGCATTTGAGCTTGAAGCTCGAGTGCTTGTAGCTTGAAAATCATTGCTAGCCATTGAAACACTAGCTTTGATACCAAGTTAGATTTCTGAGTATTTAGAAACAAAGAAGATGAAGCTCTGTTTTATTATCACAAAACTTGATTACAATAATGCGCTTAGCTCAGTATTTATATTGAAGACTTAAGCTAACTAGTCATGCCAAATTTGCCTTAACAATTGTTACTAACAAACTAACAAATGGACAATTAATAATAGCTAATTGTTAACTGATTCCATCAACATTCAGCAGCATGGGAATCTCTTCATAATAGTTTTGCCAACTGTCATTCTTCCACTCCTCACGTGTGCCTCTGACTCTCACTCCTAGGCTAGCTACTAGGTTTGCAGCTAGCACTCCCACGTGAATGGCATGAGGTTCAGCTTCATCAGCTAATTCAACAGAGATACTCTCCATGTTCTCCGTGATTGTGTGGCCGCCAAGACTTTTTGGCTTAAAATTGTCCCTTTGGAGAACCGGCAATCTTTCTTTAACTCCAATCTCTCGACTTGGTTATGTGGGAATGTGGAGGACGTGAGTAGAAGTCATAATATTTCCAACTGGTTGGTTTTCTTTGGTATTGGAGTTTGGAGGATTTGGTTCTGGCGGAACCAATTTGTTTTTCACAAGACTTCTATGAATCCTATGGCTTTATTAGTGGATGTTTCTTTGTGTGCTGAGGAGATGAGCAAGATTCACAACCATTGTTTGGTCACGGGAATGTTAAAGATTGATAAGTGGATTCGGTGGCACCCTCCCGATTGGCCTTGGTGCACTTTGAATACTAATGGGGCTCATAAGGCCAATGGTGTTTCTACTGCTAGTGGTTTGATTCGCGATTATTCGGGTCGTTGGTTGACTGGTTTTGGGTTGATGCTTGGTTCCTGTTCTGTTACAATGGCTAAGCTTAGATGCATTTATCAGGGGCTTATCCTTGCTTGGAATTTTGGCATTCGGTGGCTGCATGTGGAAACTGTCAGCTTATGTGCAACTCAAATGTTGGCTAACCAGGTGGTGACTATTAATGAATATGCGTCCTTCATTTTTGCTAATCAAGGACTATCTCCAGAAAAAGGATTGGCAGGTTTCTATTTCTCATGTGTACAGAGAGACAAATTCGGCTACTGATTTTATGACGAACCTTGCTTGTTCTTTGCCTCTTGGGCTTATGGTGTACTCTAGTCCCCCACTGGAGGTTTCATCCATTCTTCTGTATGATTCCTACGGGGTTACGACTCCTCGTTCGGTTATTTTTTAGCTCTTAATTAAGCCCCAGTTGATCAAAAAGTATATATATACACAAGCTTCAACTTTCGGTAAAGGATACAATTGAGACCCCAAATGTTACATGTTGACTATTATAATTCTAATACAAGAATTTTTATGTTCATTTCAATCTGAAGATGTGGTAAATTGCTATTAGACATTTTTATGCCACATCTATCATATGTATTATTGATCTTGAAACATGACATCACTATTTCAAGTAAACATTGCATGGTTTTAGATTAATGATGTACATCTTTATGAGGGCCTCCTAGGCAAACCAGTTGGATTTGTTATATGTTAGTAAATTATTAATTGTGTAGTTAGTGGATCTTATATCAATTTAATGCCTGTGCCAGTAGTTGATGCAAGCCTCAGCATAACTCGCTTTTTGAATTTTAATTGAGTCTATGTGAAGCATTTCAACAGAAATGTTGTTGAGCTTGATGTTTGATGCTCCCAAATAAAATTTAAAAAAAAGTATTTGATCATTTAAACAGAGTTTATTTTTAATTCAATATTCTTCTGTTAATTGTTAAACTTGGATCTTAACAAATAAAAACACGCATAAAAGGAAAAGATAACTCAAACTTACACAGAGGGGCTTCGGCTTCATCAATTTCCAACTCTAATGCATGATTTTATGTAACATCAATATTCGAAATTTTTGTTTTACTGGTTCTCTATGGACTAATTCATCTTACTTCCCTAGCCATGGTTTGGTTAAATGATGCTATTGTAAATAAATTATGACATCACAGAATCAAGGGACATGATGTATTCAGCAATTAAGACAACATGACAGCAACAAACCTTAATTGTCAATTGTGCAATAATTATGGGAGCCCTTGATCAAACTGTATTCTTTTTACAAGACTTTTTATTATTATTATTATTAACTTGTTCAAATATTGTTACAGCTATGATCAAAATCAAATATTGCAATGTCCAGTGTTACCGGTATCGCTACAATACGTTTATTAAATTATACTTAATGCCACTTTTAATTTGATGAAATATTTTGGTTGTACGAATAAATTTTTTAAAATTATTGTCTATACATATTTTTGTGTAAGTTTTTACATTCTAGTAAAAAATAATTAAGTCCAACCTATGTTAGAATGTCGAATAAAAAGCCTAAAAATCCTAAAAATTGTTATTAATCTACCTATTATGTATTTGTATATTTGCATAAAATTATTAATTAGTTAATTAGAAATAAAGAAAAGAAAAAGAGAGATATTAAGCAGAGAAATTCCAAGTTCAGCTCTTCATTTCACTAATTTATATAGAATAAATGTAGGGGTATAATAGTAATTTCACAAAGGATATAATGGCGAATCCACTAATCACAGCACTCCCCCTTGGATTCACCATTTATTTAAAATGTAAAAATATTACTCTATGTGCTTAATGTGCCTCGTTAAAACCTTGTTAGTAAAATCTAGTGGAACAAAATCTAGTTGAAGGAAAAAGAGTACAACGCACATTTATCTAATATAACTATAAAAATTCACATATGCAAAGTAGGCTCCCCAGACGAAATGCTATCTATAAATTATGCTCCTCCTGATGAAATATTTTCTTAATGTTTGATATGGCAAATCTTATTAGCGGTAACGTATTTGATTGACATCAATTTATTATTTTATCTTTTTTTTCCTTTAATTATAGGAGATACATGGTGATATACGATCACGTCAAAATTATCTACTTGAAAGGATGTTCCCCAAGGCCAAAATATGATTAGTTTTAAAGTAAAATCAAGATATGGTTTGAATCATACCTGTATATGGTGTAATCGCTATGCAGCTAGTCAAAGATATTCGAATACGAGAATCAACTTTTACAGACAACTTTTGTCTCTTCTAAATATCACAACCAAGAAGTCATCTTTACTATTTCTTCAAGACATTAGGATGTTAATGTAATAGTATAACAAATAATTGCGTATATAAGGAGTGTGTGGTATGATTCATTAGTAGAAATCTTTCAGAGATTGCAGTTTAGAAATTTAAAACTTCCATAAAAATAATAGTAGAGTCCCCATTACAACAGCTTAAAAACATTTGCGTATTTTGTGAGAATAGTTCTGGAAATATTCCAGGTTTTATGAACGCTGCAAGGGATCTGGGAAAGATATTAAGCAAGCGAAAAATACGTTCAATAGTTGGAAGTAGTGACATTGGGTTTATAGGGTGTGTAACAGAAATTATTCTCACAACTAGACATGGGATTGTTTCTAACACATATGAACGACTTCTAGATTTGAGCAATTGTATTGATGCTTTTATTGCCCTACCGGGTGGATTTAAAACCCTAGAAGAAATAGTTACTATTGTTTCGTGGTCACAACAAAACAGGTATAAAAAACCTATCAGTTTGCTAAATGTGAATAATTTCTATATATGTTGTTATTTTTCTTGGATGGCGCTGCGATGCAGGGCTTTCTCCCTATATCAGCAAGAAGAATCTTTATTCATGCTAATAGTGCCTACGACTTAATCAATTTGCTACAGGCATATCGGCCCGAAGTCGGCCCAATCATTTCTCCTCTTAGAGCAGGTGAAAATAAGAGAGAAAATGACGATGACAGTACGAAGAATGGCGATAAAGACAAGAAAAATGGAGAGTATAGTAAGAAGCAAAAAATATTAGACTTAGATCTTAGCCTATGACTTTAAATTATTCTCTAATTTTTATCTCATCTATGATGTAGTTATGTAATTGAATAAAAGGAGCATTATGCATACTGGAATGCTTTAAGATTTTTTCAACATAAATTGATTGATGGATAACGAATCCATTAACTTTATGCTCAATATGAAGGTATAGATAATATTTTATTTTCAAGAAAAATTTTCATTTCAAATTCTCTTTTAAACTATTCAGCAGTTTTAGGATTCTTCAAGAGTTCTAATTAATCTGATAGCATCAAAATAAATTGTGACAATTCAAAATCTAGATTTGGATTTTCTAATGGATACACGTAATAAATAAGATCAATTTTTGTATCATTTTAAATATTCACTCAAATGATTGAGCCATATGCGTCCAGATTGTTTCAATTCATATAAGGAAGTTGTAGTTTAATTGAACACAGATTAAGATTTTTTAATTTAAATGCTTTAGGTATATTGAATCCTGCAGGAATTCTTATATAAATATTAATATCAAGCGACCTATGCAGATATATAATCACTACATCCATAAGATCCATATCAAGTCTTTTTTGAGACAGTTGAACTATTTAAAATCAAAACATAATAGCATCCATCAGTGGGGAATATATACGCTAATAATCAATACCATGTCTCTATGCGGAACCTTATGCAACAAATCGCATGCTATCAGTATCTACTGATTTTATTATGCTCATTACTTTTTCCTTACAAATATCCATTTATATGTAACGAGCTTGACATCTTCAAGTGTCTGGACTACAGGTCCATAAACTTCATGTTTAGGTAGAAAAGTCAATTCTACTCGAATTGTTGTCATTCATTAAGGCCAGTCATGGCTTTATTTATATTCATCAATAGTTTGCAAATCATGATCATTTATAAAGTCAGTAGCCATTGTAAATGCAAATAAATCATTGATGATAAATTCTTTATGATTTGACACGTGTGTGTAAAATATATAGACATTTCTATGCGTCCAACCACGTCAAGGGCTTATGCCTCATCTGTGGGCATATAGCTCTTCAAAAGGTCTTTCAGGGTGTTTGGTCTCATCGAGGACCAGGCACCTTTTAAAATATTACCTTGAGAATGGTTAATAGGAACTCACTATCTTTAGATTCATTTACTTCCTCAGGAGTTACTATCATTTTAGGAACTTATGTCTCTTCAGGGACTATCATTCATCTAAAACTATGATGTAGATAATGTGAATACATTCATAGCTCGAGCTTTATTCTCAATAAAATCTGGATTTTTATTCTCCTCTTCTGGTGAGTATTGCGTAATCAACCACATTTCTGAGGTGTAACAAGTAACTCATCAGCTTTTTATACACTTGACTGTTCTACAGGAACAATCACCAAGATTAGTGTATTAACTGTGTAGTATATGACTTGGTTAGTTTGCTATATATGCATCTGGCAATTGATTGTAATTTGCTGTGTAAATAAATATATATATATACTCTGTACTTCATTGTCACATTGATTCGTACGGGATCTAATTGAGACAATACGAAGATATTTTTCACGATGATTCATGCCTTACTTCAGGAGGCTTGTTATTCCCCAATGGAAAAATTATCTTATCAGAGTGACAATCTGCAAAAAAAAATGATGTAATCAATAATGCAAATACTATATTGTATGTAATCAAGATGATGCAATCAATAATGCAAATACAATATTGTATGTGTATAACAAAGTAACATATGACCATCACATAGATTTATCATTTAAAACCATAATGTAATAAAATGATCTACTTATGTAGAAAGATTGATCCACATATATCTCCCTGAATGCCTTGTAGAAATGATGGAGATATAGGACCAACTTTATAAGTATATGGCTTAATCGCAAATTTTTTTTGTGAGGAAGCAATACAAATAATTTTATTGGATAATATAATCTTCTAGTTCCGCGACAGATATTCATAAGATTTTTTTAATAATTTTATGCAGATCTTGGGTGTTCAAGGCAATGATACTGCAATATGAATGTTTTTGGATGAGCTTCTAGTTCATTATTGCGTAGCCTTTAATTTTAACAATACCTAATTGATAAGGCTTTACAGCTTCTATAATATGTGTTTAATGCTCTTACAGTATTTGTACTTAAAATCTCAATATGATATCCGTTCCTATGAATACCATTTAAGAAGTGTTAGATTTCTT
Source organism: Citrus glauca (assembly GCA_029633175.1). Classification (NCBI taxonomy): domain Eukaryota; kingdom Viridiplantae; phylum Streptophyta; class Magnoliopsida; order Sapindales; family Rutaceae; genus Citrus; species Citrus glauca. Next base: position 40,992,724 of record JAQOOD010000003.1, on the reverse strand, counting down.
CTAGATCTGACTGAATATAAGGCACTTAAAATACGTAATTCTCGTTTCATTTACCAATAAGATTATATTTCTTTTAGAGAATTTGATTGATTATTATTCTTCTGGAGTATTCAGTCAAGTCTTCAGAATCAAATATAATGTAAATTATTTGCTTCAAACAATAATAAACAAATCAGATAAATAGAATAATATCAATGAGGCAGAATTACTAAACCAGCCATATATTTCAATATTATAATAAATCAATCACAATATAGGCGGTGTCATAAAACCAACCATATAAATCAATATAGTAATTAAGCATAAAGAAGTGAAAATAAATAAACGTAAGCAATAAAAATTAAACTGCTCATTTTAGAAAATTCCAATTCAGGTGGCTTCCTCAACATTTTATCGTCATAAGAAATTATGACCACTATAAAGATAAAAAAAATTTATCATAAATTTTGATGCTTGCATTCACTTTAGGAAATGATGAGCTTTTGATATAATTTTAATTATTTCTTCATTATTATTTCAACTGTAGTTCAATATGGCAATATTGCCATATTGTACTCTTGTATGAATGTAGAACTTCCAATTTCACATTTTAAAATCATAACATAAAATTTAAGTTTTGATAAAGTTAAGATTTCATATTTTGATTTTTAATGAGGTTATAACTTCAGGTTCTCCTTATTTATGTGGTACACTTAAGGTACAACAATAATGTGAAGAAATAAATGCAAAAATAAATTTTAGTTTATCAAGATTAAAATACTTTAATAGACAGTTGCACCAACCATAATTATTTAAAATTAAAATAATTTGATAAACAGTTAAACCATCCGTATTATGATAATAATAACATTACGACAAATAAAATATAATTTATATATATTGTGCATAGAAATTCGGGTTCACAAATCTCGAACTTCAGGTTCGGTTTTACAATTCTAAACTTCAGCTTCAAATTTTTTTCCGTAAATAATTACCGCATAAATAAATAGTAGCTATATACATATTTTGAAACTTCTGGTTCAGATATTCTATCCAAAACATATCACGGAACTTCAGGTCTGTAATGTTAAAGCTGTAAATTCTTAAGCATATACATACAATTGTTTCAAATCCACAAAATTTAATATTGGAACTTCTGGTCCATGTAAACAAAATTACAGAATCAAAACTTTCAGGTTTTAATCCAAAAATCAGTAACTTCAAGTCCCGATTCAAATTTCAGAGCATTACGTTCCAAAATAATAATTTCGATCATTAATATGCATCTGTTACATACTTCAGCCGTAATACACATATTATGAACAAAATGAAACATATCGGCATAATTTAAGAAGTCCTTAGGGATCTAAATAATATTTACCTTAAACTTCAAAATTACCAACATACCCTTGGAAACGTAAAACTACGGCACTGTCCTTACCTTGAACGGCGGCCGGAAATGAAAACCCGGTGACTAGGAAGCTTGGGATAGAAACTTAAGACCGTGAGGAATCCAACCGTGTCGGCGGTGACTCCAACGCGCTGGAACGGCGCCAGATCGAGCTCCAAAACCGTGAACCTTTGGTGGCTTGATCGGCGGCAAATCAGCAGCTTCTGGCGATGGTCATCGATCTGAAATCGAAGATGACAAACTGAGGAACAAATTCCGGTGATGGTGTGCCGAAATCTGATGAAATCGCGCCGATCTGAACACGGTTTTATCGCGGCTGTTCACAGCCTCAAGCGACAGCTTCTGGCCGTTTTCCAGCTTCAGCGATGACGTGGGGATGAATGTCATTGTCTGCTGGTTCTGCTGGTGTCTTTCATGGCCGACAAGGTGGCTGCATTTGTAAAACAGTGGCCGGGTTCATGTTTGTTTTATCCAACCCGATAACGACCCCCTTTTTTGACCGGAATCTTTAACTTTGCATCCAAAGTTTTCCAGTGTCGTTTGCAGACGCGTCCGAGCTCCGATCAAGATGATTTCCATTGCAAATTGTTCATGTCACCGAGAACTTTCTTAGGAAATTTATAAAAATAGCCGTAATTATTTTATTATTTTTTTAATTAATTATAACAATTTTTTTTTATCAACATTAGTTAAATCTAAGCCTTTCTTCTTAAATTATTTTTTTTTACGGACCAAAACCAATAATTTTTTTCTCATATCGTCAAACAAAACGCAGCTTAACTTTCTACTCTTAATCATCAACGACGGCAATAAACAACAGTACAAGTCAGTCATAATTTATCTATATCTAACACTAATTGGCATCATTTACTGGTATAAATTATTTTCTCAACTTGCTGAAAGTCTGGGTGAATCTAAATAATGCAAATACAATATTGTATGTGTATAACAATAATGCAAATACAATATTGTATGTACTCAAGATGATGCAATCAATAATGCAAATACAATATTGTATGTGTATAACAAAGTAACATATGACCATCACATAGATTTATCATTTAAAACCATAATGTAATAAAATGATCTACTTATGTAGAAAGATTGATCCACATATATCTCCATGAATGCCTTGTAGAAATGATGGAGATATAGGACCAAGAGTTGGTGCGACAGGAAGGTCAAGTGCGACAAGTGCCTATCGCACCAACTTTTGTTGCAACATGCATCCCGTCGCCAGAATTCAGATTCACCCAGACTTTCAGAAAGTTGAGAAAATAACTCATACCAGTAAGTGATACCGATTAGTGTTGGATATAGATAAATTATAACTGACTTTTACTGTTGTTTGTTGCCGTCGTTGATGATTAAGAGTAGAAAGTTAAGCTGCATTTTGTTTGACGATATGAGAGAAAAGTTGTTGGTTTTGGTCTGTAAAGAAGGGTAATTTAAGAAGAAAGGCTTAGATTTAGCTAATGTTGATAAAAAAAAGTTGTTATGGTTAATTAAAAAAATGATAAAATAATTATGAGTTTGTCTACCTTACGCTAAAACTATTAATCAATTAATTATAAATAAAGAAAAGAAAGAGAGAGAGACATTAAGCAAAGAAATTCCAATCTTCTCTTCATGTCACTCATTTATATAGAATAAATGTGGGCGTATAATGGTAATATTACAAATGAGTATAATGCTGAATCCATTATTCACAACAAAAATAATATAATTGAATCTTGAAAAACTAATAAAAGGTTAATTTATTGATTAATTAATAACTTATTCTTTTTTAATAAAATTTTGTATGAAGTTGCTAATTTACGAAATTATTAAGATTTATGTAGTAAATGAATCTTATTTGAAATTACAAGTTGTATAATGCTATGTTTACTTACTTTAAATAAATAATTAGAATATTCACTCATCGGCATCTTATGTATCATATATGATTGGATTGTAAAATCACAAGTTAGTGATTAATCATGACTGCAAATGATTGGTGATGCATCAATAATTATCCGTTTTAACTATCACAACTGAGCAATATAACCCATCCTTCTTTGACTTAACGACTTTATTCAAAGTGTTGAAATTATCTAATAACTATCTCTAAAATTACGAATCTGTTTAAAATTAAGATTGGACAGTTATATTTTAAAAGTTATAATATTAAAATATTTAGTAAATACCAATTAATGTAACTTAAAAAATATACTGAAATAATTTTTTATTTGTATCATGAAAAATATATTATATCTTTAATAATATTATTATAATTATTATTTAAAATTTATATTTACTATAAATTATTAATTTTTATTTTATATTTACAACTTTTTTTTTAAATAATTATAACTTAAAAACTACAGTACTTCAATACAAAATAAAGCCTAAGACCTTAAAAGCCCCCATTGTACTTGATTGCGAACATCTACATAAGCTCTTCTATGAAGTTAGATCGCTTGTTCATATCTACTTGATCTTCCGGGCACCAAGATTTTCCATCGATTTGATGGAATCGGTAAGTTGGTATCTTTGAGATAATTGAAAATGTTCGTCATTTAGGTTGTGCACGCTACCTGAGAGACCATGTTGTCCTTCAACATTGTTGCTCTGAAGAAAGTGTCATGTGAGAGAGAGATTCTTTTTCTTTGAATCAATGACTTTACGGGAAGTGCTGAATATATCCAAGACCAATATTTGTTGGAAAAATTTACTCTTTAAAAGTATATATTTTTGTTTAATTATAATATAGGTTTTTTAATTAATAAAATAAATAAATTATTTTATTTAAATATCTTAATTGTATTAATATTTTTAGTAAAGTCTATTTAATTATGTTATATATATTTATGTGATTACCGTGTAGATTCATAAAAAATATAAATACAAATTATCTTATGATTAAATAAATTAAGTTCGTAGTTGATAAATAAAATTGGTCATTTTATTTAAATATAAACTGTAATAAATTTATTGAATGATTTGTCTTAATCATGTAGACATATCATTCAATGAATTTACTGATGTAGTGTGACTACATTAACTAAGATTACATATGAAATTTAATTAACTTTGGAATAATTGTTAGACTTATTAAATTTCATAAGCATTAATTTTACTGTAATCTTAATTTTGATTTATTTATGATTTCATAATTGTAATTATTTTTCCATTTGAGTTACCAATGGGCATGACACACACTTATTGTCAAGATTACTTGGTATTTTGATGAGAGCAATTATGAATATTGGAGTTATAGATTAACGATATAGAATTTATACAACACATTTTTTAATGAGTTTTCGACACTTGATCATAGAATTATCTGGCCAGAGTGTGTCAACATATTTAATATGTTGAAAATGATTGATTGGACAATTGAGATATCGATTTAACTAACGATGTGGTACAAATAATTATACAGTAAAGAAATAAATGTGGCATGAGTCGAATTATTATTCAAGTACACTATTCTAGATAGCATAAAATTATGAGAGTCAATTCCAATCTTTTAGTTAAATAGATTTAGAATTAAATAACTGGACTAATTTAATTATTGTAGCTATTATTGTATGTACCGATATGATCCCCGGATTAGCTCATTTAATTGACTGCGCCACTACTAAATTGATAAACAAGATAACTAGTTATTTAGATTAAAAGCGTAAATATATTATTTAGTAAGAAACTCTATATAATATACTTATATCTAAAGAGCCTTGTATTATTTTAGAAAATGGACCTCCTATGACAAGAACAAGTAAGTTACTTTTGTTTTTATTGTTTTTTTAATGTAAACCAAACTTGATTTAATAGAATTAAAAACATAAAAATATGGAACCTAGTGTTTCTACTTCTATAGAGATATAAAATGACTTATTTTCATAAAAAAAAAAGAAGTCACATTATACATAAAAAAAAGAATTTAATTGATAAGCAAGATAACTAGTTATTTGGATTAAAAGCGTAAATATATTATTTAGTAAGAGACTCTATATAATATACTTCTATCTAAAGAGCCTTGTATTATTTTAGAAAGTGGGCCTCCTATGACAAGAACAAGTAAGTTACTTTTGTTTTTATTGTTTTTTAATGTAAACCAAACTTGATTTAATAGAATTAAAAAAATAAAAATATGGAGCCTAGTGTTTCTACTAATATAGAAATATAAAATGACTTATTTTCATAAAAAAAGAGAAGTCACATTATACATCAAAAAAAGAGAATCAAATTGATAAGCAAGATAACTAGTTATTTAGATTAAAAGCGTAAATATATTATTTAGTAAGAGGCTCTATACAATATACTTCTATCTAAAGAGCCTTGTATTATTTTAGAAAGTAGGCCTCCTATGACAAGAACAAGTAAGTTACTTTTGTTTTTATTGTTTTTTAATGTAAACCAAACTTGATTTAATAGAATTAAAAAACTAAAAATATGGAGCCTAATTTTTCTACTAATATAGAGATATAAAATGACTTATTTTCATCAAAAAAAGAAAAGTCACATTATACAGATCAGAGAAAAATATTTTTTTCTCTCTAATCTTGAAAGAAATATTTTCTTATATTAGTTGCTTTTAGTGGTGATAAAGACACTCATATATCAAGTGCAAATCAAACTTGAGTCATAACCCAAAAGATCATTGATGATGAATCGTGATCAAACAAAATTGATGGTGACATATCGTTATCTAATACTACTACAAAATTCATCTTTAAAACCATTATCTTAGGCAACAACATTAAAAATGGCATATTTTTTATGACGGTTCAAAATCCGTCATTAAATATATACATATAATGACGATTATTTTAATAAACGATCATTATGTATTATATGTACATAAATTTTAATGACAGTTTTTAACAAAAAAAATCGTCATTAAATATATATTTATAATAACGGTTATTTTATAAAACAATCATTATTCGCTATATTTACTAAAATTTTAATGAGAATTTTTAAAGAAAAAACCGTCAGTAAAATTCACATTTAATGACAGTTCTTTAAATAACAATCATCTATTGCACTTGTCCATTAATTTTTTATGACGGTTTTTATTCATAACCGTCATCTTTTATAGTATATTTAATGACGGTTCTTACATAATAACCGTCATCTTTAGCATATTAATTTTAAAAAATTAAATATTCACAATAATCATTTCAAGCCCCAATTTCAATTACAGTATCTATAAGTTTTTCACAATTGTACGTTCTACAAATGTTTCATATCAAAATTTATTTATACAAAAAGATTTGATAATTCCTTTTATCTCTTCACTATATCTTCAATATATCTTCGAATTAATAACATGCTTGCTTGCTGCCTTGAAAAATTATATCTGTTTATAGCCAAAGGGGAAAACAAAAACCACCCAAGAAAAAACAATTAGCAAGAAGATAAAAGAGCAAAGAAGTAACAAAATAAAAAAGAAAATAAAAAGAAACGTTTTTTGAGTGTTGTTTTCTTTGCAATACAGTAGCAAAACCAATTCTAGGCACCACATAAAACAAAAATAACAGTGCAAGTAATTAGCCTCAACCTAATTTTAATTTAAGAGATGAAGAGAGTTCAAACAAGCTGATCATATGTCAAATAATTTAAATGCTCGAACTTCTCATTTCATGAAATTTTAATAAATTAAACTAGTAAAAATCATAGGATAAGCATTTATCCTTCTTCCCATGGTTTATTTCAACAAGCGCTAATTGAATTATTGCTATCAAATTAATATAAGCTGCCAAAGTAAATAAATTAAAGGGATGGACCTATGTTTTAAGGTCTAGGAATTTAACCTCTTCATATGGCCCATCAATTCAATGAATGTCACCAAACTTGATTGTAAATTCTTGACCTATAGAATTTTGAAAGAATATATGATTAGAAGGATCCTAAAAATCACCACCATCTGCTAAACTGAAATTTTGAAAGAGTAAATTTATTACGTTTGCACATTCATATGCTTGTACTATATTAATTTAATATAGTATCCCTATTTAGCCGTTCAAGAGCATTAACACCTATACACTATAAGCTAAACGGTTAGAAGACCCTATAGGTACCCTGATATGGTGCATATCTAAAAATATTTTCAAAACTCATGTTCAGAACTCAGAAACATGAGAATGGATTGTAGATACATAAATATATGACCATTGTAGATGTGAATGGTGAGTACTATAGTTGTAACGCCATACAGGCAATTAAAGCACAAACTGCAAAAGTCACCTGACACAGCTTGTATTTTGTCAAATCATTTAACTAATCAGCAAAGAAGAGGAGACCATTGGCATCAAAATATGCAGTTGCTTTGTTGTCTTCTACATAATCTGCATTAATGAAGTCATATTATTGATAGAACTAGTAATTTTGAATGAAATAAAATGAAGAAAGTTGTTCGAAAGCTAATTTAAGAAAAGGAATTAGTTTCAAACTACCGAGAAATAGAAACAAGGAAATAAGTAACCAACAACAAATTCAAAAATCAACTTGCTTTCATGCTTTTGTTCTTTAGGCTCAAATTGTATAGAATCCTAAATAACTCCTTCCAATTCCTTAGTTTTTATCTTGAAAGCAATCAAAGCATCCATTTGCTTACTCAAACTTTCAACCTAAGGATAATTTTCTTTCACTTCAGTCCCGTAAAACTTGTCAAATTTATCAAACTCATCATCAAGCCTTCTAAAAAACTACTGCTCTCATTCCCCTCCTTCCTCAACAATCTTCCAAATTATTTTCAATACAAAGTAGACCAAAAACTTTCTAGGAGCCTTTTTGACTGTAGAACAGCAACTAATCAACACCTGCAGATTTCCAGCAGTTGTTTTCCTACTGTTCTGCAGTGAAAACAGCCAATAGAAATCTGCAGGGGCTGTTTTGCTGCTATTTTGTAGTGAAAACAGCACTTGCAAATTACCAAGGGCTGTTTCACTGCAGAAAAGCAGCAAAACAACCATTGTAAACTTCTAGCAGCTATTTTGACAGCAAACCTACAGAAAAATTGCAAAACAAAAACCATGGCGAGAGAGAATGGAATCATTTTCCATTACCACAACACAAAAGATTCCCTTAATCAACAGACAACAATATAAGAAAACAAATTAAATAGAGTAAACAAATCAAGTAATCAAATCCATTGAGGAAATTATTGCACAAAAGGATTAAGGATAACGACAATGAAACAAACACCTTCAAGATGTTTTTGATCTGCATCAAAATTACAAATCCAACCAAGAAACCGACTCCCAAAATCACAGTTAGATAGGAAAATATGAAATTAAAAGTAAGTAATTAATTACATAGAGAACCAAACCAATCGAAGCGGTGAATCAAAGTGGTCATGTGACAGCTTCGGGCAACAAAGAAGATCAACATTCAAATTTTATTAATTTAAGTAAGTAAATCAAAATCTCAGGCTTAAATCAAAATCTCAGGCGATGCACATATATTATCGAACAACAGAGACTCACATGGTAGAGTGTTTCTTCAGCGAGTGAAACGGCGAGTGATGGCGAGGCTAGGGTTTTTCTGGTTCGATGGTGATTGACAGTGAAGGCTTTACTTTCAAGCAGTTAATGATTGGGTTTTCTTCGACGGCAAGGGTTTGGATATGGGTAAGAGTTTTCTTGGGTAAGAAGGGTACAATGTTGACTCCAACATAGTAGAGAGCAAGCATGAGAGAGAGGGGCCGCTGGTGCTGGCCTGCTGCTGTATGTGCATGAGAGCGTGGTGAAAGAAAGGGCGGCTGCTGGTGGCCTGGTGCTGCCATGCTCGGTTACTACTGCACGGGCTAAGTGTGCCGACGGCGGGTGTGCTGCTGAGAGAGCAGGGTTGCGTGCGTGCGTGCTGTTAGAGTTGAGAAATTATCCGTAATTTTAGGGATTTGGTGTTTAGTATAGGGCCGGTTAATTTGGGATATATATATCGCAATGACGGTTCTATAATAACCGTCATTAATTTGAGATGTATAATGACCGTTATATATAACAACAGCCATTAAATTATTAAAAATTGTAAAATTAAGAAAAATTTTTATTATACATACAACGACCGTTTTATGTAAAATCGTTTTATGTAAAAACCGTCATTAAAAATTAAAACATTTTAACTACAAATATAATGACCATTATATATAAGAATCGTTATTAAAAATGATAAGTTTTAGCGACAGTTTTTATAAATGAACCGTTATTAAAATTAAGTATAGATTTTATTTGACATTTAATGATAGTTTTATTACATAACAATTATTATTAGTACTACATATTATGACAGTTCAGATAATAACCGTCTTTAAAGACATTTAATGACGGATTTTAAAAATAATTGTCATAATATATGCGTCATTATTTAATATTTTTGTAGTAGTGTAACAATAGTGGTGGTGATAAATCGTGATTTGGGAGTCTAAACTAATTCAGCGAAAAAACTAAATTAAATTGTCAACATATGATTTTCTAAATTACGTATACATATATATTGTATGAAATCAGTCCTAAAATTTTTTATAAAAATTTAAAAAAACTTATTTCTATGCAACAGTATCATATGCTTACCAAATATAATCTTTAAAATTAAAACCCTTGAAATTCTTATCCGAGACCAAGTTTGTTCAATAACTGAATGCTCTGGGATGAAAACAATTTGTCGATATCAATGAACATTATGCAAGTACTACTTCGACATTGTATTTGCAAGCCCAGAGGACTTAAATGTTAATCGTCTATGGAATTTGTCATCCACTTGCATAGGATTTTTAACACAAGGGAGCTTTGTAGTGCACGATGATTCAATTTGGAATACATCTTTGCTACGGTTGGCAAAACTATCCAGATCTCGAAGATACGGATTTGCAAAAATTCAGATCCTCATATTAAAAAATGAGGATTCAAATCCTTAATATTAGGATTCGTGCGGATCTGGATGCGTGTGGATCTGGATTCGAGATCCACATTATTTTTTAATTAAATTATTTATTAAATTAAAATTAAATGAAAAATATATAAGTTAAATGAAAAAATAATAGGATTAATTAAAAAAAATATAAGAGTTACATTATATTAAGAAATTTATTGGGATTTGTAATTTTAATCAAATTATTTATTAAATTAAAATTAAATAAAAATATAAAAGTTAATTAAAAAATAATAGGATTAATTAAAAAGTATAGAAGCTAAATTAAATTAAGAAATATATTGGGATCCATATTAATTTATGTGGATTTGTGGTGTTTTTATAATTTTATTTGTGAATTTGTGATAATGCTAGACTTAGATTTATATTATTTTTTATGTTTGATTTATATTGTGGTATTTTTATCAGTGACTTTATGGTGTTATGTGTTATTCTAGGTATTAAATTGTTGATTGTTAAATTATAATTGGATTTTATTTGACATTATTAGGTAAATTATTGAATTTTAAATTATATTTTCAATTAATAAATGTTTATTTTTACGGATCCGAATATCCAAAATATCCACCGTCGATAGCACCTGCATCTGGATCTGCATATATTTTTGCAGATCCAAATGCGGATCCGAATAAAAGAATTTCAATCTGGATCCAAATCTAGATGTACCTACATTCTAGATCCAAATTTTGCCATCCTTAATCTTTACAAGCTCAAAGATTCATTTTCTTACTAAAGTCCTATTTAATATTGAGGTGTTATAATTTTTATGCTACAACTACCGTGAAAAAAACTATAACGATGAAATAAAAGTAAATAGTATAAGGTAAATATAATTTTTAAATTAAAATTTAACAAAATTAGTAAAATATATAATAGATTTTTTATTATACAAATATAAAATCAAATTAATTTTGATTTTTAAATTACAACAAATAGTGTTTGTTAGATACTTCAATGTTATGATTTTAAAATTACAGCTGTTGAACCTCCGTTATAAACGGTGTCTAAATTGGAGAATTGAAAGTTGAAAATTGTATGAACATGAAAAGAAACATACTTCTAAGAGAATGAGATTATTGATGATTCTAATTGCAACATGTAGTTTACTAACCACTTAATTATGATAGGTTAATACTGGAGCTATCACAGAAGCTTTTGGGGGAGTTCCAGTGAGAACAATTGTCTTTCTTTTTCTTTTATATAATTAATTACTCTACATGTGCAAGCTTTGCTTCTTGTTCATCCATCTATTGAGTTGTTGTCTCTCCCTACATCTGCCCTCTAGTTGAGTTCTGAAAACTTAACTATGTTTGGAACAACTAATTCATCAGGAGCAGGTCCAAGGATGGCTGATGGCTTGTAATACACAAAAAATATATATAAACAAAAAGAATAAATTAGTTGGTTCAAAAAGCATAAATAATTAATTATTTACTTTCAGTACATAAGAGTTGTATGAAGTGAAAGATAGGACTTCTGTGCTTATGGTAAGCTATTTTTGCTCCCAATAAATAATTCAATTAGACTAGATGAATCTGTCATGAATTATTTAAAATTGAACATCTATGTTGAATGAAAAGACACAAAACGGACATGGCAACAACTAAATGGAAATTAAGTTATTGTGGTCTTCTCCAACATAAATTTCTTCTTGGGGTGTTATAGGTTCAATTCTTCTTTTTGGTATTCTAACTATGATATGAACATCTTTTCTAGATCTTAAATTAATCACCTTACAGTGCTCATTTCCTTATCTTCTCAAATCCTCTGTATTATTAGTAAACTGTCCTGAGGTCTGTTACTCAATGTTGTAGCAAGTTGTCCAATTTGATTATCTAAATTCCTTAATGACGCGACTTAACTTTGGACAACCGCTTCATTCTTCACAATATACTCCTTGATTAGAGCTTCAAGAAAATTGAGTTGATCGTTGCTGGTATTTCTTTACCCTTGATTTTGCTGGTGAAATCTAGGAGGTTGAACATGTTTGTTTTGTCCACTGGTTGCTACAGCATTATGATTTTGATTACTCCATGAAAAGTTTGGGTATTATCTCCATTAAGAGTTGTAAGTATTTGAATATAGATTATTCTAATTCTGTCTATTTAAGGTTTCCCACATAGTTAACCAAGGCTGGATTTCTAGGACAATTATCAAATAAATGTCCTCCACAATAAACACAAGATACTTCACAACTTGGTTGACAGTTGCTGGGGCAGTAGTCATAACCTTTACCATATTTGTTAATGAAGTTACTTGGGCTGACAATGCTGTCAAGACGTTTACATTATGAACTCATGTTGTTCCTCTTACTGCAGCTTGTTTAGTTGATGGCCAATGATAATTATTTTTGGGTATCATCTCCAAAATTTCATAAGCTTCATTGTAGGACTTCGATAACAAAATCCTATTTGTTAAAGTGTCCACCATCAATCTAGTGCTCGGATTGAGACTATTATAGAAAATTCTTAACTGTATGCAGCGAGGAATACCATGATGAGGATATCTCATGAGTAACTCCTTAAATTTTTCTCATGCATCATACTAGCTCTCATCTTCAAGTTGATGGAAATATATGATCTTGTTTCTCAATTTTGTATTCTTAGTCAATGGAAAATATTTCATCAAAAATTTGTTAGCCAAGTCATTCCATGTGGTGATGGAATCTAGTGGTAGAGAGTTCAACTATGCTCTTGCTTGATTCCTTAAAGAAAATGGAAAAAGTCTGAGCCTCAATGCTTCATGTAATGCTCCAATAATCTTAAAAGTATTACTTACTTCCAAAAACAGCATAAGGTGTGGATGTGGATCTTCATATGGCAGCCCATTAAATTGCCTCACTGCTTGCAACATCTAAAACATCATGAGTTTAATCTCAAAACTATCAGTTTGCACTTCGGGTCTAACTATGCCAAGGTTTATGCCTTGAGGTGGCAACACCGTGTAATCTCTAATGACTTTGTCTCTATCATTTGCCATATGAATATAAACTAAAATGGATATTCATGTGTATAAACATCATGAGTTATTATGACACTCTTATGGCTTGCGACAGTATTCCTTCCTTGAAATTTGAGCTTCCGGTCGCCAACAATTATACATATAATCTAAGAACACATTACTCTAAAACAAATTAAATTTATTAGAAATAAACTAAAAAGGGTATTTATGCAAAATATAACTAAAATGCAATAAAAACACATTAAGTAATCTTGATTTAAGTCTAATGTGTAATGATAACTATCATTTCATAGAGTTATTAGGAGTCCACACTCATTGTAATGGTTTTAGGACTTCTTAATTAAATATTCAAAGGGAATTGGATAAAAAAAAAAGATAATCCCTGTGAGTATTCGGTTATGGCTACACTAGTTTATGTATTAGATCTCTATATGGTTTTACTTGTTGTTTATAGTTGGACTTCATTCATGGGAATTATATATTAATTTTTTCATTACATATGCTTTCATTATGTCGCAATTTGAGTTTTCTCTATTATTTTCTATAGAACTTCCATTTTGCAATTTTAGTTATTTCTTACGTAGATTCTTTATATATCTTTCCTCTCCGTGTCTATGAATAATTTGTTGTTTGTTTTAACCTAAAACTATTGATAACGTACTTGCACAAGGTGAAAAGCTAGGCAGTTTAGTTGCGCTCAAATTTGAGTGCGTCTTTGCAAGTACTGAAAACAAGAATTTTATATTGCCTTCGTTCATTACCTAAAATGCATTTGTGGCATCTTGCATGTGCATAAATCAAATGTTATCTCCTTTCCGAGCATGTAATTATGCTAGTTGGGTTTGGTTTTTGTTGTTAAATGGCTTGGCTATTGTGGATAAATGTGTTTTGAAGGCCATGTGAATTTTGAAAGGACGTTGGATAATTTTATTAATGTGTCTCACTATGAGGCTATTGACTGAAAAAGTCGTGTGCGGCATTTAGGACTTCGTTATTGTGCAATAAGTGTTATTGCATGTCTTTCCAATTAGTTGACTACTAGAGAATAGAGGAGTTATTGCCCTTTAATACGCTCGTCCCAAACATCGTTTTAGTTTCCGACAACTATATACATGCTCAGTAGCCTATTAATCAAATTGAACTTAAGAAAATTAATCGTTTGAGTTTTATGGAAAAATTCAACATTTTCTTTGAATGTTTATGCTTTATTTGGGATTGTTAATATATTTGATATATAAATTTCGGTTTGATAAATATTGTAATGTTGATTGATTACAATGATATTTGGCACAATTAATCTTTTGGTTGAGACATATCTTGTGGTTAGTGCCATTTAATGTATGTAAAAATGATTATAAAAAAGAAGAAATGATGGTAAAGTTCCATTGCAATTTCATTTATGATCGTCAACAGATTTTCATGGCTATTTACCGTGTTGATTGTGTCATGCTCCTCTATTTACTAAATATTTCTTAATTCATAAACAAGTGTTACTTTCATGATCTCCGTAGTCTTTCTATTTTATTATCAGGCCAATGAAAAATCTTTGGTTAGTTTCACAAAGGGGGAAATAAATTCTCTCTGGTTTTATGTCGGCGATCAAGATCTTGCATTTTTGTGTATTAGTGTTTTTTTTTAATTTGATTTAAAACATATTGCTTATTAGCCTAGCATATATGTTCTGCACAAGCCAGGTGTATTGGTTCCAAGTATGTCATATATTGAAGTAAGGTTGAAGGTAGCTCTTTCAGGTTAAAACCTCTTTTAAAACTGCATTATTCTTTAGTGTTTCAAAATTACCTTTTCTAAAGTGGAATTTCTGCCAAATTACTCGACATTAGTTGCCTAATTACTATTATACCCAACTGACATGTTGTGAATTTTGGAAGAAAAAATGACAAACATTCATAATGAATTTGAAGTACTCTTTTTCTCACAAATTAAAATTGAGGATGTAGATATACGCTTTACAAAAATATTTTGTTTATATTTCTGATGCATTACTGTATTTTCTCCGAGGCAAAGAATCATTTATATTTTATGTACTCGACTGTAGCTGTGTGATGAATACTTTATTGAATTGTAGTTGTGTAACAAATTCTTTACTTGATTATAATCGTATAACAAAAATTGTACTCAACTAGTATGTCTTGTAATTTTTCTGATTGGTTTATAATATATTATTATGCAACTTTTTAGTCATATTTATATTATAATTAAAATATTTTTGTGTTTTAGCAGATGAGATTGAAAATCAAGGAATTTGATTATTTCAAAGCGAAAATTTGTAGCCAACCATCACTAGATACAAAAGAAGACATCAAAAGAAAACTATTTGAGGAGCGTAAAAATATTTTCAGGCGTTCTTGTTTCTTTAATTTTTTTTAGATGTGAAAGAGTTGAAGTTTTCCGCCTATTTACTCCACAACATATTATTAAGGGAAGTGAACTAGATGAGAAGACAATGTGGCTTAGGACTGGATAGTAAAATATTTGATTCTCAATTGACTTGGTAACAAGATTGAATTGCAATCCATCGTAGAAGCCAAATACTGAAATATTGATGATGGTGAGAGAATAATTGATGAGTACTTAGATGGAAATTATACAATCACAACAAAATAACATTGTGAAAAGTTCATGAATGCTCTTTTTGATGATGATATGAAAATAATAAGCTTACCATGTTATACTTTATGGAGTCAATATTACTAGGAAAGGAGAATAGAAACTATATAAATGAAGTTACTTGTAACATCATAGGCAAATTTCATATCGACAAAGCACGAGAGAGATACTGGATGGGCACTTCAAGAACAAAATTGTGCAGGCCTTGTTAAAACTCAAAGCAGAAAATATCTTGTTAAGTCGGGGTTGGGTCATGACATTATGATATTAGAGCGGTTCCATGTGTCCTCTTGAGCGATGTTAGGACAAACCTTAGCGAGAACGTTGAGTCTCTAGAGGGTATATGTAACACCTTAGGCAAATCCCATATTGGCAAAGCATGGGAGAGATGCTACATTTATAAGGGGTGATTTACAACTTAATTAGCAAGACGCATTTTGCAGTATATGGGTGTCCTAAGAACAAAATCGTGTGTGCTGTGTTAAGGTATAAAGCGGACAATATTTTACCAAATTTGGGTTGGGTCATGACACTAATGTACTCTTTGTGGCATTGGATCAAATGTTTTAAGCTTGAACTCTATTTTAATATGAAATTTAGATATATCAATAAAAGTAACTTGAGATACTTTTTCTATTAGTTGCGTGTACTTCGTAGAATGGGGCACCATGATTCCTCTTACCTCCATACCATTAAATTTATAATGGTCATTTTGCTCTATTCATTTACCACGAAACATAATTGGCACATATTCTGAAGTTACACTGTAATAATCGAACAAATAATTATACAATAACATAAAAATAAAATTAAACAAGGCATATAACGACGTGCGGAATCGTCTGTCTATTTACACGACAGTAGTCATCAAACTTACTAAAATACACAACTAGTCCAGTAAATAATCAGAGGATCTATTTAGTGAAAAAAATAATTTTTTTTTGCACTAATAAAATACTAGGGTATTATAATAGTTGGAACATTTTGCACACGTGAACGACTACAGTCGTGTAAATTCATAAATACATGACTGTAGTCATATAAAATGGGTGTAGAACAAAATTTTGAGAACAAAATGAGATTTCAACAAATGTAGTTAGAAAATCCATTACCTACAGTGATATGATGCATATGAAATGAAAATGAGATTTGTTTTGTTGTTTATTACAAGCCAAACAAGACCCTTAAAGCAATATAACTTTAAGAAAATGCATAAATAAATGTAAAGTTTAAAGTACTTTATTGATTGGATGAATAATGTATCTCGTTGCAAACCAAAATCCTAACATATTGGTTGTTCATGAGTGATTTTGGGAATGCCAAGTATTTTTCTTGCTATGTAGAGTGAAATGATGCGAGGAATAAAACATGGTGCTAGATTGATTTTAGTGTGTGTTTTATTATTATTATTTTTTAGAAATATTTTAGTCAATACACAACACCAAAAGACATATTGATATAATTATCAAGTATAGGGTATAAGTAAATAAATACCCTACTTTTGGGGTATATTTAATTAAAAACCCCCAAATAAAGATTATTGAAGTAATCTTTTATTAGTAGAACTTTTACGCCCAGAGTTTAAAAAAATATAGTTGTTTACTTGTCAATAAGAGCTTTTATTAAAAATTATACTTTAATAAAAAATTTAAAAATTAAGTTACGAAAATCATGACATAAGATTGTCAAATAAGTAATGGATATTTTATATATTTTAATATTTAGAAAAAATTTAACCCTATTTTCAAAAGAATAAAAAATAATCTTTTACAAGTAAAGGCAATATAGTTTATTTAATCTTCAAAAGATCTACTAAAAAAATAACAAAAATTTTGATAAAAACTCATGACCATTGGATAAGACATAACAAACATGCATTAACTATCCATTGTAGATTTTTAATTTCATAAGCTTGAAATGACAATTCTACTTTAGGGTATGTCTTGAGCAAAGAAGCACTCGAAGCAAAAATAACACTGAATAAATTTTTATTATAAAATAATAACACAAGTGAAAGTTTTTGACATTACAAAAAATTTAAGACGTAATCTAAGAAGTCAATTGGAAGAAGAAGTAAAAATCGAAAACATATTTTGCAAAAGTCTCATAGAAATCATATGAATTTTATTTTATTTTTTAAAGAGATTTATTTTCAAATTAGTTAATTATTAATTTATATACCGAATCCTATATAAAAATTAATTTTTTTTGTAAATTTAACTAATTTTTTAATTTAACATTTTAAGCCGATGTCGAGATCAAAAAAATTAGGAATATCATCTTTTTCCCGCCTAATTTTTTTGGACACATTAAGTCAATATCGAAGTTTGGTGAAAACTGAATTTTCGCACCAAACATTTACATTGCCATCATTTTACCACTATTTTGTTAAAAATAAGTTAATATTTAATGGAATATGAGTTAATAGTCGATTTTGTCCGTAGAACATAAAAGATGATTTTTTCCTTTGAAAAAAAAGAAATTGCAAAATAAAAATTTATCATTTGCTTGCTGGAAGTTTTCTGACATATCAATTCATTGCTAAGAATTTTTGCAAACAACATTTTATCATCTAATATTTAAATTGTTATCACTTTATCACTAAAATATTAAAAATAATTAAATATTTAACCTAGTGTAAAAGCCAATTTTGTCGTTTGAAAAGAAAGAAATTTTGAAGGAGAAATTACCCTAGAAAAGTAATCCTTATATTAAAAAAATGACTAACTTTTTTTATTATGTAAACATGTTGTACATTGAAATATCACAATTCCAAGTAATACAAGCCAAACACTTTAGTTTTGATAATATCATCTAACATCAATAATCTTAAGTCATTTCAAATACCATAATGGCAAGCCAAATACTCCAAATTTAACACTTCATCATTCAATAATTATGTTAATGTTTTGACTTCAACGGAAAATTCTTTAAATGCCCTTATGACACAGTAAATTTTTAACTATATTAATGTTTTGGTAGTAAAGTGATAACAATTTAAATATTAAGTGATAAATGTATGTTTCAAGAAGCCTAAGTATTGAATTGACATGTTGGAATACTTTTAGTGGACAAATGATAATATCTCTTTAACGATGCGTTTTGGCTTTAACGTAAAATTTCCTGGACGTCCTTATGATATCAGTTAATTTTTAACATTATTAAAATGGTAACAAAGTAATAACAGTATAAACATTTAGTGGTAAAAATAATTTTCACTAAACCTTAACATTATCTTAATATGTTGGAAAATTTAAGTGGGAAAATAATATCTTATAAAAATATTATTTAATCAAAGATTTTAATTTATTGGTAACCTACTATGTGTATATATGGCTACACTGTAAAATATTAGGACCGGTAGTCCATAATCCAAGAACTTTCTAAAACATAGAACTTCCGACAATAAAACATGGAACATCTTGTACCAATGATGGTATACGTAGTCATAAAATTATTTATAAATAATAAATAACATAAATGTAATAAATTTAGGCTATTTTCGTATAACTTTTTAAATAAAACTTATTTAAATAAACTTTTGTTAGTTTTTACAGATAAAGCTTTTAATTAAAAAATTATAGTTATTTAGTTGTCAATAAATTTTTTTATTAAAAATTATTACATTATTTTAATAGATAAATTATTTATATTAATGTTATGAAGAAATAAAATAAAATTATGAAATGAGAAAATATTTTAAATATTTTAATATTTTTAAAAAAATTTCACATTTACTCTCAAAAATCCAAAATTTAAACTTTTTTTAATAGATATAAAATAACTAATTTAATCTTCAAAAACTCTAATTAAAAAATAAGCAAACAACAAAAACATTAAAATATATATATATAATTAAATAAACACTTATAATGATTAGATAAGTCATACTAAACAAATACACTTAGAAATGTCAACTTTCTGATTTAAATTATTTTTTTATTTTGATTTAATCAGATATTTTTAAGTTTTTAAAATGCCTACAGCAGATTTTCTTACTCTGCTGCCAATCACCTTCAACGTAAGCAACATGCATCTTTTACCGATGCACCTGACATCTCTTGTGCAATTTGCGGCTCAGCCAATGATGGAGGAACTGATGAGTTTCCAGTGACAATTGGCACGTGTGGCCACCATGGCATGTTCATTTCAAAATTCAAATATTAATGGATCATCGATCATTGGCGGATCTGATGGGGTTTCCAATTCAGATGATATTGGATGATAGATCATCCATCATCGGCGAAACTGACGAAATTTCCAATGACAATTGGCACGTATGATCCCCAGAGTATATTATTTCAAATGATCCTGGATCATTGCTGAGCTGCTGAACTTGCTTCCTTGCACGGCATCCATACAAACGGCTATGGGTGCACCTGTAGTAACTCCTGAAAGAGACCCAAATGGAAAATAACCAACAACAAGGTTAGACACTTTATGATTAAGTTATATTGCCACTTCATTTTATAAAAGCATTCTCTCATTTTCATACCTGGCCAAGTGAAGAAATAAAGGAGACCTTAAAGGCCTTTTACTAACTATTTGTACTAAAAGAACCTCTTGTGCAAATAGTCAAGCAATCTCAATCAGTTCCAGAATAAATTTTAGCCTTCTTGTGCCTACTTGGTCAATCATTTCAAAATACATAAAAGAAAATTGACAGTAAGAGCAATTTCAAAAGTAATAAATTACAAGTCAATCAGTAAACTGCCTACAGGCTACATGTTATGCCTGGATTTTTCAGGTAATCATGTTCAATCTTAAACAACCAAGGCTACCAAGCCAGGTAGTGGGACTGGATATTGTACCTTGGAAACTTTGAACCCAGAATGTCTTTCTGGCCATACTTCCTCCATGTGTGGCCATCGTCTGGAATCTGAGGTACGATTACTCTCACTGGTTGCTGGTACTCACTACATATGCAGCATCAGACAGCTGTCAGCTCAAGCGATCACAATGACTTAATAGAACTTGCTACTTGCTAGCATACAACCTAAATAACTTCTTGGAGTATGTCGTAAGAGATTGCTTTTCTGATTTTGGGATATTTTTCCTTACACCAAAAGTATTTCACATGAAATTGCTTTTAACTGTTACTGAAAGTCATGCTCGGTAAAATACAAGTCACCTATTTAAGGAAATTGGATTCGATTGTCTTTTCATAAATCGACAAAAATAGATAGTATGCTCATATTCAAGATGCGTATAGGATCGTGATACAGTCATCTTTGCTAACAAAAGAGTTCAAACCATTTCATTACCTTCTTTGTGGTTTCTTTAAAGATAACTCACTGGCAGATTCTGATACATCCATTGCTTGATCATCGCCTCCTCTGGCCCTCCATTGTGTTGAATTATGTTCGATGTCTCTTCCGACCATTTGGCTTCTGATGGAAAAAGAGTCATGCTTAGCTCGAGATTGCATCCAAATCATCTTGTCCTGTGCTTGTGCACCACTAGATTTTAACCATTCCTGCAGACTTTGATCTATCTGCGGCTCCCGCGGTGCATCTGATTCTTCCTGCTCAGGAAATAACACAGTAAAAACTTGGGCACGCAAGTTTCCATAGCTGTAAAGAAGGTTTGTGTGAAACAACAATGGATACTGAAAGCATGTTGGTTGTTCAGAATAGCTTAAAGACAAGCTCTTTTGCTTCTCTAGTGCGGATGTCCTCATTTTTTTTTTTTTTCACGTGGACATGTTTTTAAACCATGGGTTTAAGAATTCAAAAATAACTCTTTTAAACCACACAATTTAATAATGAATCCACATAAAATAAAAAAATAAAAAAATAAAAAAAAGAGGAGCCAGCGCCTAAGAACGATTAATATGCATAATTCATGTTTCCTTTCTGTTTGGTTTGGCTTGTCTTGGATTTGAATGTAACATGAGGAACTTTAAATGGGATTTGAAACCTTGCTTTCTCGTATGCTTCTATGTTGATGCTTCAATGTTGAAGTTAAATAAACATATCTGATGTATTTTGAGTCTTCTACACAATCCCCAAAATACTAAAAATGCAATCCCATATTTTATGTAGTTATTATGTACCATGCAAAAGACACATATGAATTAAAATCAGAGAATTTCTATATTTTATGTAAATGGAACATAGTATGTAAACTGTTAGTAGTGCTACACAGTTCATTCAATCTTATAGACTAAGATGCATTTTACAACCCTCTCAATTGATGTTTTTCCCACCCTCCTAAAGTTTTGAACAAAAACTTTCTGCCTAAATATCTTTAACATACCCTGGAAAAATTCCTCTTGAATGTTTTCTTCAAAAGCATTTCAAGCATTTTTGTTTTTCAAAAAGTTTGCAAAATTCACTTAATAGACAAGCATATATCAGTTGTACTTATCTGAGAAAACTCTAATTTTGTCCTAGAAGCTACTTTGCAACGAAACATTACAAAATAGATATATGCCTCACATGGGATGAATATTGTGGTACTATTGCTATTTTCCCACATCGAAACAAGTCAAATAAAAACTGAGGACATGAGGGCAAACCAACAGAGAATTGCCTAATACTAGCAAACTGCAAGTACTAAGCTTTATGTCAAAATGAAAAACAATGGAAAGATCAAGTCAAAAGGATAGCCGATTGTCTAACATCTAGCAACAGATACTTTTTATGTTTTATGAACAGAATTATTTTTAACTGCAGAAAAGAATTAAAAAAAATAGAAAAGAGAAATTCATACCTCATTATTACATAACCTCTGTACGGTTGTATTAAGGTTACACTCCCAACACCCTTTATCTAGGCCCCAGTTTTTTCGTACCTCTCGTAACCTTGGTGTGCTCGAGACACCGCAAGAGAAAATCGTCATCTTGGGACAATCTATCACAAATAAATCTTCTAGAGATGGGAATTTGAAGGTGCAGTTGCCAGAGCAGAAGCTTGTGAGACTTTCTAAACATTCAAGTGACAACCACTTCAATCTGCTGAAAACAACCTCATCTTCTTCTACATCTCCCTCACTTGAAATTATTTCTTTCATCAGCTTACATCCATCTATCCTCAGTTTCACGAGACGAACCAAACTTTTAGCAGTGAATGAGGATACTAAGTTTTTCAATCTCTTGCAATAAGATACTTCCAATGTTGTTAGGTTTTCAAAAGATGCTGATGATGGCACTAGATTTATCAAATTGTCACACCACCAAATTTCTAACATTTCAAGATTTTGAAGAACTGAGTCTAGTTTGGAGCATTGTTTCCATATGTGCAGGAGATCAGAAAGTTCCCACAACTTTAAACTTTTAATCTGCGTAAGCATTCCAGCATGTTTCTCAACTGCTCCATTCGAAAATATCTCCTTGTACGAACTGTTTCTTAGTTCAAGCTTCTCCATATTGTGAAATCTCTGAAGGAAACCAATTGAAAAATTATCTGATTTATCACTCACTACCTCAAGACTTTTAAGGTTTTGAAAAAGGTGTTTTGGCAAATGGTCCTTGCATATCATCATGATGTCCTTTCCACTCAATTTCAGTTCCTCCAAGTCGGAGATAACCTGCACATCCACAGGGAAAATGCGGTTTCAGAGAATCTATAGGATTATAAAATATTCTTAACAGGGAAAAGTAGGAAATGTTAAATTGATTGATGCATCAGGCAATAGCCAACTAACATAATATGTCCTTATTCTAGAACCAGCTCGAATGAATTCCTCTTCCCTCCCCCCCCCCCCCCAAAACAAAAGAAAAAAAAAGACACCCAAAATCAATATAGTATGAGATTTTCCCTACAATTCCATTTTTTTTAGCACCCTACATTTGGGACGGAAGGAAAAGCCAAGATAATAATTTTCTTCTCTTTTCATTCTTCATCAAATAAAATTTTAATTCGAGTAAATCTCAAATCAATAAACTCTTTGGATTTTTAAATCTCAAATCAATAAACTCTTTGGATTTTTTTTTTTTTAAATCTTAGTGCAACTAGTACTTTTTATTTAAGCAGAGCACAGCGGGTACCTCACCCCAACCTACGTTAGCGGGGTATGAACCCCAATGTACTCTAAGAAACATTAGATATCTAGACTTCAAACTTTTCAGTATCTAATTTATGAGTTAATTTAGTAGATTTCAAAAAGAATCTACACAAAGCCAACTGATGCCCATAATGACCTTCACTTCTCAATAAATAGATATGACAAGCATCATTTGAATCACTAAAATATTTGCATGCTAATAAGCCATTGTGTGATTATCTCATTATAAAGCTAGTCCGGATTACTTCCAATAATCTGTAATAGAATCAATATTCAGGGTCTCAGACCAACAAACACACCACTGATGACTTAAACGCAAGCAAGTGTCCCCTGTTAAGATTAGCATGCATCAATATCTTAACTGGAAGCTGCCAAAAGAAAACCAATAAATCTTTAATATTTTACAAATTTAAATATTAAATTGGCCATGATCACACTACTAAGAGAATAATTAATTTCATACAGTCTCGAGCTAAAATCTTAGGAGGAAGACGGAAAAAAATTATGATTGGGAGTTGAAGCTCCTGTGGGCCTTAGAAGGCTCTTGCTAGGAAAGAAATGGTTTTTCCTCGAAGTTAAAGAAGTTCTAATTGTTTATGGGAAAGAATTTGTTTCTTGCAACCTCTGTAACTAAGAAGTTTCAACACTATACTTTCTTCTTCATTATTCTAATTGCAAAGAAGTTTTGGGTTAGTTGTATATGTTTTGTTGCTCATTTTTATGATAGAAGGATTTGGCATAGAGCAAGGTGGGTTCTATGCTTTTGGGGTTTTCTTGCATTTCTTGTCGAGGATGTTTTAGGTCTCATATATCTGCATTCAGTCAATTTTCATCTCTTAATTCATAGATGAGATAGGTTAGCCTTAGCTATCCATTGTGGACTTCCTGCACACTCTTTGTAAGTACTTTCTCTAAAACTCAAAATGTGGGCGAGTGTGTGTGACAAGAATCATTCTGACTAATATTGTTATGTCACAACTCTAGATAACACAAGGGTGAGTAAAAAAATATTTTTCAAATCTCTCTTTTCATATATATATTTTAAAAGAAATGGAATAAGGTCATGTACCTTTTCGACTAAGAAGAGGGATTGCTGCGTTGAAATAGTGAGTTGACGCGCCACACTATTCCGAAAACCAAAAAATCCTGAAGTAAATATTTTTACTTTGTCACAACCATATACCTCCAACCTTTTTAACGATGGCCATTCTGAAGTATGCAATCCAGAATAGAATGTTCTAAGTTCTGACAAGTTCCATAGTTTCAAGAAAACGACTTTTGGAAAGACAAATGTAGCATATGCTTCTGCTCCTCCTTCCTTCCCAACAATCTCCTCCAAAGCAGTGCAGTAGCACACTTCAAGGTGTTTGAGCTGGACAAAAATTCTAACAACAGAAGATGGAAATAAATATTTTAATTTCTCACAGCCATGTACAATCAAGCACGTTAAATTTTGAAGGGAAGAAACTGCTGCAAGTTGGTTACACCAAATCTTTTCAGTACCGACTGCACAAAGTTCCAAGGTTTCCAGGTTTGGAAACACCACCTGTAAAAATAGTTCTGGCTTCAATTTCTGTCATATACATTAAATGGGTAATAAAATTTTAGACATACGGCATACCATAAGGGTTAAGAATCTCTCTCTTTTTCTGTAATAAACTAACATTCAACTTTTCCATGCACAGAATTTCACAACTACATTTTAATAAAAAAACATTTTTTTTCCTAATTTCAGAAGTAGTTGAACCAAACCCGTATGAAGCTCATATCTTTTCGACAAAATTACTTTATAGGCACAGCAATTGCATATTCATTTGCAGCTATAAATTAAAGATCTAAAGCAGTTCTGAGCAGCCTAAGTTTTAATGAAATTCAGAAAACTTCAACAATTAAAACTAAGAAAATGGAATGGAAGAAGCCAATGACACAGTAAATATGCACATGCAAACACATTAATGGCGATGCATACAGTATCATTTAAGAACCATTAAAGAGAAAAACCTTCAATCTAAGGAGACAGATAATGATTAAAATAACAAACCAAAGGGAACCTAAAGGTTTAATGTTAATTATGATACATTAAGAGCTGAGTGCAGGCAGATAGCCTTTTTTATCCTCAGGGTTCATTTTTAACAACTCAGAATCAGCAGAAACAATAAAATTATAGATGCAGCGGTACCATTTCATTAAAAAGCGGCATTGGAGTGTCAAACTCATCCTCCAGAATGACTTTATTGGGCCATGTATGAGTTGTCAATTCCTTACGTGTTTCTTTTGCTGTAGCAGATGTCTTCATTTGAGAGTAGAAGCTTGTGAGCTGCGGAAGAAATTTTAGAGTCAACGAGCGTAATTGACTGAACTCAACCATATCCACTTCCTTGTAGTCAACATAATCATCTCTTTCCACCATGAAAATTTCTTTTACGTTCTCGCATTTAATCACTGTAATTGTTTGGAGTTGTGGAAGGCCTCTCGCAATAGAAAATGAGAAGACGTTTTTTAATAGATCACAATTTCTCACTTTTATTATTTTCAAATTACAGAAAGACACTGCTGTAAGTTGACTATGACATATCTTCTCCAAGTGAATCAGGTTATGAAGAACCAGTGACTCCAACAGAGGGAAGGCATCAAGACACACCCATGCCATTGAGTCAGTGATACATAATATGTAGGGATTATTTTGGACATGAAGATGCTTCAGCTGTGGAAAGCCCTCTCTGTCTAAATCATACAGAACATTCTTGATGCCTGGTACTTCATCCAAATAGAGGTGTTCTATTTCCTTCAACTGCATAATCTCATCCAAGTAAATGCTGGAACAGAGCTTCAGGTTTAGTGCTTTTGTATTGCCATACTTGCCAGACCAGTCCCATTCATCTCCAATAAATATTTTGTACCTTTCAAGCTTTTTGGAAAACAAACCCTTTGGTAGAATTATGCCATCTTGTATTTGAATTTCCAAGGTGGTCAGCTGAGACAAATGCCTCAACTCCTCAAGGCTTGCATTACTTCTTTCAATATTGAGTCCTTCAAACTCCCATTTGACAGAAGTGTTACCCATATACAGTTCTTCTAATTGGGTTAGTTTTGATATAACGTTTGGTGGAATAACTTTTAGATTCCAACAAAAGCTCAAATCTAGCAACCTTAACTGAGTCAACTCACCTATTTCATTGGGCAACTGCTCAATATCCGAATCGACAAAGCTAAGGATTTCAAGTTTCTCCAGGTTCCCAATAATAGATATATCTCCCAATACACATTGATCTAGACATAATGTTTGGAGGTTTGATAGGAGATGAACTGATTGTGGCAGAGATAAGAACTGCATCTTGGACAATGCTAAACCTCTTAGCTTTGACATCCCTGCGAAAAATTTTTCAGGTATTTCGAGGAAAGGAACCTTGGGATTCATACAGAAAAATTCAAGTTGAGGATATTCCAACCCTTCAGGAAGCAACCCAATTTCAATATCATTAAGGGAGATAGCACTGCAGTTTTTCAGTACATCATTATTCAGCCATCCCACTAGAACGTCATTTCTCACTGTGATCACATGATGATCTCTGGACGCAATTGATATGGCAACATCACGAACAAAATCATGCATAGAAAACCAGTCTTCGCTATGGCCGTCAAGCAACAAACAAGAGTCTTTGAGTCTGTGGACCAATGCATAAACTTTATCTCGTCTTTCTTGCATCGTATAAATGCCTTCAAATAAACCCAAACCCATTCCATATTTCAACAAGTCCATAACAGGAGCATCATAGGGTTGTTTCAGCAAACCACAAAGCAAAAAAGCTGACTTAACTACCTCATCTATCAAATAATTGTAACTCAACTCAATACTAGAATACACTAGTGCATCCAATTTTCCGGCAGAAGACCTCAATTTCTGCAAAGCATCCTTCCATTCAGCCAATGGCTTATTTCTTAATGCTCTTGCAACTATTACAATGGCCAGTGGCAAGCCTCCACATTCATTGGCTACTTGAATAGCAATCGATTCCAAATCATGATCTTCAACACAATCACCTACCATCTTCATAAAAAGGCTCCAAGCTTCTTCTTTATTTAAAACAGAAACACAGTAATTATACTTAGAATGCATCTCACTTACCAAAACACTTCGATATCTAGATGTAAGTAATATTTTACATCCCTTATGAGCATCCCTGAAAGGAATTCCTACAGTCTCCAGATCTGTATTTGTGCAGATATCATCTAATATAATAAGGAACTTCTTCTCTTTCCACAATCGGTCAAATAGTGTCCTTGCTCTTTCGGATTCAGTCCCCTTGCAAAGTTCCAGACCTAGCTGCTCAGCTATTTCTTCTTGAATCTTCTCAACATTTGCGGTAGAGGATGCCAACACTAAAACCACCTGATCAAAGAGCTTTTCTTTCTTGGCTTCAAAAAGAACTTCGTGCATTAACGTCGTTTTGCCGATACCACCCATGCCATACACTCCAATCATGTTGACATTGGGAGCGGTTAAAGCATCTAGTATATCACACAAAATAGACTTTCTTGATTCAAAACCCTTGTAACCTTGGCTGGATAGAAGCCACATATCTTTTGAACCGGTAATCCAAACATCATCCAGTTTTCCTTCTTTTGCAGCAAAAGTGCCAACAAAATCAGCCATTTTCAGAGCTTTTCCCTTTCCTGAAACTAAATAACAGACCAGCGATCGACAATGAAAAGAGAGCAAAATGATGCTTCATTCACATGAAAAAAAAAATTGAGTATCACTCATCATCAATGAATTGCAATAAATGTAGATCTGCAGGAAATTTGGGATATTTTTAGCTGATACAAATGACCTGCATCATGTTGGGGAAAAAAAAAAGTCTCCATTAAACAATTCATATTCATACTTACATTAGCTTCTTCAAACCCCGACGCCAATCAAGCAGAAGAAATAGGAGCTACTCTTCACCACAGCGGCCTCGGAATCGACTAAGACACCAACCGTAGGTAAAACGACGGTGTCACACGGACTGATTGAGAGGTTAATTGAATTCGACGTAGAGAACAGCCGAGAAGATGATCTGAAGAATAGTAAAGAGCAACGAAGAACTATCAGGCTTGACTCCAAAACTTGCCGTTCGCATGAACGAAAAGGAGGCTTATTTATCTTTGTTAAAAAAAAGGCTTACGTCCCAATGGTGACGTCAGCATTACCAACTGTTCCCAAACCAGATCAACGGCGTAAAGGTATTCCAAAACAGAGCAAGTTACTCACAGAAGCAAGCAGAAGGCAGCAAGAAACGAAGGCAGATAGCTAGAAAGAAACGAAGCAGTGGGTCGACAGCAAGGAGAAGACAGATGTGAGTTAGGGTTTGGGTAAGTGGCTGTGATTTTGCTGCAGCTGAAAGCGTGAGAGAGAGTGGAGCAAACTGTAGTACTGCACATGTTTAATGTTTGTATATATATGTCCTAGTAAAATTACAAAAATACCCTAATTTCGGTTTGGATTTTTTTAATTTTTTTATTCAAAAATCGAACTGAACCGAACCATTTGGTTCGGTGTTTATAAATTAGAATTTTTTATTTTAAAAAAACCGAAATCGAATTTTTTCAGTTCCGATTCGGTTTTACCCACCTAATGGCTATTGTGTCGCTTGAGATGGGCCCGCGAACCTTAATTTTATTTAAAAATTAATTCTTTTCTTTTGAGTAAAAGTTCAGTAAAAAGCTTATATGTACCACAAGCAAATTTAAGGATAAAATTATGTTGAAACTATTGTACCGATTTTTTCTTT
This sequence comes from Citrus glauca, assembly GCA_029633175.1. Taxonomy (NCBI): domain Eukaryota; kingdom Viridiplantae; phylum Streptophyta; class Magnoliopsida; order Sapindales; family Rutaceae; genus Citrus; species Citrus glauca. The sequence continues at coordinate 40,963,045 of JAQOOD010000003.1, read as the reverse complement.
TATTTTTTATGATTGGATCCTTTATTTTTTTATTATATGAGATTATTGTTTAGATTATAACTCATATTGCATGAGAGTATAATTGATTTTTACAACTCAAACTATTACTGTAACTAACTTACATTAATGCTAATGAAGCTCTACCTAAATTTTAACCCTCACAAATGTTCGAGAGATGTCTATTCCTTACCTAAGTTCGAGGGATGTCTACTCTTACTCTTAGGTAAGAAAAAAAACTACTTTTACTCAATTTTAATTGAGAAAAAAATACCCTTATAATATTTTTTGTAGAAGTTCGAACTGCTGCCCTCTAATTTGGAGTGACTGATTGGACCCCTTTCTTTCATCCTTATATATAGTTAAAATTATGATAATTTCATTTTCCCATTCTTCTTCCCCTCTCATCCACATTCTAGCTAATTTTCTCTATTTAAGTATTTACTCATTAATCACCTACTTTGGTCAAAGCCACCACTTATCTATGTGCCTGAGAAACTCCTTATGAAGTTAAAATCCAAACAAAAAAAAATACAATAATAAAGAAAACTAATTCAAAAAATGTATTGATAATTATGTTAACTTGAGGTTTGTTTGAAACGTCCATATTTTTATTTTTATTTTTTATTGCATGTATGTATATATGTATATATATATATATATATATATTTATAGTGAGAGAAGTCAAGTTGTGCTAATGATTAGTCATCTCAGGTAATGCTCCCATCTGGTGTGGCATTCAATCCAACTGATGAAGATAGTGTCTTACATGATTGGGAAGTTCTCTGGTCATACTGATGGAGGACCAGGGGTGGGCATCAGTTTCTTAGATAATCCTCCCACCTGGTGTGGCATTCAATCCAACTTGTCTTATGTAATTGGGAAGGCGTGGAGGAGTCAGGATGGGCGTCGGTTTGGTTCGAATCAGTATTTAGTATTAACCAAAAATTTTAATTTGGATCGGTATCAAATGCAAATGAACAGAACAAACTGAACAAAAAAGGAATTGAACCGTTATCGATCCAGTTCGTTTTGGTTCGATTTTTCAGTTCTAAACCTTATAAAAAAAATTGATTCTACATATTTGAATTTCGTCATACTCTTTCCAAGAACTTTTCTTTTGTTACAGTAAATCGAAAACAAAAAAAAAATTAGATACCAAAGAGAAGTACAATCTAAACTTAAGAAACTTCAAAAAAAAAAAAAAGAATAACGAACTTTTTTTTATAGCACTACAAGAAAAAATAAAAGGCAAAGGAAAACGAGTAAAAAATCAAAATTTCAAAAGTTGAAAGGTGAATAACGAATTCATGAAGTAGCGGCCAACGGCACAGCTGTAGACATGACAGTGAAGGCATGGGCTGGTGGTGTTAGCCGATGAGGAATTATGGTTGGTGGGTTAAGCTTTTGAGATTGGGATTTGTGAGGGGCCGGTTTGATTTTGGAGTCTAGGGTTTGTAATAGAAAAGGGAATTTGAGAGGATTTTGGTTTTGGAGGCTAGGATTGGTGTCTTTGATGATTTGTGTGAGGATCGAATCAAAATTTTCTTTTGATTAGATTATATTCTAAATAAATAACTAAATTACTAATTAGTTAATAAATAAAAAAATTTAAAAGATTAAATTTTATTTATACATAACCACTAAAAAATATATGATAAAAGATTATTAAAAACTTAATAACACTTAGATCTGGAGAGGATCATATTCCATGAGGATCTTATTTGGGTTTTACTGTTTGTGGGAAAAATGAGAAATGAGGGGTGCCGTTTGCATTTGGGGCCTTGATTAGGGTTTAGGTCAACATATCTACACACGCACACACTAATGTCATGGTGCTTCCATATGTATTAATAAAGAATCTGTATTCACCCGTCAAATAATGCCATGCGGCATTTCTTTAATTTAACAATTATTTTTTTATCGGTTCGTTTTTTGGATTTGAACTTTTGAACCAAAAACCAAACCGAAATATTCGGTTTTTTATACCAAATAAAAAAAAATTCAGTTTTTGAACTAAATCCCGAAACAACTGAATCGAATCGGTAATTTTTTTAGGCTAGTTTGGTTCTGCCCATCTGCGACAGAGGAGGTTCTCATTTTATCAAAGACATACAACTTTATGAACATGAACCTTCGGAGCTCTCAAGTTTAGCTCATGATTCTTGTCACCAGCGAATGTACTTCTTCACTTGCTTAAGCAGCAGTTACCACTCAGAAATGGTTAACAGGAAAGCTGGATGTGGATTTTGGAATAAAGTGGGGTCGTCATCTTGCAAAAATGACAAAGATGGGAAACCACTAGCTATGAAGCACTCATTGACCACAAGAAAGATGTGAAGACTCAATGGCACATGAAGGAATACACACTTTTGCACAATCACGAGTATACGCTTCTGCACAGTCGGCTGCCAGACCAAGAAAACAGAAAACTGGAGATGTTACCTTCTTAGGCACTCTGTGTTGTCTACCACTCTAATAATAACTATAATTCGTGATAGTAGTAGGGAAGAATGTTGACAAACATTATCAAGATGTTAACGGATATATATATCCGTTATATATATCTATACAGTGCCCAGATACGGTGGTTTAATCCACGTGAGACTTCTTCCCATCGTTGTTCTTATTTCCGATTTATGAATTCAGTTCGGCCACTGATTGTTATTGTATGGTATCGACAGAATGAAAGGTCATTTGACCAAGAGATGCTTCAAAATATAATAACGTACATGATATAAGACAGGAAAACTAATTGGAGTGAGAGGAACAGAGAAAAATTTTAAAAAAACTTCAGGAAAAGAAGCATGCTGAATACATAGTGTTGGGCTATTTTAGCAATTTAAGTTACTGGTATTTTTGTAAAAAATTTTATGTGTGCGTTTGCTGCATTATATTGTATTATATTATATTACATTATTTTAATATTAGTATATTATATTATGATATATTAACACTATATTCTAATAATGTTGTACAATATTTGGTGCTACACTGTACTGTATTATTTTTTAAATAATTTAAATTAAATATTATATTATATTAATATATTTAAATTACATTAATATTTTATGTTATTATTTATATTATTATTAGTTTTAAATTAATATTATTTAAATTTATTTATATTTAAATATTTTATTAGTTATAATAAGTTATAAATTTATTAATAAATTATAATTTAAAAATAAAAGAATACTATTATTGAATGATAAATTATTTATTTATTAATTTATATTAATAATTATAATGTAAAAACAAATAAAATAAAAATATTATATTATATTAAAAACTATATTTATTTATTATTTTAGTATAATAATAATAATAATAATAATAAAACAAAAAGAAAAGTCAAAAGCAAAAAGCAAAAAAAAAATAGCAAGTTTAGTTAATACGCATTAGCCCCCTACCCTAATTCTTTATAATTTTACTCCAAACATGAGTTTAATATTATTTTAATATAAACAATATTTTAATACTCACTTAATACTACAACCAAACACATCCTATATAAAAAAGCGGGTATAAAGAATATTTTATTAAGAAAAAAATACTAATTATCGCGAGTCAACCCCGGTCAAACCCCAAAAATAATAAACAACGGCATTTCAATTCTTTTTTTTTACCTTTCATTCTCCCTAAAACCACGTCGTTCATTCTCTTTCTTGTCATCTCACAGCCCTTTTCTCCTTCTATTTCTCTATTTCTCTTGACGCTTTGGTTTCAATCACCTCCGATGAGGATCTGGCAAATCTCATCGAGGAATACGATCGTGTTGTATCACCTCCATCTTCTTTAAAGATCAGAGCTTTCCTTTCACGACCCAAAGTAATCTCTTCACCAACTTCTTCATCATCATCATCGGCTTCCTCATCACCAAAATCATCAACAACAACAGCTCCATCAACTTATGTCACCCGCTACCATCGTCATGTTCTGGCAGCCGCTCCGATTGTGTCTCCACTCTGCTTAAAAAAATCAGCTGCCAAGCATATTACAGCTCACCATCCTCATCATGGTTATTATGCTCATGGAAATCCTAGTCGTATCTACCTCATTCACAACAGCAACTACTTGCAGTAACCACAGATCACAGAATGATCATGAAGAATTTTTATAGAAAAAAGAAAAGTACGCGAAAGTTAAATAGAAAAGGAAAAAAAAAAGAACTTGAAAATATATAGAGATAACATATGATGATGATGATGTAACGGGAATGTAAATCGTTAAGAAGGATTGCTTTGCTTTCTTTCTGATGTTGCATAGCCATTAATGAATTTTCGGTCCAATTTCGTTTGGGATCCAAAATTTTGTGATGGTGAGTTTGTTGATTACTTAATTGTCATCTTTTTTTTTATGTGATCCGTACAATTTTCATCGTTCCATAACAGCATCCAGTTTCCCATGGCTGATGGCTGGTATATGTGATGTAACCCTGCATGATGGTGGCTGCCAGGCTGATGGCTGTCGGTGTGGTGGGTGCCGATGGTTGGGTATGCGTGATGGTGGCTGTGAAACGAAGGGGAAGGAAAAGCAGTAGTTTTACAGAGAAATAGAGGGAAAAAGGCTGTGAGACTGAAGAAAAGAGGAAGCAATTTGGGCTGTAATAATTTTGCCGACTCGAATGAAAAGAAGAAAAAAAAAAGATTGAAACCATGTTGTTTATTATTTCCGGGGTTTTGACCCATGATAAATAGTAAAATTTTATTAAGAATTGGGTAAAGCAATTAAATTTAGCTATAGTGACAAGGAATTAGAGCTTTACTTTTCAATTCGAACTGTTGGTGAATTATTAATTTAAAAAAAACATTGAAATAGTCGGTAAAATTTTAATAAAATAATACTTGATAAATTGATAATCAAATTGGGAACAATGTGGTAAATTAATAATTCAATAAATTTACAAGATAATAATTTTCTTTAAAATTTCTTTTTTTTTATAGGACCTGCTAGTTTGTCATTTGGCTTTTGTAAATTGTTTAATGCTTTTAGAATTAATTTAGAATTGGATCTCATTACTACCTCTTTTTCTAATGCAAATTACAATTTGTATTGTAACAAGTGCGAGACGGACTCCCTATGTATCACTACCAGTGTAATAAAAAGTTTACAACAGTCTAATTACTACCCATGTAATACAACTAATTATTATTTCAAATTAAACATAATAAATATAAATCAAGGCATATAAATACCATAAACATGATCATATTTTCTATAAAAAAAAAGAATTTCTTTAAAAAATAAATAATTTATTAATTTATTGATATATTAAAATTCATTAAATTAATATATTTTTTATAATTCTAATACTATTAATTTATCAAAATTTTACTATAATTGTTTAAGATACATTTAGCTAGGGATGGAAAAAATTCCCACAGGGACGGGTACCTTCGGGGATTTTCTCTATTCGGGAAGGGTATGTGGATAATTTCATACCCAATTTCTTATTCAGGGAAGAGATGGAAAAATTTTTTACCCAATTTCTTATTCGAGGAAGAGATGAGAAAATTTTTTACCCAATTTCTTATTCGGGGAGGGGACGAGGATGAGGTGGAATCCCCATCCTCTACCCATTTCCCCATTTTAATTTTTAATTTTTAATTTTATTTTTTAAAATTACTAGTAAATAAATTATAAAATTAATAACAAATATCAAAATATTTTATATTATTAAACTTTTAGGGACTAATTAACTAATTAAAGTCCTAAATTTTTATTTAGGACATTAAAAAAAAGGGTAATTCTATTAGCCCAAAAATTTTGTTTTAATTTAAATATTCATTAAATGTTTTAAATTTAAATTTATTTTTTTATTTATTTTTAGATATTATAATTGTCCACATCGAATCACAATTAAAATTGTGATTCGATGTGGGCAATTATAACATCTAATTTAATCTAATCTAATATAGTCTAGTCTAATAATTGCTCTTGATTTGCTCCGACTTAACTATTGTGATGTAAATGGAATAATTCACATTTATAAAGTGACTGCGCCACCATTGAAAAAGTCAATTTTGAATATAAATTTAATTTTATTTGTAATAATTTTGTATTAGACTATTAATTTATTCACGATAGTTTGTAAAAAAAATTTGTATCCCTTACATGCTGCGTTACTTACTAATTTAATGTATGTGACTTTTGTAATAGATATTAATGTAATATATATTTCAAACTTTACTTTTATTTGAATTTTTAATTTTAATATGACTAACTCAAAATCGAAAACAAAAAATGTATTAGTTATTTAGGGATCGGGGATCCTCGACGATCCCTTATTATTATTCGGGAAGGGGATGTAGATTCTCTCAAGTAATTCTGACAGTGACGGGGAGAGAACAAGGACATATATAAAATATCAAAGATGAATACGGAGAGATTGATCCCTTCCCCTCCCCATTGTCATCCCTACATTTAGCTTCGTCCTTCACACATTTAACTTCATCCTTCTATATTTATACCTTCTATATTTATCTTAGAATATATGCTCCTCCATAGCTTCATCCTTCGAATATTATTAACTACTAGAATTAGAAATTGAATGAAGAAGCTACACCATGTTTAAAATTGGGGTTAATAAATTTTCTTTTTTTCTTTTGTAATTAATCTTTCTAATCACTAGATTTTGATATGTGAACTTAATTACTCTACGAAAAGTTGTAATAACTAACTTATATAAAAAAAAATTCCACGTCATTATTTTCCTAACAAAATCTGACAAACGCGAGAAAGAGGGGAAGAAGATTTGAGAAATGCTACGTAGTGAGAGGGACGAGAGAAACGGCACTCTCTCCTGCCGTTTCTCCTCTCGTTTCTCCCGCTGAATAAATATAAAAAAATGTTAAAAGAAATGAGAATATGAATAAAATTGATGAGACAATGAATAAATAAATGAGAGAAGCTGATACATGTAATCACGTGGGAAGAAAAATAAGAGAGAGAAAAGTGAAATTTACTTTTTCTCACTTTTCTCTTTCCATTATTTGTCTTTCCCCACGTGAACTCTCTCTTATTTTTCTTTATTTTTTCTTCTTCCCCCGCGTGAACTACATTTATTTTCCTTCATTTGCATCACACGGCAATTACACTTCTCACAATCTCCTCCCTTTCTTCCCTTCTCTTGGCTGTCATTGTAAGTTTTTCTTTCAACTTAGTTTTAAGTTTGTTTTTTTTTTTGTGTTGTTGCTGGATCTCATTATAATTTAAATAATATAAATTTTATTACGAGTTATGTTATAAATTTTGTTTTATTTCAACTTTAGTATTTATGTTGAATCTTATTGAGGGGTATGTTATGGTATGCAGAATTTATTTCAGACATTGAAGCTCAACAAATGCACATATCGAGATGCCATTAATTGTATCAGACATTGTTTTCACCATCTTAAGATGGATAAGCAGGCATACAACTTCACCTGATGAGCAGCTAATGCAAAAAGTCATAATTTTCCCCTGAACTAATTTTTTGGAATATATTAGCATCTGAACCTTCCAATTTGACATACCAGATGAATATATTAGAATGAATTTCCACAAATTATATAACTTACAATTTTTTTAAACAACATTATCTATAAAAGTTATTACCAACAAGAATGTAACATAATCAAAGATGTATTACAATGCTTTCCAATACTTCAGATTCTTTCAGATTGGTAGCACCGGGCATGCCACCTGTTAAACTATAGAGATATGTTTGGTTACTGAGAAAATTGCAGAGAAACAGAGAGAAAGATATTAATAGAAAAGGAGTGTGAATCTATATTATTGTCTTGAACTGTTTTACAAGTCTTAATATATACAAGCATTTCGATTCTTGTACATGCTGGTTGTGAGTGAGCTTAACAGAATAACAACCTCCCTCCAGCTCAGCTGCCAAATCAGCATTCATAACAACTTGATTAACCACAATTAATCCAAGCTTAACTAACTAAACCATCTTAACTAACAGCCCCTCTCAAGCTCAAGGTCTTGGAAGAACATTGAGCTTGGAACGCAGATGATGAAATTGATCAAATGCCAATGGTTTAGTAAGTATATCTGCTACCTGATCACAACTTGGAACATGACTAATCTGCAGTTCTTTTCTGGTCACATGCTCTCGAATGAAATGCAGATCAAGCTCAATGTGTTTAGTTTTAGAGTGATATTTTGGATTGCTGGCAAGAGCTTCTGCACTCTTGTTATCACAGTAGATTATTGGAGACTGCAGCAAAGATACCTTTAATTCCTTGAAGAGATAAGTGATCCACAATACCTCAGCTGCTGTCAAAGCCAAAGCTCTGTACTCAGATTCAGCTGTACTTCTAGATACTATATGCTGCTTCTTAGAGGACCATGAGACTAAGTTGCTGCCTAAATACACACAATATTCCCCTACTGACTTCCTATCGTCCAAATCAGAACCCCAATCAGCATCTGAAAAAGCTGTAAGCCTAAGTGATCCAGATGAGTAAAACTGCAGACCATGATCTGCTGTATACTGCAGATATCTCAGCACTCTCTTGCAAGCTTGCCAATGCAGTGCTGATGGATTGGAAAGATATTGACTGAGTTTGTTCACTGTAAAAGCAATTTCAGGCCTTGTCAGTGTAACATATTGTAATAAACCAACCAAACTTCTGTAGAGAGAAGGATTCTCAAACATTGCACCCTTGTCTTTAACTAATCTTTCTGTTGAGCTCATTGGTGTTGGACAGCCTTTGCAGTTCACCATCTGAGCTTTCTTGAGTAGATCACCAATGTATTTGGTTTGTGATAAGTGCAAACCATCCACATTTGGAGTTACCTCAAGACCAAGAAAGTAATTGAACTCCCCAAGATCTTTCAAAGCAAACTCAGCACCCAACTGTTGGATCACCTTCTCTACCAAGCAGGAGTTGGAGCCAGTGATCAAAATATCATCTACATAGATTAGTACCACTATAATGTCCCCTGCTACATGCTGAATGAACAAGGAAGTATCAGACTTAGATATCACAAAACCCCACTGAATCAAAGAAGCTTTTAACCTGTCATACCAGGCTCTTGGAGCCTGTTTGAGTCCATAAAGTGCCTTGGTGAGTTTGCAAATATGAGCTGGAAATTGAGGATGAACAAAACCTTCAGGTTGATGCATAAAAATATCCTCGGTAAGAATGCCATTAAGGAAGGCATTATTAACATCCAGCTGCCTAATTGACCAATGGTTCATGACAGCAAGACTCAGAATTATCCTGATGGTGCAGGTCTTCACAACAGGACTAAAGGTTTCAAAAAAATCCACACCTTGTGTCTGATGAAACCCCTTTGCAACCAACCTGGCTTTGTACTTGGAGATGCTACCATCAGGGTTGTATTTAACTCTGAACACCCATTTGTTGCCAACAATCTTCCCAGCTGTTTCTGGAGGAATAAGAACCCAGGTTTGATTCTTCTGAAGTGCATCAAACTCTTCTTGCATAGCTTGCTGCCATTTGGAGTCTGCTAGAGCTGCTTTGACAGAAGAAGGTTCAAGTTCTTGAGCTACTGTCAAGTATGTCTTGGGTTTAAACACACCAGCTTTTGATCTGGTAGTCATGGAATGAATGTTCTGTACTGGCTGATGAATTTGGATATGTGATGATGGATTTGGAGAGGAGTGGCTTGGAGATGATTGTGCTGACAATGTATGAGAATGACTTGAGTCAGGTACTGCACCTGCAGCTGGGGGAATGACAGAGGATTGTGTATTGTTGCTGTCTTGAATGACTTCTACAATTGGAATATTCCAAAAAGAAACTTGGTTTGGTTGGCTTAATGAAAGTTGAGAATCAGACTTGGTAGGAAAGAGTTCACAGTAAGGAAATTATGACTCATTAAACTGAACATGTCTAGCAATGTATGTTTTGCCAGTGGAATCCAGGCATTTATACCCCTTGTGGATAGGACTATAACCAATCATTAGGCATTTTTGTGTATGAAAGTTGAGTTTAGTATTGTTGTAGGGTCTGAGAAGAGGAAAGCAAGAACAACCAAAGGTTCTAAGGAACTTGTAATCTGGTAGTCTACCATAAAGTTTGGCAAAAGGAGAAATATTGTTCAACACTGGAGTTGGCATTCTGTTAATGAGGAAAGAAGCTGTATGAAATGACTCCCACCAAAAAGTTAAAGGCATTTTGGCTTGTGCAAGAAGTGTTAACCCAGTTTCTACAACATGCCTATGCTTTCTCTCAACTACCCCATTCTGATGATGTGTGTGAGGACAGCTGTGCCTAAAGTGTATCCCTTCTGCCTCAAGAAATGTTTCAAAGCTTCTGTACTCCCCTCCCCAATCAGACTGTAAAGACTTCAGAGGGAGACCAAGTTGTTTTTCCACTAATGTTTTGAAATACTTAAATGTATCTACAGCTTCTGACTTAAGTGTTAATGGAAAGATCCAGCAGTATCTGCTGTAATCATCCACAAAACTGATGTAATACCTATACCCATGTAGAGATGGTATAGATGCTGGACCCCAAAGATCAGTATGTACCAGTTCTAAAGGAGTTTTTGTTTTGATGCCAGTAGATAAAAAAGACAATTGATGCATTTTACCATATTGACAGGCATCACAAAAGTCAGGGATAGAAGCAGGAAGTGCAAGAGAGGACAATATGTTTTTCAATGCATGTTTATTTGGATGACCAAATCTTTGGTGTAACACATTAGCAAATGGAGCTGGATTAACAGTACTTAAATGACTTTGAAAGGTACTTGTTGGAATACAATCATTATTCAAAGACAGACCAGAAAAATTACAAGCTGATGGGTTGAAAATAGAAAGCATAGAACTAGGATTATGATTGGTAACACATGAGCCAGATGAGCTGGAGAGAAAGTCATCCTTAGACAGCAATTTATACAGTCCTCCTCTAGCAATCCCTTGAGCCAGATGCACTCCCTTCCTCTTGTCCTTAATAAAGCACATATTGGCAACAAACTCAATGATTAAATTGGGGTCTTCAAGTAATTTGGAAATTCTTAAGAGATTTTTAGTAAGATGAGGTACACACAGGATATCTTGTAAATGCAGAAAAGAATCACAGGAAGTGGGGAGACAAGTATATCCAATGTGTGTGATTTTCAGGCCTTGGCCATTGCCAACATGCAGTAGTTGATTACCTGAATATTCTCTTTCAAGGTTCAAGTTCTGCAAATTGTTGGTGAAGTGATGAGTTGCCTCACTGTCAACATACCAGCCTTGATCAGCCATGTCACCTTCAGAGGTTGCCAGGAAAGTAGCTCTAGGTGCTGAGTTTGGATAAAAGCCTCTTGGTCCAGAATGCTGATATGAATTCTGATTGTAGCCTGAATATGGATTGTAATAAGGGACAAATTCTTTGTTGAACCTGTTTCTACAATCAACTGCTGTATGCTTTGGCTTAAAGCATATCTGACAGATTACCATAGCTCCATTTTAATCTGAAGCACCTCTTTCATTAGTAAATCCACCAAAATTTCCATTATTAATACCAAAGTTATTACTATTATTACCACCAAATCCACCTCTGCCTTGATAATTTCCAGGCTGAGCATTACTATTCCAGCCACCATTCCAATTCCCTCTACCTCGGCCTTGTGTATATCCTCTACCAAAACCTCCTCTGCCACCATTATTATTATTGCCACTCCTAATCCAGTTAGCATATTCTGTCCTCCAAACTTAGTATTGTTTCCAGTTTGAGCAACATTTGCAGCATAGGTCAATTTTGTTTCCTTACTAGCATTGGACTGATGTGCATCTAATCTAGCCTCATGAGTTAAAAGCATTGAGTAAGCTTCATTAACAGTCATTTTTGCAAGATTTGCTTCAATATACACAACTACAGGATAATATGGTTGGCCGAGTCCAGAGATCAAATGTGTAATAAAATCTAGAGAACTGATAGGATTTCCAGCTATTGCTAAGTCATCAGTTATGGTTTTCAGCTTTCCAAAAAATTCAGTCATAGACATTGAGCCTTTTCTGAGATTATTGAGCATCATCTTAAGATGAACCTTTCTAGCAAAGGTTTCAGAACCAAATTGCTGCACAAGACTAGTCCAAAGCTCAAGTGAAGTTTCAGAGTTTACCACAAGGCTGAGAATCTCAAGATTTATGGAAGATAACATCCAGCTTAGTAGCATCTGATCTTTCCTCTTCCAAGTGATGAATGCTGGATTTGTTTGAGTTTCAGCTTCAGAGTTTTCAGATGCACTGTAAAGAACTTGATCTGGACATGATTTAGAACTATCAAGATGATCTTCAAGGCCATTTGCACGCACTGAAGAGAGAATCTGAGATTTCCAGATTGTGTAGTTCGATCGATCAAGCTTAATAGGAGAAGTGAAATTGAAAGAAGAAACAGAGACTGTTGTGTTTGCATTCAAATTTGAAATCGCCATTTTTGTTTTCAGTTTGGCTCTGATACCATGTTAAACTATAGAGATATGTTTGGTTACTGAGAAAATTGCAGAGAAACAGAGAGAAAGATATTAATAGAAAAGGAGTGTGAATCTATATTATTGTCTTGAACTGTTTTACAAGTCTTAATATATACAAGCATTTCGATTCTTGTACATGCTGGTTGTGAGTGAGCTTAACAGAATAACAACCTCCCTCCAGCTCAGCTGCCAAATCAGCATTCATAACAACTTGATTAACCACAATTAATCCAAGCTTAACTAACTAAACCATCTTAACTAACACCACCCTACAAGGGAAACAAAAAAGGATCTAACATAATCAATCAAAGAATCAGCAACAAAAGAAATTGAAAGGAAAAATATACATGCCAGAATAAATATCGAAAAGAATTTCACTGACTACAACAACTTGAAATATTTAACTATGACCATATAATGAATGATAATAGCCACAATAAGGAAATCTCAAAAAATTAAAAATTAAAAAAATAAACATTTTCTACATTTTTCTTTGCTCAAAATTACTGTTATTTTCATTTTCAGTCGAAAATTAAATGAAGATGACTTAAGAACGCATCAGCGACAATCTTGACACCATGACACGCGTCGACACGAAGCTGTTTCTCCACAGACGCAACCATGACGTCAGCTCCAGACCTTCTCAAAACATCGATGGTTATCACGGCCTCAATCGGCTCACTCCCGTTCGCAACAGGCACCAAACCTTGGGGGAAAAAAACGACACAGAAAATTCAAAAAATGAAACAAAAAGGCAACAGAAAGAAACTAAACAAAAAAAAAATTAAAAAGAATTACCTTTTTGGAAGTTGAAGACATTGTAACTGTTGCTGTGAAAGAGAAAATGCGATTTTTCAAAGAAGGAATTTGTTTGAGGAGAAACTGTTGAGTGAGAGGAAGGTGACGAAGAAGAGAGTGAGGAGTGACGTGGTGTACGCCGGAAGCCGTGACGGATCTGAAAGCGTGAGGCACGCCGGAATCCGTGACGGAGCTTCTGGAAGTGTGAGGGAGAGAGACGCTGGTGAGGGATCTGGAAGTGCGAAGTACGCCGGAATCCGTGACGTAGCTTCTGAAAGTGTGAGGGAGGAGAGAAGCTGGTGAGGGAGAAAAGCTGGTGAGGAGTGGTGAGGGAGAGAGGAAAGCGAGGGAGAGAGGAAGAGTACTGATAAAATGTTATAATTGCTGTCTGCACAATGTCAGTATTTATTATTTTTTAGCGAGAGGAAGGAGAAGCGAAACGGCAGGAGAGAGTGCCGTTTCTCTCGTCCTTCTCTCGTTCCTCTCGCTACCTAGCACATCTCAGAAGATTTATGCGCTGTTCTGGAGGAAATCACCAAAACCTCGTCGGAGTCCGGAAATGGCCATGCGTAAAGAACAAAAAAAGAAAAAAACAAGGGTGGGGGATAGAGCTACAACAACTCATAGGATAAAATTGTTTGTAATATTGTAACTTCCTAAAAAGTCCTCAATGGCATGGTCACGTAATTTTTTAAAAAAATTTATTTAATTGACCATTCAAATTTAAATTTTAAAAAAATAAAGGATTAAAAAGTAAATTTAAGCCTTACCGAATACCATTAAAAAAGATTTCTAAACAATTGAAGTATTTTTATAGAAAATTTGAGGTGAAAATATCATTACCTTTTTTTTCTTTTCTAAAATTTAATTTAGAAAATTGAGAAGGGAATATTTAGACTCACTAAATTTATTTTCACACTCACTTTCTCAATAAATCAATGATTAAATTTTTTTCACCTATGCACCTCCAAAAATTCTAAAACTACCCAAATATTTTACATTCACTGTAAAGAAGGTGGTGACAATTGGAACCTACTTTTGTACACCACATTTCTAATTTTTTTTTTTCCAGATGTAGTTAGCCAACAACTGTATCTTTATTATTCCATAAATTCCGTCAGTTAAAAAAGGAAAAAAAAGCTCTTTTTCATCCCAAGGTTTCAAAAGGAAAAAAGCTCTTTTTATCCCAAGGTTTCATGTAATAGCTTATTTCATTTTTATTTTTTAAACAAGGGTTATTTTCTCCCCGCACCCAATTGTTTCAACAATATCACTCCACACCCAATTCCGTTAATTTGACCGTTATGTTTAACGGAATTATTTGAAATTTAAATAAATGACCGAAATACCCCTTATCTTGAATTAGAAAAGAATAAAATGAGATAAAATGTTAATTTAATAATTAATATTTACATAAAAAATTTATTTAAAAGTAATTAATAATAATCCCATCTATTAAATTATTAAATAAATTTAATTTATCATCATCAAATAATATTTAGGGTATGAATTTTCAAATTTATCCTTTGACTGTTAGAATAAATGGTCAAATTAACGGAATTGGGTGTGGAGTGATATTGTTGAAACATTTGGGTACGGGACGATAAATGTCGAAACATTTGGGTACCAGTTAAAAATAACCCTTTAAACAATAGGCTAAAACATCCTTATGTTAATTTACCATTAATTAAATATCATTTGTTAGTAATTCGTTAAGGGTAAAAAAGGATTTTTCATTAAAGAGAAAATTAAAAAAATAAAAATTGACATATTAAAAATAATTTTTATCTAACCCCATTAAACAATAAATACGAAAAAGATGAAAATTTTCTATTTCAAGTAATTGTTTTGTACTTTTCTTTATTTTGGTGACATGAAAGTCCTATAAACCCTAAATCTAAGTATAAAAAATAATCACAATTTTCATATAAGTATATTCTCTTATAATACTATGAGCTGACTTGGGGAGACAATGGTAATAACTTGGAGAGACAATAATAGTCAAAGAAGAGTGATTGTAAAGCTAAAAATAAATTTCAAAAGTAAATTGAGTTAATATTGTTGCGGTATGTTTATCAAATAATCATTCTTTTATTTCAAATAATGAAATTTCAAAGAAACTTTGGTGGTGTTTTCCTGACTTCTTTTTGCTTTTATATCGAGTAGAGGATTTTTTTTTTTTGGGATTTCATTCCGAGTAATGATAATCTGGATGTGTGTCAAGGGACGTATTATTATTATGGGATGGTAATTGTGTTTGTTGATTAGAAATTTGCTTATAAAATTGAACTATTCTGGCTACAATATCGATGCTTGTTTTATTTGCTGACAACATGGACGGCTTTAGAATGTTGGCAATGTGTTTGATTGGCATGTGCAGATCCAACATGCATCAAATATATGTTTCAGTTAACTTTGTGGAAGAGAGGTGCAAATGGGTGCTTGTGATCCAGAATGCCTCAGTTTGGTGAGCCTTATAAATGATGTGCTAGAAGAGGTTTACAAAAGGCATAAATATGACAATGAAAATTTTCAACCTATTGTCATCATCCCATGGTCCTGTGAAAGGCAGCATTTGAAAACAGATTTGGAGTATATCAATAATGTGAACCTAATACTAGAGAAGGAGTTTGACTTTTTGAAGCTTGAGATGGATGTTGTAGCCATGGACACATTGTCACCAGTGAAGAGACGGTTGTTCAATGAGCAAACTAGGTCTTCAACATCCTAACCACCCAATCAAACTACCCTTGAACATCAACTATCACCTTACATCCCTCAATTAAGCATCCCTGTTTATGATGAGCCTTTTTCCCAAGTCACCCAAGAACATATACAGTACCCTCCAACTATTGGAAAATGTACTAAACAGTCCCGAAATTCGCCATCTACTCTACCATCAGCTGGACCATGGGCCTGGACTTCTGAATATGATGATGATGTTCTTACTGATGTTAATAGGATCTTTGAGGCATATGAGAGTGCGTACAAGCACACTGAAGTTCAACCACAGCAAACTAAGCAAGTACATAGTGGTGATGCAAATTTAAAAAGGGGTGATCAAGTGTCTGAAGTGGTCTGTTTTGCAGATCTTGGTGAATCTGATGGTGATGATGGACTATCAGGTTGTGAAAGCATTGAAAAAGATGATGTACTTAATAGTAAAAATGACGAGGAAAACTCTGTTATGAGGATGGCAAAAGATTTGAGAAAGAGGGTGTTTCAGATGCCTGCAGATGACGAAATCAAGCTGCAAGTTGGACAAGTTTTTAATTGTATGGCTGATTTCAAGAGTGCACTGACAGATTACGCCATTCAAAACTCGCTTGCATTGGATAGGAAAAAAAATGATAAGTCCATATTGACAGCTGTATGTGCCGACAGGGGCTGTGAATGGAGGATCCATGCATCTATTTTGGTGGATGAAGTATCAGTTGAGATTAGAACTCTTAAAGGGGGTGATCACAAATGTAAGCCAGTTTTTAAGAATCCAGAAGTAACTAGCAATTGGGTTGCTCAAAAGCTTTATAGTTCAATTATTAACAATCCTGGAATTGGGTCAGGAGCTATGTCAGCAGAATTAAGGAAGAGATTCAATACTAGCACCATGAAGAAAAGGCTTTATAGGGCTAAGAAACATGTTCTACAAATAGCTGACAGTGATTTTGCCAAGTCATATGCAAGATTACATGATTATGGCAATATTGTCCTTACAAAATAAAGGTGCAACAGTGAAGATTCAACAAGAATTACAAGGTACACAAGCAATATTTAAAAGGATTTTTGTCAGTTATGATGCTCTGCGAAATGGATTTATGAAAGGCTGTAGAAGGTTTATTGGGGTTGATGGTTGTCACCTCAAGACATCATTTGGTGGAGTACTATTATCTGCTGTTTCTTTAGATGCCAACAATGGCATATTCCCTTTAGCATTTTGCATATGTGAAGTTGAGTGTAAGGATAGCTGGTTATGGTTTTTGGGATTGTTGAAAGAGCATATGAACATTCAAAATGAGATGGCTTTGACTATAATGTCAGATAGACAGAAAGGTCTAATTCAAGCAATTCAAGTTGTTTTCCCAAGATCTACCATGGGAAATTGTGCAAGGCATATATATATGCCAATTTTAGAAAAATGTATTCTGCTGAAGAGTTTAGAGGTTTATTCTAGAACGCTGTGAGAGCAATTAATCGAGTTGACTTTGAAAAAGTAATGGCTGCCATCCATGATTTGAAGCCTGCTGCATATAAATGGCTTATGGATAATGATCCAAGTACTTGGGCGTGCCATACATTTGATCATTTCTTTAAAACTGATCATGTTACAAATAACATAGCAGAATCGTGGAATGGAGTGCTTAATGAATATAGAAGGAAGCCGGTTATTGATTTGCTTGAGTACATTAGGATGAAGTTAATGAAAAGACTTATTAGAAGAAGAGAAAAGGCTGCTAATTGGGACTCTAACTCGCCTCCAAGGGTGCATAAGAAATTAGTAAAAATTGCTAAATCTTCAAGGAATCTGTGGGTGGTTAAAGCAAGTAAAGACCATTATCAAGTGTTGGAGGATGATGCACTTGATAAGGAAAGGAGTTATGTTGTAGACTTGAAGCAGTTTTGAGTGTGAATGTGGAGGATGGCAAATAAGTGGTCTGCCATGCAAACATGCAATGGCTTGCATCATTCAGAACAATCTTGAACCAGTTGACGTGCCCAAGTTATTGCCTCCAGTAAAGCATGTTAAAGTTGGCAGGCCAAAGGTTAACAGGAGAAAGGAAGCCAATGAAGGATTGAAAAAGAAAAAAAAGATACACATTGCAGTGTAAACAATGTAATCTGCTAGGCCACAACAAGAGAGGATTTCCAGCAAATAAAAAGGTATATTATGGCTTTATAGACAAGTCACTGTCATTTTCAGTTTGTACAATATTCTTTATGTTCATAATTTAATAATTTTTTTTTTATTGATTTTGGCTGTTGCATCATCATCAACGTCAACCCCACCAATAGGTTATTTAGCTTTTATTTTCCTCTCTTTAATAACTTTTTTAACTACTACATTGCCTACAACTATTGTTTTTCCTTTGAACTTACAGTGCACAACCAATGTGTTCGTTAGTCAAAGTCTCAAATGTGGTGAAACTGCTTGAATTAAATTGAAGACCAAGAAAATATGAAGCATGTGTAAACACATATAAATTAGTGATATTTTTGAATTTTTCTTTTAATTATTTATTGATATTGTGTGAATTACAATTTTTTGCTTATGCTGATTATTTAGTGCCTATATCAAACTATATCATTATTGATTTCATTTAAAAAATATTAATAAAATTTACTTATTTTGTAGTGTTATTTAATTATGTAAAAAATTTATTTTAATATAATTTGTATCACTTTAATGAAAAATTATATTTTACCCTCAATGAATTATTAGTTAACGATATTAAACTAACGGTGAGTTAACGAAAGGATATTTTAGGCTATTATTTAAAAAATAAAGATGAAATAAACTATTACATGAATTCCTAGGGATAAAAAGATCTTTTTCCCTTAAAAAAGCACCATTGAAAAATTTAAGACACTACTATTCTTGAAGTTAATTTCTCCCACACCCCACCACTTCATTGCGGTTTTTGTTTTATTTTGTTGAAATTTTTCCCTGCAGCTCTCAAATTCTCCATCACTAATCAATATGGTTAGTTCATTAAAAAAAAAATTAAAGAGACAAGATTAAGCTGAAAATATTACTAAAAAATTCAACTTTTAATATACCGAAAAGTAGCCTTATAATCGTGGCTTGTAGAACCTTCACTCTAACCGGCATGACGGAGATCTTTTTCCTAGGTCCTTCTAAAGGAAAGGGGAGGAGAAGAAATGGCGAGGGAGAAAGATTTTATGTTAAATCAAATAAGAAAATTGAGATTGATTTTTTTTTTTTTCTCTCTCTCTTTTTCATTTTCATTTTTCTCCTCTCCTTTTATTTCTTCCAACCAAACATAAGCTTAGTTCATATTTAGTTGGAAGAAATTGAATGAGATGAAATGAATGGCAATGAAAGAGAGAGAGAGAGAGAGAGAGAGAAAATAGGGGAAAGAGAAGATCAAACTCAATTTTATTGCTCAGTTTGGTATCAAATCATCTCTTTTTCTTTTCCTCATTTCGTCTCCTCTCATTTCTTATCATTTCTTCAGACAAAACATACTAAGTAAGAGAGGTCAAACAATTAGGGTTTCATTTCTTTAAACCAAACATGCACTTGTTTGGTTTGATATGAAATGGAAGGAGGCGAGAAAAATGAAGAGAATAGAGAAAAAAAAAAAAGGAAAAAAGGAGGTAATTAGCAACTTCAATTGTTTGGTTTGATATGAAATCATCTTTTTTTTTTTCTCATATATCTTTCCTCTTTCCTTTTTTTCTCTTTTCCTCTACTTTCATTTCTTTAAACTAAACATGCCATAAAGACTCCATCCTTTTCTATACGCTCGATAACCATACACATGTTTATAATTCTTATTTGGTTAAATACTCATTTAATCTTTTTTTTAATTTAAATATCTATTTAGTTCATATATTTAAATAATATCTCAAGATACCCCTGCCGTTAAATTATTATATTTTTACTCTAGTTTTTCCTTTTCTTTACAATAATACAGTTGCAACAATATTCTTAGAGATATTAATAAAAAATGATAATTTATCAAATTAGCCTTAAAAGTAACATAAAAATTTACACAAATTTTATATTATTGTTTTAATCTTAGGATTAAGTAAATTAATTTTTTATAAAATAATTATTAGTAAGATTGTTGTGATGGTATTAAACATTACTTTAATTTGGTTGATATGAATTTATTTATAATTAGTTGTTAGTAAGATTGTTGTACAAGTACATAAAATACTAGTTCTTCTAACTAATATTTATTGATTAATTTTTATAGATAAAAAATAAAGAATATTGTTGGAAGAGTATTATTGTAAAAATAAAAAGTAAGGGTGAGAATGTAATATCATTAATTAAGAGTTGTTTTGAGATATTTTTTAAGATATACGACTAAACATATATATAACTTAAAATGTATGAATTAGACAAACATTTACCCTTCTTATTTTTTAAAAAATTTCGTTGAGAATATGATGAAATAAATAATAATTTAAATATTATAAATAAATTAGTATTGGAGGCTACAAACCGAAGTGGGCGTATAAAGTGATTTTAGTATTATTAGTTTTAATATTAAGGTTTGCAATCTAAACATTCTTTTCTTAATAAAATAATTTATTATAAAAATACCTAATATGTGAGCTACCACTAAAGACAATTTATTATGGTTAATTTAACATTATTATTTTGAACAGTCATATAGCACATATTACACCTATCAATATTTATTTATTTATTTATTTGTATGGAGTAATTTTCTTTGAACTTTTGATATTCGTACAATATGAAACTTTTGTGTAATTTGTAAAAAGTATTTTCACTAGTTCAAATGACGCAATCATCAATTTTATTCATGTTTATAGTGTCAACGTGTCAGCCATATATGGCTTTTGTGCCTGGTGTCGACGCATTTGGGGTATCCTCCCCAACCAGCTTGTCCCAACTTCCAACTCTAGCTAGAATGGACCCCCTAACACGCCCGTAAAGATATTATGAAAGCCCTTTTTAATTTTATTTCCTAAAATATCCTACTTCAATTTATAGACTTGATTCCATTTGCATAGTAATTGCATATAAATTGGGGTCCGCCTATGATGCCCCTGTAATATCATACCCCCTAATTTTGTTCATTTTCTTATCAGCTGTTATCAACGGTTATATTTAACATAAAAGTAGTTTAGCGGCTTATATGGATTTAATAGATTATTAACTTTAGAGTTCCTATTGTTTGCTTGCGCATTAAAAAATGACGAAATTTCAGTATTTTGACAGATGACTTCAAATTATTTTAAATTTTTACATTTAGATTCATTACCTGCTTTGACTATTTTTAATAACTTGTTTTTAAATTTGTATTAATATATATTATTAATTTAATATGTAATAGATCTATCTAATATTTAATAATCACTCTTTAGGATAAATTTAACTGCAAATCAAATAAATTGACATTTGCTACTCCACTCAATATTTAAAAAGTGATTAGTCCATCTTATTTAACCGTTGGCCACTTTAATCATATAAAATTTAATTATACCCTTATCAAAATTAAGGCAGAAAAAGGTTAATCACCTTCACAATAGGTCCCAAAAATGTATTTCTAATCATATCATATGTCTCATAGCACATGCGATTAAAATTGTACCTAGAAATTATGGTTTAAAATTCTTCATGTTTGGAAGCGGCTAAAAGATTGGAGTTAAACTAGAAAGCTTGATCAATTTATTTGTAATCACAACAATAATAGTAGTAGTGATTGTACGCAATTTTGGTTTTCAATTTTTTTACTTATGGTGATTATATGCAAATGAATACTAAAAAGTAAAGTTATTGCATCATGTGCACAATATAATTCTCTAAAACAATAACATCTAAAAAAATCTATTGTATAATGGGAGTATGATAAATGAGAGACAGAAAGAGATAAAGGAAAAGAGTATCTCTTAAAAATTAAAATTATTAGTCATTTCTAGTTAAGAGAGTGAAAACTAAAAACTAAAGGGTAAAACTATTGAACCCATAAAAGTACTTTTTATACTTTATTTATGCTAACACCAATTAATAAAACTTCAAAATTCTAATTATCCTTTAAACGCCCCTCTTAATTCTAATAATAACCCCTTATTATTCATTTCTACCATAATGGTATTCTAAGAGATGCATAACATTTTTTCTACTATAATTTTGTGCCTCATATACTTGCTTGGGTGTTGCTTAAAAATAATTATTTTCAGGATTAACAAAAATTTCTCATCATAAACTCATTGTAAATTTTTGTTAGTTGATGAAGCTTTGCAAAATTAATTGTTATGTGTCTGCTATTGGCAGTTGCAGTCAAGCCGTGAAACCTTGTTAGTCTTGTAATGTGTTGGGGTTGGGCACTTGTCTTGGTAGATTAAAAGATTTAGGTATAGTGTTTTCGTTATGGTTAGGGGTGGACATAAACCTACAACCCAAAAGTTTACCCAAACCAAAACTAAAACCAAATAAATTGGTTTGAGTTAGATAAATCATAAAATGGGTTAAATTTGGGTTTTAATGTAAGAAACCATTTCACAATGATTTGGGTATAGTTTACTGTTTACCCATGGGTCATTAACAAATATAAAATAACATATCAATGAAAATAAATTAAACAAAATAAAAGGTTAAATCAATATGTGAAGAATCATTTTTATTAAAATTATTATTATATAATAATTACACTATTAATAATAATTATTATATAATAATAATAGAATTGCTGCACAGGGCATATACATATGCAATTGGTTGCATATAGTACATTATTATAGAATAATTTTTTACGGTCTCAACTTGAGTAAAAATGCTAAATTAACATTTTAATAAATTACTCAGAAAATACTTTTATGAAATCCTCTAATATAATTTTATTGTCCTATTTGTATTGTAACTTACTAAAATTAAAAAAGTAATTGATTATAAGATTTTATTAAATAAAATATGATTCTATTGTTATTTTTTTAATTAAATTTAAACCTAATTAGATTTCATGTCTAATTTTTCCTATTGCATTTAAAATTTTGGAGCTTTTTCTAATTATAATAAATTTTAGATTTATTTCTCGAAAGATTTAAACTTATAAATAAAATAATTAAATTTTGATGGATTGCTTTGATACTTGAGTTGAGATAAGAATCTTACTTTAATTTGTATTGACATTGTTAGAATTTATGCTGTAATATGATTAATATTTAAGGACTAAAGTTATTGTAAAATTTATTATTCATAATCTTTATCCACTATATTTTTTCATATTTCAATATTAATTAATAATTAATAATTATTATAATTTGATAGAATTAAATTTATTAAAATAAAAAATATTTTGATTATAAAATTCAAGCTAAACCCAAATGAATTGATTTGTGTGGGGTTAAAAATATTTGGATTGGTTTGGATTTAACCCAAATTTTTATAGTTTAGTTTGGATTAACTTAAAATTCAAATCAAATCAATCCATACCCACCCCTAGCTATGGATACATGGTGGGATTACTTTTATTGGATCCCTATAATATCTAGTCACAAGGAGATAATCCTTTTATTCTGAGCAAATTATATTGCAGACAATTGGAATTGTTTGTGTTGTCTTTCATTAAATGGAAAATTTAATTTTGTTTAAAATTTTAACAGAGAAAATGATAAATTTGATCAAGAAGATAAGGGTTCATTAGAAAGTTTATATGATGATAGTTTAGGAATATAAAATTTTAGATGAAAGTGGATTTAAAATTTTTGAGTAATTTTAGGTCTTCAAATAGACTAAAGAGCTAACTACAATTTTCCATTATATTAGAGTAAAGAATGTAAATGAAAGAGAGAGTAAGAAGCTAACTGTAATTTGTCAGTGATTAACACACAAATGACTAAAATTGGGGTATGGTGTCACAGGGGCACCATAGCCGCACCCTATAAATTGATAAAAAAAAAATTCAGAAAATCAAAGGATTAAAGCTTAAACAAATTTCAGTTACACAAAAAATATTTCCAATAGAATTTGAAAGATAATTACAAATTATGAGATTGTGTGACTGCAAAATAGTGTAAAAAAAATAATTTATAGAAAGTGTTTTAACTAAATTTCTATTAAAAAGGTTTGGGTTACCTATGTATTTCAATTGAAAAAGAATTTCATAAAGATTTTAGAGGAGTTTTAATAGCAGTATTCCTCTAATTAACATGAGTTTGAATAAATGGTATCTGAAAATTTAATTTATTTTATCAGCCCCCCTTCATCGTCCCATTTATTTTCAAAATTACCCTTATTTATCACTAGAATATTGAACATGAATAAAGAAAGGCATGTGAGAAAACCATATTGACCGGTGATTGTAAGACCCACTTCTTGACTGGAGGGGACACCAAAGGGCTCTGCCCTTGTATAGATGGCAAGTGCCTAATCGAATTGACTGGTTCATGTAGGAACAAGGTTCAAGTGCACACTGTAAAAAAACAATGTAAATAACTGTGTAAAAGACTAAATACATGCATAAGCAAAATTCTTAGCGCCAGAAAGCACCCTTCCGAAGCAATTCCTTCCAAATACATGTCAAATTCTATAAATGACAAATAATTTAAGTTCTCTTGCAATTACATGGCAAATTCTAGAAATGAAAAATAGTTAAAGTCATCCAGGCTCAGAAAATTCAATTGTAGTATGTTCTTTGTTATCAGGAACTGTTTTAATTTTTACCATACAAAACTTACAAGCTATTGCTATTACTGACCCAAAGTTGGAAAGACTATCATTGTCAAGGTGTTGATCTAAATACAAAACAGAAGTATGAGTAAAAATGTGAACAACTTCAGGAGATTTTACAAACATCAAGCAGTTTTACTCTGTTTATATAATCAGATTCCAGAGTCTGGTAAATGAGAGGTAATACTAATGCTGCAGACATCATGGCCAACCAAAAATTGAATTTAGGTACCTGTTGGATGTTAATCCTTTGATGCCTTGCTTTGATTAAGGAATTATTCGGCATGCTCTACTTCAACGAAATGGAAAAGGAGAAACCACAACTTTGTGAGCTTGCTGACATCAACCATGAAAGGTTTCCATCCTCACACCACCTTTCATCACCTGCACACAAAAGCACCTATAGAGCTTCCAGTGCATGCAACCCGATACACAGCTGTTTGAAATCAAATTACCTGGCAGTATAGGATACTTTTGTTAATAGATCGTGGAAGAACAAACCGAAATGAAGGAAACAGCCTGTTGTGTCATCATCTTTCAATTGATCAAAGCTGAATTCCAATTGTTGGATTACATCATTTGTATGATATTATCTAGCAGTGCCGAGCAGGAAAAACCTCCCAGATGCATGCTTTCACATGTAATCATTATTTTCCTCCATTATTAGGGCCATTTGAGAACAATAATCACCAGTGACAAACCAAGGCGGCCCTTTGTTTGTGAAACACTTCCTATGCTTTCTTCCTACAAGAGTTCCAATTCCACATTCATTTGCTGCCAAACATTCAGTTTTCTAGATGTCATTAATTAATATCTTGTATTCCTTTTTTTAACTGAGAACATGACTACCCACTGCCTCAAAATCAATCTTCTTCCTAACATTCTCCAGAAGTAACAACAACTGCAACTAATTTAGAACATGCAATAATTTTTCTACAACTTTATGAAATAATTTCATAATCTTTGCAACAAAATATTTTTTCAGATTTTTGGCATGCCCAACAGTGACATAACACAAGTATCTTTCCTTTACAAGCAAACCACAACTACAATCAATCTCAATAGATGTCATTATTTCTCCATCCAAAAACTATTTATTATTATTTAACAAGTGAACTCAACCTCCTTATATATATATATGAGAAACAACCTATTTTTCAATAGAAATTTTCTTTCTTTATACAATTAAACTATTAAGATAAATGCTAAAAGGAAACTAAAAAAAGAAATAAACCAAAAGCTTCTTAAATTATTATGTTAGCCTCTGTTATAAAAGAAACCATATATACTAACAACTTCCACCTTGGCGTGGACAAAACAAGATCCATTTTGTCTGCACCTACTTTGGTGGTCACTTTACCAAGATCCTCACTCATATAAGACTTACCATGAAAAGCAATCCACCATCTATAACTTGGTGCAAATGAGAATCCAAGACAAATGCCCAACAATCTTATTGACTGCCTCTTCAACAACCTTGATCCGTAACATCAAAAACATGAAATGTGTAACAAGCATAAAGTATGGATGATAAAAACCAATCATATCACACAAAACAAGTGTTTATATAAAAGACTACTAAATTGGAGGGAAAAAAAAAAAAGTCGTCGCAGAGGATGATGAGAGAAAATTTCATTATCCGAAAACGGTTAAAACCTAGATTTAACTATTTCCCCATCACCCAAACCCAATTACATTGAATCTCACCAAATCTCACTGCTCCCTTAGAAACAGATTATTTTCTGAGGTTATTAGTAAACAGGTGAACTCTAGCAAATTACCTATTAATTATAGGAGTGGTTTCTCTTTCTTTATGTAAACTGAACTCTACCTTAAAAAAGAACAAAATTCTCGAGCCAGTCAGTGCAGTAGTCCTGCCAAACCTACCACTAGCCTTCAAAAATCCCAAAATTATCTGTACATTTATTCTAAGTGATTCCACAGCAATTACAACATGCATTTAGAACAGGATTTTTCTGATCTTGTCCTTATTCTGAAAAGTTTCCGCCTCAAAATCAATGTCATGTATCGGCCGTCTCCTTTCAGAAATAGGTACTGTTTCAAGAGACTCACGTGTAACCACTGGATCCATGTCTATCCAATATTTTTTTAATGATGTCACGTCCTCCTCATCCATAGCTGACTCAGGTTCGCGAGCATCAACTCTGTGTTCTCCTAGTAACGACGGTGGTAATTCACAGTTGAGAGTAGACCATGAATTAGACTCTTGAAAATATATCAAGTGCTCTGTTGGAACTTTTTGCATCATCATAGTCGCTACACTAATAGACTGAGTAGTTACCAAAACATAAAATCCCACAAGGCGCGTGACTGAAACTAATAATTTCAGGTTTGCTAAACTATCATCATTTACATCATGCGCATCATCTAGGGCGATCAACGATCTCTTAGAACTAGGAATTTCGTTATGCCGAATTGTTATTGCCTTCATAATAGTTGATAAATCAAGATTCTTACCAACAGAAAACCAAAACTTGAATGGAAAACGGGATTTGACGTCGTCGTCGGTGAAAACTCTGTGGGCGATGGCGGTCTTGTCAGTTCCACTAACACCCACTATATGTATAAATCTTACCGTGTTCCCAACGCGTAGCAAAGCATTTTTCACGGAATCAACAGAACCCTCCAGCTCTGTTTCACTAGATCTGTGAGAAAGGGCGTCGATTTCTACATCGTGACCAGCAACAATTTTCTGAAGCGAATTCAAGAGCGGAACCAGCCGTTCATGATGAATTCTCATTACTTTTTCTTCGAATTTATATTTTGATGCTTCCATGGGTGCATCAATTAAACCATCAACATCAGAAGCGATGTCGTTGAGATCTGTTAACAACGGGTTTAGAATCGCATCTTGCTTCACCTTCCGGAGAAGGTTGTGCACGTCTCCCAGATTGAGACGCAGCTTTTTCATTGCTCCGTTGTTCCAGAAAGCTCCAGCCTGGGAGTCCAGTCGACCGCACACCAAACCCAGGAGCTCCACCGCTTTATCCGCCATCGACTCCGACGAATCTGTTGGGAAAAATCAGTTTTTTTTTAAAAAAATAACTTTTAGGATTATCCCGTACGATAATTCGTAATCTACATTAAAAATTTGAGATGAACAACCTTTCACTGAAGTGACTGTTCTTTTGAAAAAGTGAGTCGGGCCCATCTTATAAAATAATATAAGATTCTTTATTCATAAATTTATTAAATAGAATTTTTTATTAAATAATATATTTAAAATTTTAATTAAAATAATTAATTATCTTATTTATTAATTGAGTAGTTGTGTAGTTAATTAAATAAATTATTTTAAAAATTATTTTAAAATATATAATAATAACTTCAATAATTGAAGTTATAATTAAATAAATTTAATTATTTAATTTCAACTCTATTATACTGTAAAATTGAAACTGACCCCTATAATTAAATATTCGAATAATACATCATCTCAAGTCACATTGATTTCTTTATTGAACAATCGTTTGTACCATATCATTAATTAAATCGATATCTCAACTGTCTAATTAATTTAATTACATTTTATTCCTTGATACTTACTGATTTTATATAATGATAATTTTCAATATACTAAATATGTTGACACACTCTGATCAGAGAATTTTATGATCAAGTGTCAAAATCCTATCAAGAGATGTGTTGTACAAATTCTATATTGTTAATCTATAACTCCAATACTCATAATTGCTCACAGTAAGATACTGGGTAATCTTGACTACAAATATGTATCGTGCCCATTGGTAACTTAAATAAAATAATAATTACAATCATGTTATCATAATTAATTCAAGATTAAGATTACAGTAAAATTAATGCCTATGAGATTTAATAAGTTCAACAGTTATTACAAAATTAATTAAATCTCATATATGATCCTGTTCAATATAGTCATACTACATCAATAAATGCATACATGATTAAGAAAAATTATTCAATGAATTTATTACAGTTTATACTTAAATAAAGTGCTCAACTTTATTTATCAACTACGAACTAAATTTATTTAATCATAAGATAATTTGTATTTATGTCTTCTGTGAATCCACATAGTGATCACATAAATACATATAATATGATTAAATGGACTTTAATTAAAATATTAAAGTAATTAAGATATTTGAATAAAATATCTCATTTATTTCATTAATCAGAAAAATTATTTATTATAATTAAATACAAAATTGGGGACTGGATAAAGGGTGGTGGGAGGGGGATCTCAATACAACCATACAGCAGTTACATAATAATAGGGTATGAATTTACATTTTTGTGGATTTTTTAAATTATTTTGCGCATTTGGTAATATAATTTTAATTATAACACATAAAGTTGTATTCAGATAATACTGACCCAAAAGTACATATTTAATTTATATCCAGCCCATTTTAATCAACCAACTCTAAGCCTAAGAACCAGAAGCAAGAGCCAATACTTTGAAGGATGTCAGATATCAATAACCTTTTAGCTTATGTCGCGTTGATCTGCATGTAGGTTCTTTTATCATCATTCAACTGTGTGTAAATACAGTATGTTTTCTTCACCTTTGTTTATTTCTTTTGTATGCATAAACAAAGGAATAGATATGAGACATGCTAACCTCATTTTTTGGTAAAGAAATCTGTGGATTGAGGTGCAAATGGAACTGCCAGAGTTTTACATAGTAACCCAGAGATAACCGAATTTAACTGACCCAAAAGCTACATATTCAGTCTTAGCCCTATAACACTGATATCATAACACCCTTGTCCTAACTACTAAAATATATTGATATTCGGTTCTCGGTCTGTCTTGTTGCAGTTGCTGGTATTGCCACCAATTGCCTTTCCTTCATTCTCTCTTGCTGCAACTACCACCGGCGACCAAGTCTCCTTAAATCTCTCTGGCAACCGTAAAACCCAGGCATGATTAATCGTTCTCTATATGGGTCTTTCTTTACATCTTAACACTAACTTCCTACTAAGTTGATTTTTTTTTTTTTCTGTCTTGCTTGTTGCAACCACCGCTGAGAACAACCTCTCCCAAGTTCTCTTTTGGCAAACCTGCTGCTGACAACAATCCCTCTCTTGATCTCTCTAGCTGCAGCAGTAGAACGAAGGCATCTGGTTCATTAATAAACATCAGTGTGCTTTCTTTGAAGCAAAAGGATGATGAGAGCCATGAATCTGTCATGCAATGGGATCTAGCGTCTATGGGCTATACTAATTTATATAGTTTTGATATCTCAAGCCCATAAAGTGAGGGTAGTTATGTTCTCTATTTTCCAAGTACTATGTCTTTGGAGCACATGGTCGGAATGAGTTTAGACTTTAAGATTGATTGGTTTTCTCTCAAGGAAAAAATTTGTATTTTATTGTTAGTCTAATTTTTTCTTGCTATTATTACTGCTTTTTTTTTTGTTTTTTCTTTTTTTTGGGGGGGGGGGGGGGGGGGGGGGGGGAGGAGGGGGGGGGGGTTAAGGCATATTACCTTCTTTGCTTGGATGTTCTACTTTGATTACTTTGATGCAGATCTAAAGTCTGTCTGATATTGTTTTGTATCAGAAAACAGTTCTAAAATTGGAAATGCATGTTGAGAAAGCAAGGCAGAAAGCTTTCAGCATAGTCTCTTCCAACTGTCACTTTGTTTGGCTGCTGGGAAAATGAATGAAGGGCTTGCTTTCATCTTTTTGCTCCATTCTTTTTATTCCTCATCTCGTCTGCAGGAAGCCAATTCATCCCACCTGGAGTAGGATGAGTTGAAATGGAAATATGTGATTTTTTTTCAGTTAACTGTGGAGTAACGTTAGGCATACAAAATTTGGATTGAAATGTTTCTACTACCGAACATTTGCAGTCATGGATTGTTATGCGGGTGATGAAATGTTATTGGGTGGTGGGGATGGCACCACCAAAGACTACACCCACCAAAAACGGAATCTTAAATTGCAAAAACTGATTGTTTTGAGTTGTCTTATGTTGTAACTTCTTCAGGGGTTTTATCAAATCTTATTTGACATGAAGGACAAGAAAATGACTGTGATAGGAGACATTGATGCTGTATCAGTAGTGCTGAAACTGAGGAAGCAGCTATGTGTCACAGAGCTGGTCCGAGGATGGCGAACACAATATTGAAGAATCCAAGAATAATGCAGATGAAAAACCCAGGAGCACCGTGTAGCTGGGGTTGTGAGTCTACAAAAATGGACCAACAAAGTCAGTTGATAAACTTTAATGAACGTTTCTGAGAAACGGATCTCTAAATAAAGTATTCTTATTTTCAGGTATTTGATCGGCCGTCATGACTTGATTATCGAATTATCCTACTGGGTTGCAATTATCTGCGCAAGCGATTCAATTTGAGGAAATGCACAGAAATAATTCAAAGATCCAACATATAGTTTGACAAAACTTACCTGAATGTTTACTACCGTATGCTTCGTCTGAAGCATGAAAATATATCACAGGAAATTGGGCGATAATGGACCGGTGGCATTATATTTTTGCTTTTTAAAATTTAAACAAATGACAAAATTTATGCTGAAAAGATAGTCATAAACGTGAAAAATAATATTGAATGAATCAAATGTAATTTATATCAAACAAACCATGTTAATTTCGCTGATCTTGAATTAAATCTTTATTCGAGTTGAATGTCAGATGGGTAGAAACTTGTCCTGATTCCTATAAGCAAAGTTTTGTTGATGATTCTGTGTCTTACGCTCTTACTTGTTATGTTCCTACCTGTTGATGGGTGGTTCCCTCGCAACGTTGGTTCTAGTTAAATGTTGTACTTTCGTGAGCAATAAGTCGGTGGTAGTTGGGTGCTTGTTAAAGATAGTCAAGCCGAGGTCAGGTTATGTAAGCTCAATTGAAATACAGCTGGATTAAATATTTATTGAAAGAGTTTTACTATTTTAATAGTCTTATCCACCTCAAATCTGAATTGGTCGAGACACAATATAGTCGTCGAATACCAAATAATTTAATACACTAAAAAAAGAACAAGATTGGATGGTGGTTCCCGTCCAGGAGATTGTTGATTTGTGTCTGTAAAGCGAATTAGTTGGATTTATAAGTAGGATATGTCATTCAACCTAATTGGTTAGTCTTCTAAATTTAATATCTATAAATTCTAACTTAGCCTATAGCAGCTTGCTTGTGATATAAGGCCAAACGTGGCTTAATGGATTACAAGCACCCGGCCGCCTGTTTCATGCGACTGCACCTGCTAGCTTCACTAATTTTCTCACATGCTTGCTTGGATTTGGTGGCTATATAAAGTGAAAAAATATTGAGAGCTACTTCATTTATCAATTTGGAAATCGAGAGCAAAAAAGATAGAAGAAAAGAAAGAAACAGAGAGAGAGAGAGAGAAAAACAAAAGAAGAAAAGAAATAAAAGAGAAGAGAGAAGCCAAGAGTGAGGGGGAAAGAAAAGGAAGACAGGAAGGAAAAGAAAAAGAGAAATTAAGAAGCTAAGAGCGAAAAAGTTGAGAGGAAAAATTGCAGAATGTGAAATTGGACAATTAGATTAATATTCAGTGAATTAGTGGATAATAGTTTAATGAGGTTTCAGCAATTATGTTATAGTTTTCATGATACATATCAGTTTTTATAGTTATTCTGACAATTTATTTTATAATCCCGTATTTTAGGAGAAATTCATATACCCCAACCAACATGCTAGTGAAACAAGATATGTGAGTCTATTATTATTACTACTATTATGCATTCCGTGAAGTATTTATATTTGATAGTATGATTTAATATCATATTATGATTGTATGTATGTGCGTTATGTGATTGATTGATTGATTGAGTAATGAAATGTGATTGC
Source organism: Citrus glauca (assembly GCA_029633175.1). Classification (NCBI taxonomy): domain Eukaryota; kingdom Viridiplantae; phylum Streptophyta; class Magnoliopsida; order Sapindales; family Rutaceae; genus Citrus; species Citrus glauca. The sequence goes on along the minus strand of JAQOOD010000003.1, from coordinate 40,930,588 downwards.
TAGTCACCATTGCCATGCCTTTCCCTTTAAGCGCTCTGCGCATGTGTATTAAGAGTTAGAGAGCTCTACCTCCACGACGTAGTTAATTTCTACTGGGTATTGGAAGGTTTTTCCCTCACTCTGCTCAAGTGATGATAATCCTGACAAATATGATAATTATTTTCCCTGAGTACTATTTGGTATAGTTGTAGTTTTGTTATGTATGTATGTATAATTTCATATTTGCTTATGTACTATCTTAAATATAAAGTTATTTCATATGATTATGTATAAGTATTAGTGCACTACTTTATTTTTGCTATTTACCCCATTTCTCCCAAGTTTTCGTAGGATTTCATGTAGTTCAAATTCTAATCCGTTGAAGTTCGATCATGACATACATTGCTACATGACTTGCATTTTGAACATATTTATGTATATTGATATGTAAAACATGTATGTTTTGAATATGTTTTTGGATGAAACCTAGAGCCTCCTTATACATTTATAACGAAGGCCTAAGGCTAGTTTCATATTTATTCATAGATTAAGTAGTATTGTGAGTTGTAGATACAAGCATGAAACTGTTAGTGATATGTCCTAAAGGCTAATTGAATGATGTTTACTTTTAGGGAATTATTGTATTTGATTAGCATTTTGATATTTATAAAATGGAAAAGTTATCTACATTCATAAATTAATGAATATAGTTCAAGAAGTAAAATAGTAAAAGAGCACATTCTTAAGTTTGTCAAAAATATGAAACATGTATATTTTGTATTATACTTCTAAAATAGTTCCTAGGTGGATTTATGATTGAATGTTAAAAATTTCTATAAACACTAGTATGTGTTATGACTCCTTATGATATGTGATACTAAAATGGATGGTGAGTTTCACATTATTGACATAAGATGTCAAGTCAAACACATAGGTAGTTGTTGCAAGAACAAGTTTACTGAACTTGACCAAATAATAATAAGTCATATGGTTTTGAGTGTTAATGACTTATTATCCATTATGATAGACACTATGTTTAGTAATGATCTTTAAACCTGAGGCATCAGAGATGTCTATGTACAAGACATCTCTGATATGTGAAAGTATAAAGATTGATTTATAATCAAGGAAAAGCTCTAGCAATAGATGTCATGGTTGGCTATGTATGAAGACAAGTGTATGGCCAATATATAATTCATCACATTGTAATATACAAAAGGATGTCCTTGTAAGATAATATGAATTAGTAAGAAAAATCCTTGGTCAATGTGAAATATATTTGAAGGAGTTCATTATTTTTCATGCTAGGTTCATTTAAATTTATTTTTTAGATAATACATAAATGTTTAACACACTAAATCATAAGTCATGCTTTTCTCTGGACATGGATGATGAAGAAATCAAAACATAGAGAAACAATAGAATAGGTTCTATAGATTCAACAACTGTTATTTTTGAATGTTGTGAAATACTGTTAAGTGTCCATCATGGCTTGTAGAAACCTTAAAATTATTATTGGTAAAGCTTATTACCAATACATCTTAAAATTATTAGAAAAGTTCTAATAGATGACTAAAGAGTTATCATTAAAATAGTTCTATTACCTTATAACAAAGAATCTAAAAGGTCACACAGCTAATAGAAATGAAAAAATGAATTACTAAAAACTGAGAAGTTAAATTTTCTATTTTTAGGAAAATCGATATTTATATTATAATTCATTAAGAATGAATATATATAAATATATCTTAAATATGAATTAAGATAGAAATTTAAAGGTTCCATAAATAGTTCAAGGAACAAAATAAATTTAATAAATCCTCAATCAAACATTAAGTATAATATCGAGCACATAAATAATCATTTTAGACATGTTCCAGTCCATAAATGATTATGGATTTCTAGACCAATTTTGGATTTAGAATTTTGGACTTTTATTGGACCTAATATGGATTAGGAGAAGACATAAGAACATATTACAAAAGAAGCCCACAATTAAACATTTGATTTAATCAAAATGGTCTTAATTAATTTAGCTATTTATTTATTCAAATTAATTTGATTAAATAAATTATTAAATTGATAAGATCACATTAATTAGTCGGTGGATCTTGCTCATGATAATGTTTGGTATCATTCTTGAAAAGATAATGGTGGCTTTATTTGATGGCATGAATCATCATGAACTAACATTCATATTTCTTCATTTTCTCTCTCATTTCTAAACAAAATTTGGTGATTCCAAATCCTATGAACTCCCAGAACATTTCTAAGTGTGGACTGATTAGAGGCATCACATTTAGGATGCTTTAAGGATCTCAAATCGTGCAAAAATAGAAGTTGTTCGTGCAGTGGTCTATTTCCTGGACAGTATTTGTACCTTACTGTTTTTAGTCATTTTCTTTTACCTCACGAAATTGTTTTTGAAAATACAAGTGAGATAAATAAACTTTAATCTTTTCTCTTGATTTTCATTTTTAAATGAAGTCTATCCGATGTTTTTAGAGCTTCCGCTATCCGTTTTAATTTTACTACACACAAAAGTTACGTTTTGAGGAATCTCATGGACAAATGTTGTCCTTGAGAAACAGCTAATACAGTGACTATCAACGATTCACCTTGGGTCCAACAGAACAGTCGGGCGGTCTTGTCACAGCCCCAACAGCTGTTGTATCTCAAACCTATAAGTAAATAAATTGGCAAAGGTTAATCTCCTACCATGTAATTATTGCTCAAATTTGAATCTAATGTTGATATGATGATTTGAATTGTGCTACTAGCGACGTTGATAATGAGAAAAACTTAATTTACTCGTGCATTTTTATACCTGGCAACAATCTTGTACTTCCTTCAGTCGCACCCCTATAACTGAACAGAAAACATATTCTTAACGCTCTGTACTTGTATCATGTGCACAACTAATCCAAAAAATGTGCATCTATTTATCCGAAAGGGTAATTTTTAAAAACCAGAGGTTTGCGTCTGATACACCTAAAGAGAATATATGCATATATTGACAACATCCCCCCTGATCGTTTATAAGAGTTATACATCTGTTAGGCAGCTGAGGGCAATAACGTAAATGATCTATTTTTTTATTTTTAAATCTTACAAAAGCTTATATAAAGTAATTAATTAGACAAGAGCAAGTAGAGAATGGACATGGCTTTGAAAATGAAACCTAAGGGGGGTAGGAACCCATTTTCAAACACACTGACAATGTTTATCTTCATTTATTCTTCTTCCTTTTTCTAAACATAACTTTAACACCCGCTAAATTTAGCAATAGCAGAGGCACGCGTACATACACTTAGCTAACAAGTCATCTGCTCAACTATGCTTCCATCTGAATTTCGGCAACGACCGGCATCTGAACAACCGGCGATTGAAGAGAGCAGCAGGTGTGTATTTCTATGAAAGTTTAAAACTGAAGTTGGGTTTGATTATATTCTTGGATTTTTTTGAATTGTTGTTAGTTACACACTTCGTATTTTGTATATAGTTAATTAAACTATGTAACTCAAAAAAACAAACAATGATTTTTTTTTTCACCTGCTTGGTTGTTCTCCAAAAGAAACGGTAACCGAATCAAAATCCTCTCCATTAGGCTTTTGAATGCAAACCTAATTCGCAGATTTAGCCTCCAGATCTGCAAATCTTTTTATCTTTGCAATCACTCTGGCTTTTTTACTTATGTTCAACCCCGCGTCGGCTTTGGTCTAGTTGAGCTTATCCGGTTTGAGTTTTTCCATGATTCGTAGCAAAGCAAAAATGAAAGAATAAGATGTTACTTTGGGAAAATGAATTGATTTTTAAAACTGAAGTTGGGTTTTATTATATTCTTGGATTTTGTTGAATTATTGCTAGTTAGATACTTTTTATGTTTTATATAGTTAATTATGATTTTTACAAATTTAAGCAATGACCGAAAATGAATTGATTTTTAAGTTGATAATCATTGGATATATTATGTAAACTCTGAAAACGAATTAATTCTTGATGATTTTGGACTATGATATGTGAATGTTTATTAAAATTTTACTGCATTTCTTTTTTTTTAATCTGCAATGTTAGAGCTCATGCCATTGCTTATATAATTTTGTATTGCTACATTTAAGAGTTGACAATGAGGCTGACAATGGAAATGAAGAGATGCATTATGGTTATGCTGGATTTGCAAATGAACCTGATGAATTTGAAGATGATTATGAGTATAAGGCTGCTCTAGATGGATCATATTCAGATGATTATGATTCGAGCCATTTATTTGGAAGTGCAAGTGACAGTGACAGAGATCTTGACGATTATGAATTTGGGGATGACAGTGGAGATGATTCAGAGGATAATTTTGAAGAACAAGCTTGCATTAGATATGAAAAAAATGTAGGTGGCTTTGAGTTTAATTCTGTTGGAGATGAGATAGTGTTGAGACTTGGACAGTTGTTTGTCAATGTGTATGAGTTTAGAAAGATTTTAAAAGTATTTGCTACTAGGAATGGATTTAGATTGAAGAGGCTGAAAAATGAGAAAACAAGAGTGACATGCGTGTGTGCAGCAGCAGGATGCACTTGGAGAATCCACGCAAGCCTTAATTGGAATAAGAAGTCATTTTAGATTAAGACTCATTGTCCAGACCACACTTGTCCTAGAGTTGATGATAATTTTGAAGCCTCTTTAAATTGGATAGCAGCAACATATCTACATCTATTCAAAGCCAACCCCGACATCAAGATTTCTGTTATTGCAGTTGGTATAATGCAAAAGTATGAAATTGAATGTAATAATCAGAGGTTGTATAGAGCCAAAGAAAAGCATTTGAGTTGCTTGGTCAGGACCATAAGGCTAGTTACAGTAAACTATTTAGGTACATGCATGCCTTATTGAATTCTAACCCTGGTTCTACTGTATCTTTTGAAAGGGATTGGTTTGGTAGTGCTGAGTTTCCAATATTCAAGAGGTTTTTCATTTGTTTTGATAACAGTAGAAAAGGATTTTTTGAAGATGTAGACCAATGATTGGGGTTGATGGCTGTCACTTAAAAGGACCGTACAAAGGTGTTCTTTTGACAACTGTGAGCATTGATGCAAATTATGGCATTTATCCTTTAGCAATGTGTGTGGTTAAGACTGAAAACAATTACTCATGGCAATATTTTATGGATAAACCATATGATCAAGTGGGTTGTAATGGTGTTGAAGGATTATGCTTTATTAGTGATAGGCAAAAGGGTGTGCTTAATGCCTTAGATAGAATATTCCTTTTATCATTAAAGAGATATTGCTGCAGACACATCTACTCGAACTTCAAGCAAAAGTTTCCTGGATTGTTGCTGAAAAAAATGTTTTGGAGAGCCTGTAGAAGTTCAAATATTGCCGACTTTAACTCCCATATGGAAGAACTGCAAACTATAACTCCTAAAGGGTATGAATGGCTCATAAAAATCCCCAGCGTGTGTTGGGCAAAGCATCTATTCCCTCCACATACTAAATGCAATCATGTTACCAATAATATGACTGAATCTTTTAACAATTGGATTAATAATTTCAGAGATTTGCCAATTGTGAGAATGTTTAAGGAGATACGAAGGAAAACTATGCGCTTGATTCATAGGAGACATGAGGTAGCCCTTGGATGGAATAATGAGCTGCCGCAAATGGTTAAAAGGAAGATTATTAAGGGAAGAGAAGAGGCAAGATCACTATTTGTCATTTTTGGGCATAATGAGACATTCGAGATCCTTGAAGATGTGACCAAGATTGTTGTTGTTGATCTGTTGAAGAGAAAGTACGATTGTGGTGAATGGGCTATTTCTGGAATGCCTTGCAAACATGCCCTCTGCTGCATAAATGCCAAGAGGTATAATGTTGAAGACTATGTACATCAATTTCTGAAAAAGGCAGCTTATATTGCTGCTTACAAGCATCAAATCATACTAGTTCCTGATGAGAAGAGGTGGCCACTTTTACTTCATGATAACTTACAGCCACCAGCAATTATAAGGTTTGTTGGCAGACCTCAAACCAAGAGAAGGAGAGAAGCTGGTGAATCTTCAACATTCAAGCGAAGCTCAAGTGTTAGGTGCTCTCGATGTGACCATTGGGGCCATAACAAGAAAACTTGTCCAAGAGCAATTAACGATCAAATGAAAATAGACAAGGTAAATGTATTCGTAATTATGCTTTAACTTATAAAATATTAACATAATCATATGATTTTCATTTTATTTTGCAGGCACTGGTTTCTGATACGAGCTCACAACATGTGGACATTCAAATCAGTCAAACACAGTCATCTGCTCAGAATAATGGTATCTCTTTAATCCTTAAAATACTGCCAACTGATATAATATCCTTATTTAGATCACTTTGTTTTATTCTGAATATGGGTTAAGGTAACTAGAATGAAAAACCTCAGCATAATCTAATTAGCAGAGTTTATTACTACTGCCCAGCTCACTTAGCCAACTAGTCCTAAGTTAGTTATATTGTTAGCTAGAAAGCAAAAGTATATACTATGTAGAAGATTCAAAATCATTAAATATAATTTGTGTAACTAGAACCAATTCACTCAGTTTTAATTCACATACTTCAGCTCATAACTCTATTTTTTTTCTTCGTTTTTTTAGTTGCCAAATAAACATTCTAGAATTTGAATATATGCAATATATTTGTAGGGCATTTGACTCAAGAATGAAGTCTGATTTGAAGCTTAAAGTATCCAGCAGTATGAAGAACATTATGCTCAAAATTTATGACAAGACAAAGCACATAGCCTGACCCCATACACTATTTTTTTGCGGGGATCAGATGATGCAACATTTTTGAAGAATCGGGACGTCGATAGATGATGTATCATCTTTTGCTCACCTAACACATAGGTTTGAGTTTTTTTAAATCACATTTTGTTCAGAAATATAAGTTAACAGTGTGAAGTTACTGCATTTGTCATGTATGTAGCAATTGCCTTAGTTATTGCAAACTATTTCTATGATAGTTGCCTTTTTTGTAAGTATGTATATGGTGTGCTTTCTGTCTCTTATAAGGGCTAAGTGTAAGCTAGCCAAACAATGCCTGTTCAAACTCAAATTCTGCTAGAATGCAATTTATCTATTTGTTTATGTCTAATTAGTCACTTTTAATTTATACGCTTTCTTTTAAATATCTGATAATTTAGTTGTGATGCTTGTTGTTTCAATCTTATGATGATGACGAGATTACTTTAAGTTGATTTGGAGTTGAATGGAAACTTTTCTGCACAGTTTCTTTACCATCCAGTAGTTTAACAAGTCTCAGTCGTCCTTTGATTTGATTGTATTGTGATTATTTGTTGTTGAAGTGGGTTGGTGATACAAGTTAGTTTCAAGTATGTTGGTTGATGATGGTGAGATTAAGTTCAGCTGATTTTGAGTATAATGGAGGCTTCACTGGGCAGTTACTGCATTGATACACAAATATTTTACAAAAGAGCATTTGATGATCCATTTGTTTGCTAATGCATATTCATTTAGCTGCTTTAGGTATTATTACATGCATTTGTTGACTAAACATTTACTTAGCAGCTATGACTACACCTATTATTGAAACTACAATAGCACAAATGAAAAAAACCAAGTTCAGGAGCAAGATTACATTTACAGCACTGCATTTTACTCTATTTTGTTGTGCTTTTTGCATAATTGATTTCATTTCCTTCATATCCTTTTGCATACTCATTAGCAACTCAGAATTTGCTTGACATGTTCTTATACCATCAAATATAGTACCTCTGTTGAAATCATTTGGAGATGGAATCCAAAATTTGAAATAGCCACAGCCATGTTTACTATCCATACAACAATAATAAAGCTTGTTTGGGTTGTCATCCGATTCTGACACTTTCAAAGCAGCTCTTTTGTAGCATCTACATGTCTTGTTTGAATATCGTATAAGGTTGCCATTAATCTCATCCCTCCATCCTCTGCTTTCTTGACTGCTTGATCTAATTGATTGTTGTGAACTTGCTGAAGCCATGACAAGTATGAAAGTTGAGATGCTTTGCAAACAAAGAATATTGTGCAAACAAAGAATCAAATTATGTCCATTTAAATAGAGTAAAGCAGCATTGATATTACCGTTGGTTTCCAATTTAAAAACTGCTTCCTGTTACGAAGCAATATTAGATTTAGTTCAGACCCAAATCAAAGTAAAATGTACAAGTCAAAGCACAATGATTAATATTAGCCGTTAAATCCAAAGAAAGAAAGGTAGTAACCAAAGCAAGATATGGTCAAGAGTTGAGGGAAAAAAAAAAGGGTGGTGAGGATATATAGATGCCAATCAAGCTCAAAATCACAACTCATGATTTGGTTACTACTTGGAGTACAGAAAACATACTTACCTAGGATTCAGATATATCTAAACTAAATCTGAATCAGAATAATCCGTAATTCCATGGATGTGAGATACTAAAATTGCACTGCCTGTCAGATTCCTCATGCCTCTCATCATCTACTTGTTCAGTTACAGATATACAGGAAAGAGATACAAGCGAAGAACGTTCAGTAAATAACCAGATAGATAGAGAGCAAACATGCCTTGAAGTTGAATCTACTTGTACTGTTGCGGCTTGAGAGATTGTTGGCAGGGATGTCGTCATCAGTAATGTCTTCAACACAAGTTGCATCATTAATTTCTTCAATGCAAGGGTAAGTAGGAGAGATTGTTCGTGGCCGCGGTTGCTGCAAGAGAGACAGGAAATGGATTAATTAAAAACAGATGGACAGAAAAACTGAAAGCATATTACTTGCTCAACCTGGTTTAACACTGATAAATTTCTATATAAGAACCTACCAACAACTGCCAATATTGGCCTGTCAAGCTCAAAAATCGAATTTTTTAACACCCCTACAAGCTCAGGGAGATTAGTATATAAATTATTGTCTTGTAGGGGGTTTACTATATAAATTATTGTCTAGCGTCTAGATTTGGTGGTGGTTCTTAAAGTGGGGAGGCATCCTCGCCTTATGATGCTGGCTGCGTAATAACTGTAAGCATCGTATTATTTTGTAGACACGTGCCTGAATTGGGTGATCCAATGGCAAAATACAAGAATATTTTAATTAATTCGGTTTCAACAACTACAAATTCATTTTAATTTACAGACTCACCTCAAAATCGGCATTCCTTTGTCCATTATGGCTGGCTACAAGTTCCTCGACCGAATCCAAGAACCGAAGTAAACGCTGATCAAGTTTCTTTACCTCCCTTTCGAGCTTGGTTAGCGTAATGTCAGAATTCTTAAAGTTGTCCATTAGCTCATGAACGTCGTGAGTGAGGCTTCTGAGGTCAGCAAACAGTGGACAGAGCAACCAATATCGACAGGAACTATAGCGCTCAGCATTCAGAAGACTGGAAAGCACTTCATAGAATCTGCAATGTAGCTGTTTGAAGTCCTTGTTATTCCATAAAGAAGTAGCGTGGAAGTCTAGTTTGTCTCGCGCCATATTGAAAAGGACGACGAGTTCCTTCACCATTAACTCTGCTATAGATTTTAATTTCTCCGCAACATCATTGACAATCTCATCTGTCAGTTTAGATTCAGGCCTACAGAGATGTGAAGACAACCAACAGCTTAATTAATTACTCTCAGGCGTAGTAAAGCTTTTCCCAAATAGGCTTTTAAAAACCTGCAGATATTCACAGTAGAGGTGGACTCTATGTACTACATTGCATACATGCTGAAAGAGTTAATTAAAAGACTAATTATTTATTACCTGGTTACATTTGAATCCCATCCAGCAATATAGGAAGTTCGTTCCAATACATCCCTCCATATCCCCAATCTTGGCCAAAGCTTATGGTTCTTTTCATGCTGAAGAAAAGCCTCCTCAAAGCTTCCAAGCTGCTTCCGGACATCTGTCGGAAGTACCTGGTAGAATACAGGTATGACAGTTTGGTACAGTTTCTTGCATTCGATAATCTTGACAAGTTCTTCCAAACAGCATCTGGAAAAAGCGTAGCGTTCTGCGAAAATAACAAGTGATATCTTTGATTCTTCGATTGCTTGCATAAGCCCCGGCATGATCTCGTCTCCTCTCCTAAGTTGTTCGTCCCTGAAGCTTTTTATTTTCTCTCGAAAAAAAGCAGCAAACAAATGGCTTCCAAAATTTTCACGAATATCCTCTCCACTATATGCGACGAAGACGTCGTGTTCATATTTCCATTGATCACGAAGACGACAACAAGAAGAAGATGACGACGAAGATGAAGACATATATTAACCAACAAAAAAAAACACTTAATTAATTTTGCAACTAAAAGAAAATTCTTTTTATTAATTTCCGTAAAGGAGGAGAGGAGATGAAGCGATAAACGATGCTTTGTTTTTAAAAGTCAACTTGCTCATTCTGTAGAGATGTTTAAATCTGATGCGATGATTAATAAAGAAAATAATTAGGTAAAATATTTAAGCTTAAATCTCATGAAGGAGCCAAGGACTAATTAAGTAAAAGTCAACGATGGCAATCCTAAAGCTTCAGATGATGATGGTGATAAAGATGAAACCAAAAACAAAATAAAAATTTATGCAATTACTTTCGTAACAAAAACAAGATGCTTCATGTATATTAATATCCAATGAGGACGAACACAAAAAGAAGAAGGAGATGAAGACAATGATGAAGATGAGGCCATTGAGAAAGCACTTTTTTTTTTTGGGTGAAAAAAGGGACTGCAATCTGGAGATACTTGAGAGTAGATTATTTCAAAGAGATTGTGAAAGTCAATGAGCCAATCTAAGACCGTATTTTGTTCAATTAGCTCGGTTACTGTTCCTAGTCAAGACAGTAATAATGAGAAGTGTAACGACAAATTTGGCAGGGTCTTAACAGAATTACCGCCAAAGAAGTGAGAAACAACTTCATTCATGACGCCTTTCTATTTTTATTTAAACCCTACGAAAGAATTGGCAACTGTGAGGTTGGAGATGCTCTAATAACAGCAACTACATGTGTTACAAAGCTGCTTAATTTATCGATTTCATATTTTTAATTTTTTTCTATATGTTAATTATGCAATTCTAAAATTTTTCTTTTCTCCTTGTCGACAGCAGGCATTTTCTGTTTGAAAAAAGGCAAGCCATACTTCTTAGCTCTAAAATTTTCTATTTTCCTTTTTCTGGTGTTTTGAATAGCCAAGACAGCTCTAGCTGTAACCCGCTAATTTTACATTTATAATACGGCGTTGCAGCTACTACCACCAAACCCCGCAGTCTCATTAATGGAAAGATTAAACAAGTGAGGCAGAAGAATATTTTGAGAGAGAGAGAGAGAGAGAGAGTTTTTTTTGGGGGGGGGGGGGGGGGGGGAGCGGAAGGAGATAGTCGTTGATAGACAAGTGACGACAAAGACTTTTTCTCGTTTGCTTTGGTGTGAGTGAACGTGAATGTGATTTGTTGAGAAATAATAAAGGGTAATTTAGAAATTATCCTTGATTTAAAATAAATTATCTACTAATTATCAATGGGTTTTCAAATAAAAAAAATGTAACTAAATATCTGCTGAAAAGTCTGAAATCCACGTCGGTTTAAGATGTAACCACATATATAAAATGATGCCATCCAATTAGTGATGACAATGGGGAGAGGAGGGGAGGGGACCAATCTCTTTATATTCATCTCTGATATTTTGTATATATCTTCGTCTCCTCCTCGTTACCATCAGAATTGCTTGAGAGAATCTCCATTCCCTTCCCGAATAATAACAAGGGATCCTCGAGGATCCTCAGTCTCCGAATAACTAATAGTCTAATATATTTTTTTTATTTTCGATTTTAAATTAATCATATTAAAATAAAAAATTCAGATAAAAATAAAGTTCAAAATATATCTTACATTAATATTGATCCATTACAAAGTCGCATTCAAAATATAAATTATTAAAATAATTATCTTTGTCAATGACTCAATCTTCATAATCCTACAATAAGTGCAAATAAATATTAATAACTGTATAATATAATTACAATGTAAAATAAAACTCATACTGCTATTGTAAACTCGTATCCAACTTTGACAGTACATTAATGCCTCCAATGTGCTTGGATGAAGTTTGTTACGGTATGCACTCACAACTGTACCACTAATGCTAAAAGCTGATTCAAAAGCAACTGTTGTAATTGGAATTACCAAAATATCTCTAGCAATCCGAGCTAATGTATGTACCTATTGGCATTTGTCTTCCACCAACTCAAAATATTAAAATCTTCTATCCGGGGTATAACTTTATCATCCAAATATGAATCTAATTCATCTGCAACAACTGCACAATCTCCATTGTTTACATAATCATCAAAACTTGTCATCCATTTGGTTGCTTTCTTATAAGAATCCCTTGTAGATCTATTAGAAGAACTACTACCAGTATAATCAAAGCAATAAACAGTTGGTGAAAAATTCAATTAATACTCTTCTACTAATTCGGGTAACCATTTTTCCAACATACAACTATTTTGATATTTATTATTTTTAATAATATTTATAATTTTTTTATTTATTATTAATTTTAAAAATAAAAATTAAAATTGAAATGGGGAAATGGGTAGGGGATGGGGATTCCACCTCATCTTCGTCCCCTCCCCGAAAAAAAAATGGGTAAAAAATTTTTTCCGTCCCCTCCCCGAATAAAAAATTGGGTATAAAATTATCCATATACTCTCTCCGAATGGGAAAAATCTCCAAAAATACTGGTCCTCGTGAAAATTTTTGCCATCCCTACATCCAATGGATGTGGGATAATCCTTTCTCAAGAATTAATACTAAGAGTTATTTTCATTTTAAAAATTACTCTAAATACCCATCATACTATAATAAAATTGAAGCTTTAGATATCGTTTCCTTTTTCTATCTCACTTTCTTGATTCCATAAAAGCTAATTTTTTTTTTGGGTTTTGATTAAAAGGATGGTTAGACTATTTATTGGAGTGCAGGCTGCCACGACCTTAATTAACTTTTTAGATCAGCCTAATATTTTTTACCAGATTTGAATGTACACTTTCTTGGCTAATATTAGTTCTTGGACTGGGGATGCATAAGTGTCGTTGAGCTCTCATTTATGGAGACGGGGGACCAGCTAACAATTGTTGAATTGCCACGTGCTGGTCAATGATTAAAAAGTTTCCAAAAAGAAGTTGCCAATTTTCTCCGCTTTTTCGGAAAGGTCAGATTTACTTTTACTTCTCTCACCTTGCCAAAGGCCCAAAGCTTATGCTGTAAAATGTAAATAATGAAACAAACAGTCAATAAATATAGGTGTTGATTTTAATATTTTTTAATTTAATGGATAAAAATAATTTTATTGTAAAACGAAGTACACGTGTAATTATAATTTATAGAAAATTTCACTTCTAATCATATATTTACTTATTTTTTTAAATAAGTCTTCATTAATTTTTTTATAATTAATTGATTTTCTCATCCATCTCTTCTATAATTATTTTTCAAACTTTATAAAGTTTTTACTATAGTTTTATAAATATTTAAATTCATATTATATTCATAAAAATCCACAAATTCTTACGTACATTTATTATTTATTATCTCTCTTGAGACAAACTAAAATTTTATTCTAACACACACATGCGCGCACACACATATTCAATCTATTTTTCATCCTAAAATACATACCATGTCACATAAATTTTTTTAATTTAAATTTAGTATCCTAAATTATAAGAGATATTATATGTGATAAATATTTTATATATCTAATGAATTATTAAAAGGGTGATGATACAACCACAAACTCTTATACAAACTGATGTGACATTAATTCATTAGTTGAATAAAAATATAAAATAATATAAATAAATCATGTGGGTTAAAAGATATTTAATTCAACTAATGAATTAACACCACATCAATTTATACAAAATAAGTTTGTATAAGAGTTTGTGATTATATCATTACTCTTATTAAAAAGATGTTATAGTAAATAAATTACTAGAACCTCTAACGAAATATTTCAACCCTTTGATTTGATCAATGATTCAAACATGTGGAGAAAAATTTACTAGAAAAAAATTTAACTTTGTATTTAGAGGAGGTGGTATTGCCATGCTCTAATATTCTCACTACTTCATTTTACAATCCTATATGATATATAGATTATATCCATTCTATTATATGCATAACATGGGCGATATTTTTTTTGCTGATTCATATTATGTGATTAGGTTTGGATTGGAAGAGATAATATGCAAGCCTTTCCATGGTTTCAACGATTCTTTACTTCTTTCACCACTAGCAACGGCAAATATAGAAAAATAATTTATCGAGAGTTAAATTATATAACGACAAGATGTAATAATTAAAATTTTTGTGAGTTTATATGTTTATGAGGGTTATTTATATTGATATAACGGGAAAAAAATTGTATAATAATAAAATAACATGTATACGCTATTGTAACATTCTATTTTTTCAATTAGTTTGTGGGTTTTAATAATTTTTAAAGTTAAAATATAAAAATCTTATGGATTTATGAGTCTATGTAGGCTATTTTTATAGATTTATGGAGCGCTATTTTAATAAATTTAAAAGGAACTAATTAAAAACCTAAGTAATTTTTTCTTCAATTTTTATAATTTATTTTCTCCAACTAGGACTTAAGCCCCTACTAGTCATAAGCTGGATTTGGCCCTACCTCTAGGTTCTAGCACGCTATTTATGACTTGTTGGAGGTATAGACTAGCATTGATCCTTACTTTTGTGACTATTTTGATATATAGATCTAAGGCTAAGTAATTCAAATCTTGGTTGGTTTTGCCACAATCCGCAGGCACAGAAAAGGTCATAAGCAGCTCTTTAGAATTATGATGTGTCCATATTATGGTTCATCCCTTTTTATCTGTATCACCAGTCACCACCCTATTTTTCATTGATATAATCACTAACAGTTGACTTGCATGGGAATTAGCCTCAGTTATCCTTTTCTTTTTCTCCCAATATCTCATTACAAATTCTAAACGAGTCTAATAAAGTCGAATTTATCTTTGCCGGTTACCAAAATTATATATTCAAGTTAGGGGTTCTAATTAGCACACTATTAATTTGGTCTAGAATTGGCTAATTGTTTAATGGTCACAGACTGTTTTTGCCCCTTGCCACTTTCCCAAGTTTTATTTTGCTGTCTTTTTGTCCTTTAACAGGTCAAAAAGAAGGGAAATTTTCACCAATAATTTTGTTTGCTTTTCGGCTGCATCATTAGCTGAGCATTTAGCTCCAAGATCTAACTATATGATTAGAGTCGAGAAAGCCCTTTTTGATCCTTGATGTAATGAAATTTGTGTCATTGTCCTACTGCCTCGAAAATATAATTCTAAGAGTGTTAGCCCTAATGCCGACATTTTGAAATAGACAATTTTCTCATAAACATTTGATCAGCTTTTCAATGAGAGGAAGGATCAAGTGTTTAAATATTCTGGGAACCGCCTGCCAGTAATGGTGTGAATGAGTTGTCAACGAACCATTTGGAGAGGTCAGGGTTGGCACTTGAGGGAAGTGCAGTTACAATGACGGTGTTTGATGGAAACACAATGTGTTCGATGAAATGTCGCAAAGAGCTGTGGTTTGGCCTGAAAGCTGAAGTTCAAATATTATGCTCGAGAATCGGAGATGAACGGCCAAAATAGAAGCATTCCAAAAGTTTTACAAACTACAAAGGATAACCTTGATGCCTAGGATCAATGGCGTCACAAAATCGATGGATGTGAATCACGTGATGAATTCAATGTTAAGATTGCACCGGTTTGTTCTTTGGGCTTCAATTTCTTACCTGCGGCGATTCATCCTCATTCACCTCTCATAAATCCGCGTTTCAAGATTCTTGATTCTAGCTCTCTCCTTCTTTCTTTTTCTAGAGCTCGAGTTGCACCTTTTCAAATACGTTCACAAGCTTCTGCTTATTTTAAAGTTGGGTAAAGGATGCAGTTGAAATGTTACGTGTTGACTATTATAATTCTAATGCAAGCGTTTTTATGTTCATTTCAGTCTGAAGATGTGGTAAATTATTAATTCTGTAATATTTTTTTTTTGCATTATTAATTATGTAGTCAGTGGATTTTATATCAATTTGATATTTATGCCAGTAGTTGACGCAAGCCTAGCATAACTCGCTTTTGAAATCTTAATTAAGTCTACGTGAAGCATTTGGAGATGAATATTGTTGAGCTTGATGTTTTATGCTCCAGAAAAAAAAAAAAAGTTTATTTAAATTTAATATTCTTTTAGTTAATTGTTAAACTTGGAGCTCAACAAATAAAAACACGCATAGAAGGCAAAGATAAGTCAAACTTACACGGACGGGCTTCCGCTTCACGACACAGAAGAGTTGGATTTTCAGCCCAATTGTCTAATAGCCTAATGAGGCATTAGTGGCCCATTTTGGTTATTTTGGTCCAGAGTGGAAGTGGCATATGCAAGAAATCCTTTTAATGGTTGACGACTGATTTCTAATTTGTAACTCTAATGCATGAATTTATGTAACATTAATATTGGAAATTTTTCTTTTACTTGTTCTCTATGGACCAATTCATCTTACTTCCCTAGCCATGGTTTGGTTAAATGATGCTATTATAAATAAATTATGACATCACACAATCAGGGGACATGATGTATTCAACAATAACACAACATGACAGCAGCAAACTTTAATTGTCAATTGTACAGTAAATATGAGAGCCCTTGATCAAATTATATTCTTTTTACAATAATCTTTTTCTTTATTGTTATTATTATTATTATTAACTTGTTCAAATATTGTTCCAGCTATGATCAAATTTTTATGCCACTTTCAAATTGATGAAATATTTTGGTTTTACAAAAACATTTTTAAAATTATTATTTATACATTTTTGTAGACATATTTTTGTATATGTTTTTACATTCTAGTATAAAATAATTTAGTCCAACCTATGTTAGAATGTCGGATAAAAAGCTGAAAAATCCTAAAAATAATATAATTGAATCTTGAAAAACTAATAAAATTTTAATTTATTGATTAATTGATAACTTATTCTTTTTTAAATAAAATTTTGTTTGAAGTTACTAATTTATGAAATTATTAAGATTTATGCAGTGAATGGATCTTGAATGAAATTACAAGGTCTTTTCTATAATGTTATGTTTACTTACTTTAAATAATTAATTAGAATCTTCACTGATGTGGCATTTTATGTGTCATCTATTGATTGGATTGTAAAAATCACAAGTTAAAGATTAATCATGAAATCAATTAATACTGTGAACATGACAGTAAATGATTGACAATAATTAATTAATTAATTAATAATAATAATAATTTTTGCATAAATAATCACCATAATTAAAATATAAAATAATAATTCATTAAGTATTTTTTAATAATTTGTTACAATCTAACTCATTTCTATTTCGATTTGAAGTTAAAGTAAACACATTTATGACAATCCAGCTCATTCCGATTTCAATTCTTACAGTATAAGTAAATAATTTATTCTTATTCTCATTCTCTATTCTCATTTCTGTCCATTCTGATTCCAACTTGTTTTTATTCTAGTTTAGTAAACCCAACATTAATGTGATACGTTTTGAGGGTATCTTACACATTTCATTTCTAAAATTAAAAATTTAATTTTAACACATTCCTTAATCTTGCTAAACTATATCTACAAGTTATTTATAACATTTAAAATAAATATAAATTAGTTAATGAGAATTATGTCTTAATTACACCATTTATTTTCCAAAATTAATTATATAGTTATTAACCATGTTCAAAACTTAAAATACTGTTCCTAGTAATTTGCACTCAGTAAAAAGTCAATGTCAGTCAACGGACCTTTGTGTGCAAAAAAGAAAGAAGAAGGACCGTAGGTCAAATTTTGAAAACCTCTGGTAAATTTGATTTTGAATAAAACAAGAAAGGGTTATACTGTCATAATCCCCAGTATTTATTTACGACAAGCCTCTGCTTTTTTGAATCGTACGGCTCATATTTGATAGGAGAAATGGTTGTGGCTAAATTGTTTTATAAAAATCCGTAGTCCAGTAAATAAATAACATGGGACTAAATGAAGGCTCAAACGTGGATGCCGAAAATTTGATATAAGAACCATAAAACCCTTGAGACAAGTAATACGTGCCTCGTCGATTCCCTCCTTTTGGCGGGCAACAGTTCACTCGATAGCGCTCTGCAAAAGTCCATGTAAGTGATTATCTGATTTTTTTTTTCTTTTCTTTTGATTCCTACATTTGTTAAACAAATTTTTTATTTGATTTATTGTTTCTTTTGAACTCTTTGATTTTTGCAGTAATTGTGCTTATTGTTTCTTATTCTTAAATAATTTATTTCAATTTCTTATTGTGAAATTTGATTTGCTTATTGGCATTAAGCCATTAACAAGTAGAGAAGAACCAAATGCACTTGAAAGTCTATCTCTTTGGTGCTGAATTTTTGAAATTAGAATTGATTATGAGCGGAAGAAAAATTCTAAAACACTTATTTTAGTTGGTTGCCCCTGACAAATGAAAATAACAGCTCAATTTGGGATTTTTTTTTTTAATAGATATTGGTGGCAACAATATATTAGGCTTTTGGATATTATCTTGCATTCACCATTTCATGTCATGATTGATCCACTACGTGATTGTGGATGTAAGAGACTGGTACATACATTCCATGATTTCTCAAGTGTCTCTCTCTGGATAATCTATTTATGCCTTTATGTAAAATTAGTGGAGCTATGCAGGCCTTGTCTGCCTTTAAAGTTATGAGAGGTTTGAATTGCTGTGACTTCTTTTTAATTTTTAGAAAATTTCCTCCTCTGGGTTTTTGAACAAAACAGAATTAAAATTTTCACCCTCTTTTTTCTCGCTTTTGTGTGGTTCTTTGCTTTTGTAGCGCTGGAAGTCCATTTGTAAATCTTCTTCCTCTTTCTTTGCCCTTCACTGCCTTTTTATTGCTTCTTCTTGTTTTCTGAGAGGAAGATAAACATTTTTTTCCCAAGTACCCAGAAATCCTGCGACTGTACTGTGTTCACTGAGTTCTAAACTGGAGAATACTGCCAGACCCTACTAAAAGATTGAATCCAGGGGACCTTTACCACTCAACCTTTGGTTTTTGTGCTGATATTTACTATAACTTTTATGTTTTCCTTCTTATCTAAGGTCTGATTCTGGAATTTCAGGTTATTGCAACCCTGAAGTCTCTTTTACCATGCCATGCCATAGTCTAATTGCTTAGATTAATGGCATATCAGCAGTCTTTGAATCTTCGCATCCATTCCTTCTGGAGAAGTTTAAATTGCTTTAGAAAAAAATTCTCAAAGCCTCAGAGAACTGGAAACACCTTGTTTAATATCAAGAGATTTGATCTAGCCCGACTTTCATCGTCCCAATCCACAAAGGTAACTCTTGAAAGTATATATTAAACAAAATTCATAAAAAGTGGAACAGTTCTTGCTAGTGTTATGAGCCTTCTACTAATGTTTTAAATAGGAATAGGAAGTTGCTTCATTGTAATTGTATCTGTCTTTTTTCATCTTAAATTAAAATTTTAGCATGTGATATGCGTTGCCTTGTTTAGTCTACACAGGGTAGAAGATGTTTAATGGTTCATTTTTCTGTTTGTGCTGTAAATAGATAACTTTGTGATTGTTAAGGTTGTTCCAAAGTTTTCTGCACATCTTGTTCGTTCACTCTTATTTTTCTTTTAATTCATAATTGTTTATCTAATTTCTTTTGGAAAAAGTAAGAAAGATTTTTAAAAATTTTATTTTCCCCTATTTTTTCTGAGGAGGCAACTGGCATGCAGCTATTGATTGATATTTTCTCGGACTTGGTTTTTCTTTCCTAGGGCTCCTGCTGTCTATCTATTAATTTGAGTACAAATGTTCATGGAGTTGGTCGTGCAAATTTTCACAGTATAGTTACTTCTAAAAGTGATCAAACATTGTCCGTAGAGGCACCTGATCCAGTGAAGTTTGAAGAAAGTGCAGTAAATCCAAATCCCTCAAATGGCAGAGTAATGCTTATTGATGGAACGTCAATCATTTATAGAGCTTATTACAAGATTCTGGGTATGTGAAATCATTCTTGATTTGATTTATGCCAAATTGTTTATTGATTTTGAAATTGAAGGTTTCCTTAATTTTCTTTTCTTTCTTCTTCTTTTTCTTTTTGGTGTTACTTGTATGGTTGAATTTTTTTACAAAATATTGAGCTGTGGTTTGTATGTCATCTGAACATGCCGGGTATAAATCCATCCTGGTCTATTAAGGCATGTTATGGTTTGGATTGCATGACTTGGTTATCAAAAGATTGAAAATTATAGAATCTGAATCCTTTTTTTTTTTTTTTTCCTGTTTTCATTCTTGAAACTGAAATCGAGTACCATGTCAGTCAACAACTCTTTTTTTTTTTTTGAGAGGGGGGGGGTTAAGATTCGATAACTCACAACGTGCTTTGTTGTAATAATATTTTTTTTATGAAGTTATGAGAACATTTTTGGTTGAGCACGTCATTCATGAATTTGAATCATAAATGTAGTTGGCTTGATAGAAGTTTGCCAAGCGTATTAGTTCATCCCTAGCAGAAGTGGTGTGGTGGCTGTCACTAATGCCTATGAATTGTATGAGGGGCTGATAGCTGTGGAGGGGACGGCAAGTTAGAGAGTTGACAGAAAAACGGTTGTGATGAATTAAGTAGAGGAGTATGATGATTAATTTTTTTATTTGAAAAATACATTCTTTGTGGTTGTATTCATGAAAATGTTTCTCAAGGGTGTTGTGTTGTTTATCTGGTGCATATTATTTGACATTGTATTCTTGTTAATCCTTCGCTTTGTTTTACTGATATTTCTACTTTTCTATTTACGTTTGTGGAATATAGTAAAATAATTTCCCCTACTTATTATTTTTTCTTCTTCTGATTGAAAGCAGCAAAGTTGCATCATGGTCATCTGTCACATGCCGATGGCAATGGGGATTGGGTTCTAACTATATTTTCCGCTCTATCTCTTGTGAGTGATGTTTACTTTTAGATCTTCATGGCAGTAGGGATTGTTTTCCTATATGAATAGGCTTTAGTAATTGCATAATCATTTTCTCTAATTTAGAGAAATATGTTCAGGCTTGAAATTCCCGTGCTATGCTGAGAGCTAATTTTCTAATATAGTATCATGAATCTAGACCACATGGATTGTTGATACTCTGATGTGCAACCATAGGTATTTGTTATCTTTTGACCAGAATTATCCAGGAAATCTCTTGATGATAACTTTACTGCCTAATCATGCTGCTTATAAATCTTGATTTGTATTTAATATAAAATTCAATTTGCTTTAGTGAAACTCTGCTGTATGATAGGCCTAAAATTTTATACTTTCCAAATTTATTTCAAGTTTCTTGTGTCTAAGATTTTTTTTGCTTGTTCTCTCCCTTGCAGATTATTGATGTTTTGGAGTTTATCCCTTCACATGTGGCGGTATGTTTTTCTTTTCCATCTTGTATGTCTATGTTTCATGTTCCTATCTAAACTTTAGGTTATGTTTATGTTTTAAATATGCATTGTCAGAATTGCATGTCCACTTCTGACTCCTGAGTGGTTTTGTAATGTTAAAGATTTTTTTCCAGTTGAGCAGTGGTCAAACTAACACAATCTCTTGGTATTCCTAGTGCTTGGTAGAGATTAGTGGTGGATAAATGTGAAGATAAAAGATTTTCTACCTAAAACAAGCATTCAATAGGTATAACTTTGTTATTTTTTTGGACACTCCTGCAGATAGTTTCAGGAATATGCATGCACCTAGATTCGCCCTAAAACATGAGGGTGACATAAAAAGCCATAAAAGTTTCAAACACTTGCTTGATTATTGTTTGAGTTATGTGATTCTTCTGTAAGTAAAACAAATAAATAGCAGTTTATTGTATATGTTTGTTTATTAGAAAAGCCCAAACTAGAATGCTTATGCCTGTGTCTTTGCTTCCAAATTTTAGTTGTCATGTTTTACACCTTGTGTCCATACTAAAATATGTCACCTATCTCCTTTAGATCATAGGTTCAGTTTGGCTTAGGACGTGCATAGATGCAAAATGCCTACAAATAATGTAAGAGTTCATGGGAAAAAAGGTATTTTAGATGCTTCGGACTTTTAGGTGAAATTCTGCAGGCCTTTTTCTTTTTAAACAAATTCTGAAACAGGTTAAAAATATCATTTGGGATTGTATTTGAAAATTAAAAAAAAAAGTAATTCCTTATCAGTTGAAATGTAGCAAAATAATGTTCTTTTTTACAGTTTTATTGTTTCATTTATATTTTTTTTTGTTACTGTATATTTATAATTGTTTTTCTCATCTTTGTTGGAGTTCTTCTTGTTAGTTCATTGTTCCTTTTTTCTCCTTTCAGGTGGTGTTCGATCATGATGGTGAGCTAAAAAATTTTGGGACATTTTATATATAACTTTTGGTTTTTGTCAATTGTTAGGCTGTTTAATTCCCTCAAATGCATTATGTTTGGTCAGTATAAGCTGTTTTGCATTCCATTTTGAATTCTATGTCTTTCCAAAATAGTGTTTTATACTTAAATGTTTTTGTGTCCAGCTGTCCTCAGATGTATTTTCTTAAACCATTTCCATCTGTGTCGTCATATCACTCATAGTACAACCTAAGTATTCTGATGAGTTTATTTAAAATTTTTGTCCTTATTTGGATCCTATGTAAAAAATAAATATCTCTTTAATTTATAATTAACTATTTAACCTTGCTCCAAAACTTCTATCAAATTTTTTATTTAATAAAGTATAAATGACTAGGAGATCATACAGAGCAATTTTATTTAATTGTGAAAAAGAATTTGCGGTCTTCTTTAGCACAAGATGCTATTTCTTTTTAACTTCTGAACTCTTGGTCTCCTCCTTTTCTAAAGATATAAATGGAAGTGGAAATTTATATCAAGTTGCCAAAGGAAAGAAATTTTCAATAGATCTTATCAGTTTAATGCTTTTGCTGGAGTTATCTGATCAGCTTGATTACTGTAGCTTCAGAAGGCTAGAGTTGTTTAGTGACATCCCCTCCTCATTTAGGCTTGTGCAACCTCATCTTTGTTGGGCGGTTTATGATTTATTAATCCCTCTGGTTACGGTAATGAAATTGGTGAATTTGGGACCACTGTTCCTGAATCACCACATGGATTGGTTATGTCTCGATGACTTCAGGCACTTCAGGCTTATACTTTGCATATTGTGGTGAGCAAAGCAGTTCTTAATTGACTCTGGTTTGACAATATATTCACCAGAGATAATGAATGGATGTTATTCATCAGACACTGATAAATTACGAACACTAATTCTAGAGAGTTCTGTGGACATTTTTCACAAACGGCTTGAAGGAAGAGGCATTAACTCATACTTCAGAAGCTTGAGCGTCAAACTATTAGTTTGTAAAATCACTCTAGAACCCTTATGAAGTATAATCTTTGAGTGCACAATCTTGGTTTTAATCATAGCATTGATGCGTAGAAATTATGTCTGTCATTTTTTATTGTTACGTGAGCATTTTTCTTTTTTTTTTTGTTTCGAATAGATTGTTAACTGAACATTGGGTGCTTCAAATTGTGTTTTTTCTGTTAGTTGTTGTATAAGTACGTAATATTCTATGGGTGGAGTTGTGCTTTTGTATATATCTGTTGAATTTTAGTGCAACTGGACACAATTACTTTGAAGGTTTTGTCTTATTAGATGCTACATGTACCATTTTGTTGGTCAGAGGGAAATAACACTAGGTATGGTGTAGTTTGGTTTGTGAAGCTGTCTGTTGTTCAAAGCAAAATTTTGAAACAAGCCTCTTCTTTTCAGGATTTGCATTTGGTCATACTTCTATTTCTTCAAAAGAAAATGTCATGGCAAAAGGTAACCCCCCTCCTTTTTGGGTTTTTACTATTCCTTTTTTCTTTCCTTTGTTATAATGAATAAGTGGATAAGGTTGGATGTTCCTTGATAAGATAGGAAACCATGTTTATAAGCAAAAAATTGAATGATAAATGGGTGAGTCATAGGGCTCTTATGGAGAGGCTTTCTATCATATAATATAAGACACGATACATGTATGACCGACATTACATTGGACGTGCATGACTTATATGGAGCTTGTGGTCAATTGTCAATGTTTTTCAAGTTAATCATTCAGTTCAAAAGCTATTTAAATATCCTACATCTTATGCTTAGCAAATTTGAATATTTCGGTTGCTTTTGTCTTACTATAAAATTTTCCTTTTTGTTACTGTACACATTTGTTAATTAGGACTGAGTTTTTTTCTTTTTTTTAAACTCTTTTAACACATATATAATGATGGTACCTGATCTTGAAACATTGGAAGCTTTTTTATTCTCAATTCTGTGTGCAAGTAAATAATGGAAGACGCATGATTGAATCTCCTAGTAGTATAAGCTATACATGTGACTTTCCAAGGCATTACATCATGCCTTGTCATTTTAACAACTTATATAATTATGATGTTTGAGAAGATGCTATGAGAAATTCTATGCTGCTTTCTCCATGGTGGTGGATTTCTCTACCATAGCTTGCAAAAGTTTAGAAACTTTATTCCCTTAGAGAACCACTGGACAACTCACTATATTATGTCGACCAAACATGCTTGACATGAAATGTTATTTCTGTGGTGAGAATTTGGTGTATATGGAAAAATTGTCTGGAGCTTGAGCTCATATTTTATAGAGAAAAATGTATTTTTGTAATTGCTATTCTTCAGAAGAAATATTCTTTAATTGTGTGAGAGAAATGTCCAACAATTGATTTAAGTTTCTAGCACAATAAATATATAAATCTGTAGTTCATATGCCATAAGATCCCTGAAAAATTGGTAGGGTGCTTCGTGCCTCGCAGAGATCCTTAATACTCGAGTGATGCTACGTGTGTCGGTTGCGCTGATATGTATCTTGAGCTATTTAGTTTGGGGATTGCACAACACCAAACATGCTTGATGGCTGGGTGTGGTATTGAAAATACTCAGCATCGTATGGAGTCACTGGATATCTTTGTTTTCTCTGAATCTGCTGAACCTTCAGTTTTTCTTTTCTGTTAAAATTTTCTGGAAATATGCTAATTCTCCTCTAAAGTCACTTACCTTGGCAAAGAATAAAGGGTGTGTAGGATTTCCATATCTTTGTTCTCTGGACTTGTCTCTGTCATATTGGCGGCAAGTTGCAGTATATGGCGGTCATATCCTGTATGCTGTGGAATATTTCTATATAATTGCACTCTTTACAAGCATGTCAGGTGGAACAAGTCCCTTGATCGTGCATTTGTTCTCCAGGCCTTCACAAAGGAATCCATAAAAGGTCTTATCTTTGGTACTAAAATTGTGAAGAACTCACAAAATCAAAATTTACGCAATTATTTCTGTTTTTCTTCTATTATTTAACTTCTCTTAACAATTATGCTTGCTTGAAGCTGCACATCGGCCTTACGTCTTTCACTAATTCTGTAGGCTATTGTATTTTTTACAGCCTTGTCCTTTTGTCTTTTCTTTTGTTTGTCTGTTGGCTTGTCTTCTTCTTCTATTAGTTCATTTTGAATTTAATTTTTTCATACTTAGTAATTTCAAGTTTGTTATTGACTAACATGCATATATATATATATATATATATATTGAATTTATGGCCTTTATGTTTTTGGGTATGTAATATTGTACAAATTTGATTACTCTTCTCAATAGTATAGTATGTCCGATAATATATGTTCTTAATCTTTTTGAAGGCATGAATTTTCGTCATACTCTGTACCCTTCATACAAGAACAACCGTCCCCCTACGCCTGATACTATAGTTCAGGGACTTCAATATTTGAAAGCATCCATCAAGGCTATGTCCATTAAGGTGATTGAGGTAAATGTCATGTACGAAGATGCTTATGGTTAGTTGAGCCTGATAATCTTTGAAACCTAGTTATGAGAGCTTACTCAAAGGCAGGTACCTGGTGTGGAAGCTGACGATGTGATTGGGACATTGGCTGTGAGGAGTGTTGATGCTGGGTTCAAGGTAATTAACTCTGCTTGTAATTTTTAAAAAATGCTCATGTTCTCAGCTCAATTAATTTTGATGCATTAGAAGATTGATACTTTGTTGAAAAAAAGAGAGAGAGCAAGTTGATTTGTTTTTGCCTTTTCTTCTTTGTACTCTTAATCTGAACATTCCTTCCCCTTCCTTCTTCGGGGGAGAAAACTTTCATGTAATGTTACTGGATTAATATTTAACCAAGAGGTCAGAGGTTTGAAATCCCTTGATGCCCCCTTGTTGAGATTTATTCTTCCCACAGTCTTCCTGTCCATTAAAAGCTGTAGGGTTTCTGAAATTCTCGCTAATTAAGTTTAGGTGCTTCATGAAGTAATTTTTGGGTTATAAAAAAAGGGCAATAAATTTTAGAATTTTCATGCAATTGCGGGTGGTAAAAAGGAAACTGCATTGCACAAGTCTGGTGGTTTGGCAAGTTCTTCGGTTTTTTGGTTGGAAAGAAAGGAGAAAATTTTTAAAGAAGCTAGGGAGGAGGTCCAGCAAGATGCCTTTTTTGCCCCTCCCAATTTGTCGAACAAGGCTTTTTTCCTTGTTTCCCTTTGAGCCTCAATCTGAACTGAAATCAAGAATATTTCATTCTTTTTAATTGAGGAAAATTGGGAAGCCGTTATTTTATGAGTTTTGGTCCTTTCTGCTTTTTGGCTGTACTTATTCTCTTCCCTTGGACTTTTGGCCCACTTCCGGCATCTTTCTTTCTTTTAAACAAAATTTCCTGTTTCCTTGGAAAGAAGCATTTTTCTAAATTGAGAAGGGCCATCACACTACCATATTTCCTACTGTATTTTGTTCTCCCCAGTTTAAAGTTTTAACCCAAAAAAAAAGAAGCATCTGACAGTTGTATGTTTGTCGATTATTTTTCTCTGTCAAACAGGCATACTTTTCTTGAGAACAAATAAGAGCCATCATAATATAATAACAGCTTTCTTCTGTATATTCTTCTCTGAAATCCCCACTCTTAATGTTTCCTCTTGATTTAATTTTTCTTCTGAAAGGTACGAGTTGTCTCCCCAGATAAAGACTTCTTTCAGATTCTCTCGCCTTCATTGCGTCTTCTACGGATTGCACCCCGTGGATTTGAGTTAGTATAAATCTTCTACAACTTTACATCAATTATTTAAAAGTTTGAAGTATTGACTAATGAATGAGCCTTTCAATTTCTATTATATGTTTTCCTTTTTCACTGTGTTTATGAATACCTTTTGCTTTTTCCTTTTATTTTTCTTTTGCTTAAAAATTAATTTCTCAAATCATGTAATTTCTCAATCATATTAAGATTGCGTGCTTAAAAATCTTCTTGATAGACCTCTGTATTCCAAATTGCATCTCCTGCTAGGTTCAGTTAAGGAATCCTGATGATGAATAGATGGTGCATCTCATTAAATCTTTTAGCTCAGACTCTTTATTATTAGTAAAAAATTTAGTATGTCTCACATCTTGCATTGTTTTCTTGACATCTAAGTAGCTCCTGTTTGACTTAAAACTAATGAGTATTCTAAACCATCATCATTATCATCTTTTTGAAAATAATTTAAGTATATCTCGCATCTTGCATTGTTTTCTGGACATCTAAGTAGCCTCCTTTCAGACTTAAAATTAACCAGTATTGTAAACCATCATCATCATCTTTTTTTATTTTCAAATTTTGTGGTTGTAAACTTTTTGCTTCTGAGAAGTTGCCTGCTGTTATTTGTGAGCATAAAAGATTATTTTTTGAGAGAGTTGCCTTTGAGGATTAGTGATTTAGAACGTGAAAGAATTTTTTTTTGTCTTTCTTTCCTTTTGTGCCTTTTAGAGTTTCTTGGTTGTTCTTGCTTTCTGCTTCCTAACAAAATTTGGTTTTTCTTTTAAATAATATATCTATCTCTATCTCTATCTCTATCTGTGTGTTTATGTCTTTATCTACACACACAGACAAATATACATTATATTCCTCTTATTCATCTGGGTTTTTTGTTTATGGTTTTGGTTGCGCAGCATGGCTTCATTTGGGATGGAGGATTTTGCTAGAAAGTACGGAGAACTGAAACCTTCACAGTTTGTCGATGTGATTTCTCTTGTGGGTGACAAAGCTGATAATATTCCAGGTACTGCTCTATTATGTCATTGGAGTAATTTACTTCTTGAAGTCCTCTTCATTTGAATGCCAAATTTCCTTCGATATTGCAATTTACATTAAGTTTGATTGTTCAGTTGCTCATGCATTATCATGAGTTCAAAATGATGAGTTACGCTATGCTGTCTGCAACAAATAGACTAGAACATGTTTGTGTCCACTGATTTTTTGTTTAATGTTTTTGAAAGGTTTTGTCCACCAATTTCAGTCTGGCATTAACGTCTTATTTCAGTAAATTGCTGTTTCTCTATATATGGTGCAGTTTTCTATGTTCACCATAATCGTCTTTTATAGAAAAAATATGTAGCTTGTTTTATGAAATTATTAATGAAACACTGAGTCCTAGAATTTGCTTGCACATACAAATTTGGAAAAAAACGAATAGTAATTCACCTCTTGTCTTATATTTGGACTATGCTGTAGTCAATTGTACTTTCTATATTTGTTCTTCTTTTTCCTCTTTTTCTTCTAAATAGATGTACGTCTATATGTTCTTTGATACTGCTTAATAATTATTTGAAGTGGATAAGGTAATTTACTAAAGATAACCTCCTGGAAGGAGGTGAGGAAAGGAAAAAAATATATATATATATGGCATGGTTAAAGCAAAATCCTAAAGCTTGAATAATTCCAAATGTAAGATACGACCACGTTCAGGTACTATTTCGGTTTCCGAACGAGTGAGGGAAGGAAACGATTGCTTTGGATTGCTTTAGAAAGGAAGCAAATTTTAATATGTTAATAACTAACTTCTTTTTTCACTTATATATTTCAAGATCCAAGCAAGCCTTAAATTCTTGATTGATGCATTATTACTTTGTAAATTCAGGAGTTGAAGGGATTGGAGACGTTCGTGCGGTGCAACTCATTACAAAATTTGGTATGTTGCTATTTAATGTAGAATGTTTTTCTGAAATGTGAAAGCAAGGTATACATATAGCTGCATTCTTAATAACATGAAACTGGTGCAAATTTCTATCAACATCTGTAATTTGAGTTTCAATGCACTTCTAGAGCATGGTTTAATTTTATTTTATATCTCCTTTTTTCTTACTGCTAGTGGCCCGGAGTGGATAATACAATAATTTACTTCCTCCTATTTAGGTTAGTAAATCTTTCGAGAAAAGAAAGGAATAGTATTAGGTACATTGGAAAGTTTAGGCCATAGCATATCCATGAATCAAACACTACAACACAAGTGTATTGGTTCTAAACTAGCCCTTTGATAGAAATTTGGGTAATCATATTGACTACAGATTATAGAATTACCTCTTTAGTTGAGCGTATTAGTTCCAAATTTGTTTTTTATTTAACTCTCTTGCCTGTCCTTGAAATTATTTTTCTTGATATCCTGACTTGCTCATACTTTTGTTCGTAGGATCGTTGGAGAATTTGTTGCAATGTGTTGATCAAGTTGAGGAGGAACGTACGAGAAAGGTAGCATTAACTACTTATAACATTATTCAAGATTTTATGTATCTATTTATTTTTTTTCATTTTCTTCTTTTTTGAGTGAGTGGGGTGAATTGGGTCATTAGATGGAGATTGTTGGTGCTTGTTCCAGTGTAGTTGACCATAAGTCTCCAATTAATGCCTCTATAATTGAATTTATATGGTCATCCAGGCGTAATGATGTGGTTAGGATTCTTGTTGGATAGAAAATACCCCAGTGACAAGCAGACATTTACTGATTATGCAGTATGAATCTAAGTACCTATCATATGTATGTCTTGACAATTTAAACCCAAAAGGCAGTTGCAATGCATTGGCTTGAAGTCGGTTCTGATTCAGCTTGATATTTGCTGCTTTTACTTAGATTAAATTTTAAATGATCCTGATGGCATACAATTAAGATGGTACCCCCCCCTTTTTTTTAGTCCTCATCTTGCTTTCACTTACCCTTGTGTTGTTTTATGATCAAAATTTATAGTAAAATCATGGTTCAAAACCTTTTGTTCCTTTTATCTCTTGCAGGCATTGATAACTTTTGCTGATCAAGCTGTTCTAAGCAAGAACTTGGTAATTATTATTGCTTCTTCCACCTGTTATCTTGTTTAAATATGACTTTTTAATTTCTCCACTAATGTCATCATATTTTTCAAATTCTACTTAATGGAATTCATAAGTTAAGGTTATACAACAATGTTGTTTCCTAATGGTACATAGCGTTCTATCTATCAACAATTGGTCGCTGAAAATGCTACCTTCCATATCACCTATTCAACTCAACCTTGGTGGTTTCTACTTTTACTTGATGCTGGAAATTTCTACCAGCAAGAATTTACTACTTTTGCCATATGAACACCCTTTAGTTATGTTGCATTACGTTCTGGGTGAGATAGTATTGCCAATTTCATGATTTTGATTTCCTGGAGCATATGTTGTACCAGCTTTATTTTGATATTTAGAATTTATATTATGCCAGGCATTACTACGCTGTGATCTTCCGTTCTACATGGTACCATTTACTACTGGAGATATTGCATTTGAAAAACCAAAGGTTTGTACTAATCACTCGAGGGATGTTAGTTATTTAGTCACTGTATGACATGTTTACTAATTGCATGTTAAAAGTTTTTGCCATGTTAACCAGCAGTCTTGAGTCCTGTCTGAATTATGGTCTTTTATGGGTTTTCTGAAATCAGTTTCGTGGAGCCAGATGGACATTGAATGTTACATATGCACCAGGCTACCAAAGAAAATCTCCTGAAATCTAGCACTGCCATAATTTTGAAAAGTGTCTAGTTACTGTTATAAGTTACATGCACACACATATTTTGCACACTTGCACGATCAATGAATTCATCTTTTAGCTGAAGATTGATTTGACTTTATGAATTTCACTATTACACTTTGACAGCATTTCAAAAAAATTGGGAAGGTTCCTTGCCATTTAAAGCTGTAGTGTGCTTAAATTTTCTTATTGGTTCTTGGCATTTGCTATGTTTTAGCAAAAAATGTCAGTGGATTGTGTAATGTTTCCTTGGTCCATCGAAACTCCTTGACTTGTGTAGTATCAGAACTTCTGCACCTTTAAGAAATCTGGTTTTAACAATAGATTACAGAGACGATGTGAATCCTTTCTGAGCTGAAAGTAAATCATGACTGGTACAGGATAATGGGGAGAAATTCACAAGCCTGTTGACTGCCATAAGTGCCTATGCAGAGGGGTTTTCAGCCGATCCAATAATAAGAAGAGCCATATATTTGTGGAAGAAACTTGAAGCTCAGCGATGAAATTGTCTTACACACTCATACTCAATGAGCTGCCTAACCTTGTTTGAGCTGAGCGTATGGTACATATGTCTACATTTGTTGATTATAATGCTCAGAATGTAGGTGACACAAGTTCTCATCTATGTTGTCCAAACCTTTTTTCTTTCAAACTTATTTGTTCCATTGAAGGAGAGGAACATAATGAGGAAACAGGGGCGATATTCTTTTGGCATGAAATGTGAAAATTCCGTCTTTTTTTTTTTCCACCCTGTTTTTTTCAATCTAATATCATCATAATCTAGACATCACTTGAATCTAGGAACTTAAAATTAAAACACCAGGTATATAAGATGCCAATTATAAGCCCTGAGCATGCAAAATTCATTTAGGAGATGAAATTGTAATCGAGAAACTTCTTTTCTTTTTCTTTTTAATTTACAAGAGAGTAATCTAGGAGGCCAACACAAAAAATAAGTGTTTCTTCCTTTTTTCCAAGAGAAAGTCCAAGTGATAAGGATAATGCATAAGAGGGGCCAATTGTCTCACGGTCTCACCTCATATTAAAAGGGGGGCATGCGTGCTGCCTTTTTTTAAAGAAAAACAAATATCTTAGCTGCTAAATGTTGAATTAAGTCATGGGCGAAAATCGAGGTCTCTAGAGGAAGTCTTCAATATATATTATTTTCAATAAATTATTACCACGTGTGTGTTAAGGTTAATATTTAGTCATGACATATTGTGTTAAGCACATGAGTAAATATAGGGCTAAAATAGAACATGAAAATATCATTACAAAAGCATGAAATGTCCATTAATACTGTCATTACAAAAAGCATTTAGTGCGTATCAATCCTGTCATGCTAATTGCTATGTTAAATAATAATAATAATAATAATAATAATAATAATAATCCTTTATTAGATCGAGCTAGATCAAAATATATATAGAGAGGCAATCATCAAATTCTTTTCGTGTTGAATTCTTGCTTTTTGGCTTCAAAATGAAAAACGAATTTCATATTGATATTGATGTGGGTGGTGCCATCATGATCAGTCTCGTGGTAGTAGTTCTAGTTGGTCTCATTTTATGGTTTTTTCTGAGGAAGAGAGATAATGGATCGCCAACTTGACATGGGATATTACATGGAGACATAATTTATTGTTTTAAAATTCTTGACGAGACGAATAAATCTGAATTTTTTTTTAATTGTGAGGTATGTGGTATTTTTGTTGAAATGCGTTGCATATAAGTTTTTTTGTTTTTTTTGGTGGTATTTTGACTATTTTATCTTTTAATATAATAAAATCCACCATTGATTGAATACACACACATATATAGTAAAATAGTAAAAGAAACAAAAAAGCTGAGATTAAGTTAATCAACTTAATCTCAATTAGTTATCGCGACGAATACAAGTCCAAGACATCTATAATTTGCATGATTTAGAAATGATTGATTGGAATTAATGATTTATCAATTAGTTATTTTTCTAATCAACAAATATTATTTAAGCAATCAATCATGCGTTGATTATTAAGATAAGCTTGTGGATATAACATGTAGGCTATGGCACAGCATATCAACAAAAACAATATGCATAAGAAATGCACAAACATGAATCAAAACAGAAGAAATCAATTAAATTCTTGATAGTTTCTTGTTGTGTCATTTATAATCTGTTTCGTAATTATTTTTTTGTTGAGAAAATTATTGGAAAATTAACCAAGAGATTAGTCACGTTGATTAATGATTAGACTATTTAATGTTCATCATGGGACCAATCTTTAATGTTCATAAAGTTGGGCCTTCTTGTTTAAAAAACAAAAATGCATTGCTATTGGAGCCCTTCATTTTATATTTTAAGACCCTCTTTGCTATGTTCTCTTTGTTGCATTTATTCCATTTGTCTAGGGGTAGAAAGAAGCATTAAATTTCTATGTTGATGAACCTTATCTAAACGAAAATTTTTATGGTTATATGATAATTGGTGATTAATAAATTAAAAGAATAAAGAAATGAAATTATATATATTTATATATTATTATTAAAAAAATATGACATAAAATTTTTAAAAGTTTAAGAGAATCCTCTCTATGCTAAACTCTGCAAGAAAAAATAAAGACGTAATCAGTTGAGATGTAACATAATTACATCGCGATACTGAAGGGCACGATCTAAGAGATCGTTGAACCGATTAGATGAAAATTCTATTAGAAAAATACAAGAGGTTTGAAAGATTGAAAGGTTCGTACTGGTAAGAGCTATCTAGCAAGCAGTATCAACTCTTTTTATGTGCAAGTTGTAACAATCTATCATATAAGGATTTTTTGTTATCCACTCATTTGTAGAGCGGCATATGATGCGTTATACGTATACACGTTAAGTAGAAGTCATGCTTAACCTTTTGGTTTTCGCGTTAGGAAGAATTTCTCCGAAAACGAAGGAAAATAATGAAAATTTGTTTTCCATTTTTGTAGCTAAAATGCAAAAATATATTTCTTTCCACCCGGATAAGTCTAGGAGTAATAGTATAACGTCTTCGATTTTATTGACAATACATATAACTAGTGTTCAAGTTTTCTTTTGTAGTTTCGTTTTCGAAAGGGTATCCAGTCGACGCCAAAATCAGTAAAAAAAATCCAAGTGAATAAGAACTAGACAATAGACACAGTAGGGCGAGAAGTGAACACCATATCTGTTGATTAGTCAAGTTTCACACATCACGAAAGCACATTGATCTTTTTACATTTTCTATGAACTATTTTTTCACTATAGAGTTAACATGCAAATTAATTCACCAAGATTCACGGAAAAAGAAGCACAAAGCCGACGGATAAGGTAATTCAATTCTTTCTCCATTTATGAGAATGGGATTTTATTAACCCAATTAACTAGCGCTCACATATGTACCATTTGTTTTTTACTTTTTCGTCGAAGCTATTAAGCTTTCAATCAATCAAACATAAATTACAAGTTCATAATATATCACATTTTCATTGTAAATACCAAGATCTAATGCATCATAGAACCAATCAATTAACCATTATTAATTTCCTAGCGTGTGGAATTACTAAAATACTTTAAGCGACTGTAATTCCTGAAATACCCCAAATTCCTCACACATGAAGATTCTTGATTTTATTACCGAATAGCTGCTGCAAATTGCAGAATGGACGAAGTGCAGAAAAGGGGAGCCAGGTGTAAGTTTCCTATAAGAAAGATAAAATTAAAACAACTTTCCTAATAGAGCTAGGAAATTACTTTTAGTGCTATATAGGGAACCAAAAATGTCAAAATTTTGACCCAACTGCCAACAGCCATGAAGTTTCTGATAGTCTTGTCAAGGTCTCTGAAACAGTATCATACGGTTCAAATCCGATATTATGAGCCAAATTCACCACTTCATTTAGAGTAACGTCAAGCACACCATGCACTGAGTCGTTAGAATTATTCATACCCTACATTCATATTTGGTTTGTGCTCACTTGTAGATAAAAAATTGAACATTAACTGAAAGGGAATTTGGGCAGGGAGGAGTTTCGGCGGCACAGAAGTTCAAGAATTGATACTTGGCATCAGTACCATGCGATGCGACTGGAATAAACGTTCAGAGCCGTGTCTAAATTATTGCACTCGTTTTCCTTCTGTACAAAACAATCTATTATATTTAACAGATCTACTCTTATCAGATTTTCTTTTGCCTTTTAGTCCAAGATTCTGAACTTTTAACAAACTGCCGATCATATAAATTAGAGAATATAATTATCGATGGTCACATTCTCTCATTTCACGTTCACGTTCAGTATCTGATCCTAAAAGTTAGTCCTCCAATGAGTCGATGGCTGCCGATGAAGCTGAAAAGTCATTCTAAATGTACGGGGTATATATATAGAGAGAACTGATCCATGTTGTTTCTATTTTTTCAGTCTTCTTTTTTTTTCTTTTTTTTTTTTGTCGTTCAGGACATATTAAAAAGAAAGCCGTCAAATTTTTGCGAATGATATTATTTACATGATGCATGCAGCACCGGTCCTACCGGAGTCGAATTTAAAATTTAGAAATGCATAAATTCCTTTTCCCCACTGGTTTTCGTGCGATCATATGCTTTTCAAGTGGTTTCAGTTCACCAACTAAAAACAAGATGGGGCCTCATTACTTGGACCTAAATCAATGGTCGAATTGTGGAATCAAATATTGAATTCGATTATTAAAGTGAAGGAACTTTATCACATTATGTTGTCTAAATGTGCAATATCGTTTCCGTACTTTAATACAATGTTGTGTGTGTATGTATATATATATATAAAGAGAGAGAGAATCCTTTCCTAGTGCGGTGTTCTCATTTTGTTTTTCATACCGATAAATTATTAAATTGAATGGTTTAAAATTCTTTCAAATGGAAGGGACTCTTTTTTCTTTTTTCATTACTTTAAATAATAATGTCAAATTTATAACAGATGTTTAAATCCCTTTACAATCAATACATTACAATAAACATTTTGATAACGATCACGAAAGTGAACTTATGCGTCAATATATCTTCAAATGACATTTCCACCCAATGTTCAATATAATTCCTTTAAAAAAAGCATATTATTGATACAACTTTAACAGAAATCAAATATCCCTTTACAATTATATTTAATCGATCGTACAACCATTCTTTAATGTCGTTCATATATAGATTTGATGTTATCCACTCATTGAGCGGCATATGATGCGTTATACGTATACACATTAAGTATAACTCATCCTTAGACATTTGGTTTTCACATTTAGGATGGATTACTCTGAAGAAAAGAAAATTAATGATTTTTTCCCATTTTTGTAGGTAAAATTCATTAATTTTTTTTCTATCCAAATAAATAAATATATATATATATATATATATATATACACGCGCGCGTGCACACATATAGATAATATGTATATGCATATTATATCTATAAATATTAAAAAAAAACTAGCCTATTAGATCACTTATTATTACATGTCGTATGCATGTGGCTACAAATATATATAATATATAAAGTGAGGTGAGGTGTGATTCGGGAGAACAATGATGGCTTGAAAAATGTTAAAGAAACTAAAGAGTTAGTGAATGATGACATAAACTATTGAAACAAGAAATCTTTTAGTGAAAGTAATTATTTATATTTTAAAATTTATGTTGTATCACTAAAAATAAAAACAAAATATGGATAAGCAT